>OZ025207.1:3735000-4462500 GCA_964019055.1 Anthopleura xanthogrammica
AAAGAATGAAATGATAAGATACCTACCCAAATGGCTTAAGCTTCATTATCCTAACATCCTTAGATGCAATGGCTAGAAGATGGTATGACCTTATAAAAAAACATTTAATAAGCAACAAAACATTCTTGGTGTCTAATGGGCATTTAAGAAAATTATCAATTAGTGTCCTACCTTCCTAGGTTTGGAGAGAATGCAACATCGTGGACAGCATCAGTAATAGCCATTAGTGTCTCCACTCTCTGCCATTTCCTGAAAGTCCAACAACTTATTTTAAAATTTATGTATCTAAAAAATCTGGACCTTCTGAAATTCCAGCTTTGTTTGAGGTAAGCATGTGTCAAAATGTGTCTAAATATAAAAAATTAGGAAAGGATTTACATTGAAATCTGGGTGTTCACTCTTTTTCACTAAAGTGTCTGATGTTGGCCTGCCTCAAACATCGATTTTATTGAACCCTAGGTCTAAAACAACCTCTGGCTGATCAACATCACAGCATGGCTAACTTACTAATTGAATTGAATATGGTGATTGGGTTTGGGTTTCAGCAAAATACTGAAAACTTAAGTACCTGGATGTCCAAACCTCCTCAAATCAAGGGAAAGAGACCTGATGAACTCTAATCACGTGTGATGCAGAGTCCAAGAATAAAACCTGAGACCCCAGAGGTGAGAGGTGAGTGCACTACTGCTATGCCACCTTAGATTTCTGCTTAACCGAATGCTTAAGACTTTACCTGCTATCATCATGGTATTCATGAATCTGTACTTTCCCTCCTGCACTTGGGTTAGTGTCATCACTACCAACAGCTAACATAGGAGCATGGATCCTACATCAAAGAACCAAGGAAACTTAGTTTACTACATAATTTATGTAATTGGAATACTTTGTCTCTGATGATGCCTTTGAGCAGTGAAAGATTAGACGCTTAAACATAAAAAAATTGAAATAACCAAGCAGTATCTGGCCGCATTTGTATTTCTTCCTCATGTACTGGAATACAGCAGTTGAAAAAATATATTTCATGATCTCAAATAGACCTCTTCAGCTTGGGTGTAATGTTTTCCTATTTCAGACCACGTGTCATTTCCTTGAGAATAAGATTCTTTGTTTGAGTTGGATCCATATTTATGTGTCTTCTCATGTGCAACCATTAACCCTTTCACTCCTACGGCGCCCGAAACCGCCCGTAAAAAACGCACCTTAAATGAAAAATTCCAGCTTCAACAATTTTGATCAAGTTGACCTAAATACCAGTCTAAAATTTGAACTAGCAAACAGAACAATTTTTAAAATCAAAAAACCTGCACAAATGTCCAAAATTATAACGAAAAAAACTTTAAACATTTTTGGAAAACCAAAAACCACTGTTTTTGACGTCATTTCCCAAAGCCAAAAATCACGCTTTTTCATTGCATTTTTTTTCATGCAATTTTTATTTCTACTCAAACAATACCCTTACACAGGATAGTTTGGACCTAGTACTTGGCTTTTAGTGCTTTTTTTTCCATTAATTCCTTCTACATGGCGAGCGACAGCCTTTTTCCTCGACCCATTTCATCGCTTATCGATTTTCACTACTCTCTTTCGCAATGCATTCTGGGAAAAATGCCATTTTTTCAACAGGACAGTAGTCCGCCCCCACATTTCAAGCATTTTTTTCTCAAAATAGAGCCACTAGGTCCTACTGCCCAAATATCAGCTTCAGAGCATTCTCCACAAGCCAAATATTAAATAAAATCCCTCAGTAGGTCCTGGCTGTTCATTGTTTCAGAGCTCATAGGATAATCGCGCCAAAAATTCTAACTCGTACAAATGTACATGATCTACGAACTTTTGACGCTAAAATCCCTTGCATACTCTCAGTTCTTCGAGATCATGCTGATTTAAGCTGTCTTAGGGCTTCATGATGCCCTCCAGCACTCCATAGATGAACAAAATGGCTCTCAAAATCTCTAATTTTCGAAAATAGTCGAAAACAAGGCAGCCCAATTCCAAGAATAACGGCTTCAAGCGGCAACTAATTATGCAGCCAGTAAACGTCATCCCTCATTTACATAAAACACTGACCGAGTCAATCAAAACTCCAAATATGGTCTTGCTAGGGCTTGGAGAACGTTTAGGTCCAGAAAAACACTGAAAAACCTCAAAAACCTCCAGGAGTCAAAGGGTTAAACAAAGAAATGATACTCTAGGGAATGACACATGGTCTAAAATTAGAAAACATTATGCCCAAGCTGAAAGATTAATAGACATCAGTTAACATTTCATTAGCAGTTTTGACAGCCCTTTCCTGTAGTGGGAGCCCTAGAAACTTGAACTCAAAGATTACTGGAACAAAATCACAGGATGATGACTGTACCTTGAAGGATTCCAAGAGACACAACTGCAGCTGAGTTTACACTGAATCTCATGCTACGAAATGAAAGAAACACATCATTAGAAACTCCAAAAAGTGCTTTACAAAATAACTGTTAAAAATCTCGCTTTCTCATTGGTTAATGGAGCATGCATTATGAGAGCACATAGCACGTGTGCACACATTCTATTTCCTCACTCCTATCCAAAATGATAACTGTTTGTATTTGTATTTTATAAGAGAAATAAAAAACTTGCTTGCTGTGCTGTGTAAAGTTATAAAGCACTTGGGGATTAGCTCCGGGATTGACTTGGGGATTGACACCACTATGCGTCATGCTTCTCTGAACACTTCTCTCATGTTCTGCTAATCCCTGCATTCTTTATAACTGGACACAGCATGCATGCATTTTCTATTTCTTCAATAATTGCATTTGCTATCTCAAATCATCTTTCTAGAATCTAATCATTTCACACTTAATTTTGCTTTATTCTAGATGTCAAGGAAAAAATGTACCTGTAGGGACCACTGGCTTAGATTCATGATGTCTGGTGCTTCATATATCCTCACAGTGCCATCTTTGGAACATGTTGCCTATTATAATAACAAAACAAATTTTACTCTTTTTACTGTTGGTCAAAAATATTAGCTGCTCTATTCAATTGATTCTACAGTAACAACATCACATGCAGGTAGCTTTACAATAATAGTTGGAACTGAAAGTGTAAGAAGAATTGTATAGTCAGGACTTGAAATAACAAGTTGGACATCGGACAATGTCCAGTCAGAATTGGAACTTGTCCAGTCAAATCTTTGCCTTGCTGGTCATTTTGACCAGTAACATTGACCCAGAAACAAGGTATTACCAAACTGAAACTTAAATTTGGCTGGTCATCATGACTGGATACTGACCAGCCATTATTTCAAGCCCTGTAAATTGAAGGTTGTGCTACAGTATGCCATGGCATGACCATTATGCTGCTGCACTGGGACATAAAATGGATGGCTGGGTGTTAGAGTGCTATTTGTGTAATGATCATCATGCTGCATGCTGTATCTTATCACATTACTCCAAATTAGAAGGTATAGTTGCTCTTACCAGTTGTAATCCCAGGTGATGTGGAGCAAATTTGACATCAGTCACAGATGTTCGACTGTCAACAAGGGACGCACGTTTTACCTTCAAAAGATATGAACACAAGAAGATGACCATGGATGATATTCATAAACTTTAAAAAGGCACTAGCTATAAAGCTTGTTTTTTACTTACCCAGTGGCTTTGTCCATGTGACAAGGTATGGTTTGACCCAACAACTTAAAAAAAAAATCAATAATGAGGCATTGTAACCAAATTATGAGGGCGAGTATTAAGGGGTGTAAGATGTAAAGTTTGACATTTATCCCTTGAACTGATATCATATAACTGTATTGTACCTTGTTCTTCCCAGATAGCTACAGTTCTGTCAAAGGAACATGATGCCAGAACCTGGCCAAACTCAGGGTGTGCCCAAGTGACTTTCCACACTGAACCAGAGTGAGTCTGTAACAAGTAAAATACAGTATTACAGAATGAAAAATAACATTTATCGTGGAGAAATATTACTCATTTGTCTACAATTAAGGGTCATTTGTGGAGAGAGGACTGCAATTTTTCAACTACAAGCTGCTAGTCTTCATAAGGTGATGGTGTAGACTGGATGGTGTGTCTGTCATATAGAGGATCAGAATCTCCAAGGGGTGGGGAGGGTCTGAGGAGGGTATATTGTGTAGTTCCATAAAATATCTATACCTTCCCCATGAAGGGGGATTGGAATTTCCAAGGGGTGGGGAGGGTCTCAGGAGTTTTCCTGAAGTAACTTCCAAGGAAGAAGGGTTGTATTAAACCATAGGGATCCCAATACTAACATTTAGAATGGCACAGGGATCGCCAAACGATTATTATGCAGACAAAATTAACAACACAAAATATACTGTAAGAAGGTGAACTTTGAGTCTAGAGTCTCCCGACACAAAAGTTATCTAAGGAGAAAGGGTATTGATTCCTTAAAATTTGGTTACAATTTTTTTCTACATACTTCCGGTAAATGAGTTTTTTGAATGAAGAATTTGGCCAATTATTTCGCATGCATACTGGTATAAGCATATACTAAGCAAAAGGAATAGATTATCAGCATTCTCACCTTCCAGTTTCCCGTGCATTTCCATTCTCCATCTTCACCAAGGTCCCAAACTTTCACACTCTGGTCACTTGAACAAGTAGCCATGCGCCTTCCGTGAAAATCATATGACACATCATGGATCAAATCCTTGTGTCCTGCAGATATTTCCCTCGCTATAAACATGACTACAGCCTCTTTTAAGATTAAGGATACTTATCTCTCGATTTTGAGGCTTGAGGCTTAACTTATGAGCGATATTTTTGCAAGTTGTTGCGTTTTCCTTCACTTTTTACCCGCCATTTTGTTCTGACCGTGAACTGCCAGAGACTCCAGGAGACTGTGATCGAATAAGAATCACTCAGAGATCAAAACCTCACGAACTCTCAGCGAACTTATTCCGAACAAATCCGACTTGTCAAAAAAAGAGGAAAAACCGAAAAAGAATGAAAGATCCCAAACCGAAGAGAGCAAATGAGCAATTTATCAAGTTGTGAGCTAAGTCTTAGCTTTTTATCTCGATTGAGAGTTTGGTTGAGAAATACTAATCAGTCAATACTTTCTCGGACCCTCACGAACTTATTCCGAACAATCCCGACGTGTTAAAAAATTAAAAACGGAGGAACAAAAGACTGAAATAAAAGATAAAAACTGAAATAATAAAAAATATGCTCTGTTTTTCATCCCGGTTGAGTAAAATATTCATTATGATGGTTTTAGGGTTGCATTTCTGAGCCATTCTATCGTATCTTAGATATTTACCCAGCTTTGCGCGGTTATTGCGCGCGGGCTCGTAAAAGTCAAAGGTCTTCGGACGGGACAAGACGTAACATTTTTCATTTTATTTACACATTTTAAACCAGAAAAACCACCTTAATACTACAAGAAAAACAAGTCTGGACACACCATTCTACACTTCAATCATTTGACTTCGCCCTTGTGTAATTTTTGGAAGTTTAGGGGAATATTTCGTTGTCTCATTGCAAAATGAAAAGTTGCGGTCCAATACACCTAAATATTTCTTAGAAGCAAAAGTTAAGAATTTCGAAATTTTGATAAAAAAACAGTGGATATTCGTAATACATTGAAATATGGCTTCAGTTGTAGTTTGTGCTTTGTTATTTCGCTGGATTCTTCCTATACTTCTTCTTGGAGGTAAGTTTTTCTTGACCAAAGAATATTTATCGTTGCTGTAATTTGTTTTGATTCAATGTTGAAATAATCTTAGTTTCGTGATTCACTTGAAAAATTGTTAAATTAAAATACTCGACCATTTCAATTGGATTCTAGAGGAATATTATAATTAAATTTAGCATTTTAAATCAAATACTCTCATTTTACACACGACAATTGATAAACGAACTCAAAAATGCTTGGAAAAATTTACTAAAAAATTAACGCAAAAACTGAAAAATTTTTTTTTAAACTTAAGCTTATTGCACTTTTGATATTTTTCTAGCTTTTTCTAGCTTTCGAGCTTTGGAATGCGTATTTTTAAACCTAAAACAGAGAATTGGTCTTCATATTAAAGGAAAATATTAGTTCCGTAAGCTTATAAATTGATAGTAATATTTTTTTGACGTAATTTAGAGAATTTCAATTACTGTACATTTTGCTTGCAAAAAGCTTGTTTTAAAAGTCAAAATGTTCAGAAAATAAAACTAAGATTCAAAAATCGAATGTCGAAACGAATGACATGAGCTGTCAGCATTGAAAACCATGAATAATAAGGCTCTTTAATTATGTCATGAGGTTTGGCTTCTCTGAAGTTCAACGTTTAACCTTAGTCTAAGCTTATTAACTGTTATAAAATCTAATGGAGAAAGAAAAAATCCTGTATGCAAATATTTAAATGAATAACTATTTATTCAAGTAGAAAAACTGCTTTTTCCCATTCACTTCTAACAGTATTTTATTTCTTGTTCTTTTTCCGCAGCTTCTTGTATACGAATTAATGGATTCTCATTCATTTACTTGTGCTGTTTTCTCATTATTCCACTTTTGCCAAACCCTACACGAAAAAATTTTGGGCGTAAGTATACATACTATACATCCTTATTTATTCATGACAAATACTAGTTTTGGTCCAGACGATAAATAATATAGCTTTTCTGTAAAATGGTTGCCTTGTAAGCAATGAATAATGCATACCAGTTATAATTAGGTTTTTTTCAAACTTTCTCAAAAGATTGATTTTTACCTGTTGTTTTAGGAAATTCCAAGAAAAATATAGAGTCCTGTGCAAAATTCTGGGTTTTGCCCTGTTGAAGTTCGAAACGTGTATGGTTTCTCAATAAAATTTTAATGTTATGCAGTTTTGAGCAGTTTTTGTGCTCGTGCACATCCTGGGCTCAAATTGAACTGTCAAAAGTAGTCAGTCACCTTACATTTTTTTATTTTTGCTCTATTTTCAACATGGTAATGCACTTTTCAGTAGCTATTTTTCATAACCTTCTTGAAACAGGTGTGAATTATACATTTGAGGAATATTTGTTATTGTCTTTTTACAGCTTGTGGCCATACAGGAAACCTTCAAAAAGCCATTTTGGGTTTATCCGTCATTGCTATCTTGGCACAAATCACGTTTCAAATAGTCCTGGCAGCCATACCACCTTATGGTAATTTTTTACCTAATTGTAAGTATAAATAGTCAATAGTCCCCTTCACATGAACATTTCCCTGCGCCATCTTGAAAGGTAGCCATGCCTTAGCATCAAAGCAAGACGAAAGGCGAGCTTGCAGTGATCACGACCTATTTTTATACCTTGGATAATTATTCATATTTCTCTATCATTGCAAGCGTTCATCTCGTTTTGATGCAAAGGCATGGCTACCCTATAATACTCAAGGATATAACATCGTATTATATTTCAGGAATATTATTCCCACATCCATTAGTACCAAATTCACATAGTACTTTATTTTACGACTCTTGACAGGTACAACATACGAACAGCTTGCCAGAGAAATAGGCTTAAATAGGTAAGGATGCATTGTCTAGTTACTATAATTAGAGACCTTGTGCATCCACAAGAAAGTAGGACTCTAGCACCAGAATGATGACATTGAGCATGTTCTCAAAATGGTTTTACATATGTGCACCATCATCCTCAGCATTGTTGTCCTCACTAAAATATCAGTTGGTGCTTTTTCAGATTGTAGTGACAACAGCACATACATGAAAAACTGTTTTAAAAATGAGCTTGCGTCATCTCCTGGCATCACTGTTCCTGGTCTTGTTGTTCTTCATGCAAAGGGTCTCTAATAAATGTTTGCCTAAACCAAAACAATTACACTCTGCTCTAATAACAATGGCATGCCATGTTGTAGGACAGAAACAATGTACTTTTTTTTGCATGAGAACAAATTGCATTTCTCAGTGAAGAAATTTCTATCATTTTACCCTACAATATGGCAATCACCAATACCAGTCTATAAAAATTAAATAGACCTCATTACCTTGGACGAAATGTTTTGCCCATTTCAGACCGCATGTCATTCCCTTGAGTATCATTTCTTTGTTTGGATGCAAATGAAACAAAGAATCCTATTCTCAAAGGAATAATACATGGTCTGAAATGGGCAAAACAAACACCCAAGCTAAAGAGGTCTATTATTACAGCGCTTTTCATTATTCTGCGACATAACCAACTCCAGACATCTGGTGTATAGGCTTCTGTCAATCAAACTACGACAGGCCGAGTCCATTCCGATCACGAGCGATAAAGAAATTCCCATGTGAAAATGTCTGTTTAGTCACGGGAATTTCCTTATCACTTGATTGGAATGAACTCAGCTCTTTGTAAGTTTGATTGATAGAAGCCAAAACGCCAGACACCTAGGGTTGGTTAGATCGCAGAAATATGAAAAGAGCTGTAATTGTTTCTAATACTTACTATATAAATATATCTTTTCCCCCATCAGGTTTGATGCAGTTCCAGCCTACACTGTTGTCCGTTATATAGTACCAGACGTAGTTGTTTTCATTATCTCACTGACATGTGTTTTGTGCTGTAAAAAACTAGCTTCTTCTCCTGTTTCTCGTGCCGAAAGTCCACAAAGTCCTCAAAGATTACTTGCTGTATCGGACGAACCAACAACAACCGATAATATCATGCCTTACGTAATGGCTGCCATGCTTCTTGCGGCAGGAATAATCCAACCTTCTGTTATATCAGTGATCTATTTCTTGACATTTCTTGGGCTGGGTACTGTATGGGCGTGTCATAAGGCGGTGCGACTGCGGCACAGGAAGGCATTTGCATGTATTAGATTAATATTAATGATATATTCTGGTCTACACGTTATGGTGCTTTATTTATACCAGTCACAGTTCTTCCAAGATGTCTTGCCCCCGCACCATCTGATTACAAGGTACATGAATTTATGCCTTAGGCTTATCAGTAATCACTGTTTTCACAATTCTGGTGTTCTTCCCTTGAGTATTATAACCTTGTTTATCAGTAACATCAGAGTAGATGCACATATAAGGATATAATTCAAACAAAAATAATATTATAGATAAACTGGTTCAACAACCTTTTTCATGATTACCCCCTTGCTACTGACGGGAGTGATTGTTTGTCCCCCCCGGACTAATGGTTGCTACTGATGGAAGTAATTGTTTGCCCCCCTGACTAATGGTTGCTACTGATGGGAGTGATTGTTTGTCCCCCCTCCCCCCCCCCCCCCCCCGACTAATGGTTGCTACTGACAGAAGTGAATCCTCTAAAACCTCTGATCCTTCCCAGGCAATAGACAATGACCGGTCTACTTTTACAATGTTTTTTTCCTCACAGTGATCCAACCTGTTTCATTTTTTGTCCATTAATCAGAATATTTACTCACAATGTTACTGTCCTAACTTCTGCTCAGGTTGTCGAAACATCAATCACCAACAACAACAGTCTTTCTCAAGACTACACTCACCTGGACGATCACATTACTCACTCCACTGTCCTAATTTTATTGTATATTATTCTGTTTGTTTCAGGTTGTTAGGTCTTGTTGGTATCTTCTACACAGACTGCAACCATCCACAAGTTTTACATATTAAACAAAACATAGACTGGCCATTAGTCTCTTGTCCAGGGGTGATTCTACTGCTCTACTGGCTACTGGCCACAGAGACAAGAATCTACTTCACCAATGTAAGTCTTGAACCAGAAAAATCATCATGTGCAGTCGTATGAACAATTTTAAAAATAGAAAAACCATAACCAGGATAAGACATTGTAAGAAGTAAAAACATGTACTTTTAAAATTTGTAAAATTATGAGCTTTTAATCAGGAGTCTTTAATGAATAATTATTTTTTCCTTGTATGCATTAAGACTGTAGACAGATAGCCAAAAGCTCATAATTTTATAAGGGTTAATATGAGTGTGAAAAGTCATTGCATATGTCAAGGTTACGGTGCTGCACAGATATATGACACAGAATATTGAATGTTTTCATGTATACACGCATCAAGCATTCCGCGCTACTGCTCTAAGCGCGTGCTCAGGGGATTAAAAAGTGGGATCATAATATTTTGTAAAATATGCAATTTTTTGGTATATTTGACTCAAAATTCGCTTAACGGTACGTGATCTTGAATATTTAATGAAAATTGTGTTTGACAAGAAAAATACAACTAAAATATAACATGTTTTACAAAATATTATCTCACTTTTTAATCCTCTGAGCATGCGCTTAGAGCAGTAGCGCGGAATGCTTGATGCATGTATATGACACTGACATGGTCACAGCAAGGTGTGGTCCTATACAGTAAGTTTTTCATAGTCATGCGAAAACTGCTCTATCAGTAAAAATATAACATGTTTCCATAATATGCATCTTTTAATATTCCTGGGTTAACTCTTTTACTAAACAATAAACTTGTGTGTACAGTACTTTAAACCTGCTTAACCTGCTTGACCTGCTAATCTTGCTGACCAATTTCACTCAGTATCATCGTTTCAAATAATCTAAAAATCTTTTACTAAACCTTTACTCTCTTAACTCATGACAGAGTTTATTTCACTACGATTTACTGCCGATTACGAAGCCTTGTTCCTTTAACAGACATTTCCTACTTGGATTTTAGAAATGACCTAACAAAAATCTTTTTCTAAACCTTTACTCTCTATGCTCATGACAGAGTTTATTTCACTACGATTTACTGCCGATTACGAAGCCTTGTTCCTTTAACAGACATTTCCTACTTGGATTTTAGAAATGACCTAACAAAAATCTTTTTCTAAACCTTTACTCTCTATGCTCATGACAGAGTTTATTTCACTACGATTTACTGCCGATTATGAAGCCTTGTTCCTTTAACAGACATTTCCTACTTGGATTTTAGAAATGACCTAACAAAAATCTTTTTCTAAACCTTTACTCTCTATGCTCATGACAGAGTTTATTTCACTACGATTTACTGCTGATTACGAAGCCTTGTCCTTTAACACATATTTCTTACTTGAATTTTTGAGATGATCTAACAAAAATCTTTTTCTAAACCTTTACTCTCTATGCTCATGACAGAGTTTATTTCACTACGATTTACTGCTGATTACGAAGCCTTGTCCTTTAACACATATTTCTTACTTGAATTTTCGAGATCTAACAAAAATCTCTTCCTAATCCTATACTCTCTACCCTTGACAAAGTTTTGCAATAACAGTGTTAGTCTAAAGCCTAATCCTCTAACAGAACTGATTTTTACTGAGTTTTCCTTTCTTATGCAAATCTAGCTGACGTTTGAGTTACTGACTTACTGTAATTTTGAATTTAATTTTTGTGTTATCAATCAAAACTGTACTTTGATTGTCAGCATAAAAATTCTAATGGACAGCTAGAGCATCAGATTTTGTCAAAATTGTAATCAAAATATTGGCTTTGTTGACCAACCCATAGGATTCGAGTCCTTCTTCCCCTAATCAGGGTATTTCTTGGTGGAATCCCACTACATGGCCCGAGAAAGCTTCCTCAGAGAGACAGGTACATCCCTCTAGATCTATCCTTTGCTGTCTTGGATACATTGAAAAATGCATTCACATTCATTCACTAAGCAGTCACTAGAACTTTGCTTTTAAACTATGTTTTTGACCAAGAATCATCTAGAATCATCCAGTTTTGTATTCGATGCAAACCGCTGTTTTTGAAGACCACACACTCATTTGCTCAGGCTTTGCCTCATTTATAAGTCAGCTATTCAACGACATCATGAAAAGTCTGTGGGATTTCAAAACATTGGTATTATTCTACTAGATCACCTTTTAAAACTATGCTAAAAATCAGCAAAGTAAACTTTGATGAGTGAAATTGGACTAAAAGAGAAGCTAGCTAAGCTCATAATTATGATACACAGACACAGGCACAACAAAATGCTATAATTATTTCTTGCCATTTTTGTAATCATTTGTTTTGCTTTGCTGTGCTTACCGGTAGCTTTGATAAATGGTAAAAAATTAACACTGCTTACTGAAGAAGCTTCACTTTTCATTGCACACACAAAATATATTTTGTTACCTTGGGTGTAATGTTTTCCCATATGAGAATGTTTGTCATTCCCTGAGTATCATTTCATTGTTTAACAATTGCACATGAGAAGACACATGAATAATATTATGGATACAACTCAAACGAAGAATCTTATTCTCAAGACCACGTGTCATTCCCTAGAGTATCATTTCTTTGTTTAACAGTTGCTCATGAGAAGACACATGAATATGGATACAACTGAAATAAAGAATCTTATTCTCAAGAGAATGACACGTGGTCTGAAATGGGAAAACATTACACCCAAAGTAAAGAGGTCTATTATTGGATTATTTATCCATTATGGCACTTCCTTATATTGACGGACTGATGTTTTTAGTCCCTGATGGCAGGAGCACAAGATCGGCGTAACTACAATGCAATCACTGCGATCCCTGAAGATGGTGTCCCAGAAGAACCTGTTCAACCAGTTTCACATGAGTCAAGAGATACAGAAGATAACCCAGATGTGCAGGGCACGTTGGGTAGTATTATGATGTTCTTGATGAGACAGAGTTATATTGCTGCGCTTATCATCATGATGGTGAGAACATTTGCATAACTTTTGATGGTAGACTCCAAAGTTTCTGAAGTTCAAGTCATACTTTGGAAATTCACAATGAACTTCATTGGCCAACTTTGAACTTACCTCCTGTACAAATTCAGTAATCCATTAATAGAATCGAGGTTTTCTCCTTGAAGCCAACCTCTTTGGGCAAAGCACTGCCCTGTTTTATGAAGCAACTCATTGCTACTAAGCTCCTTGTAAACCATGAAGTTGATGCTATTGAACTATTCCCTGATTTGCATCTCCTTATTACATGCCACATTTTATGAAACCTCTGTTAAGCGGTCACTTCCTTACCCGAGGTTTGATGGCATTATTTTTTCATGTTCTAGGCATGGAGCATCACGTACCATTCATGGCTGACATTCGTCCTGTTACTCTGGGCATGTCTGATATGGATCACACCATTCGCTCGTTGGTTCTGTATGGTGTCTTCTCCAGGTCTGGTCTTGTATGCAGAGTTTCTACTCCTTGTTCAGTATATCTATGGGTTGAGATTGAAGGACAGTGAACTGCCCATTCAAGACTCAACTGGGACATTTGATTATGCTGAGCTTGGGCTGAAGAAATGGAAGTATCCATGCCTGCATCTTGGAGCACAGGTATGACTATTGTGTTTTATGACTCTTGTTTTTATTATTGTGCTTCCGATTTTGTTCTTTTTTCATTTGTTCTGTTATTCTTTTCATTTCTTTTTCTTTTTTTCTATTTATTTGTTTATTCATTTCAGCTGCCTAAGTTCATTTATTTGTCATTCTCTCATCCCTACTTCCTTCATTATTGTGTTCATTTATCTATCCATTCATCCATTCATCCATTCATCCATCCATCCATCCATCCATCCATCCATCCATCCATCCATCCATCCATCCATCCATCCATCCATCCATCCATCCATCCATCCATCCATCCATCCATCCATCCATCCATCCATCCATCCATCCATCCATCCATCCATCCATCCATCCATCCATCCATCCATCCATCCATCCATCCATCCATCCATCCATCCATCCATCCATCCATCCATCCATCCATCCATCCATCCATCCATCCATCCATCCATCCATCCATCCATCCATCCATCCATCCATCCATCCATCCATCCATCCATCCATCCATCCATCCATCCATCCATCCATCCATCCATCCATCCATCCATCCATCCATCCATCCATCCATCCATCCATCCATCCATCCATCCATCCATCCATCCATCCATCCATCCATCCATCCATCCATCCATCCATCCATCCATCCATCCATCCATCCATCCATCCATCCATCCATCCATCCATCCATCCATCCATCCATCCATCCATCCATCCATCCATCCATCCATCCAACCATCCATCCATCCATCCATCCATCCATCCATCCATCCATCCATCCATCCATCCATCCATCCATCCATCCATCCATCCATCCATCCATCCATCCATACCATCAATCCATACCATCAATCCATTCATTTTCATTTATTTTCATTCATTCAATCTTTTGTACATTCCTTTGATGTTGTTTTCATTTTCTTGTTTTAATTCTTTTTTTCTTCATTTGTTCGATGCATTTATGCATTTCATATTCCCATTTATTTGTTTATTCCATTGTCGCTTTTCTTTCTCATTTTGCTAAAATGTATTGTTTGTTCTTGTACCAGACTCTCTTCACCTGGGTATTCTGGTTAACCCTGCGGCAACACATACGTGAAAAGAAGATCAAGAAAAGAGCAAGAAATGCTACTCAAAGTGGTATCCCTCTGACCAGCTTAGCACATCCATTTGTCCAGGCCTTGAGAAAGATGTGTAAGTTGTGTTTTTTTAGAACTTTATGCTCTTTTATAAAATGCTACATGAACATCACAGTGGGACATTTTGGGTGGCATGTGTGATATACAGTAGCATTAAAATGCTCTTCACAGGGTGGTGAAGGGGTATTCCGTGATTTGTGATTCAGCCTTTTTTGAACCTTGATTCAGGAAATTCAAAAAAATAAGTCAAAGATTCATGAATTTCTGAAGTCCCCAAGTGTAATGTGATTTGTTTATTTTGAAGACCATGATTCATGATTTTGCATTGGCTAACAGTATTACACAAGGTAGTAAGCTAAAGCCCCTGGGGGGGGGGACTCCCTATTGAAAGAGGGTGGGGATGCTCGCCGAAAATCTTAAAAATGGACCCTAAAAGGGACCTGTGTTGTCAGTTTATGGGCGTGGCAGGGATAAAATTCTACCCCTAAGAGGGACCAAGCAAAAACGTATCCAAGGCTGGGTTTCTCGATTTAATTTATTAACATCAAACGCCTTCTGCTCGTATGAGTTGCTGTTTATTTTAAAACCCCTAAAAGGGACCACAAAACTCAGCTGGTGGGCATTCTCGTTCATAACACCCTAAGCGGGACCGAAACCTCGATTTCAACCCCTAAAAGGGACTGCGAGCATCCCAGTCCCTTCGACCTCCGAGTTCCCCCCCCGGGCTAAAGCCCCATTCACACCAACTAACTTTGGTATTTATCAATTAATCTATCACATTCCTTAGTCATTTGGCTGCCATCTTTATACAGAGTTAAAGCTACATCCCCAAAGTAGTTTAGTTAAAGAAGGTTTGAAAGTTGTTTAGTTATGCATACAGGCTGATGGAAGGGCACTAGTTCAACTAAACAACCTTTAAACATGTTTAAATGTCTGGTGTGAATGGGGTATAAAAGTAATTTGGCTGGTCATCATGACTGGTGACTGATAAGCCATTATTTTTTAGCCCTGGAGTCATATGCATAGAATAGAGATTGTAGTGGTAATGTGTGTGTATACTGTACTGGTATATTGTGAGCTCTATAGAGCGTTTTCACTCACGTGACAAGGCCATATTGGTGTACCAAACAATAGAAAAGTTTTCGCATAAAAATAGACTTCAATTCCCGGAGGATAGAAAACTTATTGTTTAGGTACACCAATATGGCTGCTCTGACGTCACGAGAAAACAGTCTATTATAATGATTGGAGAGGTGTTTATTTATATCATCATGTTGTGTTATCTCTGCATTATTGAAATTGTTTTGAATTATTTTTCCTTTTCTTCTTTATTTAGCTTCCCTGGACCCATCATCTAGCTCAAGTAAGTAACTTAGGACAATAAGTTATAAAAAATAACAATTATGATGATGATAACAATGAACTATGAAGTGGTGATGATGATGCTACGGCTGGCATACTGTAGGAGTGAGAGAGGTTAGAGTGCTTGCCTCTCACCAAGGTGACCCAGGTTTGACCCCTGCCGGACTCAGTGTTGTATTTGTGTAGAGTTGCTTGTTGGTTCTCTCCTGTGCTTCGAGGGTTTTTCTGGGTTCTCCAGTTTATCCTCCCTCTGCAATTAGAATCCAGGGGAAAAAGAGCCACTCTGTGGAATCCACTGTTAATTCTCATTTATTGTTTTTCATTTCATTTTATTAATGATCATCTAGTGCTAATGATGGTATTGATTGTGTTGGTAGTCATGGTGATGATGATATAATGGTGTACTGTTGTTGATGTTGATGATGATGATGATACATGATGATGATGATGGTAATTGCAATGGTATTGGTAATAGCAGGGATGATACAACAAAACTAAACATGAAATTTCATCCCAGGTCCACCAGATGATGTTGACGGCATGGATGCAAGAGCATCAGATGACGCCAAAGCACTAATGCTATGGGTCAAGTCTGTACTAGCCAAGTACTGGATATTACTCTGCTGCGGTGCTTTCCTATTGGTTGGTTTACAGAATGAAGTATCCGTCTACCAAATTGGTTACATGGCGATATTCCTCTTTATACTCCTATGCTACCAGATTTCACTAGCGACATGGCGCATAGTCCTCAGGCCTCTGTGGTGGGTGATGGTCATATATTCCATCTGTATTCTATTGTTAATCTATACCTATCAGTTTGACAACATGCCAGTTTACTGGCACAACGCTACTGGACTCTCAAAT
Organism: Anthopleura xanthogrammica; assembly: GCA_964019055.1. Taxonomy (NCBI): domain Eukaryota; kingdom Metazoa; phylum Cnidaria; class Anthozoa; order Actiniaria; family Actiniidae; genus Anthopleura; species Anthopleura xanthogrammica. The sequence goes on from OZ025207.1 coordinate 3,751,580, forward strand.
AAGTGGTTAACTAATCTCGGTCTGCGGCAGCACACCAAGGCAAGCCTGTTGATGGAGCTCCTCACACCTACTGCCTTCTCAATCATTATCGTCATCCAGTTGCATTTCTTTCATCGTCCATTTATGGCAATGATTGACATCCGCAATGCCAGGTGCGACAGCAACACCAGCACTACAGCCAGGTATCAGAGTGTCGATGGGATTGAGGATATTCATCATGACGATGCTGCAACAAACTCTACTGTTGATGTCGCAGAAGGTCCAACAGGGAAACATAAAGAGCCAGAGGGTTCACCAGCCAAGCCTGGTGAACATAGTACACCACCTCACGGCACACAACAAAAGTCTGTCTTAGTTTCATGTCTCATTAAGGTTGTACAATTCTACAATGAGGTGACAGTGTTGCTATGGAGACTTGGTGAGCTCCACATGGTGAAGCTAGTGAATTTCATTCTGATATGTGTCGTTGTCTATCAGGTTAGTATACATCCTAACTTATACCCTGATTTAAAGTAGTCTAATGTCTTTAAATAAGGTATTCTCTCATTGTTGTAAATATACCTTTTTACCTTGGGCGTAACGTTTTCCCATTTCAGACCACGTTTCATTCTCTTGAGAATAAGATTCTTTGTTTGAGTTGTATTCATATTCATGTGCCTTCTCATGCGCAACTGTTAAACAAAGAAATGATACTCTAGGGAATGACACATGGTCTAAAATGGGAAAATATTTTGCTCAAGGTAAAGAGGTCTATTAGTCCAATAACTAGGAAAATTCTGTGGATCAAACAACATAAACTTTTTTTTGTAATCTATTGTATGGTTCCAAAAAAATATCCATACCACACCACAGAGGAAATCAGTAATTCCTGGCATGGGGGGGGGGGGGGGGGGGGGTGGGGGTCAGAGAAAACACAAAATTACAAGGCCTGTTTGAAAGAAAATTGGAAATTCCAGAGGGGTGGGGGGATCCTTTTTCAAATGTCCTCCATGGTGGGGGATGGATATTTCTTTGGAACCACATGATCAAGTAATAGTTTTCACAAGTACTTTCAAATTATGTTACTCAGATTTCATTTCCCCCGTCAGGTGTGTGCCATCAATGCAGTAATCATCATCCTACTAGGAATATCCATGCCGTCACGCATGGTACAAAGAGCCTTATCCTATTGTTTTCTTATATGGAGCTCTCTGGTGATACTTAGTAAGATGATTTACCAGCTCAGGTTTGTCCAGGCAGACTTATTCCAGCACAACTGCACTGATAAGGTTAGTATGGCATTCATTTGAGTACTTTTAATGAGCAAGCAGTTGGTTTTGTTTGGCAAACAGACACAAAATTTTCCAAGGAGAAGTTACATTTGTCTGGCAATAGCCCGTTTAGCTTGAGGGTAATAATGTTTTCCCATTTTAGACCACGTATCATTCTCTTGAGAATAAGATTCTTTGTTTGAGTTGTATCCATATTCATGTGTCTTCTCATGGGCAGCCGTTAAACAAAGAAATGATACTCTAGAGAATGACACATGAAAAGGGAAAAACATTACGCTCAAGAGGGCAACTCAAGGGCATAGCTAGGATTTTGCCTTGGGAAAGCTCAGGTTTCACTGGTGGCAGTCGCAGTGGGATAAAATACTGTTGTTCAAATGTTTATTTGTTTGTTTTCAGTCATTACCAGTACCAGCCAACATCAGTCACTTCACCAACAATGCATTATGGGTTGGTTTTTACAAGACAGACGTTATCTCTGAAGATATTAAGGTATGGCTTGATTATTTGATGATATTAAATGATTTCAAAAAATATATACAAAGTCTTACAAATATATTTTCATTTTTGTTTCATTTCTCTTTCAATCTTCTTTATTGTAGGGTTACCTATTTATTGTCATTGCTATTGTACTACAAGCAGTCATCAAACACCATCAGGTAAATAATAACACACTCAGGATCCTAAAATATCTGAATAGAAGGTGCTGTCTTTCCTCTAAAAACATCTGTGAGATGTTACCCCTTTGCCATGGCTGGGATTTCCCTTTAAGATGTCAGCATAAATGTACTTAATTAGTTACATTTCATTTAGAGACATGACATTGATACACATTTTTCCCTTTCTCTAGAAACTTTACCGCTTAAGACGAGGCCTATTAGACCCTGAACCTGGTGTCCTCTTCCCAGCTGCCTCTCGTAAAAAGGCTGATGTGAGCATGATTGAATGCTTGAAATACATGGTCAACAAATTCTTCTTCCACTTTGGATGGGAGGTATGCAAATACAATGGGCAAATCCGGGGGGGGGGGGGGGTCCTTGGGGGAGGAATCTGGGGTAAAAGTGTCGGGTATGCTTGTCGGCTTAGAGGTAAAAACCAGAAATTTGGTATCTTGTAGGGTGTTTAAATTGAAATTGAGAATCTCAGCATCGAAAATGGAGTATGAAGAAGGCTTTTTAAAAAAACTCCATTTGTTCCTTTGATTCATTGACTGATTCGCGACACGTCAATTTCGCGATTTCGGAGGTCACATATTTCGCAACACTTTAATTTCGCGATTTTGCCATAAAATCGTATTTTAAATCACTTTAATTTCGCGATGTTGCCATAAAATCATATTTTAAATCACTTTAATTTCGCGATTTTGTCATAAAATCATATTTTAAATCACTTTAATTTCGCGATTTTGCCATAAAATCATATTTTAAATCACTTTAATTTCGCAATTTTGCCATAAAATCATATTTTAAATCACTTTAATTTCGCGATTTTGCCATAAAATCATATTTTAAATCACTTTAATTTCGCGATTTTGCCATAAAATCATATTTTAAATCACTTTAATTTCGCGATTTTGCCATAAAATCATATTTTAAATCACTTTAATTTCGCGATTTCATTCAATAAATCATTCACGATCTGTTTCCAATTACGCACATTCCTTGAACAAAAGGACTTCACTGCACAATAGCAATAACAAAAAGTAATAATTTCGCGTTAGTTCCATGGTTTTGATTTTAATATAAAGTCTACTGGAAGTGCTAGTACCATGGATGTTCTCAATACAACTTCTTTCATCCCTGCTTTTTAATGGTTACTGTTAACTCTTTATTTTCTCAACAATTAAATCTCGCTTAATTTTTGCGTCATTATATTTTGCGACACTTTTTTTTCGCGTCACGAATTTTTCAAAGTCGCGAAATTAAAGTGTCGCGAAAATTTCATGTAAAAATAGTAATTAATTATTTTAACCTCCTTACTTCCTTACTACCCCACTGCACCCCTAATATTTGTAACATCCCATTGTCTCCCTTTCTGTAGGTTTCTCTGCTCGTCGTAGTGTACAACATGGCAGTACGTTGTGACGTCACTTCCGTCATTTATGCAATCTGGCTGGGAGTATTTTTAGCTCTGGGAAGAAAGAACTGTGCTGTAGTTTGGCCGGTGTATGTTGGTTTTCTAGCATTCCTACTACCATTGCAATACCTGCTTTGTCTTGGATGGCCACCTGGACTTTGTCTTGGTAAGTATGACATGTTGTCATGACGACTCAATTTTTTTTGTTAGGGGAGGGGAGGGTTGTCTGCTATTAGAAGTTAAACCAGATAGACCCCTGTAGGAGGAGGGGGGGGGGGGAAGGGGTGTGTTGTTCAAGTGACAGCTTTCATTACTGGGGAGTTGTTTGTTGGTTTTAATTTCTTGTGAGAGGATTGGAAATTCAGAAGAGTTGGGGGGGGGGGGGACGAGGGGTTTCAAAGATGTCATAGATACTGTGGGACACTAGAATCATGAAGGTTGGTTTCAGATGAATCCCAGTGGCTCTAATAATTTCAATTTTTTATTTTTGTTGCAGCCTTTCCATGGACAAGATCTCTTGATCCTAACCTTATTCACTGGTTGTATCTTACTGATGTGACGTACCCTCCAGATCCTAAACTATTGATAGGTATGGTAACTGTTTAGTGCATGATTCATTTGTTTGTCTACCTGCTTGTATGACTAAAGTGGGATCAAAATATCAACTGCTTAGCAGACAGCGTTCTAATGAACCTTTTATTTTTTTCTCCTTGCTTCTTCCTTCCATCCTCTTTCATTTTTCTTGCATTCATTTTTCTTCCTTCCTTCCTTCCTTCCTTCTTTCTTTCTTTCTTTCTTTCTTTCTTTCTTTCTTTCTTTCTTTCTTTCTTTCTTTCTTTCTTTCTTTCTTTCTTTCTTTCTTTCTTTCTTTCTTTCTTTCTTTCTTTCTTTCTTTCTTTCTTTCTTTCTTTCTTTCTTTCTTTCTTTCTTTCTTTCTTTCTTTCTTTCTTTCTTTCTTTCTTTCTTTCTTTCTTTCTTTCTTTCTTTCTTTCTTTCTTTCTTTCTTTCTTTCTTTCTTTCTTTCTTTCTTTTTTTCTCTCTCTCTCTCTCTCTCTCTCTCTCTCTCTCTCTCTCTCTCTCTCTCTCTCTCTCTCTCTCTCTCTCTCTCTCTCTCTCTCTCTCTCTCTCTCTCTCTCTCTCTCTCTCTTTTTCTTTCTTTCTTTCTTTCCTAGTTTTATTAACCTCAATCTTTTTCTATCCCTAGGAGACTTCCTGCAGCTTCTGTTTGCATGTTGCCAGGAAAACGTCTTCAGCCTTGAGCGTTTTTCGTGGTCCAGTGAAGAACCACCCCAGCCCAGCAACACAAGACGAAGCAGTAAACATAAAATCAGCACACCTGATTTCATGTGGAATATCACCTGGCTAGACTTCACCAAGGTGAGCCTTTTGTTCTTTACCCAGAGTGGGAAACACAGGCAGACACGAAGGGGAGTGGTTGAGGTAGTTCAGGGACCGCAGAAGCAGCCTCCCCCCCCCCCCCCCCACCCCCGCACAATATTAGCCAAAAGGATTCTCTGCTATGAGTTGCCTAAAACTTTGACATGAGTTTAATGCCATAAATTTAATACAATTGCCCCACAAAACCGCGTTACTGGGAATCGCATTTCCAAGAGTCTAAAATTCAAACTTTTCAAGGGGGTGGGGGCTTTTTTTCGGACCACCTTGATCACCATTGAATCAAAACCCCGGCACTGGAAATCGCATTTCCGAGAGCCTCAGCTTCAAACTTTACAGGGGAGTGGGGGCTCTTTCCCCGGACCACCTTGATCATCATTGAATTACAGGACAGACCCAACAAATTGAACCACTTTTGAATTTCCCTAATTTTATAATGTTGTAATTGGTCTCGCAGCTGATGATGTTCCAACATCTCTACTGGATCACTTTAGCCGTGGTCTACATAACAGTACAGAGTACTATCAGTATATTCAACATTGGGTTTATCCTATGGTGTTTCTTCTTCCTGTGGCATGGACAAGCGCTGTACTTAAAGCCAAAGAAAAAGCTTCTCCGGCTCTGGAAGACTTTCATCTGCTATAACTACTTTATACTTCTCGCTAAAGTTTGTCTACAGGTAAATTAAATATTGCGCTTGAAAGTTCTGCTAGCAGAGAAGGCTAGTGTGCCCTCATGATGGCTTCTTATAGACCCCTTGTACATGACGTCAAAGCAGCTCAATTTGGAGGACAAAATCAAAGAATTTCAATCTCCTGAGAATTGGGAACCTATTGTTTTGTCCTCCAAATTCAACAGCATTCTGAAGTGCTGCAAAGGGTGTTAGACCTCTACAGATTGGGCGTAATGTTTTCCCATTTCAGACCATGTGTCATTCTCCTGAGAGTAAGATTCTTTGTTTGCAATTGAGTTGTATCCTTCTCCATGCGTTTTCTCAAGAGCAATCATTAAACAAAGAAGTATTACTCTAGGGAATAACACGTGGTCTGAAACGGAAACTACGCCCAAGGTAAATAATTTTATTGAGCGGCATACCATAACATGAAAATGATTTGAAATTGTTTTATACGATTCATCCAATAAAAAAGCGTTGTTGTTATATAAAATATAGACCTGTTGCACGTAACATCAAAGCAGCTCAATTTGGAGGACAAACAAAAGAATTTCAATCTCCTGAGAATTGGAAAGCTATTATTTGTCCTCCAAATTGAGCTGCATTTGGACGTGCTGCAAGGGGTCTATCCTACTTGTGCAAAAAGTTTGGTCCTTATACTGTAGCCGTGCCGCGTGCGATAATTTCCAACTCACACCAAATCTTCTTTGAATGAATGCCAGGCTGTATCGTGTGTCTGGATGCAAGCTGTTCAAGATTACACCGGGTGCTGGCCCCTACAGTTACTAAGCATGTTCTGCCTCCGTGAATCAGGCTATCAAAACCAGAATGCCATAAAAGACAGTGAATGTGTTGCCCCTGACGACACAGGACTGGCCATGGACTGTGCTTGTGTCACCTTCCTGTTGATCCAGTATCGCATCTTCTGTTCAGATTACTTCCGTCACGTTGTCAGAGACCACAAGGAACAATCTGAGATGGCTTACAGGTAAGATTGCGTGACACAATTTGCCACAAAAATTACTAAAATAACCAAAAAAGGTTGTCAAAGACTTTTAAAACTCCACCTGAGACCATTAGAACTTTGGACAGCAAATCCTGGCATAAAGAAAAAGTAAGAAAAACCTTTATAGAACTGCTTTTCGTTTTACCACCGACAAACGTGATAGACTGCGTGACACAAACTTGACTTAGATTAACAGTGCTGATGTTTAAGTGCATATTTAGGGAGCAATGATTTCTGTGTTTAAATGATTGCTTGCTCACTGTAAACGTCCCTCATTTCTTTCAGAGGTGCTGAGCTGGTCAATCAACATTTGCGCAAACAACTGGACTCCAAGATCCTGGAAGACAAGCAGAAAATGGACAGAATAAAAAGATCGTAAGAAAAAAATATATTGCTAATACCAATTCAAGAGAGTATGAAGTAAGAGAGCACATCTCCCATACATAGGACACGTTTCCTTACCGAGGGTCATACGAAATCTGCTCTTCGCACGTCCCATCTACTCGAGGTGGTCGGGAGAGTGCCAGATATTTCATTAGGTTAAACCAGCCATGACTGAATCATTTTGCGTTTTTTCTTCAAGTGTCAACAAGTTGGTGGAAAAACTCTCCAAACTTCACCCAGCAGGAGTAGAGTATGCGCCACAGTCACATTATGAAGGTAACTGGTCGAGGACTCCATCCTAGGCTAGGATGGTAGACAAGGATCAGGGGCGTAGACAGGGGGAGTGCCAGAGGGGAGGTAGTATTTTTTAGAGCGCTTGATAGCAAATAGACTAGCTTATCGCGAGCCGGTGACAGAGCATAGAAGTGTCGCAATTTTTAAGTTGAGTAGTTACGTAATACTGAGTTCACGCGACTTACCGATGTTCTGAAACGCCGCTTGTGGTGCACTCGCAAGACGTGGAAATCCTGTGGATAGAGCCGTTGACCTCTAGCTCTGAAGACCGCGCACTAACCAACTGAGCTACCCCTGCTCCTTATTACACCATTTTCCGCGCATTATATCTGGATATATCCCACACCATAGAAAATACAGCCAAGCAATACATAAAGCAGGAAAGCCGTTGTATATTCGTCGGCATTTCACTCTTCCTTCCCATCATGCACCGCGAATTCAATCTCCGCATTTGTATTTTCTATGGTGTGGGATAAAATGGTTATACGATGGTTTCTCATGGCATACCGTGGATACCATACTCATCACTTGTATTTTCTTTGTATATACACTCGACTAAAGGCTCGTGTGTATACTAGAAACTACAAGTGACTCGTGGGATATTCCACGGTATGCAACTCGAAACCATTGTATAACTAGTATATATTACATCACGTAATCATTGTTGGTGTTACTCTTGTTGACAGCAATATATTCTGGGGATTACTACTGGTTCGATTCTGATTCAGAAAGTGATTCAGAAGCTGATAGCCAATCAGTCAGCCCCATTCATGATAGAACTGGAAGTTTATCGTGTTCTGATGACGACGAGACAAAGTCAAACAAACAAGGTTAGAACCCAACGGTTGTTTATTTATAGACCCTTTGAACTAAATCCATAACTGAGGCGCGCATCAAATGTTACTGCTGCTGTGTTGCTGGAACTACTTTTCTGTTGCTATGTTACTGTGTTACTATGGTAATAGTGCGATTTTTCGCAAAGTCCTTCGTCTCCGTCCGTTTTAGTTAACGTGCGCAGAATAAAGCACAGGCAGCCCAACCTGGACCAGGATCACAAGCGCTGGACGAAGGTCTTTTCCAACTTGCTTCCCGCCAATTTTAGCAACCCAAAAACGGGTCGCTGAACTATGTTCGCGCTCTTGATCAACGTACACAAATTTAGCGCGCGCTACAGAAATACACGCTATTTTTGGCGCAAAACACAAATGAAGATCCTGCAAGAAGAAGTCGACCTCTTGCGACTTCGATGTTCGCTATGTTTTCTTTTTCTTTTCATTTGCTTCGCTCGTGACTCTGTGAGTCTCAGAGAGGTCGACTTGGAGCAAGTCTACTCTATCTCATGCATATCTCCTTTCCTCTTTTTCTTACATTTGTCATTTGTCATTTGCAAGATACCGAACCTAGGCCTTCAACTTCCGGTAGATCCGCATCCCGAACCGGAAGAGAATCTATCAGCTCTAACTCAAGCAGCGGCGATTACGTCAACGTCCCAACCCCCGAGCCTTCCACGGCCATAGTCGAACCAGAGGGACTGGTGAACAAAGTCAAGCGATGGTTGAGCTGGATTTACTATTACATAGCTATGGTTGTAGACAGTGTTATCAAAGTATTGAGAGAAATATCCAAGGATTATCGCTCAATTGCTGATAAACTGAAGAGGGAAAGAAAGGAAAAACGAATCGAAAAGCTTCGAAGAAGTAGAATGAGCCATCTGCACCCGAAATCAACCCACGCAGAGACCTCAGATTCTGATACTGGGGCTGAGACTAAGGTTAGTTGAAGAGATTAGTCTGGGTTGGACGTAAGGATTTCTCATCTCAGACCACTTGTCATTCCCTTGATCCGGCAGACTCGGCCAGGGTTTTGGAGTATATTGTTATCGGGGTATTTTTACAGTGCGGCTACTATAACCGGGGCCACTTGGACAACGAGATCCCGAGAACCAATCAAAATGTAGATTAAAACAATGCATTCCAACTTTGGCTATTTGAGCCAATCAGAAACAGGTACAGCACGAGTTGTTTACAAGATCATCTTTTTCTCATTTGAATAATTTTGTAGCATCAGATGAACTCAATGTTGAAATGCTAATATTTTTTGATGGTCTATGATTGGCTCGGATATCCAAAGTTGGAGTCGATTGTTTTCATCCTCAATTGTGATTGGCTCACGTTGTCTAAGTGGCGCCAGTTTCAGTAGCCTCTCTGTAACCCCAGTATTCGATATCTCTGAAAATATTTATGGATATACAGTTTCTTGTGTTTGGAAATTTTGGATTATCCAGTGTGCTGTGGTCCATCAGCATATCTGACCGCCATGTTGGAGGATTAACAATGGAGGCTAATGGCAACGCTTGTTAAACACCACCAACATGGCGGCGCTGTTGTGACATACAAACACTGTCAAACCTGTGTTTTCTTTCTTCAAACAGCACCACTCAACTAAAGGCGCTACAGACGAAGATTATGACAGCTTGTCCTTGGTTGACCTTGAAGAGACAGACGCGCCAAGCTGGAAGCACTCTCAAATGAGAGTAGCGAGATTCACTGTTGCTTTCGTGTACGCTTTACTTGCACACACCGATATCATCTGTTATATGTTAATGATATTGAACCATATGGTGTATGCCTGCTTGCTGTCCATGCCTTTGCCATTCCTGGTGTTTATGTGGGGCATGTTGTCTATACCACGGCCTACCAAACGATTCTGGATCACCGTTATCACCTATACACAGGCAAAGAGAAAAATATATTATTCTGAATTTCAAGGGGCAGTTAACATATTGGACGTATAAACCTTCATAAATAGGTGGCACTTGGATGAAAACGCACCAATTTTTGAAAGTCCGAATAATTCAAATATTTGAGAATATTATGACTCAATTATCGTTATGAAAACCAGATTGGCGAAAATTTTAGCCTGGGAGCCCCTTGCAGTTGAGAAATTTTGGTTTAAAAGAACAATAGGGTTGAGTAAATGACGTCATTTACTCACAATTTAGATGCTATAAATAATTGATAATTTTTATCCGCCACCTTTTGACTGCGAAGAAAATATGTTGCTTGGCTACTATTGGGGCCATATAGATAAGTTTAACCAAGTTTCAAGTCATTTCAAATTTTCATCGATTTTCTTTCGAGTGCCTCTTCAAAGATGCATCACTCAAATCAAGAAATATTTTACCATTCAACTATTTACTTCATATAGAATCAGTACGGAAGTTATTGTCTCAGAGATGAGGTGCACTTTAAGAGGCTCCAAAGAGCTGAAGCTTAGGATACGAGAGTTATATGCCACATCTTTGTTGCCTAGCAACAGTTATATCAGTGACTCTTGTTTCTCCTAGGTTGTCATAGTGATCAAATATCTGTTCAAGTTCCCATTCATCGAGTTCAACACGTGTAACGGTAAAGATGGTGGAGATAAAGACGATCCTCTCTGTTACCCAAGGATTCTTGGGATAGAACGAGTAACCCATACTTCAGCCTATGATCTACTGTTGCTACTGGCCTTGTACTTTCACAGATACTCCCTCAAGGTTTGTAGTTTGGGTACAATAGAGCTGATTCAGTCAGTTAGCGAGTGAACTAGTTTGAGCTGCGTCCTAGGTGTATAAAGCATAAATGATGGCTATAACATACAGAGCTCTTAAGTTGTGACGTATTTCGGCGCGAGTCCCCAAAGTGAAGTTATTTACACTTCCGGTTGATTTTGCAAATCTTAAAGTCCCCAATAGAGCTGTTAAGTTGTGACGTATTTCCGGGTCCAACTGCTCACAAAAACCAATAAAATAAAGCGGAAAATGTTCTTAATGAATTAACTTCTACCTGAAACAATTAGAACTTTGGACAACAAATTCTGTCATGAAGAAAAAGTAAGAAAAGTCTTTATAAAACTGCTTTTCGTTTTGGACCCGGAAGTCGTTTTTCCATACGATTAACGTCACACTTAACAGCTCTATACCTTGCTGTGCTGCCGTGACACTCATACGAAATCTGCTCTTGTGATGTGAATGACATGAGTGACTTGAACACCGTGTCTGATATGGTATTTTCTATGATGTAATGATGATTTATCGTGTTGTTGTGTTTAGGTTCATGGTTTATGGCGTGACAAGGCAGTAGATGCAGATGATACCCCTGTTTCCCCTATGTCTCCTAACGATGGTAAGATAACTGTAAACAGTGTATGACATTAGGAGAGCAAGGGTTGTGTACTGGTAGTGTATCTCCCCCCTCTAGGGTCTCGGGTTCGATTCCTGGGCTCGGCATCACATGTGAGTAGAGTTTGTTAGGTCTCTCTCTTGATTCAAGGGTTTTTCTCCGGGTTCTCTGGTTGTCCTCCCTCTGCAAAACCCAACATGTTAATTTCCACTTCTGTCTGTGAAATAGCCGTGTCATGACTTTGATTACTGAGGCCAAAGGTTGTTTCAGAGTATCGATAAAGTTGATGTTTGGTATCATTTGCTATCTAGAATGATAGAATAGTTCCCTGCGCCATCTTGAAAGGTAGCCGTGCCTTTACTTCAAAGCGAGACGAACGGTGAGCTTGCAATGATAGAGACATGTGAATAATTGTCCAAGGTGTTAAAAAAGGTCTCTATCATTGCAAGGGTTCCTCATGTTTCCCTTCGATGCAAAGGCACGGCTACCTTTTACGTATCATTTTACGTTCATAATATATTTTATTTGTTGATTCATTTGTAGAAGAGCGATTAGGCTTTGAAAGGCACCCATCAAGAGCATCTACCATAGCTACTGACACTTCCCAGGTATTGATAAGATATTAATAAGATTGTATTAATTTTTTCGTTGAGAAGACCTCACCACAGGGAGCCCATGAATATCAAGAAACAAGTTTTAATCTGGCTTTTGGCTTCCTTCCTGTTTCGTTCTTTTTTTCTTGTCTTTTTTTCGTATGTTTGTGTTTTTTTTGTGTGTGTGCATAAATATTAGTGTGTAGGACTTGGTATTTTGTATATTCAAATTTGTTTTGTTTATATTTTTATCACCAAACATTGAACTTAATTGGCTCACACTGTTGTGGTCTCCCTTTCGATCCACTCTAACTTTTGTTCGCTTTTTTTCTTATTTCCTCTATCTGTATATGTAAGGGGACTATTGTGATTAGCATAAGCTGTAGTGGTTTCCCAACCATTGTGTGCATGTTGTGTGTGTAAACTTTTTTTTTTTTTCCTGGCGAAGCCAAATTAATAGATAAATAAATAGCCTTACAATGTTCTTATTTACATTAGGATCATGATGATGAAACATTATGGAACAAGTAAGTACTCAGTAGGGGAGGGGTGGGGAGTGGCTCATGTAGCTCAATGGGCAATGTGCATCAAAGCTCACAAAGCACTCTGGGAAAGTGAGTTCTTTAAAAATGTAACAGGGAAATCAAAGGAACTATCAGAAAAAAATACTCTGTTATTTTCGTCTGCTGAAATCCTTTTATTTTCATAGAAAATGTTGAAGGAAAAATTGTCAGATGAATTTTTAGAGGAGCAAAAAAAGCGTAAAAACTCACTTTCCCACCTATAGCATCATCAAATCTAAAGAATGTGGCCATTATTGCACACTTGCATAGGGGATCTTTGGGAGGGGCCGTCTGATTGTATAAAGTTGTAGAGATGACGTATTCATTGAAATTTCTTTTTTTAGGATCGTTAGATCGGTGAGAGCCTTTCTGCATCGCATCTACGACCCTGAGACAGGTTCTGGTGCTGTAGACGTGTACGCCATGATGTTTGCCTGTCAGTTTATCATCTTCATCATCATCTTGTTCAGCTGGTCTGCCTTCTCGTCACCAGAGGTAAGACACACAATAACAAAACAGTAACGGTAGTGATGCATGATGATGATGGTGGTGGTGGTGGCGATGATGATAATGATGATGAAGGTTTTTGCTGCATTGGAGAGTATTGGTGGTAGTTTCAAGAGGCATAGGTAGAAGGAATACCGTATTTACTGCGCTTATTAGTTTTTGTCACAAATGCGTCGCTTATTCGAGGGCGGCGCTTACTCGAGTAAATACGGTAAGGGGGGGGGGTCCCTAAGGAACACAGATAATAATATGATGGATCTCGCTCATCTGGTGATATGATGACGCTGATGATGATATTCATGGTGCCAATTATGATGATGTAGATGATTGGATATTATTATGATGTTATTAACAATTTGTATTTCTTCTAGCCTCAACGACAAGCTCAATTTGTAAAAATTGTTGAAGAAAATGTGGTAAGTATAGGTCAAAAAATGAAGTTATATTCAAAGAAATCACTGTTTATTCATTTCATAACCCTGGTTTTCTCGTCACTAGGTTCCCAAGACGTTCCTGTACATGTTGCTGACACAGTTCATCCTCATTATCTTTGACAGGTAACACGATAACTCACTCCCCCCGACCCTGTTCCCTGTTTTCCTCTTCCAGGCCTGTAGTCAGGGGGGTGCAAACCTCCCCGACCCCAAAGGTACGCATTTTGGTACTCAAGGTCCAACATTTGGAGTACACTAGGTTCAAGTGAAGATACTAATACATTTTGAACACTAAACAGCGATAGTTAACAAAAGAAAACAATGCAAATAGCAGTAGGGTCCAGGATTTAGAGTGCATATAATCGTTGGCCGCGAATTAGGTAGCCACTTAATATTCTTCTACTATAGCTGGGTTTCAATCAGCTGATAAAAGTTTTTGAATCTCATTATCTGCTCCAAATGGTGGTCAAACACTGACCACCATGTGCTGTCAACCAGAAAGAATTCTATTGAAAACTTGTGATTGAGCTGATGAACATTCCGCACGAGACAAGAAATGACGTCAAGTGAAACCCAGCTATTGTTCAATTTAACGTTGATGACAAAAAAAACAAGCTACAAAAATATTTTTTTTCCTTGTTTCAGATGCTTCTACTTACGTAAGTACGTGTTCGCCAAGCTGTTCTACTTGCTGTTCCTGGTGGTTGGCTTCCACATCTTCATGTTCATCATCGTGCCCTACGTTACTAAAAAGTAAGCTAAGATTCTTTTGTGTTAGAGTAGATTTCGTATGGGTGTGAAAAGTCACGGCACGGTTACGGCGTGGCGCCAACACTGCACCGAATTTCGAATGTTTTAATGCAAGGCACGGCACTGACACGGTCAAGGCAAGGTGCGGTCCGTGCCGTAAGTTTTTCATAGTCCTACGAAAACTGCTCTATCTTCATTGGGTAAGGATTGAAAGGAAAGGAAAATGTTGTGGGTCAGACAAGGGGTAAATCTTTGGGTGGTATGTTAGAATTACGTGATTATCCTTGGGATGGGGCCAGACCCAAGGATTGTTCGTTATCCGTGGGGAGGGAATCTCATTTAACATCCAGACTTAGATCAGCCCATATGTTGTTAACTCATACATTGGATACAAGGTGCTTGTCACTATAGCCAGTTGAGTTGACCTTCAGAACAAACTCAAGGTCAGCCAATCAGAATTGAGGATTCGACATCGTATTTTGATTAGCATTTCCCATAATTCTGCCAAGAGAATTTATGAAATACGAGTTCTTCCTTGTTTAAATTAATCGTAAACGCTAGTCGAACTCATGGCGGAACTATATTTCAATCAACAAGAAAAGTCTACATTGTATACTCGGAAAATGCTCGAAAAATGCTAACCAAAAGTAGTGACCCACAAAATTCCTTTCGGGGAAGGCGATCAACTCAGCTGGAGTTTGTTGTTATGTTCCTTTTTTTGACTATTACACTTTAATTAGTACAATTGTTTCATGGGTTAATGAAAACTACTCTATATTCATTCCTCTAGACCATTCTACAAGAATATCCCTGCTATATTCATGTACATCTTCATGTGCATGTATTTCGGGCTGTCAGCCTATCAGATCCGATGTGGATACCCGACAAGGATCCTGGGAAACTTTCTTACAAAGAGCTACACTCTCACTAGTGGAGTGCTCTTTCAAGGGTGAGTGGAAAACATATGAATTGTACAATGGAATACTTCGATGATACACGGCAGCCATCTTGGTAGGGGGCAAATATACAAAGCTTTGTTACAGTTATGGCGTCGATCAACATTAACAATTCACCATAAGGCAATTTGACAAGAAATGAATTAAGAAGATGGACATGAAAGAAAGACAAAGAAACGAAAATCTGTATATTATCCGTTCCTTTGTTTTGTTTTGCCCCATAATGCCTTGCAATTCAAGATGGCCGCCGTATCGTCGAGGTAGTCTTTTGACATAAACTCGAAGAAATTATTACGTTAAAATGAAAATAGTGCAAGTTCTGAAAATAACCGTTCCTCCATCTCCTTCTCCTTATTATCTCTCGTATTCATCCAAAAAGATTTACTCCTAGTGACATTTAATTTTATAAAAATATAATTCGAAATTACCTAATCTCGTTATCAACAAATAATGAAAATAGGACTTTCAACTAGGGTGACATTTAATCAGCAAAAAGTATTACCTGTTAAAATCGTGTCTCTTTATTTCTAACGTATGTGATGGGAAGACTACCGATGTGTAATGCTTCCTATGTTAGTATTACCGAACTTTCAAACAGTTCTGACATTGTCATTTATCTTTTTAGTTTCCAGGCCATCCCGTTTGTCCTGGAGCTTCGTAGTGTTCTTGACTGGGCGTGTACAGATACTACACTCAGCTTGTACCACTGGCTCAAGATGGACGACATCTATGCAAATATCTATGTACTGAAATGCTATAGGGAATCAGAAAAGGTAAGAAAAGAGAAAATATGTCTTTAACAGCAGCACACAACCACAAAATTGCACCGTACATGCAACTGTAGCATTCAACAGAGTGGCGGATTAAAGGGGTGGTTAAAGAGAGAAGTTGTGAGCAATTATTTTGAGTGAACAGAGTTCAATCCTCTGTATTTTATTTTATTCTATTCTATTCTATTCTATTCTATTCTATTCTATTCTATTCTATTCTATTCTATTCTATTCTATTCTATTCTATTCTATTCTATTCTATTCTATTCTATTCTATTCTATTCTATTCTATTCTATTCTATTCTATTCTATTCTATTCTATTCTATTCTATTCTATTCTATTCTATTCTATTCTATTCTATTCTATTCTATTCTATTCTATTCTATTCTATTCTATTCTATTCTATTCTATTCTATTCTATTCTATTCTATTCTATTCTATTCTATTCTATTCTATTTTATTTTATTTTATTTTATTTTTATGGAGAGCGAATGTTGCTCGTATTACCACACGTTGCGCAACAAATTTTCTTTGTTACAGAGAGTAGAAAGAGCTTCTTCTTCTGCAACAAAGTCGCGCAACAAAATTTTATTGTTACACGGGGTGGTAATACGAACAACATTCACTCTGCAGCTTGAAGCGCAACAATGTTGTGCAGCAATTTGCACGCTTTTATTGCTCGTATTTCCGCACTTTTAACATGGAATTGAATTCTTGGAAAACGATTCTTCGGTGCATGTTACGTCACTAGCCGCCATGTTGGTTGACTATACAAAGCATTCCTCATTAAGATTCTCTTGTTAGATTAACCAAGATGGCGGCTGTTTCATTGTTACTTATATCTCAAGGGGTTTTGAGTCATGTGGTTGCACATTGGACTACTTCGTCGATGCGGCGGCCATCTTGAATCTGAATTAATGAAAATAACTTTTTACGAGAAGCCGGGGGTATACTTAGGATCTGACGAAGAAAAAAACAAACCCTGGGTTTCTCTGGCCCTATCATGCTGGTTAAGTGACAAGCATTTCATTTTTCTACGTATAATAGTATCAGTCATTATTTTCACATCTTGAATCGCAAGGCATTATGGGGCGTCCAGAGGGCAAAAGAAAACAAAAATGTCGGATAAAATATTTAGTTTTTTTTTTTTTCTTTCTCACATGTCCATCTTCTAAATTCATCTCTTGTCAAGTTGTCTAGGGGTGAAAACTAATTTTAATCGACGCCATAAGTGTAACAAAGATTTGTATATTTGCCCCCTACCAAAATGGCCGCCGTATCGCCGAAGTAGTCCATTACCCGTATGCGCGCGCAAGCGTTTTGCGGAAATGTCACTGACCTACTTGATGTTTCAGACGTGGTTCCAAGCACGAGGTCAGAAGTACTGGATACTCAGTAAATGTACACTTGGTGGTCTATTGATCTTGTTACTGGTGCTGGTCATCTGGTTCCCGCTGCTGCTCATGTCTTACATCAACTCTGTGTATACTAGTAACCCACCACAAGACGCAACCTTTACTTTATCTATTGGAGGATATCAGGTAAGGATATATTACCAGCCTGCCCGTCATGTGCTATCAACCAGAGAGTATTCTATTGCTTGGTATCAATCAGCTGAATGAATCTCATGAATCTCATGAATCTCATTACCAGCTTACAATGATAGGCAAACACTGCCCGTCATGTGCTATCAACCAGAGAATATTCTATTGCTTGGTATCAATCAGCTGAATGAATCTCATGAATCTCATTACCAGCTTACAATGATAGGCAAACACTGCCCGTCATGTGCTATCAACCAGAGAATATTCTATTGCTTGGTATCAATCAGCTGAATGAATCTCATGAATCTCATTACTAGCCTACAATAACAGGCAAACACTGCCCGTCATGTGCTATCAACCAGAGAATATTCTATAGCTTGGTATCAATCAATCATAGATAGACGCAATCCAAGTGTGAGCAGATTTCATAACTCTCAAATGGGACGCACGAGCTCAAATCGTGGTTATTTTGCCAATTAAAGTACCTGTTTTGTGATTTTGTTGTTTCTTTTCTTTCTAGCCACTGTTTAGAGTGAGCGCACAAGAACAGTTCTTACAACAACTTAATGACAGTCAAATAGAGAAAATCAAACAAAGAAATCCAGGGAAAGGATACGATAAACAGGTAGGAGAGGAGTTCACGACAGACTTGTTGTGGGACAAAACAACAGGTGGAACATTTCTTCCTGTGAAAATGATTTTTTTTGGAATTTTTTCTATCCTTCAACATGGCTGCCCCTCTATAGACCCCTTGCAGCACTATGGAATGTAGCTCAGTTTGGAGGACAAAACAATAGGTTCCAATTCTCAGGAGATTGAAATTCTATTGTTTTGTCCTCCAAATTGAGTTGCTTTGACGTCACGTGAAAGGGGTCTATAAATGATCTAAATGTCCGTCACGTGACTAGTGCTAGGGACAAGTCTTTTGCTTCCTTCCCCAAAGGACAAAGAAAAAAAACAAAGAGTTAGCCCTAGCAGTAGGGTCACCCTAGTTTTATATAAATGACATCTGTAGCTGAAGGCAGATTTTTCTCGTGTCCTAGCCAATCACTGCTCGAAGGTAGTTTTTTGGTGTCCTAGCCAATCACTGCGCGTCAATAAATCTAAGATTCTTGTTTCTCTTATCCTAGCAAATCGACTCGTTTCTTCGTGATTATCGTGAGCGTGGCACAGTAGAACTGGTTAAGATTACTGGTAACTCCAGCTCAATCTGGCAGATCAGCCCTCCGTCACGTGAACTCATGATGTTAGACCTACTGGGAGAGAAGAACGTTACTATGAGGTTCAAGTATGAATTTACAAGGTATGACAAATAAACAAGCTGGTAAACAATTATATACGAGTGCATTAAAAATACATTGTCTTTTAGAGAAGAAAGCATTCGAGGCGTCTTCTCACTTGAGACGCGGTGTCGATTTCCGTTCTCGGTGTCGTACATGAGTTGTGGGAGGGAGTGAGATGGAGATAGACCCCTTTCACGTGAACATAAAGCAGCTCAATTTGGAGGACAAAACAAAAGAATTTCAATCTCCTGAGAATTAGAACCTATTGTTTCGTCCTCAAATTGAGCTGCATTCCGACGTGCTGCAAGGGGTCTATACCAATGTATCAACCAGAATTCACAATATAAATTGCACCTTTCTGTGTAAAGAAACAATCAACTTTGTGATCTTCACTTGAGGTATTTTAAATATATTCCGATTTCACCTTTGCATTTACCACCAAACTCTCCCCAGTCCTAAACTCGTTTCTTCCTTCATGTTGACCACAGGGAACCCAAAACAGCATTAGTGCAGGAAACAATATCAGGGCATCAGGGCAGACGTTGATACCGCTGGACTCTACTACTCGAAGGCAGTTCGCTTATATGTTGAATGGGTCAGGTGGACAAGAAATGTAAGTACAATCGATCTTTTCTTAATGTACCATTAGAATGCATTGATTCTAAGACAGACGTTTAAAAGTTTCAGCAATCAGTGTCTGTTCCATACTTTATAGACCTTATGCAACATCGGTCGCTCCTAATTTGCATAAGGGAAAAGCTTAATAAAATATTTTTGAAATATTTTGAATTGAGAAAATATTTTGTCTTCACATGAAATACCACCAGTGAATTAGCAACTGTGCACAGTTTCAAAGAATAATAATTGTTTGCAAAGTTGTAAGCATTTAATGTGCCTAAAAAATGAAAACGAGGCTGGTAGGACCATGGCTGTGTTTCAAATACAAACCCTTCAACTTCCCTAGTACTTATGCTAGAAATTTTGCTTATGGAAAACAATACTAGTATAATATTCCTCATTTATGGGTTTTGCATAAGGTCTATATCAAAAACACATTTTTGGTTGTCCGACGTAGCAAATATTTTCAAATAATCTGGTTTATCGCCGCTACCTTATTGTTAATTTGCTTAAATTTTACATTTTTATAAACTTCAATCTGAGCAAAATATCTTGTATCAATTTTATAATTAAAAGAATTTATTTTTTGAAATTTGAAATGCTCAGTGTAAGATCGTTCTAAACAGATGACCCTTTATTTTTTCAGTGTGATTCGACATATGTTTCCGTCCTTCGTAAATGTGCCAGCCAGCGGTTCGGCCACACCCATAACAGCCCTCTTCAATGCCAGCTACGTCACATGTGGTATCAGGATGAGGATGAGTGGGCCGTCAGTGGAATGGTGGGAGCTAACACAGAAATCACCCAAACCATTATTCGAGGAGAGTGTACTGGAAATGATTGCTTTTAACGACCTGGTGCCGCCTCTGCATTTTTCATTTTTTGCCAGCACAGGGTACGTAGGAATTATAACATTGAATATTAAATATTGATATCTTAAGGGGTGGAAACAAGATGAGATTTTTCATGCGACGTTGCAAAAACTAGATCGCACCGTGTGACCATCCGTGCGATCCCTCCCCCCGTTTTTTATTATTAGAAGTTCGCACTTTCCAAACCTCCGTTTCTAATGCCCGAGGTTTCCCAGCCATATTTCCCTTCTTTTCTCCTATCCTTCTATTTCTGAACAAGATTAGTTTTCATTTCTTTCCTTTCCTTTCCTTTCCTTTCCTTTCTTCCCTTCGTTTCTAACCCATTCTTGCAAGATGATTTTGAAGGTCTCTTCCAAAATAGACCTCTTTAGCTTGGGTGTAATGTTTTCCCATTTCAGACCACGTGTCATTATCTTGAGAATAAGATTCTTTGTTTGAGTTGTATCCATATTCATGTGTCTTCTCGTGCGCAGCCGTTAAACAAAGAAATGATACTCAAGGGAATGACACGTGGTCTAAAATGGGAAAACATTACGCCCAAGATAAAGAGATTTATTCCAGTGCCGCGTACACTAAGATTTTTTCACTAACTCTCTTCTGTTGTATTTTCAGTATTATTGGTCTGTATGTGGGTTTCGTTTGGTTGGTTGGCAAATTCGTACGATTGTTTTTCACTTCTATCTCATACCGAATCATGTTCGATGAGATGCCCAATGTGGACAAAGTCCTTAAGCTGTGCTTGGATATTTTCATGGTTCGAGAAAGCAAGAGCTTTGAACTCGAAGAAGATCTTTTCGCCAAACTCATGTTTCTGTATCGCTCGCCAGAGACGCTCATGAAATGGACAAAATATAAACGGCAATAGAAATATGCGCTTTATAAAATTATGTTGGAAACAAATGATTCAGAAGATTCAGATGATACCTTATTGTATCTGTTGGTGAGGATTATGACGATGATGGTGGTGGTGATGATGATGACTGATGATGGTGATGACTGATAATGATGATGATGGTGATGATTGGTGGTGATTGATGATGATGGTGATAATTCATGATGGTGATGATTGATGATGATGATGACGGTGGTGGTGATGTTTATGATTATAATGGTGATGACTGATGATGATGGTGGTGGTGATGTTGATGATGACATGATGGTGATGATGATGGGGATGATTATTGATGATGATGGTGGTGGTGATGTTGATGATGATGATGGTGATGATGATGATGGTGATGACTGATGATAATGATGGTGGTGATGATGACATGATGGTGGTGATTGGTACTGATGATGATGACAGCGGTGCTAGTCATAGTGATGATATATAACAATACATTAACATTTGATAATAGTTATAATAATTGGAAGCAAATAATTTATACAATGAATTAAGGAAAGTTTCAAACATTTCTAAAACATACCTGATAGTGATAATATTGCCGATGATGTTACCAATAACTGAATGAAAAAAGATGATGATGATGATGGATGGGAGTTGTGATGTCGGTCATCATGATGGTGATGGTGATAAATATTGGGGACACTTAAACTTGAATTTTCGATGGTAACATAGGCAGGGCATTCGATTAAATTCGTTTAAGATACTAAATAATTCTAATCATAAGAAAAATATTTGAATTTTCTGCAAAAAAGACATCTATATTTCCTGCAGTGTTTTGTACAAAATTTTGAAGAAGTTTATAAACATTACAAAACTGAATACAGTTCTCATTAATACAATATTTTCTAAAGAAAATTATAATAAAATATATAAAAAAAACCTCAGTATAGATGTCACAATCAAGATTCACAACATTTAAATAAATTGCTTGACATCAATTACCAGAACTAATCTTATTATCAGCCTACAATGACAGGCAAACACTGCCCGTCATGTGATATTCCATGCTATCAAACAGAAATTATTTTATCAAACCCTGAAACTGACACATTGCTAGGCAACATAACAATAGATTACGTCATTAGCTTCCTCTGATCATCTCCCTCGATTTACTTGAAGAAGTCCATCGTAAGTCCACTGCCTTGCATTTCTTTATCAAAACGTTCCTCAAATCTCCTGTTCTGTTCGTCCGTGAAATAGTTCGTCCAGTCCCCAACCGTGCCTTTCCTGATGAATTTGAACTCGGACCCAGGTTTCCTCCCGAACCAGCTGTGGTCGAACGCTGGGCGATTCTGCATGGCTTTGAAGGTCGTCTGGTTTACGATTCGCTCCAGTAGCTTTTCGCTGACAGGTTTGTTGACAAAAGATGCGATCTTTTCGATTGTTTTCAGGGAATCCTGGAGAAATATTACAAGTCACGTGATCTGGTTTTCTGTTTCTTTCTAGTCATTGACTGTCTGTCTGTCTGTCAGTTCATTACCTTACCGTTTTAAAAATGAAGGTAGTTCATTCTTATTGTTCTGTCCCTCTGTCTCTTTTTCCCTGCCTGCCTGCCTGCCTGCCTGCCTGCCTGCCTGCCTGCCTGCCTGCCTGCCTGCCTGCCTGCCTGCCTGCCTGCCTGCCTGCCTGCCTGCCTGCCTGCCTGCCTGCCTGCCTGCCTGCCTGCCTGCCTGCCTGCCTGCCTGCCTGCCTGCCTGCCTGCCTGCCTGCCTGCCTGCCTGCCTGCCTGCCTGCCTGCCTGCCTGCCTGCCTGCCTGCCTGCCTGCCTGCCTGCCTGCCTGCCTGCCTGCCTGCCTGCCTGCCTGCCTGCCTGCCTGCCTGCCTGCCTGCCTGCCTGCCTGCCTGCCTGCCTGCCTGCCTGCCTGCCTGCCTGCCTGCCTGCCTGCCTGCCTGCCTGCCTGCCTGCCTGCCTGCCTGCCTGCCTGCCTGCCTGCCTGCCTGCCTGCCTGCCTGCCTGCCTGCCTGCCTGCCTGCCTGCCTGCCTGCCTGCCTGCCTGCCTGCCTGCCTGCCTGCCTGCCTGCCTGCCTGCCTGCCTGCCTGCCTGCCTGCCTGCCTGCCTGCCTGCCTGCCTGCCTGCCTGCCTGCCTGCCCGCCCGCCCCTCTCTTTCTCTCTCTCTCTCTACTGCATGTCACATTTTCGTGCTTTGTGATTAGTTTAGACCAGAAGCCTGGTACTTACCAAGAGAGCATATTTATACCGCTCTTTTGTACTTACTTTCTTCAGGTCTTCGTACTTGATGGTGAGGATGTTCGGATCGTGTCTGTGTTTCCACCATTCGCGCGTGTATTCGAACCAGCAACCGCCGACCACTTCAAAGACAAAGAGGAAAATAATTAGGCATTTGAGTCAATACTCCTAGATTTTAGTGATATATTTGAATGTTGTTTTTAGGGTTAAAGGAATGAATAATTATTAGAGGAGAGGGAAGTCGGGGGGGGGGGACTAATCATGTAAATGGAAGCAAAATAAGAACAAAGGAAAGTAGAGTGCAGAAGAGGGTGTTGTCAGCAAAAATGCATAAACAGTGTACCTTGATTCGCACCCTCCTCCCCCCTGCTCTAATAACTGTCCCGTCCCTAATATCTGCATTTCGTAGTTCTTACATTTCCCATTCATAAAATGCTCAAAAAATTCATCCCAGGAGCAATCGCATTCGAGAATAGCCATGCCGTGATAATGATGATAATATGACACAGCACAATCTTTAGGATTACGAACAACCCATACAATCTTGGGGCAGTCATTGTTGTTGGAGTCTCCCTTTGGGACAAGGCTGTAGGCTAAATGTGTCTTGAGTAGACGAGGCGATGGAAGGTTTTCAAAGGCCTTTTCTACGTCTTTAGGGGAGCGGTGGTCACCAGAAGAGTTTGGCAGGAACAAGATTTCAATGAACTTCACTTTTTGGTCAACTTGAGTATTACTGATCTGAGCGTCGTTGAATATCTGCCATACAATCTCCATTGTCCATGTTGTGCCTAGAAACAATGCAGCAGCTTTAAATAAATATACTGGATTGATCTGATTTTCCTTTTTTCTTTGTTCTTTTTTTCGTTTTGTTTCTTTCCTTTTCTGTTTTTTTTTCTTTTTTCTTTTCATTTTTCTTTGTATTCTTTTGTTTTCATTTCTTCCCTTTCCTTTTTCTTTGTTTTATCTTTTGCTTTCCTTTCCTTTCCTTTCCTTTCCTTTTCTTTTCTAGCCTTTTTTTTCTTTTTCTTTTTCTTTTTGCGTCAACCCGGAAAACATGAGCACATGGCTGTACAAGCATATCACTCATTCTATTCTATTTTATTTTATTCTTACCTTTTTCAATTCATTTCCTATAAAAGTTTAAACTCCTCTTCTATTTCATTTTATTTTTTTTCCTATTTTTTCCATCTCTGTCATTTTTTCTTATTTATCTACAGAAAAGTTCAATGTTTTCCAACAAACACCAAATAACAAGCAAAGACACGCCACGCAAAGGATTGTGGGCATGTCTGCGCAGACGCGTCCTTTCCCGCCTTTTTCCCAGTGTTTCAACTTCTTCGTTTCTTGTCAAGACATTTAAACTTCCAAGGTAAGATTCTCTCGCTTTCTCTTTAATTTATGCTATATTTTATCTCTTAAATACTTATTGAAGTTTTCTAAATGCTTCTGTTAGTGTTAAGTCGTGTCTTGAGCAATTTTGTTCGTTGTTAAGAGATTATATTTAATGTTTTTGACAACGAAGAACCCGCCATATTTTTTGCAACCTGGTCGGCAAAATTTTAATACATAAAAACAATTATGAATTTTCTAAGGTTGTTGGGGCGTTCTTCACTGTTTCATGGTTGGTTTAAAAAACAATAAATAAATAAATAAAAGAAAAAAGAATAATAAAGAATAATAAAAAATAAACAATAATCAAAAGTCTAGCCTAACAAAATTTATATCCAAAAAGCATGTTCTGAATGGTGATGTCTTAAGACATGCAACATCACACTAAAAATATAAAAATTTGAACGTCTGTTTTATTATTTTTATTATCCTTGTAAATTAGGCGGAAAAGTCGAGATTTTCTCTGGTTTGGCTGCTGTAATAGTACTGTAATCATAATGTTGCAAGCAATGTTGCACCGTGTATCTGAGCCTTTACTGACGTCGTTAAGAGCACTTTTCCTGTTCTGCGATTTTAAACTAAGAAAATGATATTATCTACTGTTTATCATTACAATTTTTTTCAAGAGTCAACTACAATAATCATCTGACCGTGAGACCATAGCAACGAAAGTTAATTGCCAGTAAATTCTAAGTAAAGGTCACATTCCTGGTTGTCTTTGCAGAAACATAAACGGTGCCAAAATTCTCAAATAAACAATAATGTTGATGATTGATCAAGGCCTGAGGCGTTTTTTTTACTTAGTTAACAACACATCTACATAAATATACTTGTTTTGAATTGGATAATTGATTGAGATTGCACACACTCGGGGACTTTATACCTTGTGTTGTTGTTCAGAAACGATGTATTATTAAAAGGAAATACCACCTTAGTTCTCGAAGAATTAATGAAAAATACCAATTGTATTTAATGAAAGCTGCTCAATACCACTAGTATTGTTATTATTTATTGATGTATTATTTTTCCTATTCAATGTGTTAATATGTTTATTTGTCTATTTATATATTTCATTTTATTTTACTAACCTTCTACCGTAAGCTAATTAGAAGTGAAATAAACTAAAAACTAAGAACTCGTGGTATTAAGCAACTTCCATCAAATATGCTCGGTATTTTTCATTACTTCTTCGCGAACGTTGTTATTTCCTGTACTAAGTTAATTTATAGTTCGCTTTTAGTTAACATGTTTCTATAACATTTTGGCTAAATCTTTAAGTAATCAAGAAATATTAAAAGTATGTTTATCGACCTTTATCATGTCTGTATAAATTGATAAAATACACTTCAACGACTAACAGACAAGGTTTCACTGACCTGATTTAGGCCACGTCGCAATAATGACATCAGTATTTTTAGTTTTTAGTTTAGGAAAAGTTTGAAGTATCTCCCTTGTAGCTCCAGGCATGTGGATAACTCCATCTATCTCACTAAATAGAACTGGATGCCTGTACTTCAGTGACACGGCTTGCTCCTGACTCTCCGACATTTTTTATGAATGTGAGGTGATGAGTCAAAGTGGTGACAGCTTTGTTATGTGTATATTTGGTCGAGTGTGTCCTGGGACGTTCTTATGGCTAAGCTTGGTATCACATATGCTGACATATGAGTAGATAGTTTGGTTAACATTTGCTAGGTCTCTCTTGATTCGAGGGTTTTCTTCCCTCCTTTTAAAAAAATCAACTTGGAGCCTAGCTCTGTTGTGAGTTTCCCTCGCTGTGACACAAAAGCCAAAGCTTGCAGTCAAAACATACCCCCTAAGTTCCCCTATTGATTTCATTATTCGAATATTGAGTTGATTATTCACTAATAAATGATTTTCATTAATAAAACAAAGACTCCAAACTTCACATTCATTTCACAACTAAAATTCTAAATGATGGCCTTTCTGGGGAGTTTTTCTACCTTGGCATGGCAATTGTTGAAGAATCCAATCAAAACTCAAGTAGATAATCTATTTTCAAGTTTGGAGTCAGAGTGAATAATGAACTCAATATTCGAATGAATTGATAATGATGATGGTGGTGATTGATGACTGATGATGATGATGACATGATGGTGATGATTATTGATGATAATAATGGTGGTGATGATGATAATGATGGTGGTGATGATGATGATGATGATGATATGGTGATGGGATGGTGCTGATTGATGATGATAGTGGTGGTGATGATGACATGATGGTGATGATTGGTACTGATGATGATGGCAGCGTTGGTAGTCATAGTGATGCTATATAACAATACATTAATTCACATTTGATAATAGTTAGTAATATAATTGAATGCAAATAATTTATACAATGAATTAAGGAAAGTTTCAAACATTTCTAAGATATACCTGATAGTGATAATATTGCTGAAGATGTTACCGATGATAACTGAATGAAAAAAGATGATGATGATGATGGATGGATGGGAGTTGTGATGTCGGTCATCATGATGGTGATGGTTATAAATATTGGGGACATTTAAACTTGAATTTCCGATGGTAACATAGGCAGGGCATTCCACTAAATTTGTTTAAGATACTAAATAATTCTAATCATAAAAATAATATTTGAATTTTCTGCAAAAAAGACATCTATATTTCCTGCAGTGTTTTGTACAAAATTTTGAAGAAGTTTATAAACATTACAAAACTGAATACAGTTCTCATTAATACAATATTTTCTAAAGAAAATTATAATAAAATATATAAAAAAAACCTCAGTGTAGATGTCACAATCAAGATTACAATACATTTAAATAAATTGCTTGACATCAATTACCAGAACTAATCTTATTATCAGCCTACAATGACAGGCAAACACTGCCCGTCATGTGATATTCCATGCTATCAAACAGAAATTATTTTATCAAACCCTGAAACTGACACATTGCTAGGCAACATAACAATAGATTACGTCATTAGCTTCCTCTGATCATCTTCCTCGATTTACTTGAAGAAGTCCATCGTAAGTCCACTGCCTTGCATTTCTTTATCAAAACGTTCCTCAAATCTCCTGTTCTGTTCGTCCGTGAAATAGTTCGTCCAGTCCCCAACCGTGCCTTTCCTGATGAATTTGAACTCGGACCCAGGTTTCCTCCCGAACCAGCTGTGGTCAAACGCTGGGCGATTTTGCATGGCTTTGAAGATCGGCTGGTTTACGATTCGCTCCAGTAGCTTTTCGCTGACAGGTTTGTTGACAAAAGATGCGATCTTTTCGATTGTTTTCAGGGCATCCTGGAGAAATATTACAAGTTACGTGATCTGGTTTTCTGTTTCTTTCTAGTCATTGACTGTCTTTCTGTCTGTCAGTTCATTACCTTACGTTTTAAAACTGAAGGTAGTTCATTCTTATTGTTCTGTCCCTCTGTCTCTTTTTGTCTGTCTTTTTTCTGTCTGTCTGTCTGCCTCCCCCTCTCTTTCTCTCTCTCTCTCTACTGCATGTCACACTTTCGTGCCTTGTGATTGGTTCAGACCAGAAGCCTGGTACTTACCAAGAGAGCATATTTATACTTTTGTACTTACTTTCTTCAGGTCTTCGTACTTGATGGTGAGGATGTTCGGTTCGTGTCTGTGTTTCCACCATTCGCGCGTGTATTCGAACCAGCAACCGTAGACCACTTCAAAGACAAAGAGGAAAATATTTAGGGAAGCATTTGAGTCAATACTCGTAGATTTCTAGTGATGTATTTGAATGTTGTTTTTAGGGTTAAAGGAATGAATAACTATTAGATGAGAGGGAAGTCAGGGGGGGACTAATCAAGTAAAGCATGGGTGGCGTAGCGGTGAGAGCGCTTGCCTCTCACCAAGACGACCCGAGTTCGAGCCCCGCTGGGCTTAGTGTCGCATGTGAGTAGAGTTGTTTGTTGGTTCTCTCCTGTGCTTCGAGGGTTTTTTCGGGTTCTCCGGTCAGTTTTTCCTCCCTCCTCAAAAATCAACTTCCAAATTCCAATTGGAATGCAGTGGAGTAAGAGCCACTCGGTGGTTTCCACTGTTAATTCTCATTTATTTTTTATTTAAATGGAAGCAAAATAAGAACAAAGGAAAGTAGAGTGCAGAAGAGGGTGTGGTCAGCAAAAATGCATAAACAGTGTACCTTGATCTGCACCCTCCCCCCCTGCTCTAATAACTGTCCCGTCCCTAATATCTGCATTTCGTAGTTCTTACATTTCCCATTCATAAAATGCTCAAAAAATTCATCCCAGGAGCAATCGCATTCGAAAATAGCCAAGCCTTGGTAATGATGATAAAATGACACAGCACAATCTTTAGGATTACGAACAACCCATACAATCTTGGGGCAGCCATTGTTGTTGGAGTCCCCCTTTGGGACAAGGCTGTAGGCTAAATGTGTCTTGAGTAGACGAGGCGATGGAAGGTTTTCAAAGGCCTTTTCTACGTCTTTAGGGGAGCGGTGTTCACCAGAAGAGTTTGGCATGAACAAGATTTCAATGAACTTCACTTTTTGGTCAACTTGAGTATTACTGATCTGAGCGTCGTTGAATATCTGCCATACAATCTCCATTGTCCATGTTGTGCCTAGAAACAATGCAGCAGCTTTAAATATATAAACTGGAATGATCTGATTTCTTTGTTCGTTTTTTCGTTTTGTTTCGTTTCCTTTTCTGTTATTTTTTTTCTCTTTTCTTTTTCTTTTTCTTTTTCTTTTTCTTTTCTTTTCCTTTTCTTTTCTTATCTTTTTTTTTTCTTTTCTAATCTTTTCTTTTCTTTTAATTTAATTTTTCTTTTCTTTTTCTTTTTGCGTCAACCCGGAACACGTGAGGACATAGACGTACAAGCATATCACTCATCCTGTTCTATTTTATTCTATATTCTAACCTTTTTCATTTCATTTTCTATAAAAGTTTAAACACCTGTTCTATTTCATTTTAGTTTTTTTTCCCTATTTTTTCCATCTCTGTCATTTTTTCTTATTTATCTACAGAACAGTTCAATGTTTTCCAACAAACACCAAATAACAAGCAAAGTCACTCCACGCAAAGGATTGTGGGCATGTCTGCGCAGACGCGTCCTTTCCCGCCTTTTTCCCAGTGTTTCAACTTCTTCATTTCTTGTCAAGACATTTAAATTTTCAAGGTAAGATTATCTCAGTTTCTCTTTAATTTATGTTATATCATCATAGGGCAAAATTAGTTATTGGTCAATGAGAGATGGGCTTTTTGGCAAAATTTGAACGTAGGCATGCCCCCCCTCCCCCCCCCCCGAAAAATTTTGGGAATTGAGACCCTCGGAAATACGATTTCCAGTGATTTGAGGGGCATTCACAACATATTTATAAACTTCGTGCCATTACCTTTGACCTGTGCTTGCACGATTTTTTTTTTCGCACAGAAGAGCCTGCTCGATATTTATTTTGAGGTTTAAGAGCTTGCGCGATATTTTTTGGGGGATTTACGCAACCCCCCCATCAACTATCTAATGGTCCATCCCTTAGAAGTGAAATAAACTAAGAACTAAGAACTCGTGGTATTAAGCAACTTCCATCAAATATGCTCGGTATTTTTCATTAACTCTTCGCGAACGGTGGTATTTCATATACTAAGTTAATTTATAGTTCGCTTTTAGTTAACATGTTTCTATAACATTTTGGCTAAATCTTTAAGTAATCAAGAAATATTAAAAGTATGTTTATCGACCTTTATCATGTCTGTATAAATTGATAAAATACACTTCAACGACTAACAGACAAGGTTTCACTGACCTGATTTAGGCCACGTCGCAATAATGACATCAGTATTTTCAGTTTTTAGTTGAGGAAAAGTTTGAAGTATCTCCCTTGTTGCTCCAGGCATGTGGATAACTCCATCTATCTCACTAAATAGAATTGAATGCCTGTACTTCAGTAACACGGCTTGCTCCTGACTCTCCGACATTTTTTATGAATGTGAGGTGATGAGTCCAAGTGGTGACAGCTTTGTTATGTGTATATTTGGTCGAGTGTGTCCTGGGACGTTCTTTATATATATGGTCAAACTGGGTATCACATATGCTGACATATGAGTAGATAGTTTGGTTAACATTTGCTAGGTCTCTCTTGATTCGAGGGTTTTCTTCCCTCCTTTAAAAAAAATGGAGCCTAGCTCTGTTGTGAGTTTCCCTCGCTGTGACACAAACGCCAAAGCTTGCAGTCAAAACATATGCCCTATGCTCTATTAATGATTTCATTATTCGAATATTGAGTTGATTATTCACTAATAAATGATTTTCATTAATAAATCGAAGACTCCAAACTTCACATTCATTTCACAACTAAAATTTTAAGTGATGACCTTTATGGGGAGTTTTTCGACCTTGGCATAGATAGATAGATAGATAGATAGATAGATAAAGTTTATTTTAAAACGGTGAAATCAACAGTACAAATATACATCACAATAAATAAAATACTGTTTTCCATAATTGCCGTGTGAGCCTGTATAATTAAAAATGTTCATTTTGTTTTTGTCAAATAGTCCGTTTGCGGTTTTGGTAGAGACAGCTTATTTTCCATGTTTCTGAGGTTGTATACTGGGTCGCAGGAAACAAACATATCTTGTAGATATGAGGGACCAGAGTGAAGTTGGTGTCAGATTTTTGAGTCAGATTTTTGGATCTGTTTTCAGATTTTTTCCGAGGGGCGTTACATCAGTTGATTTACAAAGTGCTCTATATTCGAAGTAAAGTCTCGAATCTAGATAAAACCTTTACAACGCTTTAGATATAAGACAGTTCTTGAAAATGGTGGTCTTTGGAGATCGAAGCAATCACTTAAAAGAAAACAAAGTGCGGTTTCAGATTTTTTTGGAGCTGTGTTATCTACTATCATGATCAACGGCACTTCGTGCCACGAATACTTTAGTAGTACTGCTTCCAAATATCATGTTACAGCCCTTTTAATTCAACATAAATATACTTTGAACTATATTTAGTGAGAAAGAAATAACTGTGTACAAACGTTGAGATAGTATACTCATCAGTTACGTTATATAGAACAAATCCACGAGCCCGTATAGAGCAGTTTTTAAGCAAGCTGGATTAACTGGGTAACAAGACACCGTAACAATGAAAATACAATATTCGATAGTTCACACGCTATTCCTTTATTAAGGTAATCTGCCAGAGGTTACCTTATTTACGGTCCTTAGCGTTATCCATATCAAAACTGAAGTACCTACACAATTATACAAGTACAAAGAAATATCCCTGGGTGCAGTCAGATTTTTTGTTTGATGGCGTGGACGCGTGCGCGCGCGCTTAAAAACAACATACTTTTCGTCGATTTTTCTCACTTTTTTCGAAAAAATCTATTATATAAAGCAAAAAGATCAGGATTAGCTATGTTCTTTTCACTGATAAAACACGACTGAGGTTGTTGAACACTCAAAAAGACGCGAAATTTATGTTTTCCTCCCAAAATCTTAACATGCTTTCGATTCTTCCAGGTTTGAATGACGCACACAATTTTTGACGCACAGGAGTAGGGTATGGCGAAAATTGTTTGTACACGGATGCTAAAAATAGCCCAATCGGGAATTCACATGGCGCGCGCGGTATTAAGAAATTTCCCTCTCTTATTTATGCCCTCTTGATTAATCGTATTTCGTGATTCGTGAAATTATGGTATACAATGTTATGTGATATATATTTTACATAGAGCCGCGAGCAGTTGAAAAAATTCTTCAGATCAATACTCACTGAAAAAGCCAAAGTTAGTTAAAAGACTTTAATAAACAATTAATTTGAATTTCAACATTTGTTACAACCATGCAGAACGGATAAACCATCCGATTGGTGAACTCTAGACCAATCATATATCACTAACTGTGGTTAATAAACCATGATATTTACAAGACCCGTTTCTTAGCAACGGTAACCATGGTTACATGTATCTGTTACCAAGACTTCAATTTTCTATATCATTTGGATTTCACATTATCTTTCTCGTATACTGTACTTTCGACTATGTAATATTATTTATTCTTTCTTCAGGATATGATTTTGTTTCTTTCTACTAAGTTGCATCGTATTATCGTAATTTACAATTTTTCAATTCAAGTCCCTCTTCGTTACGCCTCAATCGTTTCTTTCTATTCTTAAGCCGGCCATTTTGAAATGCAACTACGCCTAGATCGTACAACAAAGTGAGGCTATCATTTGTTAGCCTATTCATACACCTTATTTATATCCTTAAAACGCACGGGGGGACTGGTACTGATAAACATTTAAACGAGGCTGGTGTTCCCAAGAAATAAAAAATATGATGAGAGAAAAGGAGAACACGAATTTCTAGCTGATGTATGCTTTTTTGGAAACATGAAATTGCTTTTTGGATAGCACAGCTTTCGTCTTATACAGATGTAATACGATTTTAGAATAGCCTCGTTTTGACGTTTGTAGCACCCTTTTCCCGAGTGTTCTCAGTACATATGAATACAGTGTGTAAAATCGCTTGCAGCTAACGTAAGATTCCTTGGTCTGCATTGGTAACATGAATGAATGGGACTATTGATATCTTAAAATATTATATAACAATTAACGGAAATAATAGATTAATAATCTACCCTAAAATGAAACTTGATATTATACACACCTTGCAGCACGTCGGAATACAGCTCAATTTGGAGGACAAAACAATAGGTCCCAATTCCCAGGAGATTAAAATTCTTTTGTTTGGTCCTCTAAATTCAGCTGCTTTGACGTCACGTGCAAGGGGTCTATTAACGTCTGTAACGTTTTAATATAATTTGATAAACTTGCTAAACTCAAAACCTCCGCAGTCCTGTTCAGTTCGACTACATTTCGGGTTTCTATATACCAAACAAGGTTTTCACGTCGCTTCAACGCAACCAATTTTGTTAGGTCTAATGAGAATTGTTTTTATATTTGAGCCGTGGATGATGAGAAAGAGACAAATTTTTTGACTGTTCCTCCGCGTCCCTGGTGGACACTCTGATAGACCGCTTTACCACTGCGCATGTTGTAAGCCCCAATCTCCATGGAACTAGGACGCATGTCATCCAACTGAAGTACATCCGGGGACTCAGAGTTCATAGAATGGCGGTAAATTTCGATGTCTGGGATACTGCGCTTATTGCGACACCGCTGACACATAGCACAGCTGACGTAGGTTCTGCCTGTGCGTCTAAGTAACAGGAGAACAACCACAATGACGAGCAGTAGTAACGCCACGATTGACGCAATGACTAGGATTATGAACTGTTCGCTGTATTCGTAAGCGGTTACACGAGTGACATGCGCAACGCTGTCGTTTCGCCACTTGTAGGTGATGAGAGACGGAGGCTCGTCTGTTGGCCCGATAGGAGCAGTTTTGTCTTTGGTCGAGATCGTAGAATGCACGGTCACGCCGCCTTTGTCGGACGAGATAGACGAGTGTATGGTCACGCCATTTTGAGATCCATTCTTAATCTTGTGCTTTACGACAGATTTCACTAACGTCGAGTTGTCGTGTCCAGATATCGTAGTGGTGACTGTCACGTGACCATCAGGATGGGGACTGACGGGACTGAGAGTGGGCACCACTCCTGTACTTTTACTACCACTTGTGGGTCTTGCAGTCCGTGGGCTACCTTTACTCCCCCCAGACCCCCACACGGTCGGGACAAATGGAGGTTCGGTAGGGGGTGGTTGAGTTGGTGGTGGGTTGACAGGGCGGCAAGCAGACGCCACGATGTTGGCACTCGACGCGTGATGGGTGGATTTTCCACTGGATCCGAAGCATTCTAACGGACCAAGAGTGAACATCGACTTTGAAGCTTCTTCTGTGAACTGTAACATGCTGACTGGCAGTGAATTCTTGTCTGTTATGTATCCTAGCAACAGAGAAAGAGACAGTTACTATGACATCAGTTTTCGTTTGACTTCCAACAAAATCATCCATGAGAAAATTAAGAAGTATGTTTTGAATTGTCATTCACCCAATTTAGTTGGGCGTATTTTTCCCCATTTCAGGCCATTTGATTCACATAAGAATAAAATTCTCAGTCTGCTAAAATGCGCAATGCTTTAATAGAAAACATGCGCGTTTTCGTGACATTGATTCGATCCAGGTTTTACAGCATGAGGGATTATAAGCTTAAAGATTCTCTCAGAAAGTAAAACTGTAACTGGTGAAAGACCTCAAGTCCCTCAATAGTTAGTAAGCGGTCAAAACATGTAAAATATATCCACCCATAATCCCTGCCGGTCTCAGCTTTGTAGCTTTGCAGGTCTTTATTCACCCTACCATGTATTAGTCAAAAGCATCATTCTAAATTTGTTCTGTAGGAGCGGAAAAGGAACGTGTGTTTTTTAAGCGCGAAGTCGTACGATTTGCCGTCGCGACGAAGTACCTTTTGGTAGACGTCAACAAAACTGTTCCCATGACGATATCGGGAAACATTGAAAGTTTTCAAGGGCATGTGACTATGGAATGTCATGGAAACACCTTGATGCCATTGACGTTCACCGAAACGTACTTGGTCGTGACGACGATTGAGCGCGTGTCTTTGACTGCGAATAAATGGCCCTAATCCCTTCTGAAAGAAGGCAGAACATCATTACTAACACTTGACGTCTTTTTGTCGCTTTTAACAGCAAAGTTCATTCCAAGCCTTGGGTTTTCTTTTCGAAGGTAAGCTGGTTAAAATCCTGTTTCTTGTAGTCTTCAATAACCTAAAATATTCGTTCATCTTGAAGTATCTACACGACCACATTGTGATATCATAACACGCCATTCGAGTCGACTATTCCTAACTCCACTGTCCGAGTAACCTTTATGTATAATATATACTATGTTTTTACCCGATTTATTCACCTAATTCTATTCTCCTGTGCGCTATTTGAGCTTTTAAGTATTTTCTTCTCAAATACAGATAGATATGAACACGCAATATTTTTGCCGAGCTTGCATTTTCACGCCTGTATCGTGTGGCTGGGATAGACATGTTGTGGTAAATAACTTGAGCAACGGTTATCTCTAAAGTTGAGAATATCTGTATACAATAAGCGATAAACATTCTCCGAGGGGAAAGATTCAAGTGGAAATTTCAATTTTTTTGTCAAAATATTGCTTAAATATTTATAACCGTTTACCGTTGAAGTGCGACCAGAAAAGTTTATTCGACGTCTCGTTTGTAAATTTACATTTCAACGGCCGTCAATCAAAAGAATTTTTTGCAAACAAGGCTCTTATTTCTAATTTTTCGCAGATTTCTTTTACTCTTGAGCCCGTAATAATAAATTGATTTAAATTAATTAGCTGATTACTGCGCATCCAGTGAAAGTGCTTGAAGATGGCTCCGTGACGGTCACGCCGGGTCACGTCACGCCATGTCACACAAGGGGAAGGCGGTACTCCCTATAGTTGACTATATGAGGATGCTCCGACCGAAAGGGATACCTTTTTCAGGCCGGAGGTATAGAAAAGGGTTGGGAATTCGAAAGTTTAGGTATAGAAAAGAAAAGGGGAAGCTAAAATTACTACTCAAGGAAATGAAGCCGAACTTGCACGCCGTTTTACGCGTGGCCTGCTTCAAAACTAATGTATATGAAAGGGGTAACTTTTTGGGGGTACGTTTTTGCCGAAATTTGGAATATAAAAGGGTAATGGGTCGAGAGTCTGGGCGGAACATCCCCTCACAAAAAGCTTAGGAGTACTCCCCCGGGCACAAAACACGACCAACTTTGCTGTTTACCTGAATCTTGGCGCCACTTGTCATCCCCAATATCACAGTTGCACAGGTTCATCGGGTTATCACAAGTACCAGTCACGCCACAAGCACACATGTCTTTATTGGGTGGAGCCCCTCCCCAATAGTTCTTCAGCACGCCTGTACTAGACAACCACTGTGCGTTAGGTGGTCCTACAGGAGCATTCAGTATCTTGGACTTGTAGCAATTAAAGCTGATGTACTGTCGGCAGCTTGAGCTCTTACTTATAAGAGCTCTGATGCTTGCTAGGTCCGCGTTTTGGTATGTTATGCGATGGAAGTAGTTCCCGTTGTAAGGACTTGTTCCTTCGGGCACGAGTTGTGTTGTCTGGGAAAACAAAAAAGAATACGACATTAAAACACAAATGTGGATTACTACCTCTTTAACTTTTTAATTTTTTCCCATTTCAAACCACGTGTTATTCTCTTGAGAATAAGATTTTTTGATCGAGTTGTATCCATGTTTATGTGTCTTTTCATGCGCAACCATTAAATAATCACATCCTTTTGGAAATCACAGATGATTTCTGCAATCTGATTGGCTCTCAGCGCACAATTCTGAGTCTTAAATCGCACTTTTATGAAGAGACAATGAAATTGCAGCAAACAGCATTAGATCAAAAAGAAGCCAATATAAGGAATGAGAAGAAATTTGAAGGGAATTTTCAAGGTGAAAGACAGGTTTTTGACTCCATTTTTTACATGAAAATGGATGAAATGGAGAACTAACAGGGTTTGTTTTTTGCATCTTTGCAGGAGATTTCAAGAGAAAAAACGTTTGTTGGTGATAGCTGCGGTTATCACAGCTTTAATGAAAGGTCCGTGTCAAGAAAGAGTTGGAGAAGAAACCACGTGTTCTCACGCGCGCAAAGGATCATGGTATACACGTTTCTTACCTGCTTGTCATGCGTAATGATGCTGGATGCTGTGTCTGATGACGTCACGTTACACAGCACTTCAAACGCGTGAAGAGGTCCTTCGCCATCGGGATCGACAGTACAATAAGAATTCTCTGATATTCCTAGAGCCTTGTACTCAGCACAGGTAGCCCGGTAGAGGGGAATCTCGCAGTGCTGTCCTTGGTAAAAGATTCCTGTACAGTCACACGTGTACTTGTCCTCGTATTGTTTACACGTGCCGCCGTTCAAGCAAGGGTTTGGAAAGCAGACAGATTTGATGTTACATTGATCGACTTTGGCGCCAACTAAACCAGATCTCAAGTTTTTAGGGTTTATCTTGACACCATTTATCACGACATGCTGCATACATCCAACGAAACCCGCCCTCTGCGTACCACGACCAATGTAAACCCGCGTCCTGAAGTTACCCAGGCCTCTAAGTCTTGGGTTAGAATGACGTACTTCCGGTTTGTCATCCAATAGGAGCCACAGGTCACCATGATTGACACCGGAACTGACGTCATGCCACATGCCGTCATCAAGGTTGTCTCCTACGCTGATCTTGATTGGAGGATCGCTGTTGATGATCACCTCGAGCACCAGAGTACCGCTGACCAGTCCTACATATACGCGGGCGTGTTGGCTTATTCTAGAGGCGATAATCCCCTTCCCTGTGTAACTACGAAAGCTCAAGCTAAAGGTCAAGTTATTAGGAGACGAGTCAGACACTCTTAGGTGACTTTCAGCTGTTGGAAACCCGACGGGATGGTAATCATCAGGTGCGCATGCGTAGCCCAGTTTACTTGGAGTGCTGTAATAGAGCAATTGGTACTGCGCACCATAGAGAATGTCAATAAAGTCGAAGTACACATCCCTTAAACAACCAATGAAATTGGGCGTGTTCCTTGAACCGTGGAAATCTCCCGTCACACTCCTGTCCAGTCCTCCAAC
Source organism: Anthopleura xanthogrammica (assembly GCA_964019055.1). Taxonomy (NCBI): domain Eukaryota; kingdom Metazoa; phylum Cnidaria; class Anthozoa; order Actiniaria; family Actiniidae; genus Anthopleura; species Anthopleura xanthogrammica. Next base: position 3,789,823 of record OZ025207.1, read on the forward strand.
ATAAATAAACTTATCAAGGTCAAGACGAACGAAAGAGCCTGGGGTGGTGGTGGACTGTTCCATTGAGTCTAATGTCAAGACGATTGTTGTCTGAGACCGCTCGACCTTGACACTGTGCCAGCGGTTATCTGCAAGCTCATCTCCCATGATGACTTCATGTCTTCCAGCTGTACGTGCTGTACTGCCCAAGTCTATAGTGAACCTGAACCAACACATTAAGGTTAGTATAAACATTATACTATAGAGAAAGGTCATCCCTTCTGCTTATTGGGGATGGGTAATTATAAGTAGGGGTTTTGTGGCTTAAGGTGACTGACTACTTTTGAACGTCAATTTGAGCCCACGATGTGCGCGCGCACAAAAACCGCGAATTTCCTAAAACAACAGGTAAAAATCAATCTTTTGAGAAAGTTTGGGAAAAAACGTAATTATTAGTACTTATAAAAAAAGCGTTTTATGTGTTTTTGTTGTCATCATTTTAGTTCGATTTGGCGGTTCATTGAGCTGAGTCTGCTAAAATATTGAATTTTGAGCTAATTTTTAAAACTTTCTTCAAATATTTTTAGTTCGTCTTCGAAAATAATGTTTAAAGTAGATGTCCTGAGAAAATTCGGTATAAAATATCTTTCTAAGAACATTTTGTAACTACTTCTTGCTAAAATAGTCAGTCACCTTAAGGAGTTATCTGTTTAAAACCAGTTTAATACCTTGCATATAAAGTAATTCTGCTGAAATTTGGAGAGCCAAAAAACAAATCAAGTTGATAAATCGTACAAATTAAGTTAATATGATTGTGCGGCAATTCAACAAAAATGTCCGGACTTTTTGGTAACAGTGACACTAAGTACACCACGTGATGGCTAGCGCCGAAAATGTCAATTATTTGCCTTCATAAATTATTGAAATTGATGAGCTATGCTCTGTTACCACAAAGAATTTCAATCAACATTAGTTAATTATTTCACTTCATCCAGTCTTATTTCATCTGTTACTCTGTTATAATGTTGTCATCGATTTTAAACGGTTATGAGCGTCTTTAATTTAGCATATAATTTTAAATGACATCTACTTATAATATTTTAATGTCATCACGAAACTGACGGCGGTCGACAGCGAGTTTTATCATCAAGAATCATTTCTAAAGGTGAAAATAAAATCGGAAAAAAATCGCGTTTAAATATTTTTTTTTAATTCAGTCTTGGTCAAGATAATGTCCTCTATAATACGAACGAGCAAAAAAATCCGTAAAAAATGCACTGAACATTTTTTTCGCGCGCGCCTTTGTTTTCCTATATATAAATTAGATATAATATGAACGCGATTTTTTTCCGATTTTATTTTCACCTTTTACTTTTATCTAAATTGGGCTCCCTGTGCTCTTATCTTTTATGCTCTTAGCTTTTATGTGCTGAACTCAATTAGATGATTATCTACTCGAAATAGATCGATATGATAGACACCTGCCTGACCACCCCTCACGCTATCTTCCACTGTCACGTGCACAGCACAATAAACACATCAATAGGTCTACGCTATGAAATCACGGAATCCTTTTGTAACATTCATGGATGCCAAATGAAAAGAAACTGAAGAACTGTTTTAATTTTGCTCCTTGACGGTTTTTGAGTCTAAAAAATGACTGAGAAAGCTTTACAAAAGAAAGAAAGTTTTCATGAAAAATTGCTTTCGTTGGCGGGCGGTTTTGAAGGTTAAAAAGTGTTTCCAACGTTTCACACTCTTGGAGCTCAGTAACAGCTTTCTTGAATATAGTTATTTTCTGCGGAAGTTTGAGCGAACGATGATAAATATTAGTACAAAATGCGTTGACATCAACAGTAGTATCTTTTAGAACCTCAGTGCGCCCGGCGGCACTAAGTCTAGTTCGACTGTATTGTTACTGTTATTGTTACGGCAATGACTAAAACATGGACTGGACTGGACTCAAGAAAACATGGACTCAGATAACATGGACTCGTTCGAAAAATATGTATTTTTAGAATGGAGGGGGGTGGGGTGAGGAAACAAAACTTCAGTTACTAAAAATTAGGAGGGGTGGGGTGGGTAAAAACAAAACTACAATATATTGTTCATCACCACAAACGAACGCGTGACACCGTAACTCGATTACTATACATTATTGTTATACATTATTACAGTGTTGTTTCGAACGAGTCCATGTTTTCTGAGTCCATGTTATCTGAGTCCATGTTTTCTCGAGTCCAGTCCAGTCCAGTCCATGTTTTAGTCATTGCCTTATTTTTACATCTTTCGCTATACTTTGTCGGCAATATCTTATGATCTAACAGCTGAAAGCTTGAAAGTTGTCGAGTCTAAATATTTTCCCTACTGGACCGAGCGAGCCACTGCGGCTTCCTGGTTGCCATACCAGCTGTGTCAAGTACAAAGTATGTTTCTGCAAAACAAACGACGCAGTTCTTATCACATCGATAACAGTGTAGACACTAGACCCTCTGGAATGCAACGCGTTGTTACTTCACTTTTGAATTCCCAAATCACACGGATTAGACTGAGCTGGACTCTTTCTTTTTCCTTCTGACTTAACTCGATTCGAACAAAAGAACTTCACAATTTGGTTGTGTTACTAAAGTTACACAGAATAATTTTCATCTAAGCGCTTCTAGATCAAGGAAAAGAGGAGAACCCGGGGTAAAACCCTCGAAGCACAGGAGAGAACCAACAAACTCTGATCAAATATGACACCGAGCTGGCGGGACTCGAACGAGTTTGAAAGACTTACAACATGCGCGTGTGTCATCCAAAAACTATCAGAATTCTTCTAATGACTCACTCAGGCTCGCAGCCACAAGGCTTGTCATCAGATCATGTTAGTGTGCAAGTAAAGTAATTTCAGAGAACCCACCCAAACTGAAGCGTAATAATGATTCGAGACACGCCATGATGGCTTGATTAACCTTGTCTAAGGTTTAGGTGGAGCAAGTTAGGTTGAATCATTCATAAAGGCGTAAAAATAACTGTTAAATTACACAAGATAAGAAATAATTTTTCATGCGGAAGTTTGGAACGTTGCATGGATGTAGTGATAGGCAAACAGCGTGGTAATGGTTATCCTGGGCGTGGCGGGTTTTTAACATACAGGTTAAATTTCAATTTAACCTTGAAGTGCGGGCCAAAGTTTTGTACGGCTTAAATGTTTCCCTCAAGAAACAGGGGCCATCATTCATTTGTTTACTGAGTTAAGACGTCACTTTTGAATTCCGTGGTTTTTGATTGGTTGAAAGGGGATCGAAACCATTTGAGATTCGCGCCACTCATATTCCCGCTTCTTAGGTTTGAACAGTGTTTCAGTGTTAGCTGATAATTCTCCGAAAATATCGACCTCCATTACCTCGCATTCTCTTTAATACTACGAAGGTGAAAAGCTAGTGCATTACCATATTGAAATTTATGGCAAAAATTCAAAAGTGTATTCTTTACCGATTTCTACAAAAAGAGATGTATTGTCTACAATAGATAAAACATGTTGGTTTAGCCTGGTTTGGGCTTCGACGACTTGCGTTATGATTTACCGCGATGATCTGAGATGCAATTCACTACTGATCAGAATAGCCGAAAAAAGGATTCTGTATTTCTACAAAAAGAGATGTATTGGCTACAATAGGTCGGTAAAACATGTTGGTTTAGCCTTCCAAGAGACTCTCTTTGTAATTAATGGAACGACATTTCCATCTTCTAATGATATATTATACGTCTTGTGCGTTTTTACATTAAATTAGACACGATATTTTGATGAAAGGATAATAACAAAACATCCTAAATTATGAAACAAGTTTGAATGACCTCCAACTGTGAAACACGTCTACTATTATACCCTCCTCGCCTTCTTGGGCGATAATTCTATTATTTACAGACAGAGAAGGCGTATCCATTCTATATTCAAATGCTTCTCTTCCATGACGACCCTTCCTACATTATCTTATGAACACACATTTCTTGTATCCACAAATGAGCTACAACAAAAGAAAAGAACACTAATGTATCACTCAGATTTTCCACTTTATACACTTTCTAAAAATCCCTTAAATAATAACCATTCCATAGTAGGATCGTTTTCTACTTCAGCAACATTTCGTGCAACAAATTGCGTCTTGTAACATGGCTCACAACATCGATTGCCTGCAACACTGCGCGCAATGTTGAACTATGTGTTCGTAGCTTAATCATTAATATTTCCAGTGAAGCGCCAGCCTTGATGAGGTTTTGATTTATTATTTTTTGTGCCGGTGATTTTTTGGGGTATTTTTCTGTACGAGTCTCATCAGAATACACCTCTCAGGCGAGTGGCCTTAAACAGTAGCGGTTGGATTTTTAACTGTTCAAGAAATTGTACATTTAGGCGTTCTGTTTACACGGAGCTGTGATATCCTAAAACAATTCTAACGCCTAGCCGTGCAAATTAAAGAGAAGGTTCCGTGTAAATGGTATGTATACTGGTCAATTATTTGAACGCTTTAAACTTTGTCTGGTACCGCATAAGGCCAGCCTAAGTTGTAATGGCTTTTCAGTTTGAACACACATCACATATTTTCCTAGTCTCTTTTATCATAATCGACTAAAGCGTAAATCACAGCTTTACCAATAGACTCGTATTTTTCTTTGTTCCACAAATTTCAGATAACACTGAAAAACTGAGGTTTTATTACTTCAAAACCATAAAAACTAAGTAATTAATCTTGATGTGAGATAAGAATATCTAGTTACGATGTAGAAAAGTTCCCTCAAATTAATCTCGGTACTAATCTTAATTCAAAGAAAAACTTTAAAACCAAAGAAAACACATTTAACTCGGCCAAAGAATCAGATTGGACTGATAACTCAAACACGATTATCCTCAACACCTTTCTAAAGCTACTAAATTCGAGCGGCGAAAACTTTCATGACTATTGCGGGCCCGATAAGGATTCTACAGGCTGTTTGGCATTTGGTTTCCTAGACTGCTAACCTGGCTCTCTTGTCTACCTATCGCTTGTGTACTTTGAATTTGATTCACTGATATCCCAATCAAAAAGAAATCCTCGCAAATTTGCACTTGAGAGCTATTTCTGGAGATTTGAATTAATTTTAATTAGTTTAAAAGTTTTAAATCTCGTATGGCATTAGTGTGATAAACTATCCCATTTTCGGTTTTGCAAGCTATGATTTAGTTCCACGTTTTTTCTTGCTTTTTTCGTTGCTTTAAACATGTTTTTATTTCTTTTTTTCTTGCTTTTTTTTTGGCCTTTATTTGCTTGTCTGCACCGTTTTTACCGTGACAAAATAAATCGTAAAACCAATTTTAAAAAAACATGGGGAAAAAATACGTCAAAGCCCACATGAAAACCAAGCCAATTTTCCCGATTTTCGTGCCCCAGCTAAAGCCACAAATCAAAAAACGTTGTTACTCACAATTAACGTACAATTACGACGAAAATCGCCGGAACAAGGATCAACTCCTTAGAGATCAAGGTGAAATATGCCCCGTGCCCCGAACAAAGACCCGAGGCCATGTTTAGGATCACATTACAATAACAGGTGATAATTCTCGTTCACCGTGTTGAAATTCTTTTGTCACGGCGTTCGCTGGTCTTAATCTCGCTAATAAACAAGTTTTCCTAACAAGAGATCCTGCTATGAATAATACATTATGTATCATATCATGGGTTTTTTTTATCCTTGTAAAACGAAACCTCACCATTACATTCGTTACTCTTATCCAGAATTCTTAATTCGCAGTAGGGGAACTTCAAAGGAACAGAAATATTAAGGGAATTACCGTGTATGAAATGGACTCACCTGACGGGCTAAATATGTGCTAAATATATTGACATCCTGTGATAGCATTTCATTTACACCAAGGGTAAAAACACTGCCCGCCATCAACTAACCGTGATTACATTACACACTGTGATCATCGTAGAACTCTTCTGAACCTTGTTGTTTCCCCTTCCTGATACAATTAAAGCTTCTTCAGATTTTATGATCTAATTCTCAAGCCGGTAAAACAACAATATTTAGTCTTATTCTTCAAGGCTAATTATACGACAAATTTAGTCTTCTCTCTCTATTTCTTTCCACTTGTTTTCCAGTTACACAGTACATTGCTACATTTTCTTCTTGGGATTTCTTTCTTTTTCTTTTTCTTTTTCCTTCTTTTTATCATAAAGAAATTCAAACGAAATGTATTCGAGGTTTTTTTTCTTCATTTCAAATATTTTCGTTCTAAACCAAGATTAGATCAATGAATGAAATCCGAGTCTATGCAACATGTACGATAATCATTACAACTTGTCGACGCAATCGAAAGCTATTCTACTCTTCTTCTAGCATCAATCTTTAGTAAATCTTAAACCAATTGCACAGGACTTCATTTAAGAAATTCCCACTAATTTCCGCCAGGAACTGAGCTTATTAGATCCTCATACCAAAAAACTAGTTTATACCTCTATAAAGCTTGTTTACTTACGACAAAGAGTTTCAACCTCGCCGCCACTAGCAGGTCTTTCAATGTATAGAGTATTTTAGGTAATTTAGAATCTTAAAGTGAAAGAGGAAGCATTTTATATTGATCCTTCCGAATGCTGTAGAATAGTTAATCAACTAATTAAGCACCAACTGAAAACTCTTCGAATTTAATCGTCAAAATTTACTCACAAAATTTACTCACGAAACTTACAAAAAAAATATAACACAACTTTGAAGCAAAAACTGGTAGAATTTTTTTTCCTCGTTTGTAAAAAATATTTGTCGTATTTTGTATTATTTTGATCTCGGTTTGGGGCGATTGTCACCTCAACAGTGGTCTTGTTTTTCTTCTTTTCAGTTGTCTACCTGGTGTTAATTACGCTGCTATTATCACTAACAATTGACAAGAAGCCGAACCCTTTGTGAGGACAGCTCCTTGCAGCTTGCCATGAACCTTTCAACTTAGAATAGTTATCGCTATTCTCTTGGCCGGGGGAGAGGGAAGGAAAGTTCAAGGAGACAGACAAGAAACAATGTCAGAGTTCTTACCGTAGTTTGCTGTGGATGAGTTCAAGTGTGATGAAGTCTCCCTGGGTCCCACTGCTGTACACCAGAAGCCCTGATGGGTGAAAAGTCTTGAACTCCAGAGAAATTTGATTCTTTTCAGCGGAGATGCGATTGGAACGAAGATCATAGGATATAAACTGAGGTCCCTTGAAATCCACCTCGAATCCCGAAGATGAGGAAACTCCTAGAACAAGCGAACTTAAAAGCAGCAAAACTAATAGCAGATGTGAAGTCATTTCTCGCTTTAACGCCTTGGGAATGCACCAGAGATGAGCCTTGTGTAGCGAGCTATAATACCTGTCAAGCCCCAGCACAGCAGTGAAGGTAATTCTCACAGTGTTATCGAGTTGGGATCTGCAAACAGGGTAAATGGCTCCTTCAGTTTTCTTTTTCTTCTTAATTACCTCCCCCATTGCACGGGAATCCAATTAGCTGCCCATCAATATACTTTATACTGACACTAGAACAATAGACCACTACTCTGATTGGACGATCCATTTGATGCAATCCCCATCCTAGCCAATCAGAACGCGGCTCCAATAAACCTAGCATAACATGATATTTGTTAAAAGCATAATTATTTCGAACAAGATGCGGTCAGTGTGGTGATGACCGAATATCCGAACCTCTATTTGTTGTCTTTTAAGACCTTTTAAAACAGACTCTTACAAACATCCCTCCTTTCCTCTGCAAATCATCCATCAAAGCTCTTCACAAGTTCTTCAAATGCTTGTAAACCAGTAATACAATCACGACCAGATTTCGAAATCCTCTTGATCGTCACCACCTGCCTTCTCCATATATTGTTATGATTTTCAGTTTTCTAGAATCACCCAAAAATGTACAGACAAGTATAAACGGCAAAAGATGTGTTTGTGTCTAACTAACTCCCCTAGACTCACAGCAGTTTATCAATATTTTATTTGTGTACTTACTATCTTCACCGGGATGATTATTTTGATGGTATACCTAGACAAACATTTTCTTTTCGCGCCAAATTTTTTTTTCTATTCCTGTCACCATCGCTAAAAGCTTTTTCAAATAGTCTGAAATATGTCGTGTTTGTGGGATTCTGACGGCAATTATGACCCATTGAACAAGTTAGAAAACTTCATAGTTTTCTTTCTTTCTTTTTTCTCTGTTTTCATCACCTTTCATTCAATATCCAAGAAAGCATTCCTAACTTCAAGACGACGTTCAACAATTTTTCTTTATTTTCTAAGCACAAACCAAATTAGATTTTTTGTAATAACATTGAAGAATAACTCTCCAGACGTTTAATTCTTTTATCATCGCTCTCTCTATATTGCTTCTTATTTTTTCAATATCATAATCACCATTAAAACAAAGCCGCCCTAATCAATCCAAGATGGCGACGGTCGTCACGTGATGACCAAGAGCAGCTGATAATATGAAAACACAAAGTATTGTAAAACATTGATATAAAAATTAGCTATGATAGTATAGTATAGTGTACATAATGAAAATAAGAATTAATGTATTCAGCATTGACTTATTTTGATGTTCTCTGTTGTCAAATTCTCAATTTAAGTCTATTTTATCCGAAAACTCGCGACTAAGAACTTCTTAGAATCAGAAGAAAAGAAATTAGAATGAAATCAAAGTGGAAAGTGTTTTTATTTTCCCTCGTGTTTTTATACTGATTTCACATCGATCTGCTAACATTTCATCTCATGTTTTAATTTTCATTAATTTTCTCTTATTAAGAGATATCTTTTGTTGCTCTAGACATGATAACGTTCTTCCCAGACATCATTATTTCGTTCGTTTTTGTCACATGAATTATAGAAATGCCTTCGATCAGCGATAGCAGACATGTCGGGTTGTTATTAATGACAGAGTCTAAGAATGAAAACCAGCTCATCACAAAGCTTTCAGTCTGTTTGTTCAGCGCATGTAGACCTTTCACGTGACATCAAAGCAGCTCAATTTGGAGGACAAAATAAAAGAATTTCAATCTCCTGAGGATTTGTTTTGTCCTCAAAATTGAGCTGCATTCCGACGTGCTGTCCCTTGAAGGGTTCTATAGACAACAGTCATGCTCAAATCTGGTAAGAGGACACTCTCGACCCAGTACTCCGTCATTCTTAATGCGCATGAGCTAACCAGTAGTCATCAAGAGCGTCTTTGATCATAATATAGATTAAAAATTTGATAAATGGGAATTAACAGTGATTTCACGGAGTGGCACGTCTTACACTGGATTCTGATTGGAGTTTAGAAGCTGATTTTTGCGGAGGGAGGAAAATCGGAGAACCGGGAGAAAAACCCGCACAGGAGAGAACCAACTAGAAACTCTACTCACGTACGACACCGAGCCCGGTGGGACTCGAACCTGGGGCACATTGGTGAGAGGCGAGCGCTCTCACCGGTAATCGCCACCAGTGCTTCCAAGTTGCTTTACTGCCCCCCCCCCCCCGAACAGGGCGGGGAATAGTCCCTTTCGCAGTCCTCTGCGCTACCTTTCAGAATGACACAGGGAATTAATTGTAAAGGGAACTATTTAACGTTCATCACGTACCGAAATTTGTACAATTGTCGTGCGCCTTGTTGCAGCACAGGGAACCCAATTTAGATAAAAGTAAAAGGTGAAGATAAAACAGGAAAAAATCGCGTTGCAGTGATAAAATTTTCATGAAACTGTCCTCAAATAACGATTTCCGGCAACAGCAACTGTCATAACACACTTGATGTCTTTTCGAGAAAGCCGGCTTTATTATCTGGTTACAGTTACACTTACACGACTCTACACAGATATCACACTTTATTCACTGTTTGTTATCTTGTCATTTACATTATTATTATCCTTATATATATATGTTCAAATTTGGTGTCGATGATTCAGTAAAGCCGGTTTATTAGACAATATAATGTCACTACAAAAATTTACCGATTTGGAATCACTGTTCAGAATCATAGGACAGCACTGTCCCGTTCATGATCGTATAGTCTTTAGCTTTGAACTAATGACAACAGGACGTCTGACGTCACGCCTCGTCTCTGACGTCATAGAGCATGCAAATGGTTACTTTGACTTTTTTTTACATAGTTTTTGTACAAACTCGAGGATTATCTTTTTCAGTGTTCCTATTCCATCACTAAATCTATACATGCTCAGTAATTTGTATATCGCGGTTTTTGTGTGAGTGGGAAACGTGCGATACTGACTTACAGCACGTACATGGTACGACATGCCGTGACATTGAAATTGCTTTCTATTGTCTTCCAGTAATTCATCCAATCACAAAGCGTAGTTAAAATACGGTTAAAACACAGCTACGAATTTTCCGTACCGTTTCACACTCATACGAAAACCGCTCTAACCGTGCCATATAGTAGTGAGATCACATAGCGAAGGTTATGCACTTCTAAGGGACGCTCCCCTTTTCTGGTACGCGCGCCGTCTTCTTTCAGTCTAGCGTTCTTATCAGGATTTAAGAAAGCTATAAAATTTCATCCTCTACACGATATGTTGAGGAACGCAATGCGTTAAGACGACGCGGCGCACATGCATGAAAACGGTTCCCTGTGACGTCATTTTTGCTAAATCTGTGTTACTAATTATAACTAATGTCTATAACTATAGACCCCTTGCAGCAAGTTCCAAGGAATGCTTCATTTGAGTGACAAAATAATAGAATGTTACTACTTATTAGAATAAAATCTATCGTACCGCCTGTTCTCCAAATTGAGCTGCGCTAGAAATTGCTGCAAGGGGGGTCTAGAAGCATTTATAAACTATTTGAGATACTACGCGCGCGCTGATTGGCTAGCTACCGTATTTATATCAGAGAACAGAGACACGTTCGCGCAAAATCATTCAAAAATATTTTACAAAATTAATATAACACGGTTGCTTATGTCTCTCTATTGTGATATAAAAACGGCTACGCCTCGTGTTTCTCTACGACTTCTCTCTTGCTCTACAGCTCCCAGACATGTGCGCACGTTTTATATTCCTTGATTATTGATTCTATCTGTTTTCTTTGTACAGTGGAGGAGTCTTTATCTGGGCTGTTGGGAGTGTACTCAGTTTGTTCAGCAGACAACTTACTAATCACATAGTTTACAACACTGAAAATTGTAAGTACACTTTCTACTAAAGGGAAGGAAAATGTTTTCATATGGGTCCCATCACTAACACCCCTAAAACCGCCTCGTCTCCTCTGTGCGCAAATCACGATGCTATCAAACTCATTGAAATTTGGTTTACATAATTTATAATGATCTTAGCTTTTAATTTTTTAAATTCTTGTGAACGCGAGTATTCGTGTGTGTATTATTGAGTGCAATTTAATTATTCTATTTTGAATAATCTGAGAGAAATTTCTTTCGAAAATCTAAAACCAAATCAACATTTCTTTGAGAAGTTGTACAACGATAAATCATAATCAGCTTTAACTCAGCATGCACACGAATAGACCTCAGCACCAATGCCGTCACAGGCACACGATCTGATGCATCATGGGGGGAAATGGCGCCGTTTTAATACCCATTAGGTATTGCGCAATATCTGTGACGTAGCTGGCATTAAAGCCTATTACGTAAACAAACAGTTTATTTATGCTCAGAAAGTAGACGTTTTGCTCTAACATTGCGTTACCATAGCATCAATTGCTATAGTAACGACAAAAGTAAACTAGTATAGGACCCAATGTATGTCGGTTATATTACCGCATTATATTGGATCTCAGTCCTTCAAACGCTTGCTCATGCTACCTTGACCACACCTTTTACGTATCAGTACACGTGGACACCACGTGCTGGCTACACCCAGTACGACTTTATCCCGGTACTTGCATTAGTACCACCATGCTCGTTAGGTATGTGCGATGTCTCCGGATGCGTCAACTGCCGATTCCTTCCCGAGGATCTTTTAGTCACCAGGGGCATCAGTCGACCCGGGTATCCGGTCCCCGATGGTGGTACGATGTATTCACCTCGTTTACTGTGTGTGCGAACACATCCAATGATCTTAGGTAGAACGAACTTCATGACCAGCAGTAGGAGGATTATCAAGGCGCACACGATCAACACAATAGCAGGAATACCCAGTGAATTATCTTCCTTGGAGGTGTCTTGCCGCAAGACAAGCATTTTATTATCATTGGTCGTTTGGCTGGGCGAGGTTTTTGGGTTGGTCCATATGTTATAAGGTGGTAGTGTGGTTTTATTGACAGCATCATCAACACAGTCGTGACCTGGTATACAAGGTCTTTTTGTCGCGGCGGTTGGCTTGGTTGTTCGTGGTGTTGTCGGTGCAGGTGTTGACGGCTCGACTACTGGATAACAGGCACTGTCGAGGAGGTCATTCACCGTTGTCTTGGTAACGATTTCCTTTTTCTTTCCCCAACACTCGAGCTGACCCAACACGAATTTCGACTTGGCGCTTTTCTCGTGGAACATTACACTCTTTACCGGAAGTAAATCCTTCTCTTCCAAGTACCCATCATCCATCCTCCATTCATTATCCCGGATGTCACAGTTACAAAACTTCGAAGGGTTTGTACACAGATTCCCTCCTTTCCCGTCCTTTCCCATTGCGCATGCGCACTTACCGCTGCCCGGTTTTGCGCCTCCCCAGTAATTTTGCTTTTTACCATCACGTGACACCCAAAATGCGTGAGAAGGACCATTGGGTGAATTTAATAGCCTGGACTTGATGCAGTCAAACCGGATGTACTGGCGACAGTGCTCACTTAAATCGATCAGAGCGGTAATTTGTTTCATACTAGCCGCGTTGTAATTAATCTTGTGTACATACATCCCGATAGTGTAATCACCCTGATTCACTCGAGTCCCCGAGTCAAGGTTATGTCTGATCACGGTGTACGCACGCTGTGGATCAGTTACGTTACATAACGCGGTATAACGATCTTCAGCGCTGCTGCCACCCGAACTCAATATGCAATGCGCATCCTGATTGAGACCAAGACTCTTGTAATCTTCACATGTGGCTTTGAATATCGGCTTTTCGCATGTTTCCCCTTCAAAATACGTATTTGAACAATCACAGTAGAATTTTTTCCAATCCTGAGAACAAATACCTCTGTTTTTACATGGGTTTGGATAACATCGATTCTTGGTGGCGCACTTAGAGATGTCCACTCCATGAGAATACCGTTGTTTTCTCATGTACTTATTAACGATCTTATGACTATCGACCTTCAAATTCAACATGCATCCTACAAACCCTGGGAATTTCGAATTTGAACCTCCTTTTCCAGCGAAAATCTTCATGCGCGACTTGTTGGAGAAGTCGAGAAGCAAAGACGAGATGTTCAGAATCCTGGACCTCGAAAAGCCATCAAGAGTCACTTGTACTTTCGGTGGATTTATTGTAGCATTCACATCATGCCATTCACCATCGTTCAATCCACTGCCAAGTCTTATATGAGCCTTCGATCCATTCGGCGCGGTGACGTCATAGATCAGTACACCGCTGTGCAGACGGACATGCATTTTGACCTTAATTGCACTGCGCGAGAATAAAAGACCTTGAGGATAAAACGTGCGAAACTTGAAACTCGCAGAAAAAGTATCGTTATCCTGCGGTAACTTAGGCAACGTAACCTTGACGTATGACTGAGGCGTCATGAAAGTCACAGGTCTGTAATCCTCAAGCTCACAACGAAATGGGATCTTCCCGACGAGTTGGTACGGCGAATTACTCACTAACAGTTCCTCAGATTCTCTTGCTTCTGCTAGCAGTTTGATCTTGTCAAATTCCATATCTGCTAGACAGCCTCTATATTGCAGAGCTCTGATACCAAGGTGTTGTTTGGCTATGTTGGACATTCCTCCAATGAATATGTAGGTGTTGAGGTTCAGACGATCGTAGGTGCCTGGGATGAGTTTGGTGGTGGGTGTGTTAGAATCAATCTTTAGCATTGTTTTTCGGCCTTTGCGGGTGACTTCGACGGTGTGCCATACTCCGTTGAATAAATCCTTACCTCCTTCGATCTCTGTTTTCTCTTCGCCACCAAGATACAAGGTGTATCTACAAACAAAACAAAGTCGCCCATTAAATACTAAATTAATGCTAAATTCCAAATAGATTTGTGAGTTAGCCATGCCCTGACTTAGATCAGCCAAGAGTTTGTTTCAGGGTTCGATCTGTGAGTTAGCCATGCCTTGACTTAGATCAGCCCAGAGGTTGTTTCAGGGTTTGATCTGTGAGTTAGCCATGCCCTGACTTAGATCAGCCCAGAGGTTGTTTCAGGGTTCTATCTGTGAGTTAGCCATGCCCTGACTTAGATCAGCCCAGAGGTTGTTTCAGGGTTCGATCTGTGAGTTAGCCATGCCTTGACTTAGATCAGCCAAGAGGTTGTTTCAGGGTTCTATCTGTGAGTTAGCCATGCCCTGACTTAGATCAGCCCAGAGGTTGTTTCAGGGTTTCGATAAAAAATGTATGATTTGGTTTACACTGGAAAATGTGATAGCAAAAAAATGTACGTTTTTCCGCATTTCCACAAAACGCTTCAATATGATTACGTAAGAAGCAGTGATTGGGCAGCAAATTTAGACTATTTTTCCTGTAGCTTAGTCATCATTGTTTATCACAGATGGATCATACGCTGATATGATTTATGGATGCTTTCATGAATATTTAACGAGCGATAGTGAGATAAATTAAAGATAAAGATTCGGTACCATTCCTCAGCTGAATCAGTTGTGAACTTAACCTTTTTTCCTCAAGCGGTTCCTCGACGTAGATGCAAAAGAGCTTTAAAAAAAATCTACCATCTCGTTCGCACCATAAGCGTGAGAAGGATAGTTGTGAATAGACCTAAATCTGTAGGTGGGAACCCTTTGTTAGAAAAGCGCGCGAAAAGGTTGCAGAATTTCTCACGAAACTCAACCGCGATCGTCACAAAACACGTACACTGAAAACTTATTACTTATTCATAAGGATTCAAACCAATCCAAACTCGGTATTCCGTGAGCATTGAAGTCCCACTAAAAACAACCAGGTAACCGCGATTGTCAAAAACACTTATTCGAAATAGAACCACTTAAATTGAATGTCAAAAAACTTGAGGCCCAACATAAATTGGGTTAATCAGAGAAAACGACAGATTTTGATCAAACTGTGCAAACAAAGGCGTTTCCTAAATATCACAGCACTATTCACTTAACATCTCTCGTTCTAGAATCTTCTGACTCACTACTGCTTGGTTAGAGTGGTTTTCGCATGGGCAAATTCGTTGCCGTGCTGTACGTAGTCATGTCGTATCTTATCATAGTCGTAACTGCGCGATGTGGTTGGATGAATTACTGGAAGAAAATGGAAAGCCATTTCAATGTTGCCGTGACGGCATGTCGTACCTTGTACGTGCTGCAATATGGTACCGTACGTTTCCCACTCATACGATAACCATTCTAATGGGAAGCCATTTCAATGTTACGGCATGTCTTACCGTGTACGTGCTGTAAGTTGGTACCATATGTTTCCCACTCATATGATAACCATTCTAATGGGAAGCCATTTCAATGTTACGGCATGTCGTACTGTGTACGTGCTGTAAGTTTGTACTTTAGTGTTTCCCACTTTTAATACTTACACGAAAACCGCTTTTCTGATGATTCACTATTTATTGATTATTTCACTTGTTTTTCGTTTTGTTTAAATATTATGACCCGATTGTATTTGTTTTCGATAATGTTGAAATAATTGGCATTAATTATTAGCAGGAGGTACGTAGAGATTAGTCCTCATGGGCACCCTGTGGTGACACAGTCTTTTCTTGTTCATGGGCCCCCTGTGGTGGCACAGCGTCTTAAGCGATCTACAAATGGTCTTATCATGCAAAGCAACATCTTCATATACGGGGTGTTTTCAACCATTCCCAAGACATTAAAATAATATACAGCCATGTTGGTTGAGTATTTTCACGGCTGAGCCATGTTGGAGGGCAGGATAAGAGATTTTATTTCCTAAATGAAGAATTTTCAATTGTTTTTCGCCACAACTTGACTGTCCTGAAACACCAGCTATAATAAAAGAAACTAATACTCGTAAAAACTGCTAAGTTCAACAGATAAACATAGTGCTCGTGAAACAAGATCGACTAAATCAATAGCCTGACTGTGAATGGATCGTTATTCTACTGAACTGAATCATTTGGAGTAATTTTCCATGGCACTCGATTTAAGATCTAGAGATTGGCGAGGGACTGAATGCGGCATAGATATTCAACTTTGCCTTTAAAATTGATCGTAGAATTCATGATTTTCGATATTTAAAAACACAATGTCCAGCGCTGGCATTAATGGTTAATTCCAAATCCAGTCATGCAATGCATTGTTGGTTAAAATCAAAATTTCCCAGTCATGTTAAAATGGAACACTTTCAACCAATAAGAAGAAAAAACGGTATTTGTAGAAGAGATTTTTTCCGTGTGCAATGAGTTTTATTTTCTTAATTCATTTTCAAGTCAGAAAAAATCGTAGTTTTTCGTTCCAAATTATAATAAGGATTACTGATAAAAATTGACTATAAACAAATCATTTGTTTTTCAAGCTCTGTTCAAAACAATCCCCTCGATTTCTAAATATCTCTTGATTGGAGAAGAGTGTCAATCTATTATACTTTATTTTCTTTAAACGTGGCGGAAACAAAGCTCAGTCAGGTGTCGGAGGGTCATAATTTATCACGATGATAATAACAACCTCTAGGTGTCCCAAGGTTATCGTCGTCAGGACACTCTACTCGCTACAGCGAGCGATGCTAAAATTAGAACAGCCCTATATCTCAAATTAATCCAATTTTTCAAAAATCCAAATCGTTAATCAGAGCGGCTTGAACATCGGTGCAACTCGTTTGATGTTTTTATCTCAGTAAAACAAATAAGAGTAACAATTCGCTCTAAATCAACAACTATCTTTGTCAAATTAAAAGAAAATTTGGTTGAAATTTCGGTGTTTTGGGGACGATTTGCCGACAAGTATCAACTAGTTACTTCTATTTGAACTAGAAATAATTCAACCAATTCAACCAAACTCAGAATTGTAAAATTTATGACTATTTTTTAGTCCCAATTTTACAGACTGCATCCTGGCTTGTCTTGATTCTTCCTCCCATCTATTGCGGTGTGTGTTTTCCGTCAACTGAAAAAAACCTTTAACCACCACTTTTCATTCTTTATCTCGTCATTATTAACTATTATCTCCAATAATTCAAAATAGCTCAACTTTAAACCACTCGGATGCACAAACAGTATCTTTCCTTTGTTTGTGTTTGAACAATTTTTGTCCGTCCATCCATGACATCTGTTTTTTTGGTAATGACAGTCGGACGATGATTTGATTGTAATTCTTCATCCGCGTAGCAGTTTTCTAGTTTCCCACTTTATATTTTTCCAAAACAGGCCCCATGTACAAGAGCTAGAAATCACATCCTTAGCAAACGAAATTCCCTTGAAAATATTCAAGTTATAAATATACTCGTATCTTATTCATGCCCAATTCTAAAACCTAAAATTTTGCATATATGATGGTTTTGCTAATCATCCAAAACCAAGGGTGAATGAGTAACCTTGTTAGAAGACGAAAACTTCCACATTGAATTACTAGTAACGTAGCAACCAGGTTTTTTATTATCCTCTTTAAAATTCTTAATGTTTTTTATGTATGGATATTAAAGGAGGTGGTGGTAGAGTTTTCACTGAAGAGATTCTAATTCACTCCGAAAAAACGAGGAAGTCTAAATAGACTGTTTCTGGCTGTAAGTAGATGAACCAAGACAATAGTCTAGCGTGGCAAGTTTACAGCGCGCTTCTATGAGGTATTAACTTGAATACAATACAAGCTCACAATAGCGTAGACACTTTGGTTCCCCTTAAATTTCCGAGTCTCTAACCACTCTTACAAAAGGGCCTTCAAACCCCAACCCATCATCACTCATTTCACCAACAACTCCCTCAGATAGTTCTATATAATCACAACTTACTTCAAAACACCATTGATCAACTCCAGTTGTATATAATCCGAGTTGCCTCGACTGTAGATGAGTAATCCCGATGGATGAATAGTTTTGAATCGGAATGTTATAAAATTCTGGTTCGCTGGTATGGAAACATCCTTCAAACTATAGGTCAAGTACTCTTGTCCTTTCAAAGTGACTTCAGTCCCAAAGACATTGAATACATTCAGGGCTATAGTAAATACTACAAGGCGTAGAAGTCTGTGCATCTTGCTATTCCTTGTCGCAGGCTTGAAATCTTGGACCACTGAGGTGGATCTCTCGTATTTTAACTGTAAAAACCCTCGTCTTAATTAACAACAAATGCTTAAGTGATTTTGGTAAACTGGTTTGAAAGCTCCACGCCGAGAGCGAATATCAACTGCATGCTCAGACGTGGAGAAACACTAGGCCGTGGTGGTAAACTGTGTAGCACTGAATCCAAACCCTTGATCATCGCATCGCCACTATAAAACTGAGATTTGGAGAGAGCCAATAGCAAGGTGCTTTGGTAATTGAGTTCTAATTGATTTCTGCTTGGAGAGAAAACAGGTGCAACGTGTGACGATTTTCGCACTACGTTCCTTTACCACCATTCAATAGGAATTCCCAGAATTTCTTCATAACACAAATAATATTTATAATTCTTCATCCTTGTTTCTTGAAATTCTAAGTTTAAAATCGTAGGTTTATAAGGTTAGACCTGGTGTACTTGATACAGAGATATTTCTGCGGGTTTCAGCAAAACGTAGGAAGATTTACAATTGTCAGAGCAGATATCGATCATGTCAACAAGACGTACGTATGGCTGAACACAAATGTACACTATAATACCTCAAAACACGAACAAAAAATCACAGGGAGAAAATACGTGAGATAAAAACAACGAATCACCCTCTGAAATACACCTTATAACAATCTTGAGTCATGGTAAAAACCAATATCGTTATCTTTTGGATTTCGTAACTCATAAGATCGGTTTCAGAGCTCCTCATCGCTGGTTTTTTTACCTGGGTCGTATATATGTAAGCCAGATACCATCACCAATTTTAAACCCCTCGAAGTTGGAGATAAAAAAGATTTCTAAGTAATTGCATTCTGAGATTAATTATGAGAATTGTGCCGTCATTTATTGAAGGTGTCAAGGTTCTTAATGAGCTCTTTTTCTTCTTCTTCTTACTTATTTGATTCTATTGTCTGGGTATGTGTCAAGGAGTGTATACGATTTGTCCCAGAGTGTGGTCTTTATTCTTAGCACTAGACCTCTGAGCACAATAGTGAATAATTCAAGCCCATTGCTATCGAGCAAAAATCTTTCTTTAAGACACCTTTTCGTGAATTATATATAGCTGGTAATTCTAGTCTTGTCAGATGACAATGGAATCCTACCGCAGATAGCAAACTAGATTTTTTGCTACAAATTTCGAAGTTAAGAGGTTTAGCTCTGTACATCCTAATCATATGCTTTCATTGACAAATCATAAAAGATTTTATAGGTTTTTAAGATTTATGGTCGGTTAGTAATGTCCTATAATCATCATTATTACTCACTGAAACCTTTTGCGCAATTTTGACCACTTAATTTTGTAACTAGATTAATATTTTCCCATTACGATGCCTGATCGTTGTCCTCATCTTTCAATTTGACAGTAAAAAGAAAAGTTTAACTCCTGACATTGAATCTGTATTTGTCAGTTCGGTCAGTTTCCAAATTTATCTGACAAGATGGAGTTGTCATGTCGTCCCTTCATTTTCGTTTTTACTTTGATTAATAGTTAGTTGATTTTACCCCACCTTATATTTCAGCGGGAGAAGTAATCTATATTCGTATGGGGGAGGGGTGGGGTGGAGGAGTAGAGGCAGTGTGTGGGGGAGGGGTGGGGGTTGTTTTGTTCTAGTAGAAAATTTTGTAGTTTCTTCTGTGCGCGCAAAATATTATTTTTCAAAATATAATATTATTTAAGGAATAAAAAACAGTTATCCGTGTATTATACTCTGATAAAGACACGCGGGATGTGGATAGAACACGAGAGAAGCGTAGGAAACCACGACGCGTAGCGGAGTGGTTTCCAGCTTCTCAAGTGTTCTCTCCACATCCCAAATGTCTTTATCAGAGTATAATACACGAAAAACTGTTTTTATTGCTTTTATAAAATAACTAACTTTTCGAGAGAGAAAAAAAATGACGTGAGCATGTATTATGCTCTCATAAAACATGGCTTTTTGACCAATCAGAGCGCTCGTAATATCAAAGTTATTTTATAATACAGTCTTCAAGCGGTCTTTTAATTTTTTAGATAGTATATATATACACACCCCTCATCCTCTAACCCTCCCGTGAGGAGAAGTAAAGAAAAGAAAAAAAGAAAGAAAGAAAGGAAGGAAGGAAGGAAGGAAGGAAGGAAGGAAGGAAGGAAGGAAGGAAGGAAGGAAGGAAGGAAGGAAGGAAGGAAGGAAGGAAGGAAGGAAGGAAGGAAGGAAGGATGAGTAATCATGAAATATGCTCGGTGATTGGCGTATAACATCCACTGCAGACTGGCTATTGCCTAATCAAAGCAAATGTCAACATCAACATCACTCGTGAATATATTATTTGGAATGATGCAATTGATGTAGGAGGTCCCGCCAACTTGTTGTATGTTTGTTATTATTTATATATCCCAACGAGTAACCACTAGTCATTATCCACTTATATATCTCATATATCTGCTATTGCACATTTTAGAAACGAGTGGTAGACTGGGGAGAGTGTCATCGCGCAATGGCATCTGGGATCATCACACAGGATGCTTTCTTGTTTGATTTGTGTAAATGAAAATAGATCGACACTCACAACACAGCAAAACGTTATGTCATAAGGACTGTTTAAACGTCAATCAAAGTGTTTCCATGACATCGTCGGAAAACACAAAGATTTCAAGGACATGTGCCTTTGAAATGCCATGGAAACACCTTGATTGACGTCCACACCAAAGCCTACTTCATCGAGACGATGATACCGCACTAGTTATGGAAACTGAACTTTATTCAGTTATTTGCCTTTGTATTTAACCAGATCGCTCCTGCACTTCGAGAATGGACTGCTTGGCTAGCACTGCACTTGATCAGAGTTTCGAAGTCATGGATTCAAGGTAACTAATTATTTTAAGTGCACCTGACCCCTGGTACAATACTTTCAGTATTGATTCTATATGAAGTGAATAGTTGAATGGTGAAATGTTTTCCTCATTCGATTGTTGTGTTTTTATGAATATAAAGGTTTATAGACTCCTTTCACGTGACGTCAAAGCAGCTCAATGTGGTGGACAAAACAAAAGAATTTCAATCTCCTGAGAATTGAAACCTATTGTTTTGTCCTCCAAATTGACCAAATTGTCCAAATTGTCCTCGGCATTCCGACGTGCTTCGAATATGTCATCATGAAAAGATGCAAGGTAACTATAGTGAATTTGTAAGTTTGAAACCAAAAAAACAGCTTTCTCCTACTAAGAAATTTGAATGTCATTGACTTTTTCTAATATTCAGCGTGGGTGTAATGTTTTTCCATTTCAGACCACGTGTCATTATCTTGAGAATAAGATTCTTTGTTTGAGTTGTACCCATATTCATGTGTCTTCTCATGCGCAACCGTTAAACAAAGAAATGATACTCTAGGGAATGAGACATGTGGCCGTCTGAAATGGGAAAACATTACGTCATAGCCGAAAAGGTCTATTTTGTGAAGCGTCCGTTCGTAAGACTGAAGTGCTATAAAACATGTATTTGAGGGCGTGGATGGAAGACGTACCCCATTTTTTCTATTGCTTCCAGGCGAGCAGTAACATTAATATTGACGTTAATTGCATTGGGATCCCTGTGTGTGGTACATGCCAGTAAAAAATATGTTCGGTCTTTCGCTACTAATGCTGCAAAATGAAAAATGCAAAAATGCTATATGCTCTTTTAACTGTTTTTCTCTACTCTCCAAACATATTCCGCGTGGTTATTAATTAATAGCGATATAAAAATTTGAAATAACTCTTATTTCTCTAATCAAAACGGGTTATCCATTAATCACTCGGCAGTCCATTGGAATAAATTAATCATTTATTCAATAACTTGTACTCATACTGAGTTTAATTACTATCCAGACGTATGGCCGATTACAGTAGGGCTGGTGTTGTTATAAATTAATAATTTTGAAGTAGCTCATAGTCCTGCACATTTCCTTTTACCTTTTTTAGTTAGTAACATTCATAAAGGCATTTATCTTGCCATTTTTCTTGCCATTTTTCATAAGATTTTTCTTAACATTTTTGTTACCACTTTTCTTATCTCCTTGCGATTCTGATATCGTTTCTGGTGTCGTTGCTACAGCAGTCCTACACTCCGAGGGCTTGATGATTTCGTACTTGCTCTTGGTCAATTTACCTTCGATGTCATACCAATCTATAAAGCTCCCAGCACTATCATCACAAGAGGATAGAGCCATTTTAAGAACTTCTTCATTTGTTAAACGTCTGTCCCAAACGTTGAGACCCGATATCGTTCCATCAAAGTTTTCACCTTCAAATTTTCCAATACGCAACTTTCCCCCTGATAGAGGAATGAGGCCTGGTAAAATTATGCGGTGAGTGTATTCATTGCCGTCAAGAAAGACACTGGTTACTCCTGTAATACCATTTCGTGTAACGCAATAGTGGTGCCATTTGCTGGTTTTAGAGAGCTTTACTTGCACTTTATCGGTATCATCTCGGGAAGATCTGAGGGAAAGATCAAATAAACATCAAGTACATTATGTTTTGCGTATACTAAAAACGAAAGTATACCACTTGACTTCATTAAATGTACAAACCTTCATAGGGACTATCTTAAAGTACCTCGTGAATTGTTAAAAGGTTATCGTTGTGCAGTATTTAGAGGGAAAATATTTAGCCCCGGTGTGATCCAAAATAAAACAAACAGATGACGTTAGACGATAAATAAACGTTTAAATATCGATTTGCTAACATCTTAGTGAGCGAGTGAGTGATCATAGTGGGTGACTGAGTGAGTGAGTGACACATTTGCATACAGTCATTTGAAAAAACGTTGTCGTCGACCGGCTCCGCGACTACGCGACTAGCCCGAACGGGAGTTTGGGTAAAACTCACTGAAGCGGTTGAATTCTTCACTGATTAAATATGCGCCGGGCTTACAGTACGAAAATTCGCTGGCAAAATAGTATTTTAATGACTTAACAGTTTCAAAATTGGGAACATCTTTGACTGAATATGACTTTCATATAGACTTTGTCTTCCTTTCGCAAAACCCGAAGACAAACGTTGAAAGGGTTGCTGCTTGTGTTATCTCATTAGTAAGCAAAAACAACTACTTCAGAGCGAATAATTAAGCTAGCGCTTCAGCGATTTCTACCCATACTCCGTTTCGGTTCAGTCGCGTAGTCGCGGAGCCGGTCAGTGACAACGTTTTTTCAAATGACTATATACAGACCCCTCACAATAACTCGTTTCAATGCTTCGCGTATCCACGGAGGCATGTGAAAATATCTCATGTAAACACTCGACCTTGATTTACAGAAGAATCAGGGAAACGTTGGCTCGCCTAAGGTGACTTGGGAGAAGGGTAACTCTGGTACAAGGGACAACTCTTTCCCATGTTAAAGGCCCCTTTGATTGTTATTTTCTATACTTACGTAATATGGAAATAAATGAGCATTTTGTGTGCTCCATTTTTGTCAACCGAAAGAGTAAAAACTGTTGCACTGGTGACATATTCAAGAATCTTTACTATATCATAACCGGGCTCATTGCCGGTTCCCCCATGTCTTGAAACGTCTTTAAGATTGATCCATGTGCAGATACTGAACTCGAGCAGCTTAGGGAAGCCATCGATTTCCGACTCAGTTGATTCAATATCGTTTTCGTTGTCCATAAACTTCAAGTCATACGAACCTGTGTAGAGGGACAGAGAAAGAAAGGAGGAAAGGCTTATTTACTTTAAGGCGCTGTTTAAGGGTATAATAATATACATGAAAAAATTACTCGAATTTGATTGGCTTAGAGCAGTGCAGTTCAAGTGTAACACAGTGCAAAAATCTGTAACACAGTGCAAAAAAGGTGTAACACACTGCAAATTACAATTTCCGAAAACGGTCTTGAAACTAAACTTTTTTCGATTCTGCTGTTGATAACATTATTAAGTATCAAGACTATGCATTTTCCGATCGCGAAGAAACAAGTTTAAGCGGTGAAAACGGCTAAAAAGTTGGTGATTTTGTTTGTTTTTGAATAATTTTTTTGTCGGTTTCAGCTGAAGAGTGCGCGCTGCTGATGCTCACGTCATCTCACGTCATTGAGCGCGCGCTCAGAGTTTTTTCTTGAGATTTTCAATGTCGGACGGTAATGTTTGTAAGGTTTTTCATGTATATTATTAACAAGCAATCATATGGTTTCTCGTTCAATTTGGGATAATTCGCACTCGTGTGTTTTTCAAAGAGCTCAAATTGTACGAGACCGTAGGTCGAGTGCAATTTGAGCTCTTTGAAAAACACACTCGTGCAAATTAATCCCAAATTGAACTCGAAACCATATGATTACCTGTACTAATTCTAACCCAATTTGTGTTAATAATTTTCTGGTTGTCTAAAGTTTTCACTAGATCGATACGGCAGCCATCTTAAATAATGGGATGTCAAGGGGTCAAAAGTAGAACATTTTATAAACTAAGAATAAGTCATTATAGAGCGTTTTCACTCACGTGACAAGGCAGCCATATTGGTGTACCAAACATTAGAAGAGTTTTTGCATAAAAATAGAGTTCCATTCCCAGACTTATTGTTTAGGTACACCAATATGGCCGCTCTGACGTCACATGAAAACGGTCTATAGCATGGCAGGGTTACTTTCTCAAATAATGTTGCGCTTTGTTGTCCAGTTCACATATCGCTCCAACTACCATCAAGTTCAATTGTTTTTAGATGTGTTTCTCATTGGATAGCATAAAGTTATGTAAAAAGACACCCAGACAGCTGTACATACTATACATTTTCCAAAAATTGTTCCCCTAATATTTTACATGCACTTACTTCTGCACCGTTTTTTTTAATCTGGTTTATTGTCTTTGGGGCACGTTTTGAGGCACTGGTTACCATTTTCTGAACTAGCATAACGACATTCGTTACATTGGGTGTCTTGCGGTTCTCCTTGTGAATTAGACGTGCATCCTGAAAGAGTTAATCTGGTTTACAATCATTGCACACAAACCTCGTCGGGGTTTTAAAAGCTTACTGTACATGGATACTTGGCGATCAACATGCAGATCGTGATATCGTGATATCACCATGCACTATTTTCCCATACATCGATCTGCAGTGGTCGATGCAGGGAAGGTTGCGAGGGCTCCATGGAACCCATGGAACATGAGATCTTGTGAAGCCAATCTACTTCTTTATGCTCAGAAGAATGAAATTGGAACTCCCCTTTTTGAAGTCGATAAAATTGGCTGTTTGAAACCTCCTATAGCCAAAATGCAAACCCCACTGGCCAAATCCTGGATTCGCCAATGAGGTCTTAATCGGAATTGACGATGAGTGTGTTCTTGTGATACTTATTGCAATGTTTCCTCTCTATTGGGAATTGTTTCATATTCCTCTAAGACTTGGAGCCCAGTCACATGTATACCCATACTGTTTTGTAACGATGTTCAAAACCTGAGAGGGATTCACTCGGATTGTACTGAAGCACGAGTTCCTTTAATCTCACAACGCCATGTTGTTTTTTCTCTCTCTCTTACACAGGGAACCCATCTAATAATATACCTGAATACAGGGAACCCAAAACTAATAACATGGTAATACTACACATACTCCAGCTGTACTTACCTGCTACAGGCTCGCATGCTTCATGACACCTCTGTACGCAATTGTCACCATCAGCTTGAGTGTCCCCCCTACATCTTGTTTCTGTCGATCTACGTGACACGACATGAGAATCCACCACTTGTGCAGGCTCTTTGCCGTTGCCAAATGAATAAAACCGAACATGAAGCGGATCGTGATAATCGCTCATAGATAAGTAGACATCTGCACTTGATATTGTTCCCATGGACTTGCCATACTCGATGAGTGTACCTCTACTGGTTACTGTTTCAGTGATGCAGACAAAGTAAGACTGAAACAACATGGGGTCACCAAGAGCTACGGCATTTTTATTGACTGTTGAAACACTTCGTGTATTCTTCTGAGAAGGCAAATAATTGATCGGTGTGAGTGTACCGGGTTTTTTGATTGGCTCTTGAAATCAGAAGTGAAAAAATGTGCAGCTCAGAGCTTACCTTGTTGAAGTTGTAGATCGCGATACGATAAGGTGATATCTGAACATAGTACCATGTTTCCTTGTCGCTAGGAATTGCTGAGAAAACTACGTACAGATTACCTTTGGTAGAAGCCGTGAAATGAAGACACTTGCCATCTGTGTCACCTGGGTCAAACCTGAGCCCGTTGGACCACTGAACGTTACATGGTGAAGGTGGCGGCGATGGCGATTCATCTTCGCTGTTCTCGTTAGTGCCTGAGAGAAGTATCTCATCTGTCCATTCGACTTGTGCAAATTTCTTTCTTACTAAAAGTTCGCTTAAATCTGGAAAGTATTTCTTAGATTCTTCGTAATCGCCGTCGTTGCTTAAAACAAGGCTACCCTCGTTCTCGTCGTATTTCAGCACAAGACCAAATATGGAAATTTTCTTATTCGTAAGAGTAGTGCTTTCGCCGTTTTTAAAACCACTGTACCAATGGAATTGCCCTTGTTCGTTGGCAGTCACCCATAGTCCTTCTCTGCAGAACAAATAGAAAACCAAGGCATGTTTCATTATCAATAAATCAGGGACTACCATTGAATATGGGAAAAAGGCTCATGAATTTGAAGCGAGCCAGAAAGAAGCCCTTTTACAGTACTCCCCAATCTCACGCGCCAATAGACCATTTCCGAGATGCGCGAGCGCTTTCAAAAATATCGCAGGCGCGTACATGATCTCGAGAAATTTTTGGGCAGAGTCAATAGCGCGCGTGATCTTGCCCGAAAATGCCTCTTTTTCATGTCTGCGCCTGCGATATTTTTGAAAGCGCTCGCGCATCTCGGAAATGGTCTATTGCCGTCGCGACAGAATAAGGTTTTGGTGGACGTCAATCAAAGTTTTTTCATGACATTCCCGGAAAACACAAAGTTATCAAGGCACGTGTCACGTGGAATGTTGTGGAAACGCCTTGATTGACGTCCACAGATTCTATTTCGTAACGACAGTAAATTGTACGATTTCACATGTGTGATTGGGAAGCGCGTAATCAATCAAAAAAATGAGAGGGGGGGGGGGGGAATTCTACCGTAATCGAACTAGTCTTGACATTGACTTCGGGATGTCTAAGCC
This sequence comes from Anthopleura xanthogrammica, assembly GCA_964019055.1. NCBI lineage: Eukaryota > Metazoa > Cnidaria > Anthozoa > Actiniaria > Actiniidae > Anthopleura > Anthopleura xanthogrammica. The sequence goes on from OZ025207.1 coordinate 3,817,256, forward strand.
CCCATTAGGTGCTCCCTTCAGATCTGCCAGAAGGTCGAACGTTACTCTGAAGGAAGGCGGGTTATCTTCAGTTGTCATTTCTGACCAGAAGGGTACGTGAGCTTTTGTTCCCGGAGATTTTTCAGATCCTTGACTTTCACATCCAGGTTCACCAGCAGGAAGACTGACATCTGATATAGACATCGCACCCTGAAAAAGGTGAAAGTTAATTTAAGCAATCATGAATGGATCTTTTTAACTTCCAGTTTTCAAATTTTATCGAACCCTGGAACAACCTCTTGGCAGATCAAAGTCGGTGCAAGGGTTTTTGTCACAGACAGAATTGGAATTTAGCTTATTATGTTTTGCCGTGGGAGGAAAACCAAAGAACCAGGAGAAAAACCCTTGAATCAAGGGAGAGACCCAACAAACTCTGCTCACATGTGATGTCGAGTCCGGGACCCTAGAAGCGAGAGGCGAATGGACTAGCGCTATAGCGCTACTCTGACCCTATTTGTGATTCACCCCTGATTCTCAGTTACGTGTTATCGACTGTGAACAGAAAAAGGTCAATTTAATGAAACAAATTATGAACCCCAATGTCTTGATCGAGTAGGGGAAAGCAAAACTATTCAAGTTTAGTAAGAATTGAAATTAAAATTCACAACAAGAAACAACTTTGATAAGAAAAATCACTACGTTCCAGTGCACATACGAGATCGATACTCGTTATTTTTTCTCGAACCTTTGAAGCCGTAAAAAGAGAATTCTTACCTCTTCCATGTAGACTTCAATTGCTCTCTTCAGACTCATACGTTTGAGTTTCAGTTTGGTCTCTAGATCGTCTTTACTATCAAAGTCACAGTACACCTTCTTGTTGCCGTCCATGTAATATTTTTTCTTAGTTTTAACATCTTCCTGTAGCTCATCTTTATGACCTTCACACAGAGGTTCGATAGTTTCGTCAGGGAACAAATCATTGGCACGGAAATCTAAAAAAATCAGTAATAGATTCCATGAGGAACTTGAAGGCCTTCGGGTAGGCAGGAATACTCTCAAGCCATGCCTAAAGGAAGGAATATATGATTAGTGGAATAATTAGCACTTGTTTGTTTCTCTGAACCTTGAACTGTTCCTAAACATACATTGTTCACAATTCGAAGGGGTAATAACTGGCAAGTCTCATAATAATAATAATAATAATAATAATAATAATAATAATAATAATAATAATAATAATAATAATAATAATAATAATAATAATGTAGAGTTCTTAAACGCATCTAACTGAAGTCTCGATGCTTTTGACAAGAGGAGTAGACAGACAGCAGGTTGCGATGGTAAATGAAAAATATAGTTCAAAAACTCCTGTTAAACAGGAAAGACTTGAGTGCAGATTTAAAGGCAGGAATGACGTACTTTCGATATTCTAGTTGATCGAGTGATCACGAACAAAGCAAGAAGTCCCTTGCAGCACGTCGGAATGCAGCTTTGACGTCACGTTAAAGGGGTCTATTGCTTTGTGCATGATCACTCAACCACAATATAATTGGCTATAAAGTAGTTGTCATTGAATATTTTTACCGTAAATTCCGTTTTGAACGTAGGTGAATACATATCAGAGATTATTGCTGCTATTCTCTGACTTCCTCCTTGCACAACTACAGATGTAGACATGCAGTTCTGTTGTGATTTGGACGACTTCCCAGATTTCACTCCCACTTTTGCACCTACGCTCCAAAATAAACTTTTGAACTCCATCTCGCTTTGCATGGCGAATTCTTCCTTGCTGGCAGTCATGCTTGCCAATTGTGTCTTTCGTAGTTCCAGCTGACCACCAAACCTGGCAGACTTGATGTAGTGAGTTCCCCACCGAAGAATGAAGTCCTCTGTTAAAAAAAGGCACGAGTCAGTTATAGGATGGTTTTTCAACATCGTCAGTAAAGAATGAATCATCATTCCTAGAACTATTTTCAGTTTAAACACTAGTCGCCAAAGGAGATTTCTTAAGTCCCGACATATATTTTTATCATCTCATCAATAGCCCACTTGCAGCACGTCGGAATGCAGCTCAATTTGGAGGACAAAACAATAGCTTTCCAATTCTCAGGAGATTGAAATTCTTTTTATTTGCACTCCAAATTAAAATTTCGATATTCTGGTTGAGGTATCACACAAAAAGCAATTCAAGGCGAGGATCCGGGGAAACAAAAGAATATGTTGGGATTACTGCATTGTTTCCCCTGAGCCTCGTCTTGAATTGCTTTGTGTCCAGAATATCGAAAGTGGGCTATTTTGTTGCACGCAATGATGCTGAAGTAGAAAACGTTCCTACTTCAGCAGCATTAAACGGATTAAGATTGCCGTTTTTCCTTCACCGCAAATGGCAAACGTGACCAGTTTTCTTCGTTTTCCTGAATTTTGGAAATCTTCTTACCAAAGAGAAATATTCTTATGTTTATCTACGACTTGGAGATTTTTGCGATTCCTTTTTACTAATTTTAAAGAATTTTTCACTTCACTGGTCAACTGACGTTTCACGTTTGCCGTAAACCAGATTCTTAAAATCTCTATTGTCTACAATATTGCGCGCAAAGTTGCACCTTGTGTCCGCGCCGTAAGAAATTATCAATGCTTAGCACAAAAGAAGCATAAGAGTCGCACGAGGCGTAGCCAAACCGTGCACCTTTAGCTCCGAGGGCTGCGCACTAACCAACTGAGCTACGCCTGCTCCTGTTTCTCTTAAGTCAAAATATATTTCTTAAAGGACTGAAAGGTATCTCACGGAATTTAGCTGGAGCTCCAGGTTCAAAATAGGATTCCGGAAGATTAATGAACTCCCTCAGGAAATTTCTGCTCAAATCCTGTGGCTTGACTTCGTCCTGAAAGATTTCGTATCTAGAAAAGCAACAACAAAACGATTATGATTATAATCAATACCTAAATTCAAAGGCTTTTATCCTTCAAAAAACGCGTCATTTTTTCCTACAAAAATACTAATATTGACTTAGTCTATCTATATGTGAAATATCGATATCCCTTTGTATCATATTAAGAATGATATTTATCAAGTGCGGATACATTTACAATAAATAAGGAGTTGAAATGCATGATTTGAAAGAAAAAAGATTAAAGAGACTTAACGCTGTTTTCATTGCAACGCGCCGATCGAGACAACAGTTGCAACAGGGAAATTGTGCAATACACTGCCGTCAATCAAACAATTTGTTCAGTACCTTTACGTAATCTGATTGACAGCAGTGTGTTGCACGATTTCTTTGTCCTGACTGTTGTCTTGATCAGTGCTTAGCAATGAAAGCAGTGTTAAAAGAGAAGCTAAGGTGTTTTTCCTACCTGTCCACGTCGATATCAAAGATGGCCAGATTGATTTGTTTGGCGCCACTTTCAGAGCTTCACCCTTTTTGATGCCGTCACATCGTAGGTAATTGGCTTTGCTTCTGGGTTGATGGAAGTCTTCTTGATAACTAGATATTGAAACAAGTTATGGTACAGCTCTTTTCATAATTCTGCGATCTACTGAATCAAGACGTCTGGCGTTTTGGCTTCTGTCGATGAAACTTACGAGGGGCCGAGTTCCTACCGACTGACCGCAGATCGGTAGGAACTCGGCCCCTCTTAAGATTGATTGACGGAAGCCAAAACGCCAGACGTCTTGAGTCGGTAGGTTGCAGAATTATGAAAAGCGCTGTAATCAATAATTTAAAATGAAAACATGTCACGTTTCGCAACCTTTCTACCTTTTCTAAGAAGATTCTTTCTCTGTTGTTTTGGCGATGATTTCAAACTCTCCTCATCGTGATCGTGTTTTGTCTCATTGGGGTCGATAAAAGCGGGTTGTTTCTTGTCCTTTCCTGTCGCTCCATCCAAAACAGATCGATCATCGTGGCTTTTCGATACTGGATAATTGTGTCGAAAAACAACGCCATTTTGAGCAGCTTTCTGCGGTTGCTGATCACCTGTCCATAATTTTTAGTCATATTATACACCGATTCCGAACATGGCGGACATACGCGGTTTTCCTGGATCGAGGAGGCGAAAACGAGGCTAGTCAGTCGTCCGTGATCTGTGGAAAGCTGGCTTTTCCCTTAGACATCACTAAAAACGATTCTTAATGGATGTAAACACCATGTAACACCAGTAACAAAGATGAAGCTTGCAAACAGATAATGAATTACTGACTAGCCTCGTTTTCGCCCCCTCGATCCAGGCCGTCCGTTTGTGTCCGCCATGTTCGGAATCGGTGTATTAGTCTTTATTGAAAGGAATTGAATTAAATTATGCAATGCGCATGCGTTAGTTGCACCACTACAGTATGTAAAACGGTCTTACCCATGACGATATATATAGAAAACTTACCGAGAAATACTTACCGAGATTTTCCGTCAGAAATGTTACCAAGGTAACCGCTAACAACAGAGCCTTCACCATGACAACCCTCTACTGATGTAAATACTGTTATTGAAAAAAAAAATTGTTAAAAGATTACACATTTGACACTTATACGACCACTTATTGTCAAACCACTTATGTAAAACCCTGGAAAGACGAGCAGGGGCGTAGCCTGGCCCCCTGGCTACGCTCGTGACGAGACTAGGCGACCACATGGATGATATTTTTGCAATAGGTCCCTTGCAGCACGTCGGATTGCAGGTCAATGGGTCGCGTAATTATGAAAATGGTTGTAAATTCTATACAATATAGTTTTCTACAAAAGCTTTCTAATTACTTTTCACGAAGTAGTCAGTCGCCTAAGAAATCAATTCCCCCACAGTTCCTTTCCATCGTGCAGATTATAATCATATAAGTTGTCTAGAAAATATATTTCTCAAACTCATTAACAATTCATGAGGACAAAACAAAGGACTCACTACCGTGAACGAGGTTTGGAAATGTGTTCTAAATAAGGACCAGTTCAAACGCTGATCTTCACATGAGCCAAACCTAATGACATCAAAGAAGATCTGCTTATTATCCATTGTTTTCAATGCGTTCGGCTCATGTGAAGTTCGACGTTTGAACTGGGCCTTAATTAGCATTAAATTTGGGCAACTTTTGCTTTGAATTTCTCCAAGATTCATTAATGGTTTATCAAGTACATGAAAGAGCGTTTCATCCTTTATCCACAGTTCCTTTCCAACGTGCAATCACCAATCACCGATCGCCATTCACCGTGTCCCTTTTTTGACAAAGCCGTATAACGGTATTGTATATAAAATGACACAATCAACTGGTGGCGTAGGATCAAGACAAAGCAAACCCCCGATGAAAAATAAAAACCTGTTAATAGTTCAGGTATGATGTCATCACTCTCATTTTTTTCACGCGATGGAAAAAGTTAATATTTCTAAAAGTTGATTTTTTAATCTTGTCTAGATATGAATTTTACGTAAAACAATTTAACATAAGGTTCAAACCCATTTTATACACAGGGAAGAGGGCATTTCCTAACTGAATTTAAAATTGATTTATTCAACTTTACCCATTTTTAAGGCAACCGATAGTTCGAATTCAAATTTGAAAGCTGATCTTTGTGGAGGGACGAAAACCGGAGAGTCCGGAGAAAAATCCTCGAAGCACAGGAGACAACCAACTAGAATCTATACTCACATACAACACCGACTAGGGCAGGGGAAAAAACAACAAAGAAACAAAGAAAGAAAGAAATTGAGAAAAAGAGAAAAAAATGGAATGAAGTAAAATAGTCGTATTTTGCAAAAGAATAACGAGGAAAAAAATACACGAAATAATCGAAAAGAGTAACATTATAAATGAACTGTAAAGTTTTATAAATAGGCGGAGTAAATCTAATATACATATTAAATAAATCATTAAAAACAACGTACTAAACAAACAAAATGATATAAAACAAAAAAAAGCAATTCAAATTGCCGCAACATGAACATTTAAGTAAACATCAATAGTAAGGTGTTGATAACAATCACAGCTAGATGTCAAGTTAATTATGGAAAATATGTATATTTGTTAATTTAGAAAACATCAACATCAGTAAAAACATTAACACTAGTGTGGAAAAAAATCCGTTATACAAACATCAGATTTAATGTCTCCTTACCTCGACCTGTCCTCAGTTGTCTGTCGTGGTTTCTTTGAATGAACGACAGGGACTGAGCTGTGTAGGCAGCTTATAATCATATAAGTTGTGTAGAAAATATATTTCTCAAACTCATTAACAATTCATGAGGACAAAACAAAGGACTCACTACCGTGAACGAGGTTTGGAAATGTGTTCTAAATAAGGACCAGTTCAAACGTCGATCTTCTCATGAGCCAAACCTAATGACATCAAAGAAGACTGCCTTATTATCCATTGTTTTCAATGCGTTCGGCTCATGAAAAGTTCGACGTTTGAACTGGTCCTTAATTAGCATTAAATTTGGGCAACTTTTGCTTTGAATTTCTCCAAGATTCATTAATGGTTTATCAAATACATGAAAGAGCGTTTCATCCTTTATCCATGCCAAATATAAGGGAACTGAAACCATCTCTACAATCGGACTCAATAAGAGCCAAAGTATTTGTTTGACATTCTTTGACACCTTGTTATTATGCTTCTTTGCTTCTATATATTTGCATTTCTCTCTTCCTTCAGTAAACCTTTTGTGAACGATGTTGTCCTGCAGATGACGACGAAACATATACCCCATTCACACCAAAACCTGTTTAGTTAAACTGAGAATTTATTAAACAAAATGTTTAGAGACTAGAAAGCTTCAATGTAATTATTTTATCTCTAATCTGTTCAGTACAATATGAAGGATAGTTTATATGTATTATTTCATCAAAGAGTGAACAATGTTTGTAAATAATTTTCTAAACATGTTTAGTTAAACTACTTTAAAACATGTTTAAGCTATAGTGTGAATGGGGTAATAGTCTTCTATCGTTAGTTTTTTATAATAAATTGTTTACCTAAAGTTACTTTGATCAAAATATTTAGAAGTTCATGGGATGTAAAAAGGAAAAAGAGGAAATGTAGAACAGGCTCTTTGCAGCTAATAATCACGTGATTATAAAAAAATCCTATTTAATTTTTAAAAACAATTTTCATTAAATTTGTAATGCCTTGGGTGAAGCCTTTTTCAAAATGCTGTTACACTCTTATAACACGCTTTTGACCTTACGATATTGTACGAAATGCCGGGGGGTATACGTACGTTCCATTTATGAAAAAAAGAAAAAAAAATCCTGGCTTTCTCTGGCCCTATCATACTGGCTAAGTGACAAGCACTTCATTTTTCAACGTATTATTAGTCATTCCTATGACATCTTGAATCGCAAGGCATTATTGGGCGTCCAGGGGGCAAAACAAAACAAAGATGTCGGATAATATAAAGAGTTTCGTTTATTGGTCTTTCTTTCTTGTCCATCTTCTTAAGTCATCTCTTGTCAAATTGTCTTGTGGTGAGTTGCTAATGTTAATCGACGCCATTACTGTAACAAACCTTTGTATATTTACCCCCTACCAAGATGGCCGCCGTGTTGTCGAAGTAGTCGTTGATTTGTAGGTCTTGTAGAATGCCCCACCTTTTTTTTTTACTTTTTCTCATGACTTACATGTATGCCATTTCCCTTGTTTTGAAGCAAAACAAAGAACAACACAGTAGAGGACGTTCGCCGGCATTCCAGGTAATAATAATAATAATAATAATAATAATAATAATAATAATAATAATAATAATAACTTAATAATGGTTTATTCAATAGGATCCACTTCGCCTATTGAAAAGCTAAATAAGTTATAGAAAATTCAAAACTATATATAGTAAAATATAATTGTGACATAATACGCTAAAACATATTTACATTGATATAAATATTTGGTGATTTGGAATCTAGGCGCGCAATGCATTGCTTGTCACAATGAAGATTTTCAAAGTATTTCCTATTATCTATTATCTAAGATCTTGTCAAAACGAAATATTTTCAACCGACAACGACAAAATATGCCATTCCCTTACGGGATAGTAATTTCGTATTTTAATGAATCCTGGGTTGACGTCATCTGATGTGCATTTTTTTTAAATTTTAAACCTTTCTATCTCTGAAATCTGAATTCCATATCCTGCAAAACTGTGCCATCGTATTATGTCCTACATGTAAAGTGATTTTCAAGGTAAACCATCAGAGTTGTTAGGCACTTTAATGGGAGCTCTCGACTCCTTTTCACCTATTCATCACTAGGCCTCCTCGGTCCTATTTATTTTTTAGGTTTGCTAAGGATACTGGGAATTCGGAAAGCATTTCCAAGAAACAGGTTAATTTTGACATTTTGTGAGCTTTTGTCGTAGCGACGCCAAATTCTGGGCAAAAAAGCCCAGATTTGGTCTACTTTTTGAGAGACAAAATGAATTCAGAGTATAGAGAGCTTCTGATGGATATTGCTGATGAAGTAACTTTGAAAGAGCTCGCAAGAATGAAGTTTATGTGTGCGGACATTTTACCAGATGTCAAACCTAATGACAACGGGGAACTGTTACTTGAAGTATTCAACTTCTTCCTAGAACTCGAAAAACAGAACATTCTGAGTGTTGATAATTTGGAAAGGTTAAAATATCTACTCGAAAAGGCGAAGCGAAAAGATCTTGTCGCAAAGGTTGAGGATTTCCAATGCAGAAGCCGGAATAATGACAATACTGCTACTGCTTCTTCCGGGGTATCTCCAATGATACCTGAAGTTCCTAAGCAGCACACTACGAAAATAGAAACGAATGAAGGTATATGTGAATATTTATTCAAATCCATGTGCGTTTCTTATAGAGTGAATTTAGTCACACTGTTGAATAGTTGGATAAATTTATCTAACTTTAATAGATAACCATTAGTTGATGTCACCTAAAATACTAAAAGTGCGCCAAAGTAACGGTCATGCAAATCCGTGGGGCGTTTACTTTACCAAAGAATGTGTGAAGAGACAGTCACTTTTATCATTGTTTCATCCTTGATCTCAGTAGCTGTTTACTCGTAGATTAAAATTTGTCAGTCTGCCTAAAATAGTCAGTAACTCATCTAATTTGAGTAACATCAACTATTCAACACTTTGACTAAATTCACTCTAGTCTAAGGGTTGTTCAGTCGTGCTGAACGAAATGCACCTAACACCTGTTACAATGCTTTCAGAATTGATTCTACATGAAGTAAATTATAGTTGTCTAAATACAAAATAAGTAAACCACTCTATTTTATGTTACCTTTGATAGAAAGGATGTCTCAATCAATAGATAATGGTGAACAAGAAATAGATGTGAAGGTGAGATTTAGTATAATTTAAAATGCATTGGTAAGATTTACTTATGCCTATACTCTGAATCTTTGATTCTTAGATAACTTAAGATATGGACACACAGTGCAAATGTGTGCAATGTTGTGAGCAAATGATGTTGCAAGCCATGTCCCATGATGCAGTTTGTTGAAGTAGAAAACAATCCTACTTCAGCAAGACTGCCTGCAATATTTTGTGCAATGTTGCACCATGTGTTGTGCCTTTAGATTCCAAATACCAGGGACTGTGTAGTAGAATTTTCTCATTGGTAGTGATTCATGGTATGCACTGTATCAATTAATGCAGAGCACCCTTGAAAGTGGAGGAAGGGCTTAAATAAAAAATTATAGCAGACTACAGGGATGTAGAGGCTAGTGGGGGCTATAATTTGACAAATAATTTTTTCAAATTTCATTTTGTATACTAAAATATCTATAATCATAAAGTCAATAAAGAAATTCTGTTAGAAGTCATATTTGCTTTGGTATTATGGTATAAAGAATGTTAATGAAGAAGACTTTATGGGTATAGAAGTCCATGCACGTGATGTGTATGGTTGCTCCTATTGGATCAAAGGCTAATAAAATTATGAATTATTCATGAGTTTTTGAAATATTTTGAAAGCCCTCTTAGATAGATAGGTAGATAGGTACCTTATTCAATAAACCTTGCAGCCATAGGCTGAATTGCATTTATGACAAATAATTACAAATATAAACTAAAGACTTAAATTTAAATATAAAAATTTTATAAAATACTATATAAAATAAAATAATATATTGATATTCTAATAAAAACTCTACTGTGATCTATTCTTAAGAATACAAGACTTTACAATAAAATTATTTTTAAATCTATTTGTTTTGCATGCTGGAACATTGTAAATGAGAGGACGTCTTAAATTATACTTTGAACTATATTGGGATGGTAAAAGACTGTGAAGACGGTGATCTTGATCCTGTACTATATTGGTAAACACCTCTTCGCAAATGGCTTGATGGTGATCAGACAATGAAGTTAATTCCATTTGATTCAGTGCATTTTTGTAATGTAAATTAGGATAGATGATTGACATAGCCCTTTTTTGAACCCGCTCAAGATCATTTATGAGATAATCAGGTAGTGAATAGTAAACAGTGGGACAGCGTAATCTAAAACTGATCTTATACAACTAGTGTAAAAAAATTAGCCTTAAATAATCCCTTTCCAGCACTGAATTATGCCTATTACTTCCTTGAGCATTGAGACAAAAACAATTAAAAGAGATAACCAATATTATAAAAATATATAAAGATGATGAAAATAATAATTATCAAATTGTGAATAATTCATGAGACATTAGTAAATTTCATAACTCTGGGAATTATCTTTATTTGCATATTGAATTTATGAATTAATATTTAAGTTGGCTGGTTTTACCAAATAAGGCATGAAAAGGTTTGTTTGGCAGCAAAAAGCCTGTGCACAGAACAAAGCGAACACATTAAATGTGGTCACAGCTGAATGAACGTGAGGCTAAGCACTTCATGAATAAATATTAATTCATAAATTCAATATGCAAATAAAGATAATGCATAAAGTTATGAAATTTGCTTATGTCTCATGAATTATTCACAATCTGATAATTATTATTTTCATCATCTTTGAGATTTTTGTAATGGATCAAAGGCCAATAAAATTATGAATTATTCCTGAGTTTTTGAAATATTTTGCACGCCCTCTTAGCCTTAAATAATCCCTTTCCAGCTCTGAATTATGCCTATTACTTCCTTGAGAATTGAGACAGAAACATATAAAAGAGATAACCACTATTACAACAATCTCAAAGATCTCATTAATATCTTATGACATTTGAATCATACTTTTCATGGTGCTTATAGATAAAACTTCTTGGAAAATATTTTTCTGAGAGATCATCCTAAATTGGTACCGATTTATTAAATATTTTCCATTTTTTTGCATCTCATTAGGTATTTGTATTAATTTTAGTATATACCTACTAATGGTCTATCACAAATCCTGCACTCTGATTGGCTGAGCTATAGTGGTCTATTAGTGATAGACCACTAGTTCAGCCTCATGAGCTATTGAATCATAGACCATGAGGGTGAGAGGTCTAATTGTTAAATATATGTATATTTAAATTTATACTACAATGTTACTGCAATCGAGTTTATATACTAAATAAATATATATAAATTTTAAAATAATTGGTCTGTTTTTAAAATGTTGTTATTGTATATATAGACTGTTGAGGCTCCAAGTACAGAGCATGAAGAATATAAAGCCAAGGTATTTTCCTTCATTCTTAATGGCAAGGATAGTGTAGCAGTGAGGTTACCAACATCATCATCTCATGGACGGATCCAGGGGTGTTGAGGGAGGTGACTAGTCACCCCCTCCCTTTTTGCACAATTGAAATAAAAATGTATTTGTAACTGAAAACATTTGTCTGGATAAACTTTCACTCAATTTACTTGAAGCACTCAATAGCATTTTCTACTGTTACTAAAAATAGATTTATCGCAAAGCCTTGTGGGATCAAAATGCGGACAAACTATGTAAAAAGAGGCTTTGGGATGGAAAAGAAGATCAATATCAGTCGAAAAACTATGGTTTTTCCATGAATTCACCATTCCCCTTATTACTTCTTGATACCACTACCACTAGAATCCTCTTCGAATTATTTTTCTTATTCAAATGTTTTAACTTCTTTAGAAGTTGCAAGATAATGGTCTTAACTAGGCTAACGAAAGGAACTATGAACAGGATTCTGTAGAAGTGGTATCAAGGGTAATAAGGGGAACCAGAATTAGAAAAAACAAGACAAGAAAACATTGTTGCAGCATATTAGCATGTGTTTTTGGCTTGGCTTGTCCACATTTCAATCCCATGATGCATCATTGTGATGTCATCCGTGGAAAGCGCTATTCAAGACTTCATTTTTCACCATTTTCTCACCTTTTATGGGTTTCCTGTGGTAATGGCACGAGCCTACCCAGTAACAGTCACCCCCTTTTAAAAATACTGGATCTGTACCTGAATCATTATCGTCATCATTACTATTATCATCACCATTATTAATATTATATTTTCATTATTATTATTATTATCATTTTATTTATTAGTTGCTTAAATCCCTAAAAACCTTTTAATGTTTGTTCTATTCTTATTGTCATCATCAGCTGCATGCACTATCATTACCATTTATAGTTAAATATAATAAAATGGTGTGTCTTTTTTTCTGATAATCCCTGATGCAAAATTTCTGCTTCATTTGATCCAATACTTAGGACAGAAAAAAAAGGAAGAAGGCTAAATACAAACAGAAAAAGAAAGCTGAGAAACAATCAGGTATTCTATCACTGAAGTTAGTTTTATGCCATTCATTCGCTCTTTGTCTTATTAGTTAGTTAATTTAATTATTTTCCATACATCATTAAATAATATTTTTAATTAGCAAACCCCCTGACCTTTTAGCTGCCTAACCTGTTTAGCTTTCTAGCTATTTTAGGTAGCTGTGCTCTTTTTTTGCAATTTATATATATATAAATAGTAATGTAATCAAAAATAATTATCATATCACTGATGAAGCTGTAACAGGCGGAACGTTTGAAAATAAACCAAGAAATTTGCCTTAAGAAGTCATTTATTTCCAAGTTCATATATATATATATATATATATACAGCAATATGCAGAAATTCTGATCCTCTTGATATATATACAAGTATATCAAAAGTATATTAGAAATTATGGGATATCATCGCTGATATTTTTTCGAGTTGCCTATCACTAGGGCTTTCTGAAAAAAATATCAGAGATGATTTCCCCTAATTTCTGACATACTTTTGATATACTTGTATATATATATCAGGAGGATCATAATTTCTGCATATCGCTGTATATATATATATACACTCGAATGCAGAAACGTTGTAGTATACATTTATACATATATACAAATACCTAATGAGATGCAAAAATGGAAAAAGTCCTAAAATATGATTGTTTGTAGATTGAAAATATCCAAAAACACTTCTATGCCTTGCTTTGATACAAGACACGTCAAATACATAAAGTTCTGAAGCATCAGATATTAATAAATTATATTTATTTATATATTTTCACTTTTTAGGCCTAAAAAATTTCTAATATATATTAAATAATATCTAATAGCGTTCAAATCATATTTTTTATGTTCCTTAATGATAAAACTTCTTGAAAAATATTATTTTGTGAGATATGCATCAATGGATACAGTTATTAATTTTTTCATGCTTTTGCATCTCATTAGGTATTTGTATATATGTATAAATGTATACTACAACGTTTCTGCAATCGGGTGTATATATATATATACATATGTATATATATTATATATATATATATACAGCGTTTTGCAAAAATTATGGCCTTTTCAAGTATATATACAAGTGTATCAAAAGTATATCAGAAATTATGGGATATCATCGCTGATATTTTTTTCAGAAAGCCCTAGTGATAGGCAACCCGAAAAAAATATCAGCGATGATATCCCATAATTTTTGATATACTTTTGATATACTTGTATATATACTTGAAACGGCCATAATTTTTGCAAAAGGCTGTATTATATATATATATATTTTTTGCAAAAATTATGGCCGTTTCAAGTATATATACAAGTATATCAAAAGTATATCAAAAATTATGGGATATCATCGCTGATATTTTTTTCGGGTTGCCTATCACTAGAGCTTTCTGAAAAAAATATCAGGAATGATATCCCATAATTTCTGATGCAATTTTGATATACTTGTATATATACTTGAAGCGGCCATAATTTTTGCAAAAAGCTGTATAATGGTATATAATGCTGTATAATATATATATTATTCAATGTAATTTTCATTTTCTTTAGAGTGCAAATAAATTGTTGTTGTTGTTTCGTTTGTTCGTTGTTGGTTTTCCAAAATAGTCCACAGATTATATTATTGAACCTTTTTATTCTCTTCGTATTCAGCCTCTCAATGCATACCATCAAATATGCATGTACAGGAGGCTGGTGACGATGTGGTCAGTGAATCTACCGATTATAGCAAAAGCCAAGAGGATCAAATGCTGACTGAGACAAACAATAACGTATCGATTGCATCATCATCATCAACTTCTTATAGTTCATTGATGAGCATTAATGAACAAAAAGGTATTCCATCTGATCTAAAACCAGAGAATGTTGTTGGACTTGTATCAGGACATAAAGATGAGGTGATTAGTGAAGATGTACCAGGACAAGTGATGAAGGAAGAAAAGCTTCTACCAACACCCGATAGAGAGAGCGAGTTCATCAAAGAGGAGGGGCCGACAGAAAATCAAGCAAAATTAACGGAGAAAGAGCAGATGGTGAAAGGTTTTCCGAAGCAAATAAGAAAAGAAGAGATGCCAAGAAATGGTGAAGCAAAAGCCGAGAAGGAGATGGTTAAAGTACTTCCAAAAGCAACCAATGAAGATGACAAAAAGGTCGAAGAAGATCAAGAAAAAGTAGAGAATTCGGTTCAAGAACCTCTCCAAACACCAGTGCGAGAGAAAGAGGTCCCCAAAAATGGCCTAAAACAAGCAAAGAAAAAGAATACGACAGCCAATGATGTTGACAAGGGTGGGGAAGATCTAACAGACGTCGGTGCCAGTGAAAAAGAGAAGAAGGTCAAAAAAACTCTTCCAAAACCAAAGAAAGTTAGCAGAGCCAAAGAAGTTCTGACCTCAACAGCGAAAGTTAGTATTTGAAATTTTTGTATTTTCTAAACTTGGAATTTAATTTGCTTGTATAATCGTTATGATTACACACAATTTTAATTACACATTAAAATGTCGTTAATATTTTTTTCAGGACAGAGAGGAACTGACTTCCTCGGAAGAACAAAGTAAAGAAATGTCAGGTTTGTTGAATGATCACGATATTCTTCTGATTTCCTTTTAAATTAGCAACTCTTAGATTTTGTATTTATAAGCAAGGAAATCTGGATTCCAGAATCTGTGATGCTTTGGCTTTTAGAATCTGGAGTTCGAGAGTAACACTTACTAAGTGATTGAACTCCAGGAGACTGCAGCCTCTTGAATCCAGAATAAGTTCCAAGATCGGAAATTCATAATCGTTACACAGCTATTTCAAAAACGTCGAATACTGAATACTGCATAGTGGGCCATGTAGTATTGTCTAAAGTAAAATAAATAATAATTGATCATTTTATATTTAGTGCATTCTATCCAAAACAATATACTAGCTACATATAGAGAGCAAATCACTGTATATTTACTTTTTATTTCAAATTAATAAGACCCACAATGCCCTTTGGTCTTGGAATGCCCTATTCAGTATTCAGTATTCATCGTTTTTTGAAATAGCTTTATATTTCATTAATGGGGATATGCATAGTCAGTACGACGTCTGATTTTAGGCAGTTCGTCTGTACGCGGGCTGTACGAAGGCTGTACGAAGGACTTCCTCTAAGATAACATCCTGTGATGATTGTAACTTTTCAGGAGCAACTACTTTTCAGCGAAGACATATTTTGTCATTGTGCAGCCGATGGCAAGACTGGGGAGAAAGCATACCAGTAATTAATCGTGAACTTTGCCTGGCCTTCGCTCGTGCTGGACATCGTGTGACGTGTTTAGTTCTTACTTCGTCGGATTTCGACAAGGAAGATGCTAGGAAGGGGAATGTGGAATTGATTCAGTGTTCTGATAAGCCAGGGATCAAGAAAGACGATCCACAGCTTTTGTATCATGGCCAGCAGATTAATTTCCTTCCTGATCTGGTGATAGGACATGGAAAACTATCAGGACCAGCCTCAGTGTTCCATGCTGATAAGGCATCGTGCCCAAGACTCCATGTCATCCACGATCTCCCCGCGGAATCTTTAAAGTTTGACAGTCTTACTGAACAACAGTGTAACGAAGAACAACTTGCCAAGAATGCAGATTTTGTGGCAGTAATTGGTAGCCTTCTGAAGGAGAAATGGAGCGCAGTGATAAATCGTAATGTGATTGAATTGATTCCGGGGCTGCCAGAACTCACAACGAGAAATCGTATTCCTTCTCCTCAGTGCCGCTGTTTTGTACCCGCCAAGTTTTCCGCTCCATTCGCAAGTGGACTAAAGCTTGCCATTAAGACCGTTAATTGTTCTAGTAAACGCGAAAGTCCACCGCGTAAAACCACTCTTATTGCTTGCAACACAGATTCAAGTGGATCAGTGAAGCCCGCGAAGAAAGTTCTGAAAGAAGTCGATCAACGTTTGGTTGATCTAAACGAAAGGCAAAGCATGAATAGTCAAGAGGCCCACTTTGACATTCAGGGAGCCACGGTGTTTCTGTCACCTGCAAGAGTGGAGGCGTTTGGAGTGACTGCTTTAGATGCAATTGCAATCGGGATTCCAATTATCATCAGTACACACAGCGGGCTTGCCTATACGATTCGCCAGTACTTGGATGAAAAATTCCACTCCTGTATTAAAGATATATTTCTTGATCGTGAGGGACCAAATGCTGAAGAAGAAGAGGATGGTGATGCCGATGTATGGGCGATATCGATTGATAAGATATCTATGTACCGAGACGAAGCTTTTGATCTAGCAGATGACCTCCGTTCAGAATGGAAAAAGAAGTTTACCTGGGATGCAGCAGTACAGGAACTCATGCGTACCATTACTGAATCCGGAAAACTTCCATTACGATCTCCAAGACCACTGCTGAATTCCAGAGAAGTACCAGAAGCTTGTCTAAACTTGGTTAAAGGGCTCAATATATTCGATAGACGGCAGAAGTTTGTTTTGTTCCTGTCTCCAGAAGATCCTCAATTCTTACAGAATGCTGTTCATCTTGGACTTGTCCAGTGGGCTGCAGTGTTCGACTTTGATCGTGAGAGTACCGCAAAAGGCTATCTCAAAAGTTGTGAAAACTTCCTGGAAAACACTGGGAAACCAGCTTGTCGGATGTTACCTCCTCCAAAAGAAGACATAGGCAAGGAAAATCAGAATTTTACTCTGCCAAACGGTATACCTTGGATCCTGCTTCAAGGTGTTCCAGACATGGAAAGAGATGTGGATCGCAACTTGGATTGGATTCAAGAAATATTTCATCACTTGAGAAAGAGACACTCAACCAATATCACACTTCTTATCATATGGAATAGTGCAAATGACAACAAGCATCTTTGCAAAAAGCTCTATCAGATTCAACTCCAAGTCCAAGCTTCTCCTTATTGGAAGAATGCCGTCCAGCTCGTACTTTTTTCGACATCGGATGAAGTTGACAGCAGACTCGATGACATTGCGGAAGAATGGGGTGTGAAGATTAAGAAAGTCAACATGAACCAATTTTGTAATGCCCTATATAGCGCAGCTACTGCAAACCCTCTGTACCAACTTGATCCAGATTTTTCGCTTCCGGCAAAACGCCATGCTAATGGTACGCAAAGTGATATTGCACCAGCATCTCTTCCTTCATCGATAAGATGGGTGGATTCAGTACTTGAAGTACTCTATACGTCCATTGGAATAACCCCGGAATTTGGTAAAGATGATGCCCACTATTTCTATCGAGGTGGTAAAATCTCATGGTATGGAATAGAGATGGACTACGCTGTTGAAAGAGAGTCCTGGAAGCCTCTGCGAAAACTCATCGAGGAGGAAATGGAGTATCCTGGTGCCGCCTTTCTCACGCTTTTCCATCAGCGCGGAACAGGAGGAACAACTTCAGCCAGGAAGCTTGTTTATGACTTTCATCTTCGCTACCCATGCGTCTGCCTCAAGACAATAAACTACGAGACCTTCTTGGCAATCAAGATGATCTGGGAGTTTTGTTCTCTTCCTGTCATCATACTTGCAGACATTAAAGAGTTCCCCGGGGCCGAAGACAATGACATTGAGGCATTGTATGGAAATCTTTCAAATGAGAAAGTTTCTTGTCTTATTCTACATATCGTGCACCGTCACTACCAAGTAGAGCCAAAGAGAGAAAAAGTACCAAATCCGAAGGATGTAATCTTGGCAAAATCTCTG
Organism: Anthopleura xanthogrammica; assembly: GCA_964019055.1. NCBI lineage: Eukaryota > Metazoa > Cnidaria > Anthozoa > Actiniaria > Actiniidae > Anthopleura > Anthopleura xanthogrammica. Next base: position 3,835,575 of record OZ025207.1, read on the forward strand.
ACAGATAAAGAAATAAAGAACTTTATAAACGTTTACAGTTTGCAAAGCCCGACAAAAAGGTCCGAACTAGGCGCAATGAAACATGCCGATGAGCAGCTTCAAATTCCTTTTTACTATGGTCTGGTTGCATTTGGCGAACAGTTCAAAGGACTTGAGCCATTCGTCAGTAACTGCTTGCAAGGGCTCAATGAACGTCAGAGAAGAGCTTTGTGCTTCCTCAGTATGGCTCATCAGTATGCACAACTGGAGTTACATTTGAGTACATTTGCAGGCGTCTTCAACATCAAGCCTCGACAACTTCATTCAATTGAGAATATCTTAACCCCAGATTCAATTGACCTTCTTATTGAAGAGGATGGATGCTGGAGACCCCGTCATTGTACTATTGGAAAGGAAGTTCTGCGCCAACTTCTGACAGTACCCTACAACATTCATCCTGACAATTGGCAGCGTAATTTGGCAGATAAAGCGATGGAATTCATCTCTTATATGGAAGAAGAAACTACCAATGCTGTGCTTTTGAATCGCATTTCTGATGAAAAAACCTACAAACGGTTTTCGTCACTAGTGGAAGACATACCTGAGGATGAGGATGTAGTTAAAGTCTTCAAAAAGGCCATCTCTGCTCATCCAAGCAACCCTTTCTTCAAGGCTCATTTGGGTCGTTATTACAGCGTGCGAAGAGGCCAGGAGGGATTCGATTTAGCACTCCAGTATACTGATGATAGCATTCTACTTGCTTCAGGAATGTCTAGAAATATTCGTAGCCAGCTCACGCAGATGAAAGCCATGATATTCAGACGGCAGGTTAAAAACCATATCGAAAAAAGTGCAAATCTTGCTGATATCGTTTCTCTTGGCAAGGAAGGGGTGGCGGCCTTTACGCGTGCCGCTAGTATTTGCCCCGACAGACTTGAAAACTGCTACATTCCCCAAGTAAGGATGATGTGTGACATATTCAGGCATATTGATAAAGACTTCAAAGGTGGAATATTCAAGTATCTGCATTCAACCGATGCCGACCCTTTTATCCTTGATGGGATTTTAGAATCTTCAGATATTCTGGAATCCGTTTCGGAAAGCATCTACTATCCCGATTTGCGTCGAGATTTGTTCAGGTTTGGTGGTTTTGGCCGGCGAAATAGATCAGCAGATAAAGCAGATCTAATCCAACACTTCAAGGAGATCAAGAAGACATCCAGAACGAGCACAGCTTCAATAAATCGACAGATTGTTCTCCTTCAGCTGGAACTCTGCAAGGAAAATAATAAACCAATTTCTGAGGTTGCAGAAGAATTAATCCACCTTCTTGAGGAAGCATTGAAGTACGACAAGAAGGTTGATCTTACCATGCGCCTTTGGGTAAAATTGGCCCCTCACATTCCAGTGGACCTACAAGCTGCGGAGAGCAAGATGACAACCTGGTGTAACCAGGAAAAATCTGCACTATCTTATCTTTACCGCTACATTTTCACGTGTATACGTATTCTTGAGGGTGGTAGGGACCAACGGTTTGAGGACGATAGAAAGATTGCTCGGGATGAGCTTCTTAAATCTGTTCACTCAACGAAACGCCTGAGTTTGCTTCATCCAGATCGTCCAGTAGTGTTCCTTGGAACTGCTAAAGGCATGGGTCAGCTTGTCACTGTAGAAGAAAGCGTAACAAATGTCAGAAAGCAACGTTTGATTCCCGAAAGCTTAACGAAACGACTGCGAAGGTTAACGGGTATCATCACGAAGACTGGCAAGGTTGGACAAATAAAAGCCGATGGTCTTACTGTCTCATTTCGTGCAGATTTATGCCAGCCTCCGCTTATTGGGGAGTCTTACCAAGCTAAGAAAGTCAGCTTCTATCTTGCCTTTACTTACTTCGAAGCAGATGCCTATAATGTGAAAATCATGGCCGAGTAAACTTGAACTCAGTGAACTGTTTGAATTTTGCTACTAAGTATTTTACACAAATTTGCTCCACTGACAAAAATTGGACATTGTTATGAACTGGTACCTAGTCAGTAATGCATATACGATTATTGCTATATATACTCCCAGAAGCTCCCAGATGCGACTGAATGTTAACTTGAACTGTGACTGGACAAGCGAAGTACGACTATAGTACCTGCCTGTGCCACTCAGGCTGTCCAAAAATATTAGAAGTGAACTTATTTCTTGTATGCATGGTACAGTCACAATATTATAAGTAGAACTTATCAGTTACTTTGTTATATTTTGTAGGATTATCTTGTTTAGTAGTAGAGCCAACTTTATCTTATATAAACTGAAGTCGATAGTAGTTTCATAGCTTCATTTTGATAAATAATCAATGTAAACGATTGCATGTTAAAGCGAAAATATAAATAGGTGTAAACAAAAGAACATGTTTATTAATATTAAAACTGTCGTGTTGTGTATTAAAAATATTAAGTACACAGTTTCTGCTGTTTAGACCATTTGGATATATTTAGCCTTTAGAAAGAAAGTTCTTATCACTATAGTTGATTGTAGATTTTGGTAACAATTCACATTTAAACCAGTTGACTTAAGAGTAATTTTCTTAGAAATGTGATGATAAATACAACAAGGGCCATGTGTTGATGATGAAAGATTGATATTCTGTCGAAACATGTTTTCAACAAAACTTAAGACTGTAGTGTTTTTTTTTTTTTATGAAACTTTCAATGCATGTCGCTTCTCAGTTTAGCTTTCTGGTTTCCGGCAACCGACTCTTCTGCAAATGGTTGATGTTATGAAATTTTGGAATTAAATATTATTCAGTTTCGTTTCTAGGTAGAGAATTTTGAATATTACTCAGGAAATGCAACTTTTTATAACCGTACTCTAGAAAATCAATGCAAAACAAACAAAGCGTTTCGCTTGTTTTTGATATATTTGTTTTTGATATGTATAGGACGCACATTATCTATTGAATGACACTCGGTTTAATGAACCCTAACATAGGCTTTGTTCTAGTTTACCTAATCTATGTAATCGAAAATAATTACCATACACTGACGAAGCTGTAACAGGCGAAACGTTTGTAAAATAAACCAAGAAAAAATTGCCTTAAGAAGTCATTTATTTTCAAGTTCATATATATTCAAGGCATGGCAACACCTCATTTTTCATATATATATATATATATATATATAGATATAGATATAGATATAGATATAGATATAGATATAGATATAGATATAGATATAGATATAGATATAGATATAGATATAGATATAGATATAGATATAGATATAGATATAGATATAGATATAGATATAGATATATATATATATATATATATATATATATATATATATATATATAGATATATAGATATATAGATATATAGATTATAGATTGTAGATAGATCAAAGACAAGACATCACGTTTGCTGTTACTCGGAGTTTCACGCTTACGCGATCTTCAGACAGTCTTTAATTAAGTGATTAAGTGATTAAAGACTGTCTGAAGATCGCGTAAGCGTGAAACTCCGAGTAACAGCAAACGTGATGTCTTGTCTTTGATCTATCTACAATCTATAATCTATAACGCTCTACATTTCAATGTATTGAGCACTTTACCGTCAGAATAGACACATCCAGATATATATTATATATATATATATATATATAATATATAATATATACTATTAAAGCTTTATTTACGAAATCTCAGCACAATTAATTTATCACATGTTCTCTTATAAATGGAAGTAGATAGCCTGGGTTACTTGTGTTGGAGCGAGTTGAGGCTAAGATAACAAAATATAAGAGACTAGTATGCAAAAGAAAAAAAGTGGGGCTGCTAAAAAAATGACAACTGGAACAAGTTTTGTTTAGCTATCCACCACAGGTTTTATTTGGCTTTTGTTTCCTCTACCACCATGGCTACCGTTCACCTTTGCCTTTTTTGGACATATTTGGTACAGTTAATAGTTAACTATGGTCTTGACATCAAAACAAACGCTAATTTGCATGCTGTTATCAGTAGGATTCTGGGAAAGGGATTTTTCCCCGAATGAAATAATTTTCCCCGAAGGTGTAACATATACACTTAGATAAGTATGTTTAGATTAGTGGTTCAAGTTCCAGTAGATTTGGATAACAGCTAAGAACTGAAAAGATGGAAGAAGAATACAGAGAGCTACTACTTGAGATCGCACAAGAAATAACTCGCGATGAGTTAGTAACAATGAAGTTCTTACTCTTAGGAAGTTCGCTTCCAGACTTTAAGCCAGACGACTTTCAAAGCATTCTAGTCGATGCGTTAAATTTTTTTCATGACCTCGAAAAGAAGGAACAACTTGGCGTCAATAACTTGAACCGGTTGATTTATTTCCTTGCAAAAGCCAAAAAAAGCGACCTTGTTTCAAAAGTAAAAGAGTTCCAGACTAGATTCAAGACGAATGAACCAAAGAAGTCAACTATTCTTGGAAGTGCTTCAAGTTCAATGATTCCGCAATCTGTAGAGTCAACGATCCAAAGCGATCAACAACAGGAGCTTCAAAAGGGTAGGTATAAAAAGCGCTTTATAAACGTTTATCAAGTGATATATATTCGAAAATAACATATACCAAGAATGGGGAAATTTAAAAAATCCCTAGCTCATCGACCACAAGGCTGGTAACTTGTTTAATCATGGCCATGGTTTTATATGTTGTGTTTTGGTTTGTGACTTGTGCAAACCCTAATTATAAACTGACCACGTTCGGTTTTTTTTACTTGGGGTTATAATAAATTACTGGGTCAATGTACTCTTAAAGATAGTGTACCCGATCATAATGATTCCGATTAGGTCTTATTATACCGATGGGGACTGATCTTCATAACATAAAGAAGAAAAAGTCGGCAAGTAATCGTTTTTTAATAAGTAATCTAAACAGTCTTTAGTATTATAAAATAATATGTATTTTTTTCTCATTTAAACTTCGTAATTTAAAACCGTAAATATGATTTATATTACAGAAGCTTGCCCAGACAAAGATACAAAAAAGAAAGAGGTAAGAATACTTAGAAAGGATTGCAAAATTCTTGCCGGACTGCATCATATATATAAATATATTCAACTTTACTTTGCATATGTATATCGTTTACAACTGTTGCAATGATGAATCGAACTGAAGTCATTTATTATTGAGTTAAATTGTTCAGTTCATAAAAAGTAAACAAAAAAGGGTCAAGTCAAATTTTACATCTGGCAGGCTAAGACAATACCAGACGTTTTTGGCAGTTGCCAGTTAAAGTTCAGGCTTTCGTCAGTTGTCAGTTAAATTTCAAGTCTTTTGTCTGTTGTCAGTTAAATTACAAGTCTTTTGTCTGTTTTCAGTTAAATTACAAGTCTTTTGTCTGTTGTCAGTTAAATTTCAAGTCTTTTGTCTGTTGTCAGTTAAATTTCAAGTCTTTTGTCAGTTAAATTTCAGGATTTTTGTCAGTTGTAAGTTAAATTTTAGGGCATTTGTCAGTTGTCAGTAAAACACATTCAGTCTCTGATAAAATCACAGAGAAAAGTATGAAGCATTTTACAAAATTACATCAAAACTACCAACCAATCAGCACACAAGCATTAAATTAAGCCTAGCTAGCAATCTGATGGAACCACCGAATAGATCTACTAGATGGACTCCCTCTATAATAAAATATAACACAAAATATAGGAGTTTATAATATTGCTATACCTATAAATTTTGAAAAAAATACCACTGCCATTAACAACTTTCCTTGATCATCCTTTCTTTTCTTTTCTTTTGTTTTTACTTCTGTTTCCCCTTTCTTTTTATTAAGACCAAGAAGAGAGCAAAGAAAAGAAATTATAAGAAAAGAAAGAAAGCTGAAAAAAATGCAGGTATTGAAAGTCAACTTTGCCATATTGTATTTGAATATGAATTGACGAATTTGAAAAAGTTTATTAAAAACAGGACAGGAAAATACATACTTTGAAATTCACTAACTGATAAAATTCCGAAGTGGTAAGTGTCTTGTATTATGGTAAAGCGTTATAACCAAAATAGAATAAATTTTGCATTTATTTGTTCATCCATTTATTCATCAGGCCATTTCCTGTTACTATAGTTAATATTACTTGACCTGAAATTGGATGATGTGGCCTTTCATGGCTGTCAGTTATGGAAACAGTATGATATGAGGTTTATGATTAGTATTTGACGTTTTGATTTCCTGAAAATACAGACAATACAGAAAGTTTCCAAGTTGCAAAGAAAAGTGAGACGGTAACGCAAGACTTACCAGTGACAAAGAAAAGTGAGACGGTAACGCAAGACTTACCAGTGACAAAGAAAAGTGAGACGGTAACGCAAGACTTACCAGTGACAAAGAAAAGTGAGACGGTAACGCAAGACTTACCAGTGACAAAGAAAAGTGAGACGGTAACGCAAGACTTACCAGTGACAAAGAAAAGTGAGACGTTAACGCAAGACTTACCAGTGACAAAGAAAAGTGGGACGGTAACGCAAGACTTACCAGTGACAAAGAAAAGTGAGACGGTAACGCAAGACGTACCAGTGACAAAGAAAAGTGAGACGGTAACGCAAGGATTGCCAGTGACAAAGAAAGGTGAGACGGTAACGCAAGGATTGCCAGTGGCAAAGAAAAATGAGACGGTAACGCAAGGATTGCCAGTGGCAAAGAAAAATGAGAAGGTAACGCAAGGATTGCCAGTGTCAAAGAAAAATGAGAAGGTAACGCAAGGATTGCCAGTGGCAAAGAAAAGTGAGACGGTAACGCAAGGATTGCCAGTGGGAAAGAAAAATGAGAAGGTAACGCAATTAGTATTAGCTATAGTGTATGTAAAAGAAATTGTATGTATATAAATATATTAATCCTATGTCCAAAAAAGTCTCCTTATCGACATGATTAATCATTTAGTCGCATCTTTTGTTTTCATGCACACAAGGGAGGCTTATGGTATATCGGCATTTTGTACATTTATGCGTTTGAGTACATTTAAGGGTTTATGACAGTATATGTATATTTTTCCCCTGCTTTGTTGGTTATCTGATGAGGAAACTTTTTCAGGTAAAGGCTGAAAGTAAAGACCGTATTGATGGTGAAAGATCTTTATTTAACAAGGATTTTTCAGGTGAGCAATTCTTACATTACAGTTATATAAATGAAATCAGTACAAAAAAAAACTTTTCTAAATGTCTTTGTAATTTGTTTTGAAGAGCTGGCCTGATGAGAATAGTTGAACACTTTTTGAATTTCCCATTTTTATTTTTTTTTTATTTTTACTTTTGTTAATTTTTGGGGGGTTATATCTTATATTTCTAGATGAAAATGCTTTTCAGCAAATGCGAGTTTTATCATTATGCAACAAGTGGCAAGGCTGGGGAGAGAGCGTTCCAGTAATTAATCGAGAGCTCTGTTTGGCATTGGCTCGCGCTGGTCACACGGTTGCCTGCTTAGTTCTTAAGTCAACCGATTTTGAGAAAGAAGAAGCAAGAAAGGAAAATGTGGAGCTGATCCAATGCTCTGATAATCCTGGAATCAAGAGCGACGATCTGCAGCTTTTGTATCATGATCAACAGATTCCATTCATTCCTGATCTAGTGATTGGACATGGAAAACTTACGGGACCAGCTTCCGTGTTTTATGCAAAAAAGTCATCATGTCCTCGACTCCATGTCATCCACGACTTTCCTAGCGAATGCCCAAGGTTAGACAACATTGTTGTACAAGAATGTGACGAAGAAAGTTTGGCCAGGTCGGCAGATTTCGTAGCTGTTATTGGTACTCTTTTGAAAGAGAAGTGGAGTACGATAATCAATCGTGACGTAATCGAAATTGTTCCTGGTCTTCCAGAACTCATTACAAGAAACTCTATATCTTCGCCTCAGTGCCGATGTCTCGTACCCACCAAGTTTTGCTCACCAGACGCAAGTGGTTTAAGAATAGCGGTTATGGCTGTCAACTATTCTAGTAAGCGAGAAAAGCCACCAAGAAAGGCTACGTTGATTGCATGTAACACAGAGTCAAGTGGTTCTTTGAAGCCTGCCAGAAAGATACTAAAAGAGTGCGACAAGAAAACGGTGGACCTAAAGGAGCTAACTGGCATTAACTGCCAAGAAGCATACTTTGAAATCCAGGGAGCCACCGTGTTTCTATCACCCGCAAGAGTTGAAGCATTTGGAGTGGCTGCTTTAGATGCAATGGCAATCGGGATACCGATTTTTATCAGTGCACAAAGTGGTCTTGCTTATACAATTCGTCAGCATCTTGATACAAAATTCCACTCTTGTATCATAGATGTTACCACTGCCTATCACAGTGAACAGGAGGAGGACGAGGATAAAGACGCCAGCATATGGTCAATATCGCTTGATCAGATCTCCGTGAACCGTGAACAAGCTTTCTCCTTAGCAAATGACCTCCGTTCAGAATGGAAGGAGAAGTTTACCTGGGATGCTGCTGTACAAAACCTCACCCACATAATTGTTGAATCAGGGAAACTTCCGTCAAGGTCTCCATCATCACTGCGGCAAAACTCCGTTCTAGTAAAAGGAATACCAGAATCCTGTCTAAACTTGGTTAAAGAGCTCAATTTATTCGACAAACGGCAGAAGTTTGTCTTGTTCCTGTCTCCAGAAGATCCTCAATTCTTACAGAATGCTGTTCATCTTGGACTTGTCAAGTGGGCTGCAGTGTTCGACTTTGATCGTGAGAGTATCACAAGAGGCTATCTCAAAAGTTGTGAAAACTTTCTGGAAACTATTGGCAAACCTGCCTGTCGCTTAATGCCTCCTCCAATAGAAGATGCAGAAAAAGAGAAACAAAACTTCACATTGCCAAATGGAATTCCTTGGATTCTGATTCAAGGTCAGCCATCTATGGAGAGAGACATTGAAGGTAATCTAGACTGGATTCAAGAAGTGTTTAATCAATTGAAAAAGAGACACCCTGGAGTAATTACTCTCCTTGTTGTTTGGAAAAGTACTAGCGACAGTGAGAACTTGTGCAGGAAACTTTACAAGATTTTCACAGTTATTCAAGCGTCATCTCCGTGGAAGAATTCTGTAGAAGTCAAAATCCTTTCGACATCGGACCTGGAAGATAAAAGAATTCAGGATATTGCCGAGGAGTGGGAAGTCGAGATCAAGAAAATTGACTTACCACAACTTTGTGATGCCATTTATAGCACTGCAATTGCCAACCCTCTGTACAAACTTGATCCTGACTTTTCCCTTCCGAAACTTATTGAAACTGAAGGACGCAGTGCACCTTCACTAGCGACTATCCCTTCATCAATGAGATGGGTAGATTCAGTTCTTGAGGTTCTTTTTGCATCTATTGGTAAAACACCCGAATTTGGCCAAGATGACGCGTACCACTTTTATAGAGGTGGGACAATTTCATGGTATGGTATTGACATGAGTTACGCAGTGGAAAGAGAATCCTGGGAATCTTTGACAAAAGTCATCGAGGAAGAAATGGAGTATCCTGGCGCTGCATTTCACACACTCTTCCATCAGCGAGGAACTGGAGGAACAACTTCAGCACGAAAGCTTCTTTATGACTTCCATCTCCGCTATCCATGTGTCTGCGTCAGGAACGTAAATTATGAGACGTTCTTGGCCATAAAAGAGATTTGGAGGTTTTGTTCACTTCCTGTAATCATTCTTGCAGACATCAAAGAGACACCCGGAGGAGAAGACAATGATATAGAAGCATTGTTTGGAAACCTTTCTAATGAGAAAGTATCATGTTTGATACTGCATATTGTGCACCGTCACTATCAAGTAGACCAGAAAAAGAACAAGCAATCCAACAAAAAAGAAACAAATATTTTAGCAAAACCTCTCTCAGAAACAGAAAGAGAGAAATTTGTCAAGGTTTACAGTTTGCAAAGCCCAACGAAAAGATCAGAATTGGTTGCCTTGAAAAATGATGATGACCAGTTGCAGATTCCATTCTACTATGGGCTGGTTGCATTCGGGGATCAGTTTCAGGGTCTGGGACGATTCGTAAGTGACTGTTTGAAAGGACTCAGTGACTGTCAAAGAAAGGCCTTGTACTTTCTAAGTATGGCTTATCAGTATGCTCGAACAGAGTTGCCTTTGAGCACATTTGCTGGTATCTTCAAGCTTAAACCCAGACAACTCCATTCCATTGAAGACATTCTAACTCCAGAGTCGATTGAACTTCTCATTGAAGAAGATGGTCGATGGAGACCGCGACACTACACCATTGGAAAGGAAATCTTGCGCCAGTTGCTCACCGTGCCCTACAACATTAATCTGCAAAACTGGAAACGGAATTTGGCAGACAAAGCTAATGAATTTATTACCTACATGGAAGAGGATATCACCATTGCTGTTCTTGTGAATCGTATTTCTGATGAAAAGACTTTCAAACGCTTTTCATCCCTAGTGGAAGATATCCCAGAAAGCGAGGATGTTGTGAAGGTCTTTGAAAAGGCTATCAACAATTACCCGTGCAATCCTTTCTTCAAGGCTCACTTGGGTCGTTATTATAGCGTAAGCAGAGGAATAGATGGATTCAATGAAGCACTTCAGTGTACTGAAGAAGGCATACTTCTTGCAAGTGATATGTCAAGAAATGTCCGGAGTCAACTTACTCAAATGAAAGGCATAGTGTTCAAAAGACAAGTTAGGAACAAGATCGAAAGGAAAGCAGATCTCAATGAAATCATCTCTCTTGCCGAAGAAGGAGTCAAAGCCTTTACACGTGCTGCCAGTATCTACCCTGAAAAGCCTGAGAATTTTTACATCCCCCAAGTAAGAATGATGTGTGACATTTTCAAGTACGTTGATCGCACTTTCGGAGATGGCATATTTGAATATTTGCAGTCCTCGAAAGCTCATCCCTTCATGCTAGATGGAATTTCAGATACTTCGGATATTTTGGAATCTGTCTCTGATACCATTGACTATCCAGTCCTACGGCGAGAACTGTTTAAGGTTGGATTGCGCGGAGCTGGTCGTAACAAATCTGACAACAAAGCAGGTCTTATTAAACATTTTGAAGAGCTCAAGAAGACCTCAAAGACAAGCACAGCCTCTATTAATAGACAGATTGTACTGATCCGTCTAGAAATATCCAAGGAGGAAAACAAGCAAGTATCTGAAATTGCCAAGCTGTTAATTGAACTTCTAGACGAGGCACTTAAATTTGACAACAAGATCGATCTTACCATGCGCCTTTGGGTAAGAGTGGCGCCACACATTCCAGTAGAACTGCAAGCTGCAGAAGGCAAGATAGCAGCTTGGTGCAATAAAGGAAAATCGTTGATGGCGTTCCTCTACCGCTACATCATAACGTGCATTCGTATACTCGAGGGTGGCAAGGATCAAGAAGACAGGATTTTTGCTTGGAATGAATTGAACAAAGCGGTTCATTCTACTAAACGTCTTAGTTTAATTCACCCAGATCGCCCAGTTGTATTCCTTGGAAATGGGAAAGGCATGGGGCAGCTAGTCATTCTAGAGCGAGAAAGTGTCAAGGAAGTCAAAAAGCAACGCACAATTCCTGATAATTATGCTGGAAGACTCCGAAGACTAACTGGTATCATCACAAGGACAGGCAAGGTTGGACAAATAAATGCCGATGGTCTGATTATCTCATTTCGCGCAGATTTATGCCATCCTCCCCTCGTTGGAGCTTCCTACTTAAACAAAAAAGTCCGCTTGTATCTTGCCTTCACTTATTTTGAAACAGATGCATATAACGTAAAAATCATGGCCGAGTGATCAATGTATAATCTCATAGGTAAACTGATATCGAAAAAAAAAGATTTTGAAACTACAGGATGATGGCATAGTAAGATCACTCCAGCAAGATGAGTGAGTGAATTAACTATGAATTAATTGGCGAACTACTTGATAAACGTCGACAACATATAAAAGTTGACAACATTTACTTGGCCTTTGAGATAGAGTTGACCATCAACTTCTTCTTAAAAAACTTCGCTGGTTCGAAGATTATCTGACGGTTCGCTTTCAAAAAGTAACTTTGTTCGGAACTGAAAAGCTCTGATCTTCTGCAATTCATCTTACTCTCTTGTGTCCCCATGTCACTTGTTGTGAAACGCTAAAGAAAAAGGATCACCATCATCATCAACCCTCTGCTACTGGCACGAGTACCTCAGTCACTGATCAATTCTAGTCGGTCTTCAGACCAAGCAAGCCTACTAGGATTACACGTCGCACTGGTCTTTCTAATAGCATGACTTCATGAAACAAAAACCACTGATCAAGACCACATTTCAATCCAGCTTCTATTGCAGAGCTCCAAGAATTTGGGACACACTTCACGCTGCGTTACGGAACATCAAGATCAATTGGCATCTTAACTTAGAAAGTACCATAATGACATTACTACCAAGATTATCGATCCAGACTACCCACAAACATTTGAAAGCGTATGCATAAAATGTCATCAAAACCGTCCTTTATCTATTTTGTCAATTCATGTTTATGATATTACTATTTTATTTATTTACAATGATATTTTAACAGGATGCTCCTTCACTTTAGTGATTTTCAAGTAGGTCCTGTAAAACTATTTTTTATGCATCAAAAGGGTGTTAAGAAAAAGTTGAAGGCAAATTATCGAAACAAAATGAGAAAAAATTACAATTATGCAAAAAATGTAATAATTCAAATAGCATACTTTAAAGAGTTCATTCAGAAAAAAATAGGCTTAAATTGAGAAATTTTTTGATATTTTATGATGTATAATTTAAATTAGTTTAATTTAATTTTTTTCATCGTTTACTTTGCATAGTCGGATTTCTAAGGGACCTCGCGATGGAGCATTGCTCTGTGAGCCTTTCCCTTAAGTTATAATGGAGCTAAGATATGGAACTCTTTACCAAATGCAGTAAGAAATTCCGATTCTCTGTCCTCTTTCATTTCAAATTTAAAGACCGTCCCAGGGTTCAAGTAAATAATTTCTTTTCTATATGCATATTTAACTATATTATATATCTTTGATATTTACCTTAAACTTACCGTACTTAGTTATTAGAGAAACTTCCTCGTATATATAGATATGTATTATCGATTATTAATTCCTAATTATTTACATATTTCATATTTTTAAATATTTTTCCATTTTTAATATTATTGTATTTTGTAAATAACACGCCCCTATTGGAAACCAGTGCTATTTTCGTATTGAATTAGGCTAGTGTGTCTAAATAAAGTTGATCTCATCTCATCTCATCTCATCTCATCTCATCTACGTACTTGACTTGGCCGCGTGCCGCTTTCAGCTTAGAATAACAGTTGCGCGCACATATGCATGTCCAGTCCAGGAGGAAATTAACCATAAAATATTTCGCGATATAAGCTTATATATAGATGAAAATGTTCAAGCCATCGAAGTCGGATTTAATTTGGCATCACAATATTTATTTTCTTCGCCTTGGTGAAGAGCAGTTGCAGGGACGGTGGAGTACATAGAAGTGTGTATGGGGCGGGGCTAAGATTAGAGAATATAAAAGACTATATGCAAAAGGAAAAAAAGGGGGGCTAGAGCCCCCTACCCCCTACTCCGCCGTCCCTGAAGTGTCAAGGCCGAGTTTTGCACCTCGAAGCTCCATTTCCTATAACAATTACCACAAATTTGTTTTCGAAATCAAAGGTTATGTGGCTCAACCCTTTAACGGTCAGCGGTTAACTAAACTAGTACCAGTACCTCCCTGCCATGTTATGCAGCTGGCATGCTTTTTCGTTCGTTATGTTTTCCTGTCCTAATATATGAAAACATTATATAGGGCAATTAATATACGAAGGTGCACAGATATATAGTATTCCACTGCAGAAAAACTGCAGCAGCGGTTATTGGTCTAAGTCAGAAGTAAATGGGTAACGAACAGTCTGGCAAGAGAGACAAAGATAGATCTATTCGTCCAAACGATCCGTGTTTGGCAAGAAAAACTATGGCTTTGAGCAAAGCTTCTGCGAGCGACCTGGAACTCATTGGAATACGTCCAGAAATTGCTAAGAAACTAGTAGAAGACAAGGAGAAAGGAAAACTAAAATGCCTCAGCGACGTGGTGGCTGCTTTGGAAAAGTCTGGAGCACGTTGTCAGGTGAAGTTTGAAAATAATTTTAAGGTTGAGATTGACGAGAAGGGGGAGGTCGAGCTACGTGTTCGAAAAAAGCGGGAACACGAACAAGAACACGAAAAGCTAAAGAACGAAAAATGGACTAGTAAGTGGAGTCTGGACAAAGACAGCAAGCCGACTGCTGCAAAGAGGAAAGGTCTACAGACAAGCCCACAAGGAAAGAAGAGAATGAAAGCCGCAGAAGATGAAGACTGTAATGCCGCTGATGAAGAATTGAATGAAGAAGAATGGGAGGAAGAAGAAGGAAAATTGAACGTAAATATTGCAAGTGAAGAAGAACTCGATGAAATCCACGGCATAGGTCCTTCACTGGCTCGAAAAATCGTAAAATACCGCGAAGAAAATGGAGATTTTCGTCGAATTCAAGACCTGGCAGCTGTCAAAGGAATAAGCAAAAGGCGAGTCAAGGAACTTGATGAAGTGTTAACAGTTGGAGAAATACTGCAAGAAGGACCAGGCTCGTATTCCAAGCTGAATCCTGTGCCTACTAATGGATGTCTTCAGTACGAGGGGCGAGAAGTGATTCGTATTATGTCTTGGAATCTGCAATGTTTCAATGATGACAAAGCTGCAAATAAAGGTGTTTTGGAAGTCATTTGCAGGACGATCTTAGAAAATGGGTAGGTTATTTAACCTTTATTACTTACATACATTATGCTTGTATACAGCTATTTCAAAAAAAAGTTTGGTGAAGGTTTTGTTGCTTGTTGCATGTTGCATACCAAGCCCAAATGCAGCATGGGTGGTGGAAAAGCTATGGACACATGGTGCAACATTGCAGACAATCGATGTTGCGAGCCATGGCACACGTTGCAATTTGCTGCACGCAATGTTGCTCAAGTAGAAAACGATCCTACTTCAGCAACATTGCCTGCAATATTAATTCAAGCAGAGAAAGCTCACAATAATATAACATTTTCCAAGACTTTGTCTGCCTTTTTCCCCAGCATATTTTCCCAGTATATTTTCTTTTGTGCTGACATTATTTATATATGAATTATAAGTACATTTCAAGCTTGGTAAGCGACATGCAACATGCAGAAATGCAACAAAACCTTCACTAACCTTTTTTGAAATAACTGTGCACCTTTATTTTAAACAATTACTGGATGAGGTTGAGCAGGATATCGTAAATTATCAAGACCAAGGCCGTGTTAACTGCTGAAGCCGTAGGCTGAGGCAGATAAAATGGCCGAGGTCTTGATATTTCAGTATCATGCAAAAACCAAATTCAATAATAATTATTTAATAATAAATTATTGTTTTTCATTATATGATTATCAATGAAATACCTATATTTCTCTATTTCAAAAATTTTATATTTTCACATGTGAAAATATCTTTACTATGGTTACATACTTCTTATAGCAGAAAAAAGCTCGAAAAAGCTTTCTTTTCTTTTTCATTGATAATTATTTAATAAACAGAATATTACATGGGCGCTTGGAGATACAAATTTTATCTTCTCTCGTGTTGAAAATCTCTCACTCATTCACTGCGCTCACTTGTGAGAGATCTTTTCAACACTCGATGATAAAATTTGTATCTCCGCTCACCCATGTAATATCCTCTATATACTTTCATTTGCTGATATTATAGCGTTACCGACAAACAATTCAATACTAATATTGACATAACAGGACTGAAAAAAGGTCTAAATAGGAAACATTACACCCAGATAAAATTATCCATAGTTCTTAGTTATTTGTCCAGTTATTTAATCATCATATTGTATATTTGTTGCAGAATAAGTGTTGGAGTATTTCAAGAAATTGGAGATGAAACAGCACTACATTTGGTTTGTTTTAGCTTTTATTTATTTCATATTTACTAGTTCTTTTTTGATAAATGTGCATATTTTTCTGAAATATAATAATTATATTTTTATAATAATTATTGTTATGGCAGTGTTATGAGTATACTTTGTGCTTGCTGAGTGCTATAGATTCTCCCTTCAGTACTAGAAACTACCCACTACCCTACTTAGAATATCCCCAACTCTCCCTAAAGAGGGATCTGTGTCTTACTGTGCGAATCAAGGGTGATGTGGCGGTAGTACACTCGCCTCCTGGTTGGCTCGGTTGGTTGGCCACTGGTTTGTTGTGTATGATGTGGGATGTTCTGGGTTCAAATCCCTGCAGCCAAACCAGGACCCACTCTCAGGGCCCTAAAATATCTAAGAAGAAGGTGCTGCCTTTGCTCTAAAAATATCTGCAAATGGTTAGACCTTTGTTATGCAGCAGCCATATTTATTCTCCAGAGAATTAAAGCTTTTGCTTCTGGCTGTTCAAACTCATCCTGAAGTGCTTAAATTTGAGTCTAGTAGGCAAAATCTATTTTTCTAGTGGACATGGCTGTCACGTGTGAATAGTCTATTGGTTGACAAGTGATTGTTATTTTTACAGATACAAGACGAGCTCAACCGTCCAACCCTGAAAAAGATCAAACAACTCAAGAGACCCAAGAGTTATTGGGAGTGTGTGACTTCTGATGTAGCTGGTCCAATGTATAGGGTGAGGGCTTTTTTTAGTAATTTTATTAACAAACAACATGATAAATGATGGTAAATGCATATAGGGAAATAGAATAAGAAATAGTATAATCCTGCCATGCAAATTAACTCAGAAAAAATCTGAGAAAAAAAAATGTTTTTTGCTTTCCTGTTGTTCCTTAACTTCCTTTCTTTCTGCAATACAAATTAATTCAGGAAAAAACTGAGAAAAAAATAAGAATTGTATTTCCATTTCCATTTCCAATTCCTTTCTTTGTTCATTGTTGTTGTTTTTTCTTCTGTTTTTTGCTTTCCTGTTGTTCCTTAACTTCCTTTCTTTCTCTTCATCATCCTTCTCATTTTCTCCCTTCCTTTCATCTCATTTTTTTTTCTGTTTCTTGTCTTCCCTTGCTTTTAGGCTGTTAACATTCCCCCTTCTCCCTCCAGACTCAATTGGTTTTTTTCCCCGTCTTTGACATATGCAGAGTGGGTGTATGTTTGCAGTACTAGTATTATACCAGGAGAGGAAAATTAGGGACTGTGAAAAATGAACTGTGACCTACTTTTCACACTTTTGATTTGTTTTTAAAACCCATTCCCTCTGATCTTTCTGATTTTTCTTTTAATTCATGTATGGTAAGGAACCGTTCATTTTTTATCAGGGAGGGGGCAGTGATTTCCATATAAACCTGAACCACCCTCCATTATTGCATTAATAATATTCCTTCCCTTGTTTTCCATTAAGGACATTTGCGGGGAAAAAAGTTTCCCATGTTTTTTTCTTCAAACTTCGCATGGTGAAATAAGGCCACCATGCACCACTCAGTGACGCTTTGGCCATAATTTTTCATCCAAATACATGTTTTAATTATGATTTTCCCATATTTTTTCCTTCAAATTTGGAACACTGACAGCTTATGTAATTCTATTTAGAATACTAAAATAAAAAATGAGGGTTACCATTGTTGTTTTCGAGATATAGCCAATCGAAACTATTTTTGCAATGAGCGTGACGGAGTTTGATCTTGAAAAACATAGATGTAGGTCACGCCATATGCGCAGAACAGATGTGCACAAACAATGCCTGCAAACGTCCTTTATTCCTGATTTATTTAATGACTCCCCCCTCCCTCTTAAATTCCCCTCCCCCTTCGGGCTTAAAAGTAAATTGTCCTTAACCTGTGTTTGTTTTCTTTTAGTCTAGAGAGTTCAATGGCTTCTTGTTTGACTCCAGCCGTAACATTGAGCTTAAAAGTCATGATCTTCTTGAGAAGCCTAAACAAGGAAAGAAGCAATTTGCAAGAAGACCATTTCTTGGATTCTTCAAGGTATGTGCTTGTGGACTCTAAGATGTTTATTCAATGTGATTTGAAGCTCAACATAATTGGCCAGTTTGGAAATGAGCAAAGACAGCAGCGAGTTATGGGTGGCGTAGTGGTTTACCGCTCGCCTCATGCCGCTGTGGTCTGGGTTTGATCCCAGGCTTGGTTTAGATCATATGACTCATGTGAGTTGAGTTTGTTTGATGTGTTTTTCTCTCATGTGCAACAATGATTTTTATCCAGGTTCTCTGGTTTTTCCTCCCTCCCATAAAAATCAACATGTGAGTTGAGTTGTATGCATAGAATATATAATGTAGCAGTAGCATGTGTGAGTGACAGTAGGGTTCAATATTGGGCCAAATTGGAAACCAGTATTAAGTTAATGAATTGGTACCCCACTATAAAAAAGTGATTTTTTAAAATTCATTTGAATTTTAAACTAATTAGCAATAAAGTTTTGTCAATTGAGAATGCATTTCAAGGTTAGTAAAGCTGGCAAATTTGAACATTCACTTTTCAGTGAAAAGAACCAGAATTACGGCCTTCAAAAATTTACAAAGAAATATGTATGCTTACATGGGACAATTAAGCATCCCTACTAACCATACATCCTTTGTAAATTTTTGGCACTTTTGAAAGCCAATAATGGACCATTTCACTGTTCTCGTCGCTCAACCTCAGCCTCAATAGTGTGTAATATATTCTTTAGGATTTGACTACAGCTCACGGTAATTTAAGGAATGTACACTTTATCAAACAATTGGAACACTTAAAACTTCCATGGGCTTTAGCCAAAATTATTTTAAGGAATAAATTACACGCTATCGAGGCTGAGGTTGAGCAACGAGAACTGTGAAATGGTCTATTAATAAATGACCATAAAAAGCAGGGATAAAAGACATTGTTGCTGAGAACAAAGCATTAGTGCCTATTGATACTGCTCAACTGAGTACCAGTATTCATTATAACCAAGTCAAAACCAGTGAATGAACACAAATGATATATTTTTTGTTATGTAATTAACTTAGTCATTTCCTTCAAAGAATGCTTGTAACACAAAATCCTGTCAAAAAAATCCATAGCATACCTAGGATTGGATACCAGGGACTTTGTCTAGTATTTGTTTGCTTTGCTGCATCCTGAGAAAGGGACTGTTTCATTCAATATGTTTCAACTTAGGTTTGAAATAAAGGCCATTCAATTAATGAACAATGTCCAGCCAGAATAATTGTAATGTCTGGTCAAATTTTTTGCCTTGCTGGTCATTTTGACCAGTAATTTTGAGCCAGAAATGGGATATGACTGAGCTAAAACCAATTTGGCTGGTTATCATGACTGGCGACTGACCAGCCATTATTTCAAGCTCTGAGTATGAGACATATGTTACAGAAAATTCTATATGTTGATGTTCCACTTTTTGTTTTGTATCTAACAGGCCAAAGCATTTGACTTTGTAGCGGTCAGTGTTCATCTTAAAGCAACAGGCCTTGATAATGAAGACCTTAGCAGACTACAGGTAATGGACTTACCATAACAAGAACTCCTTTTGGGCTACCTGTGGTTTTTCTTACGTCTGCATAGTGGCACTGGGGGTGGGGGTATCGATCAGGAAAATTCACAAATCATGGAAATACAATTAATGAATAATCTTGATACAAGGATTCAGGGTGTAATACGAATTTTCATAAATCACAGTCTTCAAAATACGTAGATCATGCATCATGGGGGACTGAAATTCACAAATCACAGACTTATTATTTTGAATTTCAAAAATCATGGTACAGCAATTGCTAGTGATCTCATCCCTGCCTTTCACCTCTATTTGATATATCACTTCTGAACAGTCTTCACTGATTGTTTTCTAGGAAGAATTGGCTCGCATTCCAGACATCGTGACGGCAGTCAAGGAACAGATTCCAGGTTTGTTGGATATTGAAGACTGAATCCCAAATGAAATCATTATAAAATGCTGATATATGTTTTTTTCCAGGGGAAAAGGACTTGGCCATCGTTGGTGACTTTAATCTTGAACCAGATGAGAAAGGTGAAATATTTATTTCATGCCAAAGAAACTGTTCATCTTTTATCAGAGAGGAGGGCTGTGGGATTTGCATGGTGAATAATACGCGAAATCTGACCCTCCTCTTGGTTGTTGCAATGAAAATTACATCTTCCTTGTTTCCCATTCTTTTTATTGTGAAAGTGCTGTTCGACTAATTCTTTTGTAAGGCTCCTCTCTTGAACCTGATTTTTTTTAATTACCCCACAAATCCCACCCCTCCCCCCATCTGGTAAAAAAATAGTACCTAACACAGTGTAGAAAATTTTTATGTTTTTTTAGATGCAACATCATTCGTATCCTCTGCCACAATTCTTCATCACATTGCTCAATCCTCCCTGGAGAACACTTGAGATGTGTTAAGAAGCACTCCGCTATGCTTCGTGCTTCTCCTAACACTTCTCTCATGTTCTGCCAATCCCTGCATGCTTTATATCTGCACACAGCATGTGCACATGTTTTTTTATTTCTTCATCTACTAATGTTGACTGTTCTATTCCAATTCTTTCTAGACTTTGATTCATTCCGTGAGGCAGGTCTGAATAACCTGATTCCTCATACGTCATGCACTAACATCAGCACTTCTAACATGGATGGTTCTAAGTGCTATGATAATGTATGGATAAGCAAACAGACTGAGAATCATTATTCTACTGGACGTGCAGGTAATCTCATTATTCCTTTGGAAAACATGGGTGGCATAGTAGTGATCATGAGAGCGCTCGCCTCTCACCAATGTGACCCAGGTTTGAGTCCCGCTGGACTTAGTGTCATATGTGAGTAGAGTTGCTTGTTGGTTCTTTCCTGTGCTTCAAGGGTTTTTTTCTCCAGCTTTTCTTGCTTATCTAAGCTCCTCCCAATCCCCCTTCTCTGACAGGTATATAGACCCCTTTCACATGACGTCAAAGCAGCTCAATTTGGAGGACAAAAAAGAATTTTGACCTCTTGAGAATTACTGAAACTATTGTTTTGTTCTCCAATATTGAGCTGCATTCTGATGTGCTGCAAAGTGTCTATATGGATATTTTGTTTTGTGGTGTTACATAATCATTTTCTGTTTACAAATAACCAGGGCCCAGTTGTACTAATGGTGGATAGCACTGTCCAATGGATAAATCTTATCCAGTGGATAAATCTATTGGATAACAGCATTGATTTATCCACAGGTTAAGGATTTATCCATGGGATTGTCCTATCCACCCTTCATACAACTGGGCCCAGATGAGTATTGTGTACTATTTTTTCTTAAAGGTGTGTTT
The DNA here is from genome assembly GCA_964019055.1 of Anthopleura xanthogrammica. NCBI lineage: Eukaryota > Metazoa > Cnidaria > Anthozoa > Actiniaria > Actiniidae > Anthopleura > Anthopleura xanthogrammica. The sequence continues at coordinate 3,856,806 of OZ025207.1, forward strand.
CGTGACGACATGTCACACCCACTAATTCCTAATGTATGGAAGATGAATGGAGTGGTATCAGATCACTGTCCTGTCTGGGCAGAGTTTTACTGTGATCGTGATGTGGATAAGAGTGCTGGTGGTGCAGATGTGGAAGACATTATCATCAAGACCTAGTTCATCCCTGGGAAGGGATTGGTAAAGGGCAGCCTAGAGCTAGCCGCGGTTTACAGCTATTTCAAAAAAGATTGCTGAAGGTTTTGGTCAATCTTACATGATGCATACCAAGCCAGAAATGTACTTTGGGTGATGTGAATCCAATCAGCAAAAGGCCACAGGAATATTTTATTTATTTTTTTACTATTATGTCCCACCCTTTTTAAATAAACACCTCACTTCACAACAATAGGAAATTTCCCCAACCTTTGTCTGCATCTTTTTCCAGCATATTTTCTTCTGTGCTGACATTATTTACATCTGAATCAATACATTTCAAGCTTGGTAAACAACATGCAACAGGCAACAAAAATTTCACCAACCTTTTTTGAAATAGCCGTAAAATTCCATACACCACATTTTTTACTTCATGTTTTTCTATGATAAACATACTATACTATCACTAGTAGTTCCACCTTTTAAAAAGGATTTTTTAAATTTGTCATCCATTGCAATCTTTCAAATTGTGTGGGTAACGGAACGGTTGTTCTGACCAATAATATCAATAATCTAAATATATTTTTTAGCTTTTAGGAATATTTTTAAACTTTTCAATGGTTAAAACCTTGGCAATTTCTTATTCTATATATATTTAAATTACAACTAAATATTCAATCTTTAAATTTAATTAAGCTAATTAATGGCCTTATCTCAGGCTATAAAATGAGATTTCTAGTGCACTCCACGCTTTAAAATTCTACATCTATCTTTCTTATGCATAACTACATCTGTTTCTTTCCTACGTCTTTACAGGCCCATAGCAAGGCCTGGATATCTGGGTGTAGGGGTGAGGGGCGCAAAAGGTCACATAAGGGATCTTATAAAAATGGAGGGAGTTGGTTGTATGATTATGTGACTATGTCACAGATTGTGTTAACTTTGCAGGCAACCTGATTTACGTTTTAAATGCACACAGCCATCTTTTTGCACACTTACTTATACATTTATCTACCATTTAGTTTTTCTTTCTCAGTTTTAGTGTTTTTTTTGGGGGGGGATTCTTCATGTAGGGTTATTCATGTAGATTTCCTTTTGTCAATACTTTTTAGTAATATATATATTTATACATATTCTTTTTGTTAAAGTGTCTTCGATGATTCATTATTATTATTATTATTATATTGTTTTATTGATTCACAAGATTTATTGTTTGTTACAAATTTTCATTGTAATAATTCTAATGATGATGATGGTGGTGAGAATGATGGTGATGAAGGTGGAGGAGGTGGTGGTGGTGATGATGATGATGGTGGTGATGATTGTGATGGTGATGATGATTGTGATGATGATTGTGATGATGATGGTGATGATGATTGTGATGGTGATGATGATTGTGATGATGATGATGGTGATTTTTAGCTTAGTTTTAAAATGCCAGTAAAATGAGCAAGAATTTTGATTTTCGCCGCACTTTAATTTTGCGATTTTTGAGATCTTGAAAAAATCGCGAATTTAAGGTGTCGTGAAAACAATGACGCGAATATAAGTTACCCTCACAATGTATATTCTTAAAGAAATATATAAGTATAGTGACTATTAAAAGGCTGGGATAAAAAATATGCAGATGGAGGGGCGGTTCCAGAAATTTGCAAGGGGTTGTCCGAAATGTGAAAAGTGACGATATGGTGACGTCATCAATAATCCTGATCTGACTTATTTAGTTTGCACTTATATTTATTTGGGGGGGGGGGGGTGTCTGGTGCACTAATGGACACCCCCTGGATCTGCAACTCACATTGTTACTGTTGAACTAAGCACTGTCACCTATTGATACTGATAAACACTGAATAATTAGTAACAGAAATTATTACACGCATCAAGCATTCCGCCCTACTGTTCTAAGCGCATGCTCAGGGGATTAAAAAGTGAGATAATATTTTGTAAAACATCTCCCTCAAAACAACATTGTTTAGGGGGGGAGGGGGTTCGCTTTCGGGGGATTTTAAGATGTTTTAGTCTCAATATGCATTGGAACTGAAAATTTCTCAACCTTTTTGTCCAAGATTGAAAACTGTGAAAAACAACTTACAAGAATTTTATTTGCTTTTTGTTGTTACGCTACCTAAAAATATCGTTTTTAGTAATCTGTGTGTTTGGCAATTACGGCTGATTTAAATTGGCTTTGTTGCAGAGAGTAGAAAGAGCTTGTACTTTTGCAACAAAGTCGCGCAACAAAATTTTGTCGTTGAACGGGGTGGTAATATGATTACTGTTCGCTCTGCAACTCGCAACGCAACAATGTTGCGCGAATAGTTGCACTATTCTTTTGCTTGTATTTCCGCGCCTTGCTTTTTTAGGGGGGAGGAGATATTTGGATTTTGAGGGGGAACCAATTTTTTAAGAGTATAATTTCTAGGGGTTAATCACGTAAAGGACGGTCATTTTATATTTAAAAGCATTAATTTACATCGATTCTACAATTCAGGGGGGGCACAAATGAATATTAAATAATTTGTAAGGGAGGGGCAACTAAGTTAATGTAAAACGCAATTTTTACAAAAATAACCTCCCCCAAGCAGTTAGTCTACATCACATTGCGTATTTCTAAAATATTGCTTTAAAGAATGGTGTCAACATACAGAAAAGTTCGTACGATCAGGAACATATTGTCTAAAACAATGCCTATAAAATTGCTAGTGATTTTATTTAGTGGTATACACTAATTCTATTGTTTTCTTTTGTTTTACTTTGACTATTTTGTTTTACGCGCTAACTAAAATATCTCTACTCGCGTAAGATAACAATAGTGAAACTGAGAACTCTTTCTCAGGACGAGTTGCTTGTGAGCAAAGCAGCAGGGACAGATCGTGTGAACCCCCTTAGAACTGCAATCGAAACCCCTTACTAACAACTAGGAATCTCGAACGACACAAGCGCAAGGATAAAAAAATGTTGATACTTGTGCTTGCGTTTATGCTTGCGCTTGTACCTGCGTCATAGTGAAAACGGTATTTTTGCTTGTGTTATGTGCTTGCGACTGTGCTTGCGTCGCTAGTGAAAACCAGGCTTTGGCCTGACCAAATCTCGCACTTCCCCCTCTGCCTCAACGTCTCGCGCGCGCACATTCCGTCTGTCAAAATTCGGCTTAGCTGCGCACTAGTTTTTGATAGTAAAGAAACGTTTCAAGTCATGAGCTCGGGTTTTCTGTTCATCTTGCTAAGAAACGTTACTATGGCGAAATCGGAACTAGCTTTTTTGTTTCCGGCTTCATTGTTTCGATGGATATATGTGTTCATTGTCTTATCAGCCAATCAGAAAACAGTATCGAAGCCCTTCTTTTATTATAATTATAATAATATATAATATATTTATATAGCGCCATTTCCAGCAGTTCAATGGCGCTGCGCTAGAGACAGTAAGAAATGGTAAATTATTTACAAAATTCATTAGAGCGAGTCAAAAGAAAAATCTGTGGCACAGGGCTGCCAAGAAATCGGCGCTCACTGTCCAAGATTTCACATTGTCAAAGTTACGAGTTTTCCAGCGAGATGGGCAGAAAAAGAAACATTCTTGTCATTTTTAGCCGAAAATTTTAATCAAAAATTCATCTGATCTGTCTTTTCCGTGCAAACGTGCATAGAAAAATGTTTGTTTAATCGCATGTCCCCCCTGAATTGCCAATTCTATTTTTAGAACCTTGTTTGTCAATAATGCCACCTGTTCAAGCTCAATGTGTACGTTGGTTGCCATGGATACCGACTGTAATCTCATTAACATTGACTCGTTGGAAGACGTTTCTGGCTCGCTATTTTTAGCTCATCCTATGAAAATCGAGAGAAATGCATATTTTCACATTGGATTTGTTCTTCAAAACCGGTGAACTTATTGCCAGATGACTTAATATGAAACTCTCTATTCTGAATTTTACGACAGTTAAGTAATAAGTCTTTTAAAAAAGTTTTTTTGTCATTCAAAATATATTCAAACAAAATAATTATCATAGACTAAAAAGAACCCAAGTATTTTATATTTTTACAGTAATACAGAGCTGAAAATGATATTTTATCTAAATATTTTATCCCAAACAATACGAACACCAAAATTAAAAGTGAGAATCTATGAAAATATTTTTTAGAAAAAATATAATTTTTTTTTATAGCATAAAATTATTGCAAAATAATTTCTGCCATTTTTATTTTTACCCTTTTAAAGGATACCCCTCCCCCCACGAATCCAAGCCTTTTTTTCTAGGGGTAGGGGAGAGGCATCGCCGCGTAGACAGATTAATCTCGTACCCAGAGCCCATGTTCCTCTTTGAACGTAGGCTCTGGGTACGTACGAGTTTAAAATTCAGATTTGTGAAATGAAATGTTTCCGAGTTGATTATGTAATATTATAAATATGTAATCTTACATAACGTATCAGAAACCACATTTTCTTATCTTAATTTTTTTGTTTTCTAAAACAGCTTCAATATTGTATTTTAATAATTTATTTCTTAAAAGAAAAATCAATGTATTCATATATTTTATTTTATTTTTATTACTATTTTATTCATTTAGCTCCATTCTATTTTTCTAATTTCATTCCCTTTTCATGTCATTTTTTTGCTTGTATTTCGGTTATTTTGTTTAAGTTTTCTCGTTTCTATTTTATTTTTTATTTTTCACTTCATTTTTCCCTCCAGTACCCAGGCCCCCACTTCTCGTTGAAATTCGATTTTTCGAGAACTGGGCTTCCTGTGTTTAGCGCTCTCAAATTATTCTTATCATGTTTGAACAGGTATACAAAGAAGCTATTTATGGATGGAGAGAAAACGGCCTTTGTTAACAGATGCTAAATATAGTGTCAAACAAGCCAATGACACTGGTCTGTTGCCCTAGTAACGGTCACAAACATACCATCCAATGTTATTCTGAGCGTTTCAGGTTACTGCAAAAATCCTTAATGGACCCCAGAAAAAAGCTTTTTTATCGGGATTTTTTTCCTTAAAATGACAAACTTGTCTCTGGAGTGTTTATTCTTCCAGACATGAGAGACTACAATTCATTTTTTCCTCTGCAAACTTTAATTTCCACCCCGACATCTTCGCCAAAGCCATCTTTCCCCCGGAGATCCGGGATATTACTTTTTTTTCAAGCTCAATTTTCGATTACTATTCGAAAGCATTACTATATTAAATGTTTTGAATATTCTTAGATAAAGAGCGTGAGATTCTATTACGTTTTCGAACTGAGCAAGTCAAATATTATAATTCATCCAGGTCTTGGGCAATATAGTTCATTGTTACTATGTATATTTTTAGCTTGATTAATCCAAACAAACTAGCTCATTTGCATCGAGCACTCAGTGTATCTATCTAAATATGGCATTGCACGATGCATTGTACGATATGAGTTTCGTAATAGTAAAAGATATCAGCAAAACTAGCCCATAATTTATAAATATATGTTCTTATAAAAATATTGAGATTTTAATAGTTTTGAATAGACTCTTAGCTGAATTCGCTTGGAAGACCACGAAACAATGGCTCCAATCCGAGTTTGTACTTGATGCTTTCATACATTTACTGTATTTCCCGCTGCCGTCCATAAAAGGAAAGTAGAAACATCTTTAGAAGTTGTTCTGATCGAGATATACCAAAGAAATCACACTTTCCTGAGGAAACTAGATGTGTTTCTTACCTTCCTCGTTTGCATTGCGTTTATGTAATTATTTGCATGGAGTCCGCGGATAGAACACGACGTGCAGAGACAGTGGAGTGGGGCGCGAGGGGCGTTGTCTCTGATTTCTGTCACAATTTAACTTTGCCAGCATACCTTTTGATGATTTTAAACATCTGTGATCTTGTTGGTTGACTTTCAAGTTTAGTTAACACTCTCCTACCCGTTCGTCTCCCTTCTCCTTCCACTCACCCATTCCTTATCTCCCTCCCGTTCCCCTCACTCATCCCTCGTTTCTCCTCACCCATCCCTCGTTAATCCCTCCCGTTCCCCCACCAACCCATCAGCCAAGGAATTCCTTGAAAAAGACAAGGAGGAAAGCATCCTCTAGCATAAGATAGAAGGTTATTTTGGGCAGGAATATCACAATTGGATCCCCTTCTGCAAGTGCAATATTTATTTATTGTTTCTAGCTCGGGTGAATTCGAACCCCAACTCATAATCCTAGTTGTACCAAACTTGATGACGACCTAGGCCCCCCTGGCTACGCCCCTGCACACATTTCACAAACGTTTTGCGCGTAACAATGGCCTATTTCATGCATTTTGTACTCTAACGTTTACTGTTGCAAAAAATTAAGTATAGAGGATTTTTACTTTCTGCATTCTTAATCTAAAGCTTACAACTTGCTTTAAATTTTGGTTTAGTCTTTTCACATGCTACTGCACATCTTTGCATTCTATCCATGGACGGATTTAGGATTTTGAGTGGGGGGGGGGGGGTTTAGGAATTTACAATCTTGAATGTTTAAACCAACCAATTACAGTGCGGGCACCCTCTGACCTCCCTCAAAATCCACCTCTGCACGAACAGGTTAGTGCGCGGCCTTCGGAGCTAGAGGTCCATGGTTCGATCCTCAGGATCTCCACGTCTGTCTCGACTTCTTTCTAATCCGTGTAGCTTCAGCTTTGAATAATCTTAAAACAGAGCAGTGATGGAGAGAGGGGATGAAGTTGCGCACCGTCGGCTTCCATTGATAGCAGTTGAATTTCAACTGAAGGAATTAACTACCGATGTTAAATATAGCAACTTTACTTTTTTTTAACTTTCATGCTAACAGGTCACGTGCGTTGGATGGAACTACACGTGGCTGGCTATGATTGGCTAGTTATCTTTTGGGAAGTCAAGCCATAAGGACTATCCCAAAATACGTGTTACTTGATTGTGGAGAGCAGTTGGTGGGTGGGTGGATGGATGGATGGAGGGAGGGAAGTCAAATGGGGAGACAAAACACGACTATGAAAATTTAGAAAAATTTACAAAACTTATACAATTATTTTTATAATGGAGAAATTTGCGCAGCTTCAAAAAAAATATTCTAACATTCAAAACCGTTCACTACTTTTTACTCACCCCCTCTCCCAAAGTTGTTTTTTACTCTCTACCACAGGTATCCCATAAAAGAAAAATCTTCATAGTGAGCGCACCTGACACTGTCCTTGTTTCACTTTAAATCATTTGCATGTGGGACGTGACTCTTGTCCAAAAGGCCTGTCTGCTTAATTAGCACTGGTAATTGTACTTGCCGTGTGTGTGAACCAACTGTCTGCCTTACCCTTTAAACCTGACAGTATCAATCTGTATTTACGTTTTTAGAGATTTTTAAAATTCATTCTCACACAAAAAGCCACAATTGTAAACTAAATTTTTGAAGAGCGATTTATATTTATTCTTCACTTCTTAAAACATCATTAAAATATTTCGTAATTCGCCCAAGATTTTCTCGAGTTTTTAGTCTAAAATACAGTAATTTAAAAGTTGGCTTACCACCGCCCGGTTTCACTGTACGTAGACACGTACTCGCGTAGCGTGAACCAATTTACTACGTATATACATAAATTGAATGCTGTAATAAGATGGCTTTAACGTTCAGACAGTTATTAATCATATCCAAAATATAATAACCATCATGAACAACTTCAACCCTAAAATTTATCGAATAGCCAAATTATTTTATTTTACTGTCAAAGCATTTATGTCTTACAAAATTCTATTAACTGTTTGGTCCCTGTATTCGTTATTCTTTCGACGTTTTCTTGTAGCCTGCTGTCAAGGCTGTCAAGTCGCATCCCTTAAGTATCATAACAGAACGTTTGTAACCTATGTATTCAGGGCTTTGGATTTCACGAGATCAATGATACATAACTGCGCTCGCTAAACTGTTATAAACGGTCAGGTTTTTCCGTTCTGAAAAATATGCAACCAGTTTTCTATGATACTGCTGTGTGAGATTCACACCCCGTCACAGGTGTCCAGTCCAACCCACTCATTCATACTGAGGGTTCTGGGGGTCCAGATACTCAATGAATGGAACATGAGGTCAAAGGGGGTCCAGATACTAAATGAATGGAACATGAGGTCAAAGGGGGTCCAGATACTCAATGAATGGAACATGAGGTCAAAGGGGGTCCAGATACTGTATGAATGGAACATGAGGTCAAAGGGGGTCCAGATACTCAATGAATGGAACATGAGGTCAAAGGGGGTCCAGATACTAAATGAATGGAACATGAGGTCAAAGGGGGTCCAGATACTGAATGAATGGAACATGAGGTCAAAGGGGGTCCAGATACTCAATGAATGGAACATGAGGTCAAAGGGGGTCCAGATACTCAATGAATGGAACATGAGGTCAAAGGGGGTCTAGATACTCAATGAATGGAACATGAGGTCATAGTGGGTCCAGATACTCAATGAATGGAACATGAGGTCAAAGGGGGTCCAGATACTCAATGAATGGAACATGAGATCAAAGGGGGTCCAGATACTCAATGAATGGAACATGGAGTCAAAGGGGGTCCAGATACTCAATGAATGGAACATGAGATCAAAGGGGGTCCAGATACTCAATGAATGGAACGTGAGGTCAAAGGGGGTCCAGATACTGTATGAATGAACCATGAGGTCAAAGGGGGTCCAGATACTCAATGAATGGAACATGAGGTCGAAGGGGGTCCAGATACTCTATGAATGGAACATGAGGTCAAAGGGGGTCCAGATACTCAATGAATGGAACATGAGGTCAAAGGGGGTCCAGATAATCAATTGATCCAGAGAAGCAGTGCCATTTGGCATCTTTAGTTCATTATCGTTCTCTCTCTCCTGTTATAGGGCAAATTTAAGGTCGTTGTCATGGAAACCTAATATCATACCGTTTGTCCTACTGATATACAGAGTAACATCACGAAGAAGTCTTATGAGGGTGCCTGCGCACATTTTTCCTTCCGTTTAAAAGAAGCTGTATTTGTTTCAGGGTTGGAGGAGGGGAGGGAAGGAATGAATGGAGGTTAGTGCTAAGGTGACCCCCCCCCCCCAGCCCATGCAAATTCCAGACTACTTCCCCATTTTGTTCTTGTAGATTAACCTTCACCCATTATTGCAGACGCGCACGATATGTTGCACACCTCTTCAGAAAATAAGGTTCCCCCCCCCCCCCCGGAAACAAGGACAACTTTAATTTGTTGTCACTTCCCCTTGCACTTTTATATTTGTTAAACTTGAAAAGATATTTCTCGTTAATTTTGGTATCTCCTGCTTGAAAATTTCTTTCTCCATCATTTCTTTCTCATTTCCTTACCCCTCTGGACAATAACAACTAAAGCCATGCCTTTGCATTGAAGCGAGACATGAAGTGACCTTGCAATAACAGAGACATGTGAATAATTGTCCAAGGTGTTAAAAAAGGTCTCTATCATTGCAAGGTCACCTCATGTCTCGCTTCGATACAAAGGCATGGCTACCTTTCAAGATGGCACAGGGAACTGTGAAGGGGACTATTTTCGCTAAGGTCATGACTGTTAGCTCGACAGCTGTTTCTTTTGAAAACTATTTTTTTTTCTTTAATATAAATTTGCTATACAAAACTAAACTCTATGAATAATATTAGTTGCTGTCCTTAAAAAATTGTCTGGCTGCCATTTTCATGGCATAGCAAGGACAGCGCGTGGCAAGAAAATAAGCGTAGGCGTAAAATATTGCCGACCTACTGGCGAAAAGCGTCGGCGCTCGTAACAACTTCAGACTGCTCATATTAATTAGATTTTGCACTGCGTACCATAACCTGTACCATCCGGCTTATGGTATATCATAAGGCGGATGCTAGGTAGTGGTGGGTGGCGTAGCGGCGAGTGCGCTCACCTATAACCAATGCGACGCCCGTTCGAGTCCCGCAGGGCTCGGTGTCGTATGTGAGTAGAGTTGCTCGTTGGTTCTCTCCTGTGCTTCGAGGGTTTTTCTCCCTCTTTATAAAACAACTCCTAAATTCCAGTCGAAATCCAATGGAAGAAGAGCCACTCTATGGAATCCACTGTTAATCCCATTTATTATTCATATATTTTACAGTAATTATTGCCTTAATAGGGAACTTAAGCAACTCGAAATCTAGAACGGGAACGTCAGTATCTGAACAAGAAAAGTCGATATCGTTCTCGCCAGAATGCAATATTCAGCAATTACACGTCGTTCACGTCTTGGGATCAAGAAGTAACACCTATTTCCAGATCTTCTTCTATCATTTAATTCAGTTCTGAAACCTCGGGTCTCACGTCCCCGTCCTAGATTTAGAGTTGCTTAAGTAAGATATCATTGCGCTCATAACAGCATGGAGTTTACAATTATGAGTATACTGATTCCTGTAGTATCAGACCACCCCTCCCCCCACTCTTCCGAACAGCATCTGTGATAAAGCGTCTTATTCGAGAGTGGTATGGGTGGGAGGACCATGGAAGCATCCAGAGCTCATGCACATCATATTTATGAGTGGAGCAATGGTGCATTTGTAATCTTATGACAAAATTGTTCATGTAGGGGGGTCTGCAATTCTCTTATTCCCAATTCCCTTGGGTCCACCTATGAAGGCATGGTATAGACCCCTTTCACGTGACGTCAGACTAGCTCAATTTAGAGGGCAAAAAAAAAAAGAACTTCAATCTCCTGAGAATTGGAACCTATCGTTTTGCCCTCCAAATTGAGCTGCATTCCGACGTGCTGCAAGGGGTCTATAGACCTCTTTAGCTTGGGTGTAATGTTTTCCCATTTCATACCACGTGTCACTCCCTTGAGAATAAGATTCTTTGTTTTAGTTGTATCCATATTCATGTATTTTCTCATGTACAACCGTTAAACAAAGAAATTATTTTCAATGGAATGACACGTGGTCTGAAATGGGAAAACATTACGCTCAAGGTAAAGAGTTCTATTGGTTTATCCTCCCCCCCCCCCCCCCCCACTTGGTCTATATTGCTAGGCATCGTCTTGCTTTGCTCTGTGGAGTATAATGAAAGACTTTTTAGAGCTACGTTTTGCCAAACAAAACCTCCAGAAACTTATTTTTCATGATCGTGAAGTATATCGACTTTTTCAGTTGAATCCTTGGTGGATCCGCTTAGATAGGTTTATTGGGTGCACCCCTCCCCCTCCTCTCCTCCCCGATTCTGCGGTTTTCCATACTCCTATAAAACTAAGACAAATGTGTATTCAAGAGAGTGTAAACTGTTCTCTGAATATGACTTTCACTCAGGTTGTCGAAACGTCAGTCACCAACAACAACAGTTTTTCTCAAGACTACACTCACCCGGACGATCACATAACTCACTCTAATGTATTCATGAGATTTGAATAACGACGTAAGGCAGAGCGCAATCGGGACCAGGATGGTTGCCTTCCATCAACCTCTCTCTACTGGATCCAATAATGCGCGCAAGATGTTAGTGTATGAAAAATCCATCTAAATGTGCGCAGTGTTAACAGCGATATTGATAATGTGCCAGATGGCAGAGGAATAGAATCCCTTTTTGAATCCTTTCTCATGTAGAACGATTGTAGTATTCCTACCATCCAGCATGGTTGCCCTCAAGTGCTCGCGCAAAACCTCTTTTGCGGGTGTTGTATATGCACGATATGAAGTCTTATTTTCTCAAAGTTCATTTTACTTTTAAAGACCACCGAATTGCGCATCGTGTAATTTGTCTTGAGCGCATCCCTCTACCTACGTCACTTTGCGCGGGAAATCGAGTACATACTACGAGAATCACGTGACAACTCTCTTAATCAACACGTGAGAATGTTTATGGTTCTATTTAGAATAGTGATATAGGTGGCTATCAAAATATGTCATTTCCGGTTATATTTATCAGCTGAATTGCTAAATGGCGTTCTTCAATATAAATGCACGTGGATGATTGAGCATTGAGATGGATCATTGGGCAGTGTTTGCTTGCCACTGTAGGCTGGTAATGAGATTCATTGAGCAATAGAATACTCTCTGGTTGATAGCACATGACGGGCAGTGTTTGCCTGTCATTATAGGCTGTTAATGAGATTCATGAGATTCATTGAGCTGATTGATACCAAACAATAGAATACTCTCTGGTTGATAGCACATGACGGGCAGTGTTTGCCTATCATTGTAGGCTGGTAATGAGATTCATGATATTCATTCAGCTGATTGATACCAGGCAATAGAATACTCTCTGGTTGATAGCACATGACGGGCAGTGTTTGCCTGTCATCGTAGCCTAGTACGTAATGAGAATTATGATATTCATTCAGCTGATTGATACTCAACGAGTATGGTGTTTTTGCCTATGTAATATAGACATCTTAAACATTCATTACGCAATGCTATCATATCAAAATTAGTCAACATTAACGGCTAAAGTTTATTCAAATGCCCTCGGGTACGCCTTCTGCACGACTTTCATAATCATCTTCAAACCCTATAAGTGGGAAATATTTCCTAAGTCTCAAGGGATGACCACTTGTATCAGGGGATGCGGTTAGGTAAGTTACCCCTTAATCTCCCCTCCCCTCCCCCCAACCATACACAACTTCACCTGCAATATGATATTAAAATGAAATTCCATGTTACTCGTAGTGTGCTTCGTATCATCCTTCCACAACATCCCCCGCCCCAACCCCCAACCCGACGTATGCTCTGCGCGCCCTGTCTAGCCTCGACCGCAGACACGAGGTAATAATTTGCATAATTGCACTCGACGAATTCTCGTATTTGTTTCAAACAACAGCCACAATAAAAGCACCAAAACTTCACTAAACATGCTAGATTAGATCCAAGAGAGAGTCATGAATCCATATTAGATTCTTATAACTACTTCCCGTCGACTAGGACTTCCTCAAATCCATGCGCGCACGAAACGACTCCAAACTCCAAACCCCATTCCACCAAAATACAAGCCCACCTTCCTGATATACCCACTTTAGCTTCATCAATTAACCCTAATGAACCAAATAAATTAGGAATGATAATCATAAGGTTAGTTTTTGACCCCTAAAACCCCGCTAAAATAGAGCAGTTCACTGGTAATCTTTTGGTCAGAGTAGTTCCCAGTTCCCTGAGTGTGATCCCGGTCATGTATCCCGTGATGCCTCAGTGGTCAGAGCCCCGGGTGTGTCAAAAACTTGACCAGTTCTCCACTGAAACGGCTGTTTTTTAACTTCACAATCTTGCTGCCTCGTCTTCGGAAAAAAAGAAGCTTTTTATTTCATAGGACAACGGGGGTGTCTTCCCTCGTTCCTGAGTCACACTTGTGTGCAATGGGGTGTTTTAGAAATGGTGGTATCACGGACGATGAAAAGAAACAGCGCAACGCTAACAAAAAAATTGAAAGGCAGTTGCGAGAAGATAAAATTGCATATCGAGCAACTCACCGACTCCTTCTCCTCGGTAAATTTCGCACAATTGAGGAAGTGTTTATGTGGTTTTTCGTTGGTCATTTGTTGTCCTGATCGAGAGAGTAATGCCTTATATTTCTCATCTCCAAGGGGCTGGCGAGTCAGGAAAAAGTACCATCGTCAAACAGATGAGGATTCTTCACGATGTCCATGGGTTCACTGAGCAGTGAGTCTGGCCAAATATGACTATTGTATACTTCTGAGCGACAGAGCGGCGAAAGGCTGCCTTGATCGAAGAAAAATCCCTAACAAGAAGGCCTAGTGTTAATACTTGATTTTGCTTGCTTTCACACAGGGAAAAAAGGCAAAAAATAGAAGATATAAAGAAGAATATTAGGGATGCAATATTGGTAAGACTAGCCTATTTACTAAGTCGCCCACCACCCACCTTTGGGCTGCAGTTCGCATTCACTACCTTCCAACATTCGATGAATTTCGTTTCGATAAGCTATAAATATTTTCCTTCAAATCCCTTAGACCATAACAGGAGCGATGAGTACGCTAACTCCGCCGGTAAAGCTTGCCAATCCTAATAACCAGTTTCGTTATGATTACATTCATGAAGTGGCCACGGCTCCTGACTTCGATTATCCACAGGTAAGATTCAGTCTATTTTTTCGAATTTTGTTCTCGTTTAAATGTATTTGTGATCGATCAAGACACCAGAAATCGCTGTTGAATTGTCTTCAGGCGATTCGATGGCAGCGAAAGGCTTTGCTTTTAGCTTTATGTTGTGTGTGTGGTAGTTTATAAGGAGCGAAAGAACAGTGCAAGAGGCCAAAGCCAACTCGATGTATAAAGCAAACAAAGTATGGTGTCGTCTTGTTCTGCTTTCACAAGCCCCGATTCTAGCTCACTTTTCGTCGCTTTGTAACTTCTAGGAATTTTACGATCATACAAAAATTTTATGGCAAGACCAGGGAGTACAGGAGTGCTTCGAGAGATCCAATGAGTACCAACTTATAGACTGTGCCCAATAGTAAGTTCAAATATCTTATTGTTACATATTCAGCTTTTTGCAAGAGGGCTAGTTCGGCCCTTTTCGCCATTATTTCGCTCTATGATCAGTTCCTCTGACCGTCTGCGGGTTTTCGTTCGATGTTCGATCGAAAACTCGCTCACGGAGGTGTTTGAGAACTGTAGTCTTCACTTGAACATGGCACAAGAAGCGAGTCGAATGTTTACAAATTACCTAAGCCGACAAAATGGCTGGGGAAGAAAGATTATTCACGGAAAATTCGCACTTACGCTTGTGTTTTCGATGCCAATGTTCAAGTGTTGTTCTTTCTAGCTGTAGTAAGTTTTCTGGGAGCCGAAGTGAGCTTTACCGGCTTCGGAAAGCCCAGTCAATGTCTTGACTGTCACGCTTCTAGTTTAGCAGAAGCCATATTCTAAAATAGCAGGACTGTCGTTTTTTGTTTTCGTCGCTCTGACCCCGTCTAGAGGCTTTCTAAATCCTTATTTTTCTCATTACACGTTTAAACGTAAGTTTTTTTTGTCGTTTTTTGTCGAAAATGAAGCCGAAATGCTTCAAATGAGCTTGATCGTGGCCCCTGCCGCTCGTACAGCCGAACCTCTTTGAGTTCACTCTACCCAACAAACCCTACACGATAAAGAGAAATCTAAAATCAACGATCGCTTGTATTCTGATTTCACAGAAATCTTTACCCGATTGCTAAAAAATATCCCCTAGTTTTATCCTCAGCGTTAGATTCACTATTTTCTTGCTAGAAAATCAACCCGTGCGACTCTGAAAATACACGGTTTGGCAATTTGAGTTTTTTGTTTGGTTCGGTTTCTATGTAAGAAGTTGACATCTTGGAATTCCTCAATTCTGTGTATCTCGCGGCTTTACTCCTCAACCCCTAACAAAACTCTTTCTACCAATATTTTTCTCGATTTATATGGCTAAACATATTTTCGTTCTAAATCCACGAGCTTATACCCAACTATAATTGTTGATAGATTTTCTGTCCTTACTCAATGTCCCTCCATCCTCAATTTATATCCAAAAAATCTAAGCAAAATTATACTTAGATATTTCGTTTTTTTTTGTCTATTAGCTTTAACTATTTTGTCGATTCGTACGGAAAATTTTTGTCTATTTTTTTGAGATCCTGGCTCAAAAAACCTTATGTAGAAAAATATTCATTCAAGTAGTTTTCAAATTCTATTTTTTGTAGTGCATTTTCCTATAATATTTTTATTTTATTTCTCTACATAGTAATCTTTTTATTTTACACCTAAAATGAGTGATTATTCTGTGAGCTTTTAAGAATAAAAATATCAAATTCTAAAAAGTTAGAATTTGTACTCCAAATCAGGGATTTCTAGAAGAAGTCTTGTATTTGTGATTTATTAAATGCCTTGTATTTTACTACTTGTGTTTTTTTTATCTCCATGGTTTTAACCATGTTTAAACCACTTTGGATACTAACAATTCTTCAAGCAGAAATAACCTCTATTTGGAATCCTTCAAAAACATTTTAATAAAAATATAGTGGTGTTCAAGCCCACCTTACTGATGTTTAAGTCTTTTGAATTCAAAAACAATTTTTGTTGCACAGGCTTTATTTCTGTCCCTTTCCAGTACTCGATCACAATCATGGCTTTTTCGTTTTGTTATTATTGATTTACTGAGAGAAAACATCAACAATTTTCACCAAATATAGCCTGGAATAATTCAAGAAGTGTTCATTTATTAATCTTTGAGACAACGATTACCTAGACCAGAATGCCCTTGTGAAAAATATTCTTATTACGTTGGATTTTCACAAATAATTTTGTATGGCTAGGGTAGTTGATAACCATGTTGTGGGTGTTGCTATGAGGTAGTTTAAGTTCTCCAAATGCTGTTGTATTGTTCAACACAGTCTGTCATCATCCAGTAACAGTGACTCTAGCAGTGTCACTGATAATTTTAGCTGTTGTATTTTTGTAAAACTGGCCATGTGAATCAGACTGTATCAGTTATTTATCTTATAGTTTGCATGGTCTATTTGAAGCAGAACAAAACATCGCTCATGTTTTCTCTGTCTGTAGATCATAATCCATACCGACAGCACCATCCAATACCATATATATATATGTATATATATTATATATAGGTGTATGTATATTCATCTATATTGATCGACACTTGGATATTTTATTAATCAATGGATAATGATAATACATGAGTATTTTGAATTGTACGGTTACCCCAGAGATTATTTTTTCATGAGGTCTACAATCTTAGTTGATATGCTCAAAGATTGTGTTCCAGTTTCCTTGTAACGAATGTTCTATTATTAGTCAGTTTGAGTATGTGCTTCCGACTGTTCAAACTTCAAACTGTTCAAATCATTGACCTAAAATGATGCGCAGTGAAGGAATCCTAGTAATAGTTTACTGAATTAATTTGAGGAATCAAGCAGTTAGTTCTATTCCTAATGCTTTATTTTGAAGTCACAGCATTCGTTCTTATCAACTTCGGCAGTATAAAGATCTAAAGTGTAGTAACACTTTTTGGTAATAGTAATTTAATTTTGTTTAAAGATATTTACTGGTAATGATTATCAGAAAGGTATTCACATAATCGAGGAATGAATTTAAGAAATTCTCTGAAAATACCTTGAACACAGCTACATGGTGTTATGCAACTTGCTACATTTGAAAATTTGTTGACTATTCGTAAAAAAATTCTGAGTAATTTTTTATGAGCTACACTGACTGACCTTATTATCTGAAACTGACGCACTAGCTGCATTAATTTCAATGGACAAAACTATGCATATTCAAGATAACATTTAGTAATTGTTTCTGAAACTCACTTCAAAATTTCCAATTTATGTTTTCCTTGATCTATGTTAATTGTTCTGTAGTCCATTGCTTTGGTCATATCCAACATACAGGTGTCTTGCCATCCAGCAAAAATCATTTAGGTAGCTCTACTCATGTCGGATTGGGAGGGGATGTTATGTCGGGCAAAAAGGCTGGAGTAACATTTAAGGGTCTTATCAAGTAATTATTTATGATGCATTATGCATTAACATGTTAACTGTCCATAAGTTTATAAAAGTTAAGTTTGTTTTCTGTGATTCTTTCTTTGTTGTTTTTCATTTTCCTTCTTAATATGGTCAAATTAAAGTTAAATGTGTGCGGTATATCCTCCGGCGTTTTTTCATAATTTAGCAAACACGTTTAATGAATTTTCTAACATTTCAGAAGTTTTAGTTATAAAATGTGGGCGTATCTCCTATTAAAGCTTTTTTGATATTAAAATTGAGCCAACTTTTAGCCTTGTGAGCATTCATGATAGAATGAAATAGCAAGGCAAGGGATCATCATATTACAGTACAAGCAATATAGCAGCATCTACAACTGAAGGTCTTAGTTCTAGAGTATATGAATTGTTTTGTGATGAGGTCATAATGATGCAGATCGAGTTATAAGATTTTTAGGGTAGTTTTTTTTATAGTAACGCTTCTAAATTTCAAATTCATCATGAAATGAGGGCCACAGGTTTTTAATCACAGTTTGTTAGTCACAGTTTGTTATTCCTGCAAAGTAAGAACCCTTTCTTTAAATTTCTCTACAATGAGAGTATTTTTTGTCTTCTAGTTTTCTACAAACTGCACACTAAGTCATCAACAATATTATTCTAAACCAAAATTGCCAAACATCGACTTTTATAAATGTATATTTATGTGAAACAGCAAATAGAATGCTTATATTTTTTATATGAAAATTTTAACTTTACAATTCTAAATTGTAAACTTAAAATTCCTTTTTATCGTACTTATTATTTTTTGAATTTATGTGGAAATTTTCATGTAGACATCCTTAGATTTTTTTGTTGACAAAATTCAATAGTCAACCTTGAATAGCCAGGGTTATATTGTCGTAAAAAAATGTTTTTTTTGTACACAATATTCAGCCAATTTGAGAGCATTTGTGAAAGGCATGATTTTTTGCATTAAGGACATCATTAACAAAATATATTTTATCTAAAGCTTTACCAACACTTTGACTAGTATTATACAAAGAGTTTATTGCAGAATTTTGGGGTCTTGGGTTTGATTATTGGGCTTGTATCACGTGTGAGTAGAGTTTGTTGGGTCTCACTAAGTGGATTTGATGTTTTTTTTCTGCAAAACCAAATACCTTAATTCTAATTTCAGCTGTGAGTTAGCCATGCCCTGACTTAGATCAAACCAGAGGTTGTTTCAGGGTTTGATCTGTGAGTTAGCCATGCCCTGACTTCGATCAGCCCAGAGGTTGTTTCAGGGTTCAAACTGTGAGTTAGCCGTGCCCTGAAATGATCAAAGCAGAGGTTGTTTCTGGGTTTAATAAAATTGAAGATTTTGTTTGTAAATGAATACAGATCTGGGGGGGGGGGGGGGGGGGGGACAGCCAAAACAATGTAAACAAACACAACCACAAACTGAGACAAGATGCTTAAAGAAGTACAAACAAAATCAAAAGCACCATTTCAACATCAAAATATTTTATTGTGTTAAACTTTTGTTGGTACAGTTTTTTTTTTTATAAAACCATCCTGTGTAACCAGTGATACCTGCCTTTAAAATTATTCCCACCTTGTTCACCACAATTAATGATTATTAGGATATCATAACTTATCTATATCAATCCTAAATAGGCAATGTGCATCAAAGCCCACAAAGCACTCTGGGAAACTGAGTACTGCAAAAATGGATCAGTAAAATCAAAGGAAATATCATAAAAATATTCTGTTATTTTTGTCTGTTGAAATACTTACATTTCCATAGAAAACGTTGAAGGAAAAACTGGAAGATGAATTTTTAGAGGAGCCAAAAAAGTGTAAGGACTCAGTTTCCCATCATGCTTTGCATTTGAACTCGTGCACAATGGCTATTAAACTTAAAGTTTTCTATTTTTAACCCTGGACCATGCAGGTAATTTGGGGTTCCAAGTCTCCAAATGACAGCCCTTGTTAACACATTTGCAATGACTCCTGCATTAAAATCAAGGAATAATTAAAGTTTTACTTACAAATAAATAAGTCAACTTTATTTCTAGAGGATAACACTTGACAGTAATTCAACTGATAAACTCGTGGTTCTCTTTTAACGTCTCTAGTTGATTAGGGACGTGACTGCCATTAACATGGTCATCTAAGCCATGTGAAGGTCTAACCATTTGTAGATGTACTGTAATTACAAAGGCAGCACCTTCTCCTCAGTTATTTTAAGACCCTGAGTGTTGGTCTGGCCGGGACTCTAACCATGAACGCCAGTACAAGAGAGAGACACTCTTACCAATTGGGCTTTTCGGGCAGTGGTATATAAATAGTTATGATTTGGTTTTAAAGATGTCAATAATTATCTTTGAAGAATCAGTTTTTAAACATTCTTATTCTCATAGCCAAGGGTTTTTTTTGGCTTCCACTACTATATTGAGGACCATAAACAGCTTTTTTATATTGTGCGGCCATTTGATAATGGTAGTGATAAACTAGGACCTGGATTAAAACCCTCGAAAAACACAGGAGAGAACCAACAAGTTGCTCTACTTTACAGGGCTTGAAATAACAGCCGGTCGTCAGACAATGTTGGCCAAAATTGGAACTTGTCTGGTCAAATCTTTGTCACTTTGAACAGCAATGTCAAACAAGAAATGTGGTATGACCAAGCTAAAACTAGAATGGCTGCTCATCATTATTTTTAGCCCTTTTATAACTCTTTGATGGCCTGTCCAAGGATAGGTTATTGAAGTTACACTCATTTTCATAATTACAAGACCAACACAGCCCAAGATGTCTAGGTTTTTGGCTGCCATTGATCAAAATTTACTAGCTCAGACTTGAAAATTTGACTGTTGGAAGCCAAAAACCCAAATGACTCAAATTATAGCTAGTTGTCTGGGTAAGGTAATTATGAAAATGGGTGTAATTGAACTCACAAAAGACCTGCTTTCAGTGGCTTAGATGGCTCTGTTGGCAGACCATTGCACCAGTATCGCAAAGGTTGTGCGTTTGATTCTCGATCGTAGCCTGACATTTTTTCAACCATTTTTTCAGTAGTATTAGGATCCATTTCGATTTTTCATCATAAATTGATAATTTTTGAAAAAAATCATTCTTTCCATTATTTTTCACTTCCATTTCCCAGCCATCCTTTCATTTATCTTTATATTACTGTGTATCCTCAAAGTTTTGCAATGGGAAAATTCTGAATTTTGTGATATTTGGTTAGACAAGCAACTGGGAAAGAGCATGGAAAACACAAATTCGTACAAGTACAATGATTGTTCTGCTTGTGTTACATAACCCTCTTTTAACAGTTATGATTGTGATGTCTATCTCAATTGATTATTTAGGAAATAAGCAATGTTATTTTCATTCTTTATATGTTTATTAAAGCTACACTTGCACTGGTAATGGACCTTTTTAGCTTGGGCGTGATGTTTTCCCATTTCAGACCATGTGTAATTCCCTAGAGTATCATTTCTGTTTAGCAGTAGCACATGAGAAGACACATGAATATGGATACAACTCAAACAAAGAATCTTATTCTCAAGAGAACAACACATGGTCTGAAATAGGAAAATGTTATACCCAAATTTAGAAAAGGTCTATATGGGGCTAAAAATATTGGCTCGTCAACCACCAGGGTGGTAGAGTTGCCTGGTCAACGCTCATGATGATCAGCC
Organism: Anthopleura xanthogrammica; assembly: GCA_964019055.1. Lineage (NCBI taxonomy): Eukaryota > Metazoa > Cnidaria > Anthozoa > Actiniaria > Actiniidae > Anthopleura > Anthopleura xanthogrammica. The sequence continues at coordinate 3,878,030 of OZ025207.1, forward strand.
AAATAAGTTTTAGCTCAGTTATTCTTTGTTTTTTTTTTGGCTCAATGTTTTGGTCAAAATGACTGGCTTGGCAAAGGTTTGATTGAAGAAGGTCCAGAGAATTCTTGCCAGACATAGTCCTGGTAATAGAATAAATGAGAGAATCAATCAGCAATCTTCCCAATAAAGTGACTTAAGCAGATAAATCAGTTTCATTCATAGCTCAATTAGTTAATGTGTGGCCTTTGGAACTAGAGGTCTACAATTCAATCCTCAGGATCTCCACATCTTTTTAGACTTCTTTCTGTTCTGTGTAGCTTTAGCTTTAGACACCAATATTAAGGAGCATTGATAGTCTGAGGGGGTACTGTGTGCAACTTCGAACACTTTGTTCATGAGAATTGGGAAACCAATTCCCTTGTCTCAAAGAAAAATATATTGCCTTGGCATTTTTGGCATTTTTTCAAATGGGAGAGTGACCCTTGTTTGGCTGTTACCATGTCAACCATTTTTCTGTTATGACTTTTGCATTTAACAATGGATCCTGATAACTAACAGAGAGACTTATAGACTTGTATTTTACCTTAAGAATAATGGAACTCTCTATCAGGTTATATGGTTGTATGGGCTGTAAATAATGTTATTAAGCTTATGGGAGAACTAGTTTGAGCTGTTTCAGTCTATTAAACATAAATCATGGTATGGTATGAGTAGCTTTCATAATAAAAGGTGGTAAGAAGGTATATGGGATTAACCTTTCACACATTAATGCTTCTTTATTCTATATTTATAGTTCTTCATTGTTTTTTTTAACACAATGTGTAAATATACATCTTTATTATCATCATCATCATCATCATTATTACAGTGAGATGCGCAAAAGTATGACCACATTTTATGTATCCACATACTTCCATGCACAAGCTTTTTCATACCAAACAAGTTTTAACATGCCTCATTTGGTAAACCAGCCAGCATAGATTGAATTGTCTAAGTATAACGTAAAAAAGCCAATGCATGAAAATAAGTATAAATGTGGTCATACTTTTGTTCGTCATCTTGAAAGGACTAATTTCTTAAACATCAGTAAAGTATCCCTTTTATATTACATGATGTTCAGGTTACCTATATGCATTCCTGATTTCATAGCAGACTTTACTCACTACTGATAATGCGGCTGAAAATCTTAACCTAGTGTAGTTTTCATAATGAAAATTGAATAAATACGTTAGTATTCCATAAATTATAATTTTCCCATAATTTTTTCACGTTTGGTTAGACTTCAATAATTACTGTATCAGTTCTTATGTTGCTATGACAACTGGAAAGCAGTCGTCAATGTACAGATCATATTAAAATGATGCAATTGATTGATCTTATACCACGTAATGTCACAAATATTGTCTAGTTTTGAATAGAATTTCCAACCCTTAATCCATTAGGTTAATGCAAAACGACAAAGTAAATGCTGAAAACAGATACAAAGTGTTCATATTTAAATTTTTCCACTTGTCCAAACAGTACCATCCATCCGCACACACACTCAAAATTTTTGAGATTTTTTTGCATTATTTTCTTGGACTTGAAAATATGGTTGTTTCAGGGTTCAATCTGTAAGTTAGCCATGCCCTGACTTAGATCAGCCCAGAGGTTGTTTCAGGGTTCAATCTGTGAGTTAGCCGTGCCCTGACTTTGATCAGTCGAGAGGTTGTTTCAGGGTTCAATCTGTGAGTTAGCCGTGCCCTGACTTTGATCAGTCGAGAGGTTGTTTCAGGGTTCAATCTGTGAGTTAGCCGTGCCCTGACTTTGATCAGCCCAGAGGTTGTTTCAGGGTTCAATCTGTGAGTTAGCTGTGCCCTGACTTTGATCAGCCAAGAGGTTGTTTCAGAGTTCTATGTAAAAGAAAGGTTTGGTTAGGTTGCTTGTTAAAAAGATATACCGTCAGACATAGGTATACAACTGTTTTTAATACTAGGTTCCCCTGGAACAGAAAAAATACAATAATAACAACATTAGAAAAATTAATAAACACCTTGATAAAATATTTAAAAAACGTGAAGGACAAATTTCATTTATAATGTTCTCACAGACAGAAAAATTTCTAAACAAGAAACTCTGTTTCCTATATTGATAAATTTTTATTTTTAGATTATAAGTCTTTGTGATAAGAATTATTGTTACATTTATTTTGAATTTTCATTATAAATTTTTAACCTATTTAGGAAGGTATTATTTCGTACTGTACTGATTTAAAGTCTTAAAAAAAACTTCCTTCAATATTTTCTTTTTATAGTTAGTTCAATTATTCATTGGCTCAATCAGTTGACTAGATATCTGTGAAAAGATAGCTAGCTGTAAAGTGCTTCCACTAGAATAGATAATTTTCACACTCAACAAGACATAGGACACAGATCGATATAGAGACTCCGATCATTCCAATTTCCCTGTTGCTGTTACCATAAAATAATTTCACTTAAGACCAAATATAAATTACAAAAAAAATTATTTTTGACCTTATCACAATTTCTCGTATTTACATTTCCTTTTTGTAATTTCTGCTTCATTGACTACAATCATAACTATAAGTAATACAATAAAGTTGCCAGATTGTTACCTTATAAGCACAGGTTTAAATTATGCATTATGTAGTCTGGAATAATTATCAGGTTTAGTTACGCATACCCGTATTATGCCTGTTTATAGATATCCTCATTTAGATCAATTATTTTTAGATATTCTAAAAAAGCTGTTTCCTCTTCAAGCTTGTATTTTCATTTTCATATATTCTTTTGTCCAAAGATTTCTTTTTCAGATTAGATATAAACAAAATGTTTTCCTGATATATTTAACAATGGAAATAACATGGGATATATTTTTAGCAAAGGCAATTATTTCTGTTAACTTTAATGAAATATATTTTCTTCTTATTGTAAATATAGCCCCCACTTAGTAGGTGTCTTGTAGATTTGACTACGAATAGTTATCTTCCTTTATTCCAGGTGAAAAGAATAATCCCTTATTAACATTACCAAAACAAAGTAACTATTTCTTGTCTTTTCACCAAATCTTTTTTTATTTTCCAATGATATTCTTGCCAAGTTAAGAAAATTTTTTTTTTAAATTTAGAAAGTTTTATTTTCAAATTTATCATTATTTCAAAAGTTTTCTTGGAAATGCTGAATACTGCATCCTGAATAGCAAGTTATTCTGAAAATAGCTGCCTTAATTATACCCCAAAAAATGCTTCACAATGCTATACTTTCACAACATCCCACTTCATTGTGCGAAACTGTGATAAAAATACTTTATTCTGAAAGCTCGAACCATTTCTAATTAATATTCATAAGTGTAGCTGAAACATCAGTGCCTCGAAAATTTGGACACAAAAAAATTAAAACTCCAATCGGGATTTTTCACCAGTTCAATTCATAGCAAGACTTAAAAAGAATTTTTGAGAAGTAAAAATCAAGCTTAATTCAACTTGTTTTAAATATTGGTGCATATTTTCTGGCCATGATACGACACACCTTCATATAAATGTATTATCCAAGGTTCTCTTTACCTTGAATTTCAGTCTGTAATAATGTATCAATTTCCATATGCCGGAAAAACCTACCGTATAAATTAATTGCATCGCAATTTATCAACATTCATTAATTTTGAGCTACATTGATTTTTTGATGATTTTTCTGAAGAATTTGAAGACATTTTAGAAATATTTTTCCATATACTTTACACTTTGTTTAAAATTTAGATAGACATTTTGAAAATCATTCTTGTTTTTTTTTTATTGTTCATGTTTATGGGGTTTTCTTGTGACAGACTATTTTGGCTGTTGAATTTATTTTTAACAATGATAATCAGAACAAGCAAAGAGAAAGTTTCAAAAAATGTATTCGTCTCCCAGAAATATAAAGTGCACTCATTCAATCAAGCTTGAGCTCAGTTTAGTCCGTTGATAATTGAATTTCCCTTAGCTTTGGACACCAAAAAACATCACTGAGGAAGACTCTAGTTAAGTCGAGACATCTAAAAAAAATCTCTTTTTTTTCCCGTGTTAGTCAGAGACAAGATTTACTAAGACCTTATTACCCGATTGTAATTTTACAATTTTTAAAATACTGCATCAAGAATCGGTTGTGGATTTGTTTCAGAGTTTCTCAAAATTAATAATATTTTAATAATTTCTTTTTTTTCTTTTGTTTTCTTTATTTCAATTTGTAGCTTTTCACCAAACCATTTTCAGGTACTATAAATAGTTCAACTTGAACTCCAAGTTATTCTAACACTGTCAGTTATCTGAGTTTAAATAAACAATCTTGTATATCCTTGTCAAGAGACATTTTTAAAATCCTTGATGAGAAATAAATGACAATATTTGTGCTTTTTCATTACATTGTTTTGGAAAGCAACCCAGTAGGTCACTGTTAATAATCCATAAATTCAGTTAGTACTTCTAGATCTATTTTTGCCATGGTATATACATTGTTTTACTGTGTGGGTGTATATAAATGAGTGGGCGGCAGCAGTCTTGATAACCTGGTCATACATACTTATTTCCTGTGTTTCAGTCAATCATTTCCCTATTCTCAAAGAAACATTCCCAGCAGTAAGCTAAAATATTACTAAATTTTATCAGTTTTCCAGAGATTATGTTATAAAGAATCCTCCAAACAATCATTCTTTATTACAACCATTCCCTTTTTACTGTTAAATAAATGAAGTTGTCTACTTGGTTGACGAAGTTCAGTTCCCAGCCATCATGAAATTCCCGGATATCATGTGTTGTACTAGAATTACATTTATAACCTACACACGCAGAAGATTAGCATCTCTTTCTTTTTTTGAAACAACAGAAGTCGAGTACATTGTTGACATTCTTAAAATCTGCATACTTGAAAATAGATCCGGCAATTTTTATTTTACCAATCCATTCCCTCAACTTGTCTACACCGTAGATACTCTATTATATGCAACAAAATATTTGATAATGTTACAGTATTATATCTGGAGTATGCAACGCCACGTCACGTCACCTCAACCACCATGTTTATTGTAAACATAGACAACATAGAGTGAAATGGACCAAATTATAAGTTTCGGCATTCGCACATGTATTTTAAGAACGTGATATCCAAAGTACAATCTACTATCTGTATTCTACATAGACTACACAGAGCGAAATAGAACACCTAAAATAACTCTTGGCATTATTCATCTGATCGTTAACTGACAATATTATGGCGGATATGCCATGATCTTTCCTGGGCAGTATTATCTGATTATAAACTTAGTAGGATACGGTTATCTGAAGTACGAGCATGAACGGCTTAAATCAAGCTTATACAATGATATAGTTGAAGCTCTTCCTGCGACCACTCTCATAAGCGACCAGTCCATTTGCATTGCCACTTATGAGAGCCCCTTCTTGTTAGTGACCAGCTCTAGTTACAACCACTTTTTCAGTTTCCCAAGGAGTCGGTTACGAGAGCTTCCACTATGATTATAATTATATATTAAAGAATATAATGAAATGAAGCTATAATTATATACCAGTAGCTATGAACATAAGTATATTTTATATCTTTTTTTAATGAACTGATCTGATTTTATTCCACTTTTGTTTTTCAGCTTTCTTGACAGGGTTGAAACTATCAGACAAAAAGATTACCTCCCATCTGAGCAGGTTTGAACTTGACATTAGTATCCCAGGGCTAAACGCACTTGAGACCATATGCGTTGGGCTGACCGTTGGGCTGTATGTTAGATAACTTTAAGAGGAGGCCGTGTTTTATGTGTAAATAATGATATTGTATTATATCCTTCCACTTCAAAATTTGACAGGAATCTATTGCTTGGATGGTTAAACAATTCATGGTTCAGACTCCCCTTAGTTACTGTAGCTATGTCCCACAAGCTCAATAGATTAGCTAGAATATCTCAGAATTTAAAACTCTGATTGTTGAAAATTGATTATAAACTGTTTCAACTGTTTACTGTCCTTTGAAATGAAAGAAAATCGCATCCTAATCCTCGAATACTCTTTAAAACAGATACTGTGTAGTTGTTTGTGGGACAAGATTTTAATTCCACTGGGAAAACTGCTGCAACAGTGATTGGTTTGCTGTTGTCTGAGTTGGAACCATTAATCAGCTAGGAAAAATTTACTTAAATTAAATTGTCTTTTGGGAAGGAGAGGGATGGTGATCAGTTGAATTAAAATGGTTCAACCCCATGGTATCCCATGATTCATTGCTTGGAGGACTTATATAGTAAACTGTGATATATGTCTTATACATGGGATTCAATATTAAATGTGATTCACATCTTCTACAGGACTTGCTACGATGTCGTGTCTTGACATCTGGGATTATTGAAACAAGATTTGAAGTAGACAGGGTTAAGTTTCAGTAAGTAATCCATCCATATTCCTTATCTTATAAAATGTCAGTGGGTACTTATATAGACCCATTCAGCTTGAGTGTAATGTTTTCCCATTACATCCTCAGTGTTCTTACCAGACTGTAGCATTGCGTCATTGCCACACTTTTTTTTAAATGACGCAGTAGAAAGAGCTTGAGGGGTTCAGAGAGCACAAAGATTTTTCTTACGCAAAAAAAATTCTTGTGTTGAATTATCATTCAGTCCTTTTCGATATCAAAAATGACCCTCTTTTGTATTCTCTATGGGCCCTGTGAACCCCAATCTTAAAAATCCCGGTGACAACATTGCATACTACATGCCATTCCCTTGAGAATAAGATTCTTTGTTTGAGACTCATCCATACCGATGCACCATTTCCAGTATTAACAGTAAACAAAGAAACAATACTCAAGAGAATGACACATGGCTTGAAATGGGAAAATATGCCAAAGCTAAATCAATCTAATAATTAAAGAAAAACTCCCCTTTCCTCCCCTCCATCAGGAGAAGGGGATTGATTTGATACTCCTTTACACCTCTAGAGGTGCTCATTAATATTTTCTCCTGTCCCGATTTCACTTCTCTCAGATTGAACAAATTAGCCAATCAGGTTTTCAGCTTGATAAACAACAGCTTTTACTTACAAATAAAGAAAATAGAACTCATCTTTGGAAAAATTCTCCAAATACCTTTTAGCAGTAACATATTTCATCATCATTGATAAAAAATGTTCTGTTTTGCCAAGATAATAGAAAATACTTGGAAATTTGGAAATACAAAGTCTCCCAGATTACAAATCACCTGGGTTTTTATTGTTTTGTTGTTGTTGTTGCTGTTGTTGTTGTTGCTGTTGTTGTTGTTGCTGTTGTTGTTGTTGCTGTTGCTGTTGTTGCTGTTGTTGTTGTTGCTGTTGTTGTTGTTGTTGCTGCTGTTGTTGCTGTTTTGTTGTTGCTGTTGTTGTTGCTGTTGTTGTTGTTGCTGTTGTTTCTGTTGTTGCTGTTTTGTTGCTGTTTTGTTGCTGTTTTGTTGTTGCTGTTTTGTTGCTGTTGTTTTGTTGCTGTTTTGTTGCTGTTGTTTTGTTGCTGTTTTGTTGCTGTTGTTTTGTTGCTGTTGTTGTGATTGTTGTTGTTGTTGTTGAGTATGTATTTCTTTCTATCCTGCTTTCAGTTTTATTCAGAAAGAAGGTATTAGGATAAAAGTTACTAACCATCAGTGCTTTCTTTCTTGCAGCATGTTTGATGTGGGAGGCCAAAGAGATGAAAGAAGAAAGTGGATACAGTGTTTTAATGGTAGGATCACACATACTCTGCTACAACTCACACTCGCACACATTTTTACTCAAAAATGGCACTTTTTGTCATTGTACAGCAGTTTCCCACTACAAAATTATAGTGTGTTTTGTATGTATACAGCATTAAGCCCTGCTTAGCAGACACCCAATAAGTATGGAACTACAGATACTTGTTTTTCTCCCAGAGGTTTGCATGTATTCTTAAGTTAACTACCAAAATAGGTGTTGCTTGAAGATAGTGTAGACAGTATAGACAGTGCCGCAGACTTACAGGTATATCGTAAAGTAAGTACAGCTTGCATAAGTTACCCACTTTTAAAATGCTTCTATTTAGTAGTATTCTTTATGACATAGATGTCTTCTGGGTTTGAAAAAACATGGTGCATTGCAGTCTAGCTCGAGTACAAACAATACCATATAAGGCATGGTGAACAAAATATTTTGTACCCAAGCTAGACCACAATGCACCATGTTTGCTATCTCACAGCACCATATAAGGCATGATTGTCAAAAAATGTTCGTACCCAAGCTAGACCACAATGCACCATGTTCACTATCTCACCATATAAAGCATGATGAACAAAAGATGTTTGTACCCATGCTAGACCACAATGCACTATGTTCACAAACACTGGAAAGATTAATAGTAATCTATCTGTAATCAGACTTTTAATGTTTAACCATCAATGGAAAATCTTGTTTGCTGAAACCTTATTTGTTTGACTCTTGTAGATGTTACAGCAATAATATTTGTGGTCGCATGCAGTAGTTACAATTTGGTACTAAGAGAAGATTCTACTCAGGTTAGTTTGCCGTTTTCACATTATCGTTATGATGATAGAACATTCAATAACACCCAATTTAATAATTATATGACCCAGACGACTAGTTATAATTCAAGTCCTCTGGGATTTTGGCTTCCGTCAATCAAATTTTCAACAGTCTCAGCTAATAAATTTTTGATCAACGGCAGCCAAAAACCTGGACACCTTGAGCTGTGTTAATCGTGTTATTATGAAAATGAGTGTAATCTCCCAAACTCATTCTTTCCCCCACAAACATTCCCCCCTTTTGTTGAGAACAGACTCAAATTAGTAGTTATTCCCTCATTTAATCAATGTTTGGAGGAGTTTTACCCCCAGGTGACCATGTTTCTCTAAAGTCTGGATGTGGTCATTTGACTGGAAATTACATTTTTGTATCTAGATGTGAAATGAAAGACCTTTTCAGCTTGAGCTTAATGTTTTCCCATTAAAGACTACATGTTGTCCCCTTGAGAATAAGATTCTTACAAGAATTTTGTCCATAATAATCTTCTCAAGTACTATCTGTACATAAAGAAGCATTACTAAAGGGATTGATGCATAAATTATTCTAGTTTGCATCTTTAGAAACCTATTTCTCAGAAATTTGACATTCTAAGGTTTTTTTTACATTCTTGTTTTCAGAATCGGTTGAAGGAGTCACTTGAATTGTTCAGAAGTATTTGGAATAACAGGTATTAAACAGGTTTCTCTTGACCCAGATAGCTAAAGATACAGATAGATAGTATGCTTAAGGTTTTGATGAACAAGTTAATAAATGGATGAATGAATAAATTACTGATTGAATAAATGGGTGAATGAATGGATTGACAAATGAAAAAAATGGATGTGAAAGAATGAATGAACAAATAAATCATTGAGTGAATGAATTGGATGACGAGATTGATAAATGAATGAATGAGCCAATAAGTGAATGAATGAATGAGTAAATGGATGGTAAATTTTTTTCAATTATTGACCAAATTTTTTCCATTCTGTTTCAGATGGCTGAGGACCATTTCTGTAATTTTATTTTTAAACAAGCAAGACTTGTTAAAAGAAAAGGTGCGGGCTGGTAAATCCTTGATTAAAGACTACTTCCCAGATTTTGAACGGTACAGGACACCTCCAGATGGTAAGTATTCTGCTTGTAATGTCTGCCGTACCTGGAACTTTTTGTAGGGTCGCAACTGAGGCCAAAATGGATCCAATCCAGGCAAAAATGTGGCCACCCCTCCCCCCCAAAAAATGCCAAATCAAAAGAATTCCAAACCAAAAAAAGGCCAAACCAAAGAAAAAACTGTCTATTAGTGCTAAAAGTTTATAAGCACCTTTCACTTCAACCAACTGCATTCTAAACGTTGTAGCTTGAGTACAAAAATATGGAACTTTGGTGCCTTTGGGGGGGGGGGGGGGTGCAGATGCACCCAGTGCACTCCCGAGATATGGGCCTGGGTAGTGTGTGTTGCGTTCTCTCGCCCTTGTGTTTATGTGTTCAATCCTCAGACCTGCTATCATGTGAGTAGAGAGTTTGTTGATTCTCTCCTGTGCTTCAAGATTTTTTTTCCAGGTCCTCCTGCTTTCCTCTGCCTGCAAAAATCAATTTCTAAATTCTAATATTCAATCTGGTTCAAAACATTAATCTTGAGTATATAGCTAGTGAGCTTGAGCAACCATTCCCTGTGTAATCAATCTATTATATAATATTATTACATTGATTACGTTTACACATTTGTTGATTGAATGGGAAAATATTATTCTAGAATTCTAGCCACTTATGGTAAGCATATATAGTAAGATTTTCTAGAAACATAAGATAATGATTGTGTATTCTCAGTTTCTTCTCTCTTATCATGTTTTGAACAAACTTCCATATTCTGTTACACCTAGTCCTCGCTGTTTTCCCTGCAAGTTTCAAATTTGAATAATCCTTTGAAACCACCTTGCATCCTCGATTGAATGCTTTGTGTTTGACCAGTGAACTGATGTATGGAAGATGGTGAATAAGACCGCCATGCAGATGTATTCACCAACCAGAAACTACGATTTCTCTTCCTAATTAAAAATTCTATCATCCACACCAATGTTATTTCGTGCTTTTTTCCCCAGCCACGGCAGAGCCAGGTGACGAGGAGGCTGTTACAAGAGCAAAATATTTTATTCGGGATGAATTCCTTGTAAGTACCTTATATAAACTACAGTCAAACACCCACTAATGGCGACCTTCCCACAACGAAATTTTGTCCCTGTTACCAATGAGTTCATATGTATACTGTAACTGAAACCTCTCCACAATGGCCACCTCTCTACAACAGCCACAAAATTCTGCCCTGACAGCGACTGTTGTGTAGAGATTTGAATGTATTTTTATTGTTGTTTGTTTGTCCAGTGTTTGGACTTCAATTTTGTATCCACATAAGCATATCTTCTTGAGCTTTAGTGGTCAAAATATAATACTCGAGGGAATGATCTGTAATTGAAAAAGAGACTATATTGGACCATGTTACTTTGGGTAAAAAGTTTTCCCATGTCATTGGAGTTAACTATAATTCCCCTTTTTGGCACTGCAAGCCAATAATGCCAAGATAAGGAGAACTCAGTAGTCTAGGAACTAGTCTAGCCTTGCTGCTCAAGTTAAGGCACGTTTGAACCCTAGAAAAGGCTTTCAGAATTTGTTCGAGATTTTCGCACTGACATCGATTTGTGGCTTGTTTTTAAAGCGGATCAGCACAGCGAGCGGAGATGGTAAACACTACTGTTATCCACACTTCACGTGCGCTGTTGACACGGAAAACATAAGGCGGGTGTTTAATGACTGCAGAGACATAATTCAAAGAATGCACCTTCGACAGTACGAGCTCCTGTGATAGCAACAACACCCGTCACTTCAACCTGATATCGTCGTCTCACAACATCTCTGGGCTTGCCTGTCGCGGATGTTGTAATATGCTGATAACAAGGGCAGTATTTTGTGTAATAAGTCCATGAAGATGGTGGCCTTGGTGTATATATGATAGTGTATATGTATGTCAATGATATAAAACGCTGTGGTCTTTCAAGACACGATGCACACCTTGAGTCCTGGAGAAGTAACGGACCCCTCCCCTCCCCTCCCACCAAAATTAACGATTCACAGATCCAGGTGTTGTGAAAACACTAAGGAAGAGAGAAGAGCAAGAATTGATGGGGATTACTCGCTATATATTTATCGATATCATTAACTAGATTTCTAAATTTCCAACAAAATTTGCTGTCTTCTCTTCCTACTTCACCTGGTCTTTGATAAGCCTTAAGTTATTGGACAAAAGTGGTGCCCCCTCCCCCCGTTTCGACAGTCTCATGAGAGCCAAGTAAGACATTGTACACTGATTTTAAAAACAATTTGGCTATGAATGTGGTCCTTTACTTCTCTCTGACTATGTTTCTTTCAACTGGGGGGATCTTCCAAACCTAGTGTGTACCTCGAACAGCGAAATTTCGAGCAATGCTCAAACCTCCTGAACTCTCGTGTGGTTTAATGGCGCTCCTTCTCCCTAAATGTAAAATATTTTCATTAGCTTCGATGGCATTGGCTGTATGTACATGCTTCGTTTCATTGCATTTACTTGTTGCCTAGCGATGCAGTGTGAGTGAGTTCTGAAAGCTTCTGTTTGTGAGTCATCTTCATCGTCAGCTGTGCCCTTAACACTTCTGTTGCCTGGGAAACTAGATAGTCGACGCCTCCTTCGTTACTATGGCAACTGTAGAATGAACGGCTCCCTTAATCATTAATCGTCCACAATCATTCATTGAGTCAATCGTCAGTCTTTATTTTACCCAATGAGGTGCTTTGTTCTTATCACAACGCATTGTTTTCATGATCTATTTATATATATATGTATACTTGCTGATCTGTCTTAACAAGTTGCGGTCAAGCGAGCCAGAACACGAGATAGTAAGGTATTGAGCATTGCTCATAACAGCGCTATAAGGCCTCTAGATAAGAATAACCCTAGCCTGGTATCCTGTTCTAGAAGCTAAAATCACAAGGGATACTTTGTATATTACTTAATACCCCTGGTCACACACGGGGAAATACCTAACAAAAACTCTATCGGAGCACAGATATATACATATATATATAAATATATATATAATAAATATATATATTGATACTGGATTGAACTAATGAGCTTAGTTTAACTTAAGAATGAACTGCTAGAATGATTAGATTATGAGGAGGATTGACCAGATTTAAATGATTGTCCAATCCAAGGTTACAGAAAACGAAACAAATTTGTCTCTAAATTTTTGTGTTCGAACTTGAAATACCAGTAGTTTATCAATGATTTGGTTTGTAGTGTTGAAAAGCGCCGTGGAAGGGGCAGGGTTGGAAGACGATGGGGTGGAATTTTATTCCCAGAGCCAGCGCTCCTTTTGGTCAGCGTAGGCTTTGGAAGCGAAATTTATCTTGGGTGGGGTGGGATGGGGAGGGGATAGGAGTCCAACGTGATTTGGGGAGGGGATGGGATTAGGAAGATCCACGTGCGCTTAGTGTAATGAAGTTTCTTCGTCGATCTAGACTTCTGTTCTGGTTTAGCGGCGGTTCTGTTTGATGTGTCTAGTTGATTGACGTGTACCAATCAAATTGGCGTTAATTCTCTACCAATGACGTAACCTCACATTTGGACAATCATGTAAAACCGGTTATCTAGGTTTTGTGGGTTCCCAAAGTATGAATAAGGGGGGAGGGGAGGGATTGAAGTAATTGTAAGGTGTTCCTATGGAAACCGTGTGCTTCTGTCAGTCACTTGATTCAAGTGGGTATTTTTGTAAAAGTACCACGGCGTGTTACGCATGCGCGTGGTCGTCAAGTCGGGAGGGGGGAGGGGAGGGTGGGGGAGAAGTCACCAGGCCATCCCATGCTCTCATTACCATGACGACTGCCCTTCGGAAGTGTGAATAAGTACATACAATTATTTAGATTTATATTATAAACAGGAAAGACATTTTAACACCCTCTAGTAAAATGAACCTAGAATAGATCAGACAATAACACATCTCTTAGAATTTTAACGCCCTTCGAGAAATATTTCGGATTTTCCCCAACTTCTTGGAAAATGCTTATAATATATGTTTGGAGGATTCCACCAGAGGCAAAAAAAAAGGTGGAATTGTTCAAAAGTTAAGAGGAAAAAAGAATATTGGCCAACCTAGATTTTCCAAGGATACATTGTTTTTCTTTTTTATCCCCTTCAAAAAGTTCCCTTCCAAGATATGCTCGTCTACTTCAAAGTTACTGTACAAAGTCCGATGTTATATTTGTGATGTGTCTATAGAAAAAAACCAAAACAGAATCCGAATAGGTGAGAGTTTTACTTGTTTTTTTTGTTCTAAAGTGGAGTACTAGTGAACGTAGAGTAGATATCGTATGTTAGGATACGAAAATATCATGAAAAATCCCAACCAAGGAAGCTAGGAGTCGCAAATCCTTTCATTCCGTTAATAATGACCGTTGTTGTACGGGAAAGTTTTGTTTTGACCGAGTAAGAATCAAACAAAACTGCGTACGTACAGCAGTTTGAAGCCCTGCCATCTTGTACATTGAACACCTTAAAGTGCCTATGACACATCTGACAATATTCTCAGTATAGATTCTACATGACGTGAGCTGTTCGATGACCAAAAAAAATTACATAGTTTGAGTGTTGCGTCTTGAAGTTACAAAGGTTTATTCTTGTCGTATGATAATGTTCATGACGTTTGGTGAGTCATCATTTGAAATACAAAACTGAACTGCTACAGATAAATTAAATTTGGAAAGCATCACTGCTTCATCCATGGCTCTAATACAAACTATTGCTGATTTGTTTCCGCGTAGCAGCCAGTGTTTCAAATTACAATGAGCAACAAATAAACAAATGACTCTCCTGACTTCACAGTCGTTAGCATTACGAGAAGAAAAAACCTTTATAACTTCAAGACGCTGCAGTCAAACTATGTAATTATTCTTGGCCAGTCATCAGCTCACCTCATGTAGAATCTATACTGCGAATATTGTCAGATGTGTCATAGGCACTTTAAAATCCTTCGTTTTCTGAAATCTAGTTATGTCTATGTAAAGTATTGATAAGGAAAATAAGATAGTTTATAGACTCAGAAAAAATGTGAACAAAGTTTTCGCAAATTATCTATCACTTATCCCACGTAAGGAGCAGGAAACCAGACCCCCCCATCCCCAACAAATCAGTGATTAATGACATCGATTAACTATGTAAAGCTCGAAGCCGAAAAGCTGTCGTAAGTTTTATGTCAAAATAAACCATTACTCGATAGGTTGTGTTGTACGCTAATCAGTTCCAACTCTTGTTGATTGTAAAGCTAAACCTCTCTAATGCGGACACTTTGTGTTCGTATTGGAAAGGTCTCTGTATCATAGAGACCTGTTCGTATTAGAGAGGTGTTCGTATTATAGAGTTCTTTTAAGGGGATGGGGGATCGAGGAAGTGTTCGTATTGGAGAGGTGTTCGTATTATAGAGGTCTTTTAAGGGGATGGGGGATCAAGGAAGTGTTCGTATTATATGTATTATAGAGGGCTGTCCGTATTAGAGAGGTGTCCTTTTTATAGAGGCATTTAATCAGGGATCTTTAAACAGCTCTCCTTACCTAATGCACGAAGCTAAAAATAGTCTGTACTTTATGTAACCTTGGAATATAGGTTTCCAAGGATCTACATTGTTCAGCCCACATTGATACAATTGTGGCGAAATCCAACAAAATGCTTGGCTTCCTCCGTAGGAATTGCTCTCGCAACTTACCTCCCGATTTTCATCATATGCTAGTGCTGTATATCGTCCTTCTACGCTCTAATAGACCTCATCGGCTTGGGTGTAATGTTGTCCCATTTCAGACCACGTGTCATTCTCTTGAGAATAAGATTCTTTGTTTGAGTTGTATCCATATTCATGTATCTTCTCATGCGCAACCGTTAAACAATGAAATGATACTCTGGGGAATGACACGTGGTCTGAAATGGGACAACATTACACCCAAGCCGATGAGGTCTATTGGGCACCGTCCTTGTCTGGATCTATCTAACTCGTGCGTAACCTGAAACGCATGCAGAGAAAGGCCACTCGCTATATTGTTCGTAAGGAAACACTTATCTACCTAAAGCTTCTGCCGCTAAAAAAATCTCTTATTTCCATGAATACCTCTTTCTCTTCCGCTGTCTTGAGATGAGATCCAACGTGATACCTTTCAGTTTGTACAGTTCTCTTCATGTAGAACTCATCGTGGCTCGTCTGGTCTCGATGTCTTCATCCTGCCTGGACCTCTACTTTTCGTGACTCCTACTTTGTGCGTATCTGTCCCCTTTGGAACGCACTCCCTATTTATATCCGTTCCTCCCGCTCAACTTCCGCTTTCAAACGTCAACTTAGAGATATCTTCTTTGACCATCTTAATCACACCTCGACGATACTGCGGCCATCTTGGAAAATGGCAAACATACGAAACTTTGTTAGAGTAATTGGCGTCGATTATCATTAACAATTCACCACAAGACAATTTGACAAGAGATGAATTTGAAGATGGACATGAAAGAAAGACAAATAAACGAAACTCTATATGTTATTCGCCATCTTCGTTTTGTTTTGCCCCCTGGACGCCCCACAATGCCTTGCGATTCAAGATGGCTGCCGTATCGTCCAAGTGGTCCATTATCAAGTAGAGCAAAATTTCTTGTAAGTGAACTTTTCCCAGGGAGCGCTTTAAAATGTTTTCTCATTTTGACAAACCACATGTCATTCTCTCGAGAATAAGATTCTTTGTTTGAGTTGTATCCATATTCATGTGTCTTCTCATGCGCAACCGTTAAACAAAGAAATGATACTCTAGGGAATGACACGTGGTCTGAAATGGGAAAACATTATGATCAAGGTAAAATTGTCTATTTTATAGACTCAAAATAATAGAGAAAAATTTTGAAATAATTGTTTCGACACAATGCATCACTGATGCCACGTTAAGAGGACCATAGAGCCCTTTCACGTGACGTCAAAACAGCTCAATTTGGAGGACAAAACAAAAGAGTTTCAATCTCCTGAGAATTGGAAACCTATTGTTTTGTCCTCCAAATTTAGCTGCATTCCGACGTGCTGCAAGGGGGCTATTCACGTTTCTACCGGCTTAATTTAGAAATGGTAGCGAGACTCGCTTTAGTCTGTAAACTTAAAGTTTATAAGTTAGCTATTACGATACCACATTACTACGGAATTTCAAAAAATTATTTTTTGTTCAGATTGATAATTCTTACATTACATTTTTTCTTTTTGTGGATGATTTGTTAATGATTCATTGTTCCGGCTCAAACAATAGCGAACCAATCACTGTTGCAGCAGTTTTCCCAGTGGAATTAAAATGTTGTCCCACAAACAACTACACAGTATCTGTTTTAAAGAGTACTACAAGGATTACGAGAGAATTTTATTTTATTTTCACCGAACAGTAAACAATTGAAAAAATTTATAACTAATTTTCTACGATAAGAGTTTTAAATTCTGAGAGTATTCTAGCTAATTTGTTGAGCTTATCGGCCATAGCAACGGTAACTAAGGGGAGTCAGAACCATGAATCGAGACAAATGAGCCTGCAATCAAGCACTACAGCGGTATACACGAAAAATTAAACTTCGGGAGGTGCTAAGTTTCCGTCATCCCCACCCCTCCCCCCTAAATCAACTCCCTCCATAAACAATTGTTTTTAGTCTAGTGGGATCCCTGTTGTTTTGTGTAGGTGTTGAGTGGGCGGGGTCGTGGGAGTCGAAGTGGGAAGCAGGACTCCCAATAAGTTATCATATTTTCTAAGCCAAAAAATTAGTTATCAAGTAGGATTATTTTCAATTTAAAGTTTGAACGAGCAAGCAATTATACAGTTAGAAGATTCTGTCCAATAGCGGTCGGGTTATGGCTTTGTCATTTCTCAACATGAACCCCTTGACCAGTCCAGTTGAACGGTGTCAATACCCTTGAGGCTTTAGAACCCTTAGGGGATGTTAACTATCTTGTTTGATCTAGAAACCATTATCGGCTTGTGAAAGAAGTCTCATTTCAAGTTTTGACCGCAGTTAAGGTCCACCAACTCGACGCGTTATGTCTCCCACACATTACTACAAATCGATTCGGGGAAAATTCATTTCCTTAATAGAAAATGTTTAAACCCTCAAAATAGCATTTCTAGAAGTAAGGCGTTATATATTCGTTATGCTCAGCATATTGAGGGGATTCAGTTAATGGTGTCGTTCTCATAAAAAAACCTCTTTACCTTGAGCGTAATGTTTTCCCATTTCAGAACACGTGTCATTCCCCAGAGTATCATTTCTTTGTTAACGGTTGCGAATGAGAAGACACATGAATATGGATAAAACTCTAACAAAGAATCTTATTCTCGAGAGAATGACACATGGTCTAAAATGAGAAAGCATTATGGCCAAACCGAAAGGTTCTATGGTTTGTTGGACGTGGGTGTTTCCATGACATCGTCGTCCCCGCGTTGATTGACGTCCACGTAACCAAAACCTACCTTCTCACTACGACGATTTCGCGTGTTATAGACCCCTTGCAGCACGTCGTAATGCAGCTCAATTTGGAGGACAAAACAATAGGTTCCAATTCTCAAGATATTGAAATTCTTTTGTTTTGTCCTCCAAATTGAGCTACTTTGACGTCACGTGAAAGAGGTCTATAGAGAAGGATGGCAAGTATTGTATCTCAGTACTCTTTCGTACTCGACAAAAAATTCGGATCTATACGCTGCTTTCTTACGACTCGTAAAGTTTTTCATTCGACTCATTTGCTTCACATCCCTGTGCCTCGTGTATAAAATCCGAGAAAGTAAACTTCGGGCAATGTTCGTAAGGAGACGACGTAATACGATTGATAATCGTTTGAATATCGATCTGCTAACAAAGGACTGAGTGACTGAGTGAGTGACACATTTGCATATTCACGAGTTAAAAATCATGCAAATTTCTTTATTAAAATTTGACGATGTCACAGAAACGCGGTATGTTTATTTGGCCTTACTGTGATAAGACATGCCGCTTTGAATAAATTTCTCGGGATACCTTTGCCCTTTTCAGTCGGCTTTTACCCTCACTCACATCTCCGCCACAGGAAGCCCAAACATAAGACTGAACACCGTACTTTGCGTGATCCGAGTTCAGTGTTAGCGCACAACACCTGTCTTTTTTCTCATAATATTTCATTAGTTCAGTTTGAGTCATCCCCAAAACTGATCAGCTATTGCTATTCTTAGCTTAAATATTTTAATATTAAAGAAGCTCAAAGTTGACCTTCTCAAAATAGCAAGCGTTACGGCTCGTGGGTCTCGGATTGATATCCGGTCATTGGCAACATTTTACACCACGTTATTACCCAAATCATAGTCTAAATTCCATTTTTCATATCCCTATATCATCTATATTTAATTTTGATATTTCCGATCATAGTTGAAAATAGAATTAAATGCTGGTAAAAGGTATTCCAACTGGAGGTCCAAGCTAAATAAGGAAACATCCGGGATCATTAAAGACTGATCGACCCACGTGTTGTTATTAGTTGCCATGGCAACATCCACGTTGGTCTTCAGTGGGAATTACCACCATTGATTACAGTAAGGACACTCGAACCATGAACACTTGATATTTTTATATTTTTATATTTTATGAACTTTCTACTGCTTCAAACCTTCTGAAAATGAAGCACTGAACTCAAATAATCTTATTGTTCAAAATAAATCATATTTCCAATCGATTCACACGAGGGATAAAGCGGGGGAAAGTATGAAAAAACCTCAAAGTGTTCACGGTTCGAGAGTGTCCTCACTGTAAAGGTCAAGGCTACATGAGGAACGCACTAAAACTATTAACTGGGGAGGAGAGGTTGGGTAGGGTTTTGTCGAAGGCTTTTTCACCAATTCACTTTTTTACCTTGGACGTAATGTTTTCCCATTTCAGACCATGTGTCATTCTCTTGAGAATAAGATTCTTCGTTTGAGTTGTATCCATATTCATGTGTCTTCTCATACACAATCGTTAAACAAAGAATCTTATTCTCAAATAAATGACACGTGGTCTCAAATAACAAATATCAGAGTTACAATCCATTGCGCCTTCAAACAATTGCTTTAAGTCTTTGCATTTGGGCAAGTTTAATTTCTATACATTTACTGTATTGTTGACCCAAATGCTTCGACTTGAAACAATGGTTTGATGTAACTCTGATGTCTGCTATAGACCCCTTGCACATGATATCAAAGCAGCTCAATTTGGAGGACAAAACAAAAGAATTTCAATCTCCTGAGAATTGGAACCTATTGTTTTGTCCTCCAAATTGAGCTGCATTCCGACGTGCTGCGAGTGGTCTATCGTCAGGCACTAGAATGAAAGCTATTTAAACGTGAATTGGTAGAAATTTTCAGAATTATATCCTAGCTGGATCCGCCCTTGCTTCCATTGCAGTCCGCAGTCGTACTTTTAATTTTTTTTATCGGAAAAGCTTCTTGTCTTCGTTGTCTGACAGTTCGAGCAAAACTAGAAAGCAATTTTATAATTTGCGATATTCATATCAGATCCAGTCGCCATTCCCCTTATTACGTCTTGATACCACTACCACCAGAATCCTCTTCGAATTCTTTTTCTTATTCAAAGATTTGAACTCCTTTGGGAGTCGCAAGATAATGGTGTTAATAAAGCCAAAAGGTGAAATACGACAAGGATTCTGATATTAGTGGTATCAAGCGTAATAAGGGGAATCGAGAAACAGAGTTGAAAAACACCTTTAATTTAGGTTATAAAATTTTAAGGTATTTCGCTCAAAAATAGAGTCTTACGTAAGCTGTAAGTTAGCGAGTCTGCCTTGCGGTTTCAAAACTAGGAGCCGGAACGTGGCCATCTCCCCTGTACTGCTACACACTAGGTAAAACGATATCACCTCATTAGTAACTTGTGTAGCAGACTAGACAAAATACAGGTTGACTTCCAACCGCAAAAACCGGCTGAAAATCCTGCAATCAATACAGGCATAACGGATTCCAGTTTATAACCGCTAATTTCAAAGAGAATTACTCACTTCTATTCTTCGGGGTGGTCTGAATCTTATGCTGCTCGAAATGAAAAACTATAATACACCCTTTTCGCGAAGTATGCACGTGATAAACGTCACAGTTTTATAGTCGAGGGCCCCGCGAATCTTGCTTGTAGTAGTTAGTAGCAGCAGCAGCAGCAGCAGCAGCAGCAGCAGCAGCAGCAGCAGCAGCAGCAGCAGCAGCAGCAGCAGCAGCAGCAGTAGTACTAAGTAGTACGAGTAGTAGCAGCAGCAGCAGCAGCAGCAGCAGCAGCAGCAGCAGCAGCAGCAGCAGCAGCAGCAGCAGCAGCAGCAGCAGCAGCAGCAGCAGCAGCAGCAGCAGCAGTAGCAGTAGTAGTAGTAGTAGTAGTAGTAGTAGTAGTAGTAGTAGTAGTAGTAGTAGTAGTAGTAGTAGTAGTAGTAGTAGTAGTAGTAGTAGTAGTAGTAGTAGTAGTAGTAGTAGTAGTAGTAGTAGTAGTAGTAGTAGTAGTAGTAGTAGTAGTAGTAGTAGTAGTAGTAGTTAACATCTGATTCAGCAGTCGAGAACCTTTTTTCATAAGAGCAGATAATACTTTATTTTACGCGCCAGTCACTGTGCAATATTTAGTGAATGCAGGACAACCTATCTTGGAAGAGATCGGGCTAACCATCTCTAATAGGCATTGGTAAAACAAAGACTACCACATATTTTCATTTTCGCTTTATTGTCATTTCTACAAAGCCATGATTACTACAACAATAACGTAGATCAGGAGCCAGATCTAAAAGCTATTTGCTCCATCTAGATAAGATTGCTTCTTGCGAAAGGAACTTTAGCTATTCCCAATAATCCATCTTGTCTAGTCAAGAGTATTAGCGGCAGTGCGGCCAAGAAAAGATAGTCAAGAAAGCTCGTTGTCTCCGACAGTCTTTATCAAGTTCGCATATCAAATGAATTGTTCATTACATATATATCTAATCTAGACTTTTAATACTAATATACCGTTGTCCATTCAGGGCTTTGAATCCTAAATACCCCCTGCAAACCATAACTGTTCACACTGGGATGTTTTCTACTTGCAGACGGCTTCCAGCAGTTGAATCTTATTTTTCATACTCATTGGGAAAACTGTAAAACTCAGCTCGACCTCTGTCTCAGACAACACCTTGTAACTCCACCCTGCCTCATCCATCACTTTTCTCAATAACTGCTCTGAGCCTAATTCAAAAGAAAACGCCAGCAAAAGGCGACCATTCTTCTTTAGGTGAGCCTTGGCACCCGCGAGGTAGTCCCGCAAGCCTCCATACCCAGGATCCACCAAACCACGCACTAGGGGATCCAGGTGAACTCCCTCTTCACTGCCATTCGGGCCTGTAGCTGGGACAAACGGGAAGCTCCAAAAAATCAGGTTGAATTTCTTGCTTCTGAGCTCAGGAGCGTCATACACATCAGCAAGGCAGGCTTGGACTCGGTCTGCGACTCCGTGGAGTTTAGCATTTTCTAGCGTATTTTCTATGGCTTGAGGGTTCACGTCAGTTGCCATCACGCGGCATGTATCATAGCTCAGAGCTATTTCAATCGACGCGTGACCCGTGCCGCAACCAATCTCAAGCATGTCAAAGGCCTCTTCGTCATTCATCTCCGATAACTGTTTCCTCACGATCTGAGAGATCTCGAGCGCTAGGAACTCGCATCCTTGACAGGCAAATTCCGAGTCAAAAACAGAAGGATATTGCCAATATGTCTTCCCGAGCAAAGAAATTTGACGCTTCTCAGGTGTGCGAGAAATCATCTCGTTTACCATCATGCTCAATGGATTCGGAGGATCAGACATGGTCGCAGAAATCTCCACCTTCTTGCTTACTAGTAAGACAGGGCTTTACCGTGAACTAGCGTGTTCACTATAGTACTCTTTGATGTCTGAATGAAAGCGACGCTCCCAATGAAATATTTATACTGTCTTAGCTGTAATGATGAAGGCATTACGACAACAACCTATCAGAACAAGAGCTCGCTTCCGTCAACAACCAACGGCCAACCTCGAAAGGTCACGTGTTGAAAATATATGCGATTTTGAGGATAAAATATTGTAATCTTAAACATGTTTTTAGGCTTTGAATTCGTGATTATTTCAGGGCGGGGAGTTGGAGTTTTTTTTATGACGATGTTTGAGTCAAGAGAAAGGAGCTTTGACTGCTTTTTTCTGAGGAAGTCTTAAAGCAAATAAGAATAGAAATAAGAGCTAATGTTCTCATGGTAAAGACAGAAATAACTGAACTCCTTTAAGTTCAAAGCTCATACAGCTCATAGAATCAAATTCTATGCAATCAAACTTCGGCTGGGATGAAGCTCAGACGACGTTTCTCAAAGCGAATCTGATAACAGCTATTTTTGACTATTACATCAAAATATGTAATCCATTTGTAATGAATTGAATTTTGGCCAGAGGCTGGCTCATAAATTAACAAACACAATAAGCAGTGGATTTTGAATTCATTTGCGGGCTTGTATATATATTTCTAAAGATAAAACACAAAAATAAGTCATTATGACGAAATATGAAAGGCAAAATATTCTTCAGATGTAGTTCCGTTATCTATCTATGGCCAACTTTGTTGCTTCAAAATAGGTCCAAAAATGTATTTTTGAATTTACTTTTTTGAAAAATTTACTGTTTTTCAGTGTTATAGATATCAATAATTCGTATTTATCTTGAGAAGCTTATTTTTAGTTCCTTAAAATTCCATGTAGTTAAAAGTATTAAATTTTTTTCGCGAGAAAAAAAAACATCCATTCATGGACTCAAAAACGACCAAAATTAAATGGTAAAAGCTTATGGGACTTTTTAGATAGAAATTCTTTATAGTTTTCCCAGAAAGATAAATGATTTATCTTTCTGGGAGAACTATGAAGAATTTTGTTGGAGAAAATTCTTGGAATGTGAGAACACCTAATTTTGATGTCGTGATTTTTGAAGTAACTAATACCGACTGACAGTCAAAACAAACTGACTGACAATGTTGTAGCACTGCATGGGACAATATGATTCATTGAACCCCTAAAAAAACCCTTTAATAACTATGACTTTACGTTGATAGATTGAATGACACAATTCCTTAAGGCTTGCGGCAATGACAGAAAAATGTTTATAGATAGCCAAATATAGATCAGTAAATCTGTAAGATTGAATAACTGCTCTTTCACCAGCAGCATGGCATGGAATTTTGACAATTTTTTTTTTCAACTTCCAGACATATTTATCACCGAATAGCAGGTTAATGCA
The DNA here is from genome assembly GCA_964019055.1 of Anthopleura xanthogrammica. Lineage (NCBI taxonomy): Eukaryota > Metazoa > Cnidaria > Anthozoa > Actiniaria > Actiniidae > Anthopleura > Anthopleura xanthogrammica. The sequence continues at coordinate 3,901,894 of OZ025207.1, forward strand.
GCCGGATCTCAAGAAAAAAAGCTCACATCGATATTCTCTAGGTCTTCTCTAGGCATTAAAAGGAAAAAAGGTTTGTGTAAGTAGTTTTTGGCTCTTGAAATTTTTGAATGAACTTCCTAGCTAATTAAAGAAAAGCATTCTGTATTTATGCAAAAGAGATGTATTGGCTACCGAGAACAATAGGTAAAACATGTTGGTTTAGCCTGGTGTTGGCTTTAAGTAAATTTATCGCGAAGACTCAAGCTGCAATTCACTATGCAAAGTAAAGAAAAGTATTCTGTATTTCTACAAATGTAGTGGCTACAATAGGTAAAACATGTTAATTTAGCCTGGTTTTGGCTTCTAAAAGACTCGTTATAATTTATCGCGAAGATTCCAGCTGCAATTCACTATGCAAAGTAAAGAAAAGTATTCTATATTTCTACAAATGTATTGGCTACAATAGGTAAAACATGTTATTTTAGACTGGTTTTGGCCGCTAAAAGACTCTCATTATATAAGACAACTTTCTAAAATAGCTGGAGTTTCGTGAGAATTGTGCGCATAGTCTAATTCTGGAACAGACACCTGTAGATTTTAACTAATTTATGAACATTATCGCATTGTTCAACTACATTCTTTAAATTGAATCCCAAAAGAGAAAGAATCCCACAGCATGGGGACAAGTTTCGGTCATTTTTATCGTTTGGACAATCAGGAAATGAATGAATAGGGGACTTGTTCACTTCCTTTCTTATCACGCAGATTGTCACGCAATTTAGGCATATATTATTGAGTACAAAAGAACATATCTTAAGAAATTTTTTAATCGGAATACATCGGGACTTCAAAGCCGCCATGTTCAACGGCCAGTAGGGCAGGAACAGTGCCGTTTTCGCATTTCACTAGCTTTTTCAATGAAAAAATAACTACTGTGCGGTACTGCTTGCCCTAAAAATAGGCTGCCTGCGTAAAATCCCGCCAAAATGATATTAGATTTGCACGCCTCTCTTCGTTCGGCGCGCGGCGCGGATTTGAAATATATCCGGAAGTATGAGGAAACATTGCGGGTGATTTGAACACAACTCCGCTGTGGTACATGAAACTCTTTTTATGTCCACATTGAATTAATGGGGGATAATCCAGGCAGATGGTTTTACGCCGGCAGGCACACTGAAATATCTAACGTATGAAAAGAGTTAGCCGTGCTCTAACTTAGATCAGCATGGAGGTTGTTTCTGTGAGTCACCCATGCCCTGACTTACATCAGCAAAGAGGTTGTTTCAGAGTTTGGAGAAAAATATCTTTTTCCAGTAGGTCTAGAGCGCAAGTAAGTCTCATGTCATTTTCAAGAGATGCCGTTTCGTACGGAGAATCAGACCTCACTAAGATAAGTTCAAAGTCCATCGACACAGTGATTTTTTAAGCGACGTGTGACCACCCGTGTGATTTGAGGTGAGGTCTATCGCGCGCGACGTCGCAAAAGTAAGGCTCGTTTCTACGTTTTGCGAACTTTCCGGTGACGTCGCGTGTAACTTCGCACGGGTGGTCACACGGTGCGATTTCTAATAGGCAATGTGCATCAAAGCTCACAAAGCATTCTAGGTAAGTGATTTCTTTAAAAATTTAACAGGGAAATCAAAGGAACTATCAGAAAAAAATTACTCTGTTATTTTCGTCTGCTGAAATCCTTTAGAAATCCATAGAAAATGTCGAAGGAAAAATTATCAGATGAATTTTTAGAGGAGCCAAAAAAGCGTAAGAACTCACTTTCCCATCATGCTTTGTGCTAGAATTTTGAGCTCATGCACATTGGCTATTTTCGCGACGTCGCATGAAAAAAATCGCATCATGTGTCATCGGTTTGGTGCGCAAATCCAAGTTTCAGCTGATCATGACAGCCCGTGATTGTGACATAAAGCGTCCATGTTCCTTGTCCACCATTCTGATTGGATAACCAATAAGTTCCCACACAGTTCATGGGTTAGGAATGACGTCGAAGGCGGGCGAGATTTTTGGCGCGTCTGCATGTGCGTCGGCGTCAAGGTGGGTCAGACGGACAGACGGACGGACAGACAAACCATCAAACAGACGAACAAAGTCCACCGACTCATACAAATACTGAAATCGTATCAAAAGTTTCAGTTAAGAATATTATTACCAGAATTGTATCGCCTTACTGTCAAAGTAAATTGGAACCAGCAGAATTCGACTTAGCCTCTCTAAAATTATAAATATTCTATTTATTTCTGAAGAGGCCAATATAGAGAAAAAGTTTTTGTGTACCAAGAAAACGTGAGAATTATCACCCAAAAAACTCTTAACTTTGTTTGTCATCACTTACCACAAGTGCTCACGCGCTTTGAGGATTTTTTCGCAAAAAATTTTAAGGAGATTTTCCCATTCTTATGATCAATATCTCAATTGTTTTGTCCAGTTGTTTTGTCAGTTAGTATTCTTTATTTTTATTTCATCATATTCGCTCGTAAGACTGAAATTATTTTACTTTTCGATCTCATCTTATACGCACGAAATGTTCGAGGCTCAAGTTACAGGAAAAACGAGCATGAAAATGTATGTTTTCACGCGCTTCAACTTGAACGGAAACGAATCGGAACAACTACGCAGAAAATAATACTTTCAAATTTTTTTTTTGCATAATGTATAAACTAACATAGAAAACTATTCAAGAGGGCACTAGTATTGATAAAAGCCTCTGATTTTTAGTATACCCAGCTGTATTGAATATTTTATCCATACGGTGAGCGTTATACATACGTAAGACAGTTTTATTGGAGTGTGTTATAATCAATTCCGATTAGAACCCGGTCCATTAACGCAATTATTGCCAGCGTGTCATAAAAAATTTCACTTCAATTTCGCGTATTTTTTAAGTCTTATTCAATCAATTCTTCCACAATTCGTAGCACTAGGCTTAAGTCTAATGCATTGTTGAAGATTTTGTTATCTTTTTTAGAGTTTTGAGGGTGATTTTATATTTTTTTAAAAGGAAGTTTAGTGTTAGGGTCAGAGTACAAAGCAGACGGAGTTGAGTTTCTTTCCCAGACGTATCGATTCCTGATTGGTTGATAGGACTCCGTACCAGTCTCTATCATCTCGTCTTGTACTCGTAGTCTTGTTGAATCCAGCATGGCGAACGCAACATTTCTGGTTTCTATAATATTTTTTCTCTTATTTATTAATACTCATGTACACTCCAAAGCCGTAGGGAAAAAGCCAACACCAGCAGTGAAGACTGAGTCTTCGAATGAGGTCAATAATCAGGAGGAACCTGCAGTTCAGAAAGGTAAAAATAGCTGAAAAGACACCCGGGTATTTCATTCAACAGACAATTTTGAACCATGTTTATGAGTACGTTTTCTATCTTTTCCTTGTTTACTGCGCTCTAATTATCGTTTTAATGCCCCATAGCTGCACCAAAAAGGTCTCCAGTTGGTAAAGTAAAGAAGGAACAGGAATCAAACGCCATTTCTGGTAGATAATCAGTTTTTTCACCAATCCAGCTGGTTGTTGTATTTTTGTGATAATTCTTGTCTTGTCAAAAGAACAAGTCTTTTCTCAAGATTGGTGTCAAGTATAACAAGAAATAAGGTCGAAATAATGCCCAATGACCCTATAGAAATTATTAACTATTACTAACTGCTAGGAATTTCTTCTAATGAGAGAGATAACTGTGCACAGTCGTTTGTTTATAAGGTTTCGAAAGGCGCTTTCAAAAGATTCATCTCAACATAACAAGAGTCGAAGCCACTGAAATTCCCCTTTCAAAATAACTTTCTCATTCCTAAAAAAAAATCGTCTACCTTTATTTTTCCTTACGAATCATGTATTGAAGTTCCAAAAATTTTGAATAAATTTACAAAGTTAAGCTTAATCGATTAAGGTTAATTTTTGAACAAATTTTATTCACAAAAAATCACTTGGTTCGACATTCACAACGATTTTTAATAAAACTGCAGGGGTGCTTCAAAAAATTGTATAAAATAGTTTTTCTGCTTCAGTTTTCTTCACAAACATTCTCTAGTTAGAAACACGTTGCAATAATGAGCTTATTTATATAATAGTTACGTGTAAGTTTACTATATTTTGATAAAATTAGACCCTCCCCCAAAGGTTTCTGAGTGAAGGACCTTAATGCAAAATATTGATATACTTTAATAATTCTTGAATAATTTTTGAAAATTTGAAGAGATTTGATTCCTTTACATTTACAGAAAATATTTCAGCCACATTTTCGTAAAATTTAGAATAGGTTTGATAAAATAAGATAAAATAGGTTTGATAAAATATAAAATCATTCACCATTTTCCATACATCGGTTCACTGGTCAAACACAAACCATTCAGTTGAGGCTGAAATGTTCAAATTTAAATAATCCTTTGAAACTACCTTGAAGCCTTGATTGAATGCTTTGTGTGTGACCAGTGAACCGATATATGGAAAAGGGTGAATATAAATTCACATTTTCTTGAATTATGAATTTTAGTTTTTTCACATAATTTTTTCAATTTGATTTTGAAAAAAACATACCTGTAAATGTAATTAATTTTATGTCAAATGCGCAGAAAGAAATTGCTCAATCACTCAAGCTAAAGAGTTATGGGTAAATCTCTAAATGCCAGATCAAATTGGAATTTAGGAGTTGATTTTTAAGGAGGGAGGAAAAACTGGAGAATCCAGAGAAAATCCCACAAAGCGCAGGAGAGAACCAACAAACAACTCTACTCACATACGACACTGAGCCTGGGAATCAAACCCAGGTTGTATTGATGAGAGGCAGTGCATTAGCAGTGCATACATCTCATGCTTTCCCAATAACTTTTCGATATTTTTTGGATTTTAGAGCTTTACTTAGATGAATCTAAACATAAACTTTGAACATTAACGCTCATTGCGATGAAGTGCCTTGAATAGTTTTGTACTCTATTTGTACTTATGACTACAAGAAAGATTGGTACTCTTTAGGGGTCATTTTAAAAATTTCTGGTGAGCATCCCAGCCCCCCAGGGGTATGGATATTTTTTGGAACCACACATTAAGTTTCAGATGTAGGAAATTTTTGTTACCTATGGTAGATAAGGATCATTATGCTGTTCAGAATGATATTGCTACCCAACCATGGACCAAACTTGTTGATATTTTTCATACTCATACTCTATCTTTTTTCCCTTTGTTGTTATCATAGAAAACGAACATGAAGAAGGAAACGCAGACGAAAACAAAACCAAGCGACCCAGAGGGTTTCAAGGAGGAGTGGTGATGCTTGCACAACACCCAAGCTGTGCTGATGATATAAATAGACTGTGTCATGAAGTTAACCAAGAAAATAATTTTGATATCCTTGTCTGTATACAAGATAAAGCTAGGGTAATGTACTTGATGTTTCTGTCAAATTTTCTGTTTTCAAATTTTTTGATGCATCAATTATTTGGTTTTTGACATCATCTATCAGTGAACAGATGGAAGAATGGAAAAATGAATGAATCTATTAATATTTCTAGAAATATATACTGTATTATTTATGGGAAGCAAGGGCTGCGTAGTGCATATGTTCCTAATTTGATCTGAGCTGTGCTCTGTGGTCAGACATGAGTCATATGGCGGCTGGTTTCAGTGCTTTTATATGCCTTCGACTCGGCCACTTCACAACTCAGCTGTTAAAGCTACAAGAAGGGATGATTAGTCACTCCAAATTTCAAAACCCCCTTTCAAATATTTTAAATCTAGTTAGTTTTGTTTTGTTCAGGTTACTGATGTGTTCCTTCTCATTTTGGTACTCATTTACGATGTCGGTTGATTATAATGTATTGATGTTGTTTATCAACAGGAGGATGATATCAGCAAGGAATGTCACAATGTAAGTGCAGTCAATTACAAGAACGAAGGATGTGTAATCATGAAACACTCAATGCAGGGTTTGAAATTCCCACAAGATAATTGGCTAAATGCGAGTTGATCGATCAAAATTACAAATATTGAGTGAAAAGAAATTGAACTTGCATTTTCTAACCAGTTCTCTTTTTAGAAAATAATCATGAAATGCAAAGAAAAAAAAAGTTTTTGCGTTTGTATTCAATCCATTTATCTTGTAGCTGCACAATGCACATGATAAATTTATCTTGTCACTAAAAAGTTGAAATTCTAACCCTGCACTGTTGCTGATCACCATAATGTTTGCGCCTTCTCATTGCTATGCATTCCAAGAATAATTATTAGACTTCTGTAAACCATGGAATTTGCATTTCACTGTATTTGCATCTATGTGGCAGGTCCTTAAGGCCAATTAACATGGTACAACTTTTGCTTACAACTGTCGCATGCAATCTGCTTATTCCACACTTACAACACAAATTGTGTCGTGTAAATCAACCCAGGCCTACATCTTGCTCACAACTGTTGTGTACGACAAGAAAAAAGTTGTAGCAAGTTGTAGGGTTGATTTACATGACAGAATTCATGTTGTGAGTGTGATTTGATAATGTTTCAAATGTTAAAATGCGCAATATAAGTATTAAATATTATTATTATTATTATCATTATTATTATTATTTGAGAGTTGTGTATAGGATATACAGTACATATATAGTATGTATAATAGTATGTATAATATTGTGTGTGAGTGAAAGTGAGCTGAATTAGATACCAGTTTGGTAAACTGGTACAGGGCTATAAATAACGGCAGGTCATCAGACAATGTCTGACCAGAATTAAAACTTGTCTGGTCAAATCTTTGCCTAGCCAGGTATTTTGACCAGTAACGTTGAGCCAGAAATGAGGTATGACTGAGCTAAAACTAATTTTGGCCAGTTATCATGACTGGTGACTGACCAGCCGTTATTTCAATCCTTGCTGGTATTCCTGCATCCACTTTTTTTTAACCATTATGTACAAAAATCATATATCCTTTCCCTAAAATCTCCACTGATTTCTTTAATTTTCAAAGACTGTATATCTACAATATTTTGATATTATTTTCCATTTTTTGTTCTTCAGCTTTTATGGTCTTATAAGAAGAACTTAACGTGTGACGGCCGATTTGATGATACCGCCAAAAAAATGTGTAAATTAGAAATTGAGAAGGTAAGGATTACGAACAAAATATTATGTTGTTCGCTATTTGAATGTCAATGGCATCACAAAACTCTGTTGACAGCAAGTTAAAAAGCTGAAAAAACATTCCATAAGAATGAATAAATATCAGGAGAATGTTGTTGAATTTTCATAGAATTACTAGGCTGAATGAATTTTCTGGTGCATAAATTGGCATAGCAATGTCTCGATCATAAGGCCCAGGTAATGTACCATTTTGAATTAATGAATTTTCGCTGCTAAGATCAAACTTTTTTGGGGTGGCTACCCGCTCTCGCCCACCTTTCTACGCCAATGGTTTTATATTTCCCAAAATTTAATGCCCTTAGCTTTGGAAAACAAGCAGTCCATTTTTGCACTAAAAAATCAGGGTTCAGAATTCCCACAAGATAAATGGCTAAATGCGAGTTGAAAATTACAAATATTTAGTGAAAAGAAATTGAACTCGCATTTTCTAGCTAGTTATCTTTTAAGAAAATAATGATAGTGCAAAGAAAAATAAAGTCTTTGCGTTTGCTTTTGATCCATTTATCTTGTAGCTGCTCAATGCACAAGATAAATTTATCTTGTCATTAAAAAATTGAAATTCTAACGGTGAAAATGTTACCTGATCCATGCCCCAGAAAACATAGGTAGTGTGTGTACTGACTGGGATGTTCTACTTACCTTATGTGATGATGAATTTCCCTTTTTATGCGCCTATATTCAAACCTACGACTGTTTTCATTGCCATGCGCTGATCGAGAAAACAGGACTGCTTTATAAAGTAGTCATCTGAGCGATGTAAAAGTCTAACCATTTGTAGATAACAATTTGAAGATTATCTGTTTCTTTTCTTTGTTTTTACAAGATTCCTCACTGCAAACTTCAAGCTGAGCGAAAAGGACACGGCCACCTTATCCCATGCCTACTAGAGTCAAGACAAAATATCTCTGATTCCCGATGTCACCACCTGTTGACGAAGATGCAAGTGATCGTTTTCAGCAATTACCACTTGATTGAAGGATTCTTTGAACACTGTCATGATGATGTTACGAAAAGGAGCTGTGGTCGCATTACACAAAAAGATGATGATGAGGTAATAATGAGAGTATTTTGATATTGGGCTGTTTTATTATTTTATATTCCCTACCTTTTTGACCGAAGACGTCCGCATTAGAGGTTTTGTACCATCATGTGACGCCGACGGCAGCCATGTTTGACATCATATCTATTCTTTTCAATTTCATTCAAAACAACAAATCATTAATATTCATAAGGCCAAACACAATAGAAAATCACAACCATGACTGAGTTTTAAAATCTGCAAGAGATTCGCCCTGTTTTGCATACAACTGTAACTAAGATTTTCTCCGTGAAAAGTGCTTTTATCTTGAAAATTTAAGTAAAATTTTAGTAACACATGACCTAAATATCCTAAACCTTTGATAAGTGAGATAAAACATTTGCGTCCGACCTTTATGGGGCTAAAAACGCTCGCCTGTGGCTCGCCATTTTAAATCCCCATAAAGATCTCCCACTCATGTTTTATCTATCACTTAAATGTATTTTCTTCTGATTTGAACCAGGATATCCATGATCAAAATGAGGTCCTGGAGTGTTTAGAAGACCACCAAGAAGAACTTTCCCCAATGTGTCAGAAGCAGATCTTTCGTATGGCTGAGCTGTCTGCTGATGATTATCATCTTGATCGACCCTTGTACTATGCATGTAGGGACGACCGTGAAAAGTTCTGTCATGACATCCCAGCTGGTGAAGGCAAGGTGTACCAGTGTCTAAAAGACCACAAATTTGAGGAAACCATGTCTAAAGAGGTAGGATTTGAAGATCACAAATACCCAGTACATTGTCGTCTTAAATGCCGATTTACACGGGCCAACTTTTGCTTATAACTGTCGCATGCAATCTGCTTACACCACACTTACAACATGAATTGCGTCGTGTAAATCAACCCTACAACTTGCTCACAACTGTTGTGTACGACCAGAAGAAAGTTGTAGCAAGTTGTAGGGTTGACTTACACGACACAATTCAGGTTTTAAGCAGGGCATAAGCAGATTGCATGCGACAGTTGTAAGCAAAAGTTGTCCCATGTAAATTGGCGTTAATAGACTTAAGCTTGAAGTTTAGCCTTTTCATTTGATAGGTGCAGTCCACTTTTGTGTTGTGTGGATTTTTGTGATTTTATGAATTTCAGCGATTGCAATAGACCATTTCACGGTTGTCGTCACTCAACCTCAGCCTTGATAGTGTGTAATATATTCTTTAGAATTTGACTACAACTCACGGTAATTTAAAGAATGTACATATTATCAAACAATAGTCCATTTTCGAGATGCACGAGCGCACTTAAAACTTCCACAGGCTTTAGTCAAATTCTAAAGAATAAATTACACGCTATCGAGGCTGAGGTTGAGCGACGACAACAGTTGGAAACGTGATTGCTAGTATCGCTTTGACTGTTGTGATCGCTGAAACATGTTTTGGGCTATTGCAGCAATCATAGATACAGTATCATAGCGATGAAACAGAAACCAGGCTTATTATTGATTGCAAGGGAGGAGAGGGCAGGGGGGAGTGCAGGGGGTATCCTAGGGCTGTCAGCACCAAAGATCAAATTTCATTTCAGAAGAAACCTGGAAAGAAAATTGAAAGAAACCCTTCAAAAAAAAAAAAAAAAAAATTGCAACAAACAACTCTTTCTCACACATGATTATTTCCAAGTATTATAACTTTGGGCCTCTCCTGTTTACCAAAATATTGTAGGATGGCATTAATTCTTGTTTTATTCTATTATTCTAGTGTCAAGCTGCATTGACCATCAGACAGAAGGTTGAATCGAAGGATTATAAGGTCAGTCATTCAGAAATATTTACAAATAAGAAATTTATTAAACTATTATTCATGAAATAACATGTTTCTGTTTGATGGAGCAGTTAGGAATGGATCAGGGAGGAGGGAGAAATGGCTTACAAATACAGGGAAGAGGGAAAAATGGAAAAACATAGGGAGAAGAGAGAGCCAGCATAAAAAGGGGGGAAGAAAAAAAAAATTATTATCCAATTAAATTTTTTTGCGGAGGGAGAAATGGCTGAATAAAATTAGAGAGAAGGGAGAAAAATGGCATAAAAAATAGGGAGGGAGAATTCCTCTCTGCTGTTAATGCACAATAAAGATATTTTAGAACGTTTTTCCCTTTGATTTTCTGTAGGCAGACTATGGGCTTTTGAAGAATTGTGAAGCAGACATTGAGAAATATAAGGATGAGTACAAGTGTGATGTGGGTGCAAAATCACCTCATGGTAGTTTAGCTGGTGTTCTTCTTTGTTTGGAAGATGCTCTCAATGATGGTAAGAATCTGTTGTTTGATCGATTCTACCTATCTCATCCATCCATTCATCCATTCATCCATCCATCCAATCCCATCCCCATCCATGTGTCCATCTATCCCATCCATCCATCTATCCCATCCCATCCATCCATCCATTCATTCATCCAATCCATCCATCCCATTCCCATCCATGTGTCCATCTATCCCATCCATCCATCCATCCATCCATCCATCCATCCATCCATCCATCCATCCATCTGCCATCCCACAGCGGCTGGTTAGTTGTTGGTCATGATGACTTGGACCTCTATCTTTTCTGGATCAATTTCACTGGTCAAAATGTGCAGCAAGGCAAAGATTTGACCAAACAAGTTCCAATAAAAAAAAAAAAAAATACCACTGTGTTCCTTGACTACAGATTCATTTACACAGGGTTAGCCTTGATTTGTTGAAGTTGTGCATTCTTTACTTTACCGTTGGTATTTGTGAATATTTAGACACTGAAATGAGGCTAACCCTGAGTAAATGAGTCTGTAATCAATGAACACAGTGCATTTTACATAATACTTTACGATTCGAAAAAGGACTATTCTGGTCGGACATTGTCAGTTCATATTTTTAGCCCTGCTCCCATTGTTCATTTGTTTATCTATCCTAAGCACCTCTAATTGCATTTTCAGGAAAGCCCGTTGATAATCAATGTCAATCTGAACTTTTTGAAATCCGCCGACAATTAATGGAAGACTACAAGATCAACCCTGAGGTTGTGGTAAGCTGTGAAGATGAGATAGAGAAACACTGCAATCAAGGAAAAGAGAGAGAAGGAAAGACCTTGGATTGTTTGATGAAACTAGCACAGGAGGGAAATATAGGCAAGAAGTGTGAAAAAGCTGTTGGTACACTGCTGAAAGAAACACATGCTGGTGGAGATTATCGTATTGACCACACCTTGTACATGGCTTGCGAACCTGTTGTGCAGACAACATGTAAAGATAAAGGAAAGAAGGAAGGAGACGTCATGTGAGTATTATAACACCAGTACCTTTATCTTTGTCATCAAAAATACAATTTTTCAAACGACTGAACATTACAAATTTGAATAAGATATAGTTGTGTAGCAGTAGTGCACTTGCCTCTCATCTCTGGGGTACACCTCAGGTTTGATTTTTGCATTCTGCATCATATTTGAGTAGAGTTATTGGATCTCTCCCTTGATTGGAGGGTCTTCTCCGGGTTCTCAAGATTACCTCCTTCCACAACACCAAATAAATTATATTGAATTCCATTTTGATCTGTGAGTTAGCCATGCCCTGACTTAGATCAGCCCAGAGGTTGTTTCAGGGTTTGATCTGTGAGTTAGCTGTGCCCTGACTTAGATCAGCCCAGAGGTTGTTTCAGGGTTCGATCTGTGAGTTAGCCATGCCCTGACTTAGATCAGCCCAGAGGTTGTTTCAGGGTTTGATCTGTGAGTTAGCCATGCCCCGATGTAGATCAGCCCAGAGGTTGTTTCAGGTTTCAATAAAGATGCCCTTGCTACTTAATAGACTATTAACAAATTTCTCTTATTTTCAGGGTCCTCTCTTGCCTTATGGAGCACCTAAATTCTGATGTAATGAACCATGAATGCCGAGAGCAGTTGTTACATTTACAGTTCTTCGTTTCAAGAGATTTCAGGTGGGTTGGAGATTGGTTGTGCTTTCTGCTGCTATGGTGAAGCTGGGGTGCTTACCATTTACCAGGAAAAAACAGAAATTCTGATATGAAAACAGATGGTGTGTCATTCCAATTGGAAGGTTCCAGATAATTTGATCTTCCGATTGGTTTGATTTCATGGTTACGTACTGTACATCATTACATGCGATGCAGGGCCCGGTTGTACAAAGGGTAGATTTATTTATTTATTATTATATTTAACGAGGAAGCCACACTCATCGGTGATGATTTTCAGGAGGGTCCTCTAAAAAATTAAGTGTTTCCACTGGGGATAGTGCCATCCGATGAATAAATCCTTATCCAGTGGATAAGTGGACGCTGTTATCCAATAAATTTATCCACTGGATAAGATTCATCCATCAAATAGCACTATCCACCTTTCGTACAACCGGGCCAGGGGCATAGCAAGGATTTTGTCATGGGGGTGGGGGGCAAAAACCCATTTTCAGAACATAAGCCAAATAAATGGTCAACTGGCTACACCCCTGTGATGGTTGCATCAGGGAGGTGGGATGGGGATGGAGATAAATCAAAATAAATATTAGGAAATGGAGTGTTCTGATTGGCTAAGAGCCCTGGTTATACATGTACCTAGTGTAATGAACCTATATTGTCTTAGAAAAGTTTCATCAAATGTTATCTCTTGTTTCATATTATCTTCAGGTTGGATCCAGATCTTTATCAAGCTTGTAAGAATGATGCTAAAGAACACTGTCATGCACCATCTTGGAGCCAAGAATCTGATGAACTGCCAAGTGGGATGATTGTGTCTTGTTTGTACAGAAACTCAGGCCAAGGGGGAAAGGTACGTTTGATGGTTAGAGTGCTTTTCATAATTCTGTGACATGTGGCATGTTGGCTTCTGTAAATCAAACTATGACAGTCTGAGTTCATTCTATTTGCAAATGATAAAGAAATTCCCATGTGAAATGGCTGTTGAGTTTTCATGTAGAAACCTTGTATTCACTTTCACCCATCTGTTAAGGTGGCTCACAGTAATTTTTTCCAGACCAACCATTTCTGATTTTCGATTGGACAATAGCTAAACTTACTTTGTTAGGATTGATTTGATTTTAAGGTCAAATGATGGTAGACATAAGATGGAAGTTTGTAATCATGATGTTCATTTCCTTTAAATTGCTGTTACCATAGTAACGATTAACAAATCTCCTAAAAATCGATTTTTGTAACATATTTTTCATTGAATAATTCGCATGCTGATTTTCCTCTGATGCATGATAATCCCAGTCCAATAATCCCCATGAGCAAGCTTGTCATACATATAGGATATTACATGGTCGCGCGGAGATACAAATTGTATCTTCGAGTTTTCATAATATCAGCACGAAAAGATAAAATTGGTATCTCCAAGCGGCCATGTAATGTTCTGTTTATTATATGAAATCATCAATGAAAAATAATGGAGAATTTGAGACTTGCTGAGCAAAAAGTTGAAATTTGAAATTTTATCATTTTGATGTCACTCAATATCACACTCTATTTCATATGATAAATTTGCATATTTCACTGATTGCCGACTTTAAACCACCTTCCTCCCCAGGAATTTTTCTAAATTGTTGGAAATAGCATCTCTAGATTGCCCCTTCTTGGCATTGGTTTATTAAGAACGTTTTTTTTTGTAGGTTTCACAAGATTGCGCCCAGCATGTTCGCCGAGTGATGCATCAAAGAGCACTTGACGTCCACTTGATACCAGAAGTACAGGAGTCGTGTATGCCGGATCTAGCCAAGCATTGTAATGACAATATTGAAAAAGGACAGGTAACTTAATGAGAAAAGATTTGTTTGTCTTATGGGAACCAAGGTAGGGGTGGTGGAGCCTTAGTGGGTTCATTTTCTGCACATTATTTGGCATCAGAGTTTGTTGGGTCTCTCCCTTCAGTAGTTTTCTCTGGGTTTTCCAGTTTTTCTCCCTCTGCAAAACCTAATAAGTAGTTCCAATTTGATTTGTGACCTACTGTAGATCAGCACAGAGGTTGTTGAAGGTATAATAAACAAATAGGATTCAAAGACTTTTTGATAATCTTGTATCAAGTCCAAGTATCTTGTGTGCTTTCGTCAAAAATTTCTGAGCTAGTAAATTTTTGATCCATAGGTATGGGCACTTCACTTTCATGTCTCGATAGGTGGAGTTTGTACATCGATTTAATAACATTGAATCATCAAAGTGAAGCGCTCATACCTAATTGGTTAGTGGTAAAGAGCACAATTAAAAGTTGTCAAAAAGAAATAAGAAACTAGTGGAAGTGACTACGGTACGGCAACTAACACAGTATCAGCTCAATGTCTTATCTAATCAAAGGATCTTTTGTGGTTTTAGGAAGTTGAGTGTCTGCAAACTCACCTGGAAGACTTGAGTGCAAAGTGTAGATCAGTTATTGGTAACTTCACGGAAGAAGAAGGAGAGGTATGTACCACTGTCTTCATTCATTCACTGTTTGAAAAGGTTGATAAGTAATGAACTATTGTCAATCAAATAGACCTCTTTAGCTTGGGCATTTGTTTTGGTTTAGACCAAATCATTCCCTTGAGTATCATTTCATTCTAAATAAAGAAGGAGGTATATATCTATTTTCACTGTTGTTGCATGAGCTAATCTGTTTGTCTGTCTATTTCTATTCACAGGATTATCAGCTTGATCAGACACTAGTACGCATGTGCACAGGAATGGTGACCAAATATTGTGAGGTGAGATAATAGTCTTTTATTATTATACATTTTACTCACTCAGGGCTTTTAGAATAAGCTGACGGCTGCTGGAGCTCTGGCAGTTGCTTTGACATTAACTGCTGGCTACTTTTTATTTTTCTATCAGGTCTATAAAAAAAATTATTTGATTACAGCCAGCTACTTCAGACTTACTACTACCACCTACTCCAAAACATTCTAAAAGCCCTGCAATTTTGCTTCTGATTGGCCAACAGCCTTCAGCCAGTCCCTGATATTGTGTGAACTTGATATGATAAATGTATTATCTGTAGGTTTTTTGCAGATAATTCATTGATCATGTCAAGCTCACTCAAGGTCACAATGGAGATTAAATTGTATTTGCTAATTTTTGGAAGTAAAATTAGATAATTATTCTTACCAGTAGTTTGCAAAATATGTAATAAAACAATTATTAAAATTGGTTTTTGCAAGATAGCACAAATTTTCAAGACCTCGGCTGTTTTATCGATCTAAGCCTATGGCTTTGCCAGATAACACAGCCTTGGTCTTGATAATTTGTTATGTTTGAGCTTACTTTGTTTCAGAAAAGAAGAGTCAACATTGTTTTTTCATTTTTCTGGGGTTTCGGTCTCTGTTCATCACATGTAAAGCATTATGAGATGAGGCAGAAAACAATTAATTGATGAAAGCCAAAAACACCAAGTAAGGTTCAAGTGTTTTGCATACTGAAGGTTGGTGTTATTTTCAGGATGTTGTGAACCAAGGTGACACTGAAGGAGTTCTCCCTTGTCTTATTGACCACAAAAATGACCCTGAGATGGATGAGAAATGTAAAGCTTCTATAGAACACTGGCAACTGGTGAGTATTAAGTGTTAATTTAATCACCATCTACACCGTAATCATCAGCATTATCATCATCCATCATCATCATCATTATTATTACCATCATCACCAACACCATCAACTCCATAATCATCAGCATTATCATCGTCGTCATCCATCATCATCATCGTCATTATTACCATCATCACCAACACCATAATCATCAGCATTATCATTGTCATCATCTGTCATCATCATCATCATTATTACCATCATCACCAACACCATAATCATCAGCATTATCATTGTCATCATCTGTATTGAAATTTGCTGACTAACATGCTAATTCAGTTTGCTGCAAAGTGTGTTAATAAACTATTATTATTATTATTATTATCTGTCATCATTATCATCATTATTACCATCATCACCATCGGTTACTCACCATCAACACTATAATAATCAGCATTATCATCATCATTATCCTCTCTCCTCAAAAAATCAACTTCTAAATTCCAATTAGAATCCAGCGGAAGAAGAGTCACTCCGTGGAACCATTGTTAATTCCCATTATTTCATTTATTTTATTCATTTTATAACAACTGAATGCACTGACTAACTTGTGGCCATCTGTGGTGTCCCTACATTAATAATAACAATATTTAATCAGGAAACTCTATCACTACAGTGGTTTTCATAGAGGTCCTACATTGGCTAGGACCACCATCTAAGATGTCATGATAATCATTATCCTAGTTTTTTAACATTGTTTTTGACACTTCTTTTAATCCTTTATTTCAAGATTGAGCTGAAAGACTTCAGATTTTCTGCTAAGTTCAAGAAATCCTGCAGAGGTGATGCGGAGAAACATTGTCATGAAGCCAAAGATAAGTAAGTATCAGAAGGTTTCTAACTCCCGTACTAGCAATGGATCACTTAAGGGGGCTTTCATTTATTACTGTATAGTGGGGGGGGGGGGGTCGGCAAAATCATCTGTTGTCTTTTCCAAATATTACCCAATCCCCCCTTTCCTTGTTGGTAAAAATATCATAACCCACCTTATATTTTGCCAAGTTTATTACTAAATCGCTATAAAGCTGCATACAATTAGTAACAACTCCCATATATAGCTGCTGAAAATAATATGACCCCCCTAAGATTGCCGAACCCCCCATACAGTAATAAATGAAAGCCCCTTAAAATGCAAGCACAGTTCACATCTGTTGACGGACTGTCAGCCATGTTTGGTGGACATCCCACTGTTGCTCCATTGTCACCATCATGATCTGGCTATTATGTAGCCGTTAGTTTCTAAAGAAAAGATACTCCCTACAGGGACTGTGGAGGCAGGGGGGGGGGGCACAAGTTTAGCCAAAAATAATTTTCTGTTACGATTTGCCTAATACTTTGACATGAGTTTAATGCAATAGATATGTTGTAATTGCCTCTCAAAACATTGGAAATTGCATTTCCGAGAGCCTCAATTTAAAAATATTCAGAGGGGTGCAGGCATTCCCCCAGACCCCCAAAATCAGCCCCCCAGATTATCCCCCACCTAAAACTACTATGCCCTGCAGTACCTGATCTAATGGTCGACAAATTAGGGCCCTACTGAAAACCACATATAGTGATGTAGGTTCCCTCATTAAAGACTATTATTATTATTATTATTACAAATGAGATTTGACTATATTCATTTCTGATTGGTTTGTTTTTAATCATCACAGACATGATGTCATAAAGTGTTTGAGCAAACTGGTACGAGATGCAGTAATAAACGAAGAAACCCATGTCATCTCTGATAAGTGTCGTGCTGAGCTGCGTATTGCTGAAAAAGAGGAGGTAAAAATATAAATTGTTGCTTCGAATAGATGTTGTTACTTTTGTTGCTGTTGATATTGTAGTTGTTTTTCTCTCTCATTTTGTTGTTGTTACAGCAATTCACAATCACTGAAATCATACAATTTGCCATCACAGCAAAATAGGGTTTTATTGGACATCAATCAAAGTGTTTCCATGACATTGTCAGAAAACATGACGTTTTCAATAGAACATGCCAACGGAGTGTCATGGAAATGCATTGATTGATGTCCACCGAAACCTACTTCATAGAGATGGCAATTTGTATGATTTGGAGCACTGTAATGATGTTGCAGTTATATGCTGGTGCTGCTGTTGATATTGATACTGCTGCTGATGTTATAGTTGTCATTCTGGTTGTTGATGAATTAGGTTGGTGTTATCATTTTTTGTTATTTTGTCATTTTCGTTGATGATATTGCAAGCTATCATTGTTGTTGATGATGGTGTTGTTGTGTTGATATTTCAGCTGATATAGATTTGGTCATAATAATAATAATAGTAATAGTAATAATAATAATAATTGGTAACGTGGGAAGTGGTTGCAAGGGTAGATCCAGGGGGAGGGTCAGGGGGGATTTAACAAACACATAGAGACATGAAAGAGGATGGTGGGCTCGATGATGAATGACTTCCAAAATGGCTGTTGACATCACAACGTCCTGAAAACAGGTGAAATGGCATCTTGAATGTGGTATCGTGATGTCAATGGTCATTTTGGAAGACATTTCATGTCAGCGTAGGCATCCTCATCTTTCATAATATTATGCATTGTGTTTGCTAAGATCTCTCTACTAAGGTCAATAGTATTTTTCATATTACTTCTGTTTTCATGTAAAGTTTGATTGTCACAAAATTAAATTGTCGTCTAATTATAATCGTATCAATCTTTTAGGGAGAAAACATTCATTTTGACCCTGAATTATTTGGTGCTTGTGGTGATGATGCTAAAACCCTTTGTTCTCACATCACAGCAGGACAGGCTAAGGTAAAATTGATTTTAGTTTTAGTTTTAGTTTTAATGTGAACCAACATTTTTACCATAACTGTGAATTTCTCGCTCGCTGATTGATCGAGAGCCATGGTAAATAAGAGGAGAAACCTAAGAGGACATACCAATAGAATGACGAATCGCTCGCACAAGGATCCAGTGCGTGCTTGAAACAGATTTTCTTTCAAATTTTTTCTTTCGTTTTTGGATATTTTATTTGACTTTGTTATGATAAAAAACAATTATATAACAACAAAAGTCGGCTATGCCTTGTGGGTACATAACATTTGGACCATTTTTTGATGTCATATCATGGGAAATAAGAGTACATACCACGCTAAACCATCGGAAATCTGTTAATTCTGATAGAAACATTGCCAAATCCAACAGAGCAAGCCATTTCAGATGTGCTGGTTTATATTAGGAAAACAATTATTTATTTAATAATTTCGTATGATTTGAGATGAAAAATAATTTAAGATATATGTTGATAAACGAAATTTCTTTTGCAGGTGTTGGAGTGCCTCAAGGATAATTTTGACACCCTTAAAGAGAAATGCCAGGAACAGATCTTTGAACGAGAGGTATACTTATATTGTTCCAATATTTCAACTAGTAACTACTATCTTGATGAAAATATAATGTACACACTGGTTAAAATTTTGTTCTAAAATATAAGCTATGGTGCTATGTTGGTCAAAGACTGGCAGATGTTTCCAAACCAGGAATAAAGAACACATCAGTCCTGAACTTAAAAATATGTGCAAAAGGATCAAACATTGCCGATCATGCTTGGTCAAATAATCATTCTATTGACTTTGAACATTCTAAGGTCATTGATTTGGGTAATTTTTGTGTTCGTAAGACTCTAGAATTGTAGCATACTGCTTCAATTTCCAATGCTGATAACAATTCTAACCCTTTACCAAGACAACACTCTATTCTTTTGAAGTTTTCTATTTATATATTTGTAATTTTCCATCTTGTTCGTTAAAGGCTGTAGACAGACAACTGAAAGCTTATATTTTAGAAAAAAAGTTTAACCAGTGTACATTTTATCCTAGTTATGGTTCTTCTATTTTTGATAGTAACTACAAGTCATGAAAAAGGTTAATTAGTATGCATTACTCAGAGTAGAAGCAGTGTTACTTATTTTTCTTCTAATTTTTATTTTTTTTCAGAAAAAAGAAATGCGGATGCCTGATATTGACTTCCAATTGGTCAAAACATGCCAGAGAGCAATCGAGGTGAAGATTTTGTTATATTCAGATATCAAATGATGAATAATCAATTAAGGAAAACCACGTCCATACCCATGGTGGTGCATGGGGTGTGTCTGCATTTTGGTACTCAATTCAATGTCCAACATTTAGACTGCAGTGGGTTAAAGTGAGGTTTTTTTGAGGTTCTAAACTAAAACATGTTACGCCAATTTTCAATCTTTGGACAAAAATCAACCAGGCATTCTTTGCATGCTGAATGCCTGTTGAATGCCTGTTGAATGCCTGTTGAATGCCTGTTGAATGCCTGTTGAATGCCTGTTGAATGCCTGTTGAATGCCTGTTGAATGCCTGTTGAATTTCGAAAAGTAGCAAGAAGCCCCAGCTTCAGGTTGCTAGGATGTTCCTTAACGTTCAGTGTTTAAAATTGTTTGGTTTTTTGTTTGTGTACAGCACTTCTGTTCAGATGTTGAACCAGGTGACATCTTGAAATGCTTGAAGGAGCACAAGCATGAACCAAAGATGGATCCCAAGTTAGTTATTCCTTTTTGTTATTCATTTATCCTATCCTATCCCATTCCATCCCTTCAATTTATCCATCCATCTCAGTAGACCTTTCTCATCAATCAATTATCTTATCTATTATCCCATCCATCCATCCATCCATCCATCCATCCATCCATCCATCCATCCATCCATCCATCCATCCATCCATCCATCCATCCATCCATCCATCCATCCATCCATCCATCCATCCATCCATCCATCCATCCATCCATCCATCCATCCATCCATCCATCCATCCATCCATCCATCCATCCATCCATCCATCCATCCATCCATCCATCCATCCATCCATCCATCCATCCATCCATCCATCCATCCATCCATCCATCCATCCATCCATCCATCCATCCATCCATCCATCCATCCATCCATCCATCCATCCATCCATCCATCCATCCATCCATCCATCCATCCATCCATCCATCCATCCATCCATCCATAAATCTATCCATTTCGTCCATCCATCCATTTATCCTATCCATTCATCTATTTATTTATTTATCCATTCCATCCATCCAACCATCCATTCACCCATCCATCCATTATCCCATCCATCCATCCATCTATTCCATCCATCCACCCATCCATTTACCCATCCATCCATCCATCCATCCCATTCCATTCATTATTCTATCCCATCCCATTAACCCTTCCCAAAACTCCATCCAGTCCTTCCCATTAGTTCATCTCATCCATTTTTGCCCATCCTCACAGGAATCATCTTGTAAATGAAATTATTTTAACTCCAGCATGATTGTTGTTGTTCAGGTGTCGTAGCATGGTCACAAAGAGACAAAAGACACAATACAAAGGTACGTGATAAATAAATATTCTGATCTAAAAAAAAATAGCAATAGATCATTCCAAGATGGGATGGAAAGGAATTATGGGCATACAACTAAACATGAATAATCACAGCCTTTAAAATAGTCGTCGTAGCTATTCTTGGACGAGTCGTTGAATGACCTCTAACCTATTGTCTATTGCCTTTGGCTCTGACAAGCTTTTTTTGAAAGACGTATATAACATCCAGTGCTGATTAAGTAACATGTTTTTTGATTTTGATAGATTATCAACTGGACCCTGAATTACAGGGAGCCTGTAAGAGAGACGTGAAAA
Organism: Anthopleura xanthogrammica; assembly: GCA_964019055.1. Classification (NCBI taxonomy): domain Eukaryota; kingdom Metazoa; phylum Cnidaria; class Anthozoa; order Actiniaria; family Actiniidae; genus Anthopleura; species Anthopleura xanthogrammica. Next base: position 3,923,297 of record OZ025207.1, read on the forward strand.
AGTTCTGTAAGGATGTTAAACCTGGTGAAGGTCAGATGGTTGGTTGCCTTAGGATGCACATGGAAGTAAGTTGATATTTTTTCTTCAAGAAAATACTGCTATTTCCAGATGAACGCACCCCTCGTCGAATTTCAATGGGTCGAAAAATGTTTGAAGTCATCAAATCCCACGCCACAACACATTCTTTTTGGCACGTGAACTTGTCTGCGCGTTCAACTGGAAATAGCAGTAGTGAATACCAGGCCTCAACCATGATGATGTTTTATAGCTTAAGATATTTTGAAAAAAGGTTGTGGTAGTTTAGGTATGAAATGTCATGCGGTTAGGGGTCTATTGACAGAGAACTTTAGAAAATTTGTGAAGAACAGCATTTCTAAACTAATAATTTGTATAAAACATTTGCTAATTAGGTGGTGTAAAAAAATAGGTGCTTAAATGAATTTATTTCTTAAGGATTTTGTCATACTAAGCTAGTCTAGTCAAGATAATCTAGTTAGATAATAATCTAGTTAGTTTTCTCCAATCACGACATCAATCTTTATTCTATATTGGCCAAATAAATTAAACATTAGAATATTAATTTGGGCATACAGTTTGGAAGGAGGAAAGCTGTAGAACTAAGAGGAAAACCCTTTTGATAAGGGACAGAACAAAACATATATTTATATTTTACAACCATCACTCCTATAATGGGCTCTTCCATGAGGTTCACTTCACACACTACCACTACATTCTATATTTACAACATACAACACTCAACTCACATGTTGATTTTTACGGAGGGAGGAAAATCAGGGACTCGAACCCCAGTCACTCTGGTGAGAGGCAAGTGCTCTCACGGTTACGTCACCCATGGGTACCAAACTTTTGGAATTATAGTCAAACTGTGGAGTTCTGAAAAATATAGATTTTTTTCAGGATTTGCGAGATCACTTACAGTTTGTTTCGTTTAATTTTTGTAGAAACTCTCTGAAGATTGTGAGGCTTACATCCGTTCTGTTGTGCATGAGGAAGCATTGGACTATCGTCTTGATCCTGTTCTCTCAAAAGCCTGTCATAAAGAGGTACTTGTTCCATCTCTTTGTTCTCATTCTCTTAATCTTTCTTGCATTCAATTTGTCATCTTCATTTTTTTTTCCCACTTTGGTATCTCCTGTCATTCTTTGCTAAATGGAGGTTATTTACCAGGAGGTCCAGCTAAGGGAAAGCTGTGCCTGAGGTCTTGAATATATGGACCAAGGCCAATGTCTATTTTCGAGGTTGAGGGCACAGTTTTCCTATCTGGACTGACACTATTATGGTTAATAGCTTTTTTTAAAACCATAATTGTGAAATTTCTCAATTTCTCTGTAGCAGTTAAGTTTTGTATATTATTAAATGATGTTTCCCCTGACGTCACAGTCATTAACATATAGCATGGAAAAACCTTCATAACTTCAAGACCTATCACTCAAACTGAATTTTTTTCTGGCCGGTCAATAGCTCACGTCATGTAGAATCTATACTTAAAATATAGTCAGATGTGTCATAGGCACTTTAAAGCATGCTGTGATTGGTCAGTTCATGTATGGATTAACAAACCTGGGTTAACGAACTTTGTCTTTAGGTTGGAATGCTTTGTGATAACATTACGCCAGGCAAGGGCAAAGTAGAGGAATGCTTGAGAAATAATCTAAGGAAAATATCAAACCATAAGTGCTATGCGGTGAGTAGGGATATTCAGTTAATAGGCTTCAAATCAATTAGGTATCGGTGCTGTGATAGGCAGAGTTTGTACATCAATGTAATGATGTTGTGCAAATTTAAATGTACAAACTCCACCTATCGGAGCATCAAAGTGAAGCGCAAATACCTAATTGGTTAGTAGTAAAGAGCACAATTCACGAGTTGTCAAAAAATGTCAAAATTTAAATAAAATAAAAAATAAAAAAAACGTGTGGAAGTGTTCAAAGTACGGCACATATCACTACAAAAGATGCATATGGGAAAACATTTTGGGCACTAAAAGCATTTATCAAGTATAAAAGTGATTGTCAGATGAGGAAAAGGGTATGAAATAGCATTTAATTATCTTTATTATTAATTCAGGAGGTTATTCGAACCATGAAGGAGGGCAAAACAGACATCTATGCCGACCCTGTTCTTCATGAAGCATGTGTTACTGATCTGACCCACTATTGTGAAGAGGTTCCCCCAGGACATGGACGAGGTATTAACTTCATAAACACTCTGTATTGCCAGTGACCTTGCACACTTGTTTTAAGAAGCAAGTGTGGTTTGGTTGGTTAGTGTGTTGCCTGCTAAGCAAGAGGTCTATAGTTTGATCCTTAGTGACCTTGCACACTTGTTTTAAGGAGCAAGTGTGGCTTGGTTTGTTAGTGTTCTTCCTGCTAAGCAAGAGGTCTATAGTTTGATCCTCAGTGACCTCACACTTGTTTCAAGGAGCAGGTGTGGCTTGGCTAGTTAGTGTGCTGCCTGCTAAGCAAGAAATCCATAGTTTGATCCTTAGTGACCTCACACACTTGTTTCAAGGAGCAAGTGTGGCTTGGTTGGTTAGTGTGCTGCCTCTTAAGCAAGAGGTCCATAGTTTGATCCTTAGTGACCTCACACACTTGTTTTAATAAAGCACCAAATGAATAAAGAAAAAACATTTAGATACAAATTTCTAAACCTAGGAAAACGGGTTTATGTACAGGATATTCCAAGTATATCTTAGTTTGTGGAAATCTCTGGGTAGGAATAAAGAAGTCTTCTATGGTAACAGTATTCTCTCTGACTGTATATCATTGCATTAGTAGCAAAGACCATAATTCCCATCATTTCTCTTGCAGTAATGCAGTGCCTGCTGGAAATAAAGACTAAAAAGAGATATCGACTTAGCAAGAGCTGTAATGCTATGCTTAATACCAGAATGAGAATGTGGGGTGTCGGCAAGGTAAGAATGGATATAGTACAATTATTCTTTGACGGTACTAAGGTAATAAGATGAAAAAGTTGTGTAAAAAATATCACAACCATTTGTACTTCCAAAGATTAATGAGGGATATCAATCTACACATTATTATCTGAATTTTTCTATCACCAACATCTGCAGTAACCAACAATCATCAGCATCATCAATTATTAGTGTAATCGTCATGATTATCAGCATTGCCATCATTACTACTATCAGCCGACTGTCAGTTTATTAACAACTGTGATCATGCTCATTACACACCAGGTACCCAGATTTCTGGCTACTGCGTGCTAGGATTTCCTAGAGTCTGGCATTTTATCAAGCATGGGCAGTAAGAATGACAGGATTCTGGGGTTAAGAGAGAGTTACATAGGGACAGCCATTGATCAGAATGCTCTTATTTTGTTTCAGATTGCTCAGTTTGAGACTTTGAGTGATGTTGCCTTGTCCCTCTCTGCTTCACCTTCCAAAAACTACTTCTTAATGGTCATCGCTATCGCACTTGCATTAATATTCTTAGGTGGATTGGTGTTCGGACGTCTCTCGAAGAGAGTTAAAAGAGAATTAAAGGATCGGTGATTTTTCTATGATTTTCATCAAAAGGGACCATAAACCAATGCTGTACTTTTTTGATATCGGATAAGCATTCAGCTCAAAGAACTTTGGAGAAACATCATACCTCTGACTATTAGTTCTTCGTAAACTTGAGCATTAGTCTCAACTTTACTATCTGTAACCTAGTTTTCAAATAGCAAATATTTTGTTTTGCTTTCTCTAAAGGGATGATAAATGAAAATAACGATATTTCTTCAAAATGGACCTCATACAGCTATTCAACAGTGAGGCTAACAAAATATAAAATAAATCACGCGTTTTCTCGATGGAATTTGTGGCATTTCTTTTGTATTTCCATGTTAGCCTCGCATTCAAGATAATTTCAAAAGGGGTCTATACACTTCCAAGTTATAAAATTTGAAGCACTTACAGCTAATTTACGTCATACGTGACCAGTAGATCCGAAAATTCAAAATGTAGTTTTCAAGTCTTCATACTAACATTTCAAATCTCCGATCAACGGCTCCGATATTCCAAAAAAAATTCAGTTAAAAATTAGGTTTTGGACCCGTTATCATGAATGATTATGAAATATTTTCCAAAAGTGTTTACTTGCCAACCACATCGCTAAGTATCAGCACCAAAAAAATTATTTTTAAAATAAAAATATTTTGAGATGCTAGACTTTAGATCGTAGTCAGACGCCAAGATTTAGAATTTCAAACGAAGCTGCCGAGACTCAAATCGACGCATTTGACTTACTGGTCACGCGTGACGTAAATTAGCTGTAAGCTTTCAAGTAATTCCTTACGCCCAGTTTAGATGCTGAATTTGACCTGTGCCGAATCTTATGCAAATGAATTTAAACAATAAATTGGTTTTGGCCATTTGCATTAGATTCGGCACGCTGGGCCTTATTAGTTAGTCAATTTCACATACGTAGCACTTATTCAATTATTTGTTCGTAAAAATAAAAAAAAAATTAAAATATCATAAAAACTATAGTAATAAGATAACAAGATAAGAATTAATATAATGTTGACTTCTGCGCTAAAATTCTCATAGATTTATTAGCAGGAAATGCATCATTGATATCAGTGATTCTGAAGATCGATTACATAAGGACTTGATCGCACCACAAGTGTCACGATTTTGGGTTGGTAAGCATGTTGACTAATAGACCCTTGCAGCACGTCGTAATGCAGCTCAATTTGGAGGACAAAACAATATGTTTCCAATTCTCAGGAGATTGAAATTATTTTGTTTTGTCCTCCAAATTGAGCTGCTTTGACATCACATGAAAGGGATCTATTTATTTAATTTTAATATAGCACAAATATTTTTAATGCACCAATAATGCACCCCAGAATCGGCATAGCTGTAGGACCGGTATCATATACAGGACATATGTATGACTGTAAGTTATGATTCACAGTACAGAGAGATACAGATGTAAGTCAATTGCCGTATTTCACTATGACGTCACATCAAAACAATCTATTGTTTTAACGCTAAGGATCATGGTCACCAGAGGGGGCAAAATAGGAGGAAAGAAAATAAAATCACAAAATTTGGGTTATGATATACTGGAAGGTGAGAGAAGCTAAATATTACACTGAATATCCCGAACGAAAGAAGATTTAGCCTAAATTTCTATTATTCTTGTCCATGTAAACAAGCTGTGATGTCATAGTGAAATAGGGCCATTCTGTACTGCAACCTTGCCATACGTCATGACCTTGCAGGGCAGGGGGGAGTGGATTGACCAGAGGGGTTGATTGGGTGGCTAGCTACCCTAGCTAGAGAATTCTGGTATAATTATATATAATTCTAATGCTTTCAGAAAAAAGGTTAAAATGCTAAGTTATAACTAGATATATTACTGTAGATTGTATTGTCACTTTAACATCTTCATGATCAGCCTTCTTAAAAATATTAACAGGTGGAAACATCATGTATGGTGCATTGTTTTGTTCATCACTGTAAATGTATCTGGTTAACACATCTCTGTACCATACATGAAGTACCATCCTATGGACTAAAGACTTGTGATAAAGTTCGAATATTAGCATATCAAATGTGGTAATTAGTTTTATGAATGTCTAGGTAGAAATTAATGGTGTAATCTAGTGTTACAGAGCTTCTTAAAGATGCACTTGGATGAAAATGGATGAAAATTGGGAATGACTTGAAACTTGGTTAAACTTATCTATATGGCCCCAATAGTAGCCAAGCAACATATTTTCTTCACAGCCAAAAGGTGGCGGATAAAAATTATCAATAATTTTAGCATCTAAATTGTGAGTAAATGACGTCATTTACTCAACCCTATTGTTCTTTTAGTTTTTAAACCAAAATTTCTCAATTTCAAGTGGCTCCCAAGCGAAAATGTTTGCCAATCTGGTTTTCATAATAATTTATAATTGAGTCATATTATCCTCAAATACTTGAATTATTCGGACTTTCAAAAATTTGAGTGTTTTCGTCCAAGTGCCTCTTTAATAGCACATGCGTAGTGACAAGGTAGGTTTTGGTTGATGTCAATCAAGGCACACAACCTTAGATCTTTGTGTTTTTCAATGATGACTTTGAAACACTTTCATTTATTTCCACCAAAATCTTCCTTTGTAGTTATGGCAATGATTCCAAACGTGTTATTGAGAATCACTGTACTTATGTAGGATGTCAACCAAAGTTTTCATTGCTCATTGACATCATACAATTTAAGTTTTCAACAGTAATAATTATTACAGTGCGATCAAAAAACTGTGGGCACCTATAAATATTCCAGGAATGTTCTATTGTTCGTTGGCCAATCAGAAATGACTCCTTAACCACAAGATGATGGAAAGATAACAATAACGCTTCTGATTGATTAAGAAACATTCTTAAAATATTTCTAGGTGCCCACGGTTTTTAGATTCGCACTGTAACACTATATACATGGAGTATTTTTGGAAGTTTCTATTAATTTTCATGAAGAAAGTATTGTGATCAGTATGATATGATATGAACGATTTTGATTTCGGAATAAAAATTTATTCATGTGGGTGGTGCTTAAAATGTAAACTTCTAGTTATCATAATCTAATTTATTCTTCAATTAGGATCAAACAAATTTTAGTTTATAATTATACACTAACTAGTAGCACACTAATAGCATGCACAGCAGTAGGAACTTGTAGCCAATTACTCGCACTGCATGCACTAGTAAAACACATACACCTAGGAATATGTGCATTAACATTGGACACACATATCCACTAGAATAGACCATTTTCAAGATGTGCGAGCACTTGTCGCAGGCCCAGGCATGAAAAGGAGGCATTTTCTAACAAGATCACTTGAGCTAATGACACTGCCCGAAAATGCCTCAAGATCATGTCTGGGCCTGCGTCCACTGCAGTGCTCACACTACGCACATTAGTATGGCATTGCCTCTAGGTTACCATAGAACTCATTGATGGCACTCATTTGATTTAAATCATTAACATCGTAACAGCAATAATATTGATGGCACAGAAATAAATTAACTGTGAAAGCCTTTGTAGATGAAATATGTGTTCAAATAAATATAAATGAGCCAAAAAGCTGAAAATGTTCTGTGTTGTAAGGGTCTGTCCTGTTCTGTCACTGTTCTGCTCTGTAAAAAATAGTTTCTGTTCTGTTCCATTCAGTGGCACAAGGGCCGATTTACATGGTACAATGAAGGTACAACTGTCACATACAATCTGCTTATGCCACAGTTACGACATGAATTGCATTGTGTAAATCAACACTACAACTTGCTCACGACTGAAGTGTATGACGAAAAAGTTGTAGGGTTGATTTACATGAAACAATTCGTGTTGTTTACAAGCGTGGCGTAAGTAGATTACATACAACAGTCGTAGGCAAAAGTTGTACCATATAAATCACATTAACCTCACAGTGATTGCTAATAATTCTTAGAGTTTCATAATTTATTTTAATTCTCATACAATAGCCTACTTTTGATATTCTGGTTGAGTGATCACACACAAAGCAATTCAAGGCGAGGCTCCAGGGAAACAAAAGAATTATTAGGATTACTCTGTTGTTTCCCCGGAGCCTCATCTTGAATTGCTTTGTGCGTGATCATGGGCTATTCACATCATAGTTATATTACTACATTATATTGTACATATATATTAATTATACACAGATCATTCCCAGTCACAACAAAGTGTGGATCTTGTTCAATGCAATCAAGGTAGTAGACATCTCATATAGTCATGTGCCCTTGTAAACGGTAAGTATTCAAGAGCATCTTCAACGCTTGGACTGGTTTTGATAGAGATGTGCCGCTGAGATCCACAAACCCTGGCCCTATAGAGGCTTTGCACCATCAAGTGAGGAGGCACAACAATAGTCTTTTCCCCCTGCGAAACTGAATTATTTCTTATTTAAGTCAGATTAGACCAGATTCAATTGTTCCTGCCTCCTGTCATGGCTGCCATCATGTGATGGTGCAAAGCCTCTAATAAGAAAATCTTGAAATGAACTATTATTTACTAAGACCCCTTGTGGCACATCGGAATGCAGCTCAATTTGGAGGAGAAAACAATAGGTTCCAATCCTAAGGAATTCTTTTGTTTTGTCCAAATTGAGCTGCTTTGATGTCACGAAAGGGGTCTATTGAAGATATTTCTGAGGGGAAACACTTTGATTGCTTTTCATTAAAACCTGCAGTATGTTGGTGATGATCCTGCATATAATTGCAAGGCATTTTTGATCAGCAGTTCATTTGTCAGGCCAGAGGAATATTTGACCTGTTAAACCCAAGTGTGGCTGGTCAAATGTCCAGAGAATGGGAATCATTTACCAGTCAAGTGGTTATTTTTACTGGACATTTGTCCGATAACCGATGCTTATTGGTAGCCTTGTAATTGTAATCTAAGTGTAACTAGCACAAGCGGTGTAGATCAAGTGCCCTTGAGGTTGTTTCAGGGGATCTTTGATTTACTAAAGAATCCACTGTAGTGTGAAAATACGAGAAGAAAAACATGCCATTGTCATACCTACAACATTAACGTTCATGTCTAAAAACATACAAACATTCCTTAGCGGCGTTATATACTGGCTGCTCAGAGCACTCTGGGAACTGTTGGGTACTCCAGAAGCAAGAGAAATACTCATCTTCCCTTCAGGCTCCCAAGTTTGCTTCTGTTGTGCTCTAAAGCTACCAGAAATCCATGTTTATATTACAGTAAAGGGACAGGCGCACTCGTGCTATATTGCTTTCAACCTTACTATACCATAAAAGCAGGTAGCTATCTTGTGTTTATACGCCCCTTTCAAAAAAGGTTGTTGCCGCTGAAAGCAACAAGCAACTACACAAGATGGCAAAGAACATCTGTATTTTACTCCTTATTTATTATTTAGACGCAATTATTTCAGTCGTTTTGTAATGGTAGGCTGCAACTGTTTGGATTCTTTAAGTGTTGTCCTGGACCTTCAGCTAATTAAAGCATCTTTTGCAGGTGGTCTTGGCTTCTGCTGCGACAACCTTTATTGAAATATGTATATATATATATATATATATATATATATTGTATCCCCTCTTGGGCAATTCAATGAAGAGTCTTCTCTATGCTATTTGTCAGTCCAAAAGGCAGATTCACAGCCTCATAATAAAAGCCACAAATCACACACTGTCTTTGCGAACACAAGCTAGAAGTAGTGTCAGCATGGCAGATTTTGTTAGCTCTTTTTAATGCATTTAATAAATTCATCTCAGACAGAATTTCTTGCAGATCCAACAGAAACCATGATGGCTTTTAGTTCGGTTCTCATGCAGACAAACTCCCCAATGATGGCCATCAAAGCCACCCAAATAATGTTCACAATCCACCATGTCCAAGACAAGGGAAATCCAGAATATACACAGCAAAATACTAGATGGATAACAAATGTAGTTGTAGTGAAGTCCAAACACTGGAAGGAAAAATAATAAATATTTTTAAGTGTAAAGAAAAAATATCTTTACAATATCCATACCTCCCATAGAACGGGAATATTTGAATTTTCAAGGAAAAATGAAGCTATAGGGTAGATCTTCTTCCATATCAGGAAATAGTACATAATTATAGCTCCCTTGAAGAGGATTCGTTAGGAGAGAGGAAATATGCTATGCTTGTCACGCACAAAAGTTTCAATGTGAGGCTCCGTACTAAATGCTCAGTGATTCTTGAAAGGAGAAAAGTATAAATTTAATTTAGCATGGAGCCTCGTACAGAAACCTTTGTGCATGACAAGCGAAGCATATCTTAGAATTAGTGGGCTATTCAACTGGAGAACTTGGAGAGAAACCTGCAAATCAAACTCTGCTCATGTGATAATGACTACAGGAATCAAAGGCTAGAGTGGAGAGGTGACTGCACTACTGCTACTCGCTTAACCTTACATGTCCTGTCATGTGACTTTGTCGTTAGGTCACATGACTAAACCCATTTAAGCTCCAATAAAATGGAACTTCAAGAAATCTGAACTGATGTTAAATTAGATTTGTGAATCAGACAATACTTGTTTACTTACTTGTTTGCCTCTTTTAACAATGAACCATAAAGCCACAGCACTGTCGTAAAAAGAAAAACAAGCATAAGAGATGATGAAATTGAAAGAATGATCTTTTAACAGATTTATACGGTCCTTGATGCTGGGCTAGAACATTTTTTGTGAAAAAATACTCGGCATGTTACAGTGCATTTAGTCACACTGTTGCATAGTTGACGTCAACTAAATTAGATAAGTTACTTACTATTTTAACTGACGTCACAAATTTCAATCTACGAGTAAACGGCTACTGAGATCAGGGGGGGAAATAATGATAAAACCGACTGTCTCTTAACACATTCTTTGGTAAAGTAAACCCTCAGATTTGCATGACGTTTAATTTGCTGCACATTTACTATTTTAGGTGACGTCACCTAAATAGAGTATGTCCGTGAAATACAAATTACTAAATAGCAAAAAATAGTGCTAATTAAATAATAGAATTTGTGCAATTTTGTTTTGCCAAATGTTTCACGGATATACTGTTTGCACTCTAGTTATCCAGCTAAGTTAGATAAATTTATCTAGCTATTCAACAGTGTGACTTAATGCACTCTAGCATCATAATGTCAGTAAACATGAAGTATCACTATAAAATAAATAATAATAATAGTGATAATAAAAATTCTTACACTTGATGAAAAAATAAGAAACAATAAAATGATTATGAAAGTCTAAGAAAAATAAGCACAGGGTAAATGGTATTTTCGTTCTGAAGACGTTAGAAAAAAAGAGAAAAAATTCGTGAGCCAAAGGCAAACCTTCATCACAAACCCCTCGAAAAAGGAATAATGAAAAACGTGTCGAAATCAAGCTAAAAAGAAAACAAAATACCGTTTGTGAAGACAAATCTTCTCAGGATTAAGCCGAGATGTCGAAATCGTAATACCCATAAATTATCGTAAATATTTTTGAAAATCTCTTACCCGGATAATGAATTAAGGCAAAATGAAGTAATAATAAGCTTTCCTTTTAACGTGGAAGTAGTTATTTGCTGAAAAAGAAAGCAAAATTCGTGAATTTTTCAACAACATACTCAACAAAATTTTTCCAACACGTCAACAAAAACGTTCCAAAAAATACCTTATAATTGAAGAATTGATCAAGCGATCGTATTGAAGTTGACCAATAATCAACTAAGTATATCCAGAACCCTAAAGAGAGATAATATGTACACTGTAGAGCGAAAATTTGAGAAATTATTAAGACAGGATCCCAAACATATGTTCTGAACTGTGTGTTCGCCATTTTGAAAACGTAAAGAAGAAACAGGAAATGACGTCATTACTACAGCGCGATATTTGCGGGCTCAGCTAGTTGATGTTATCTATGGTAATGTTTGGTTGATAATAAGTAAGTTAACTTTGGGGCTATTTTTGGGGGTTAAAATGAATAGTTTTTGCGGTGATTTTAGTAGGGAGCTGTTTATATGGTTCTAGTCTATGGTCTTGAGGAGTTATGTCGCAATCGAGTTTTGCAGAGTGTCCAATTTGTGCAAAATCTTTTCCAATATCAACAATCACCCAGCATGTGGAAGATTGTCTGACAGCATCAGAAACGTCTGGAAAAGTTCCTGACGAAAATACGACTAAGTCAGCTCAAATGGCGACGCAGAAGAAGACAGATACACGCAAGTCTTCGTTTTTTAGCCCAGCAAAGAAACCAAGAGATTTGGAAGCAAATTTACAGACGAAAACTACCGAAAAGTTTTCTCCAAAATTACAGAAAAGAGATTCGTCGACTTTGGCGGGAAAAACAGACACCTCACCGCCAGGGAAGAGAACCAAGATCGACTCAAAACTTTCAAGTTCAGCATTTTTTCAAAAAACTAAGGAAAGTAATAGTGCATCATCAGGTAATTTACCCGTTCAAAAGAACCCAAAACTGGTTGACATTCCTAAATCTATGACGGAACCCCGCAGTAAACTGAGGGGAAAATCTTCCAGAGATGACTTTGTGCCACTTGCCGAAAGAATGAGGCCATGTTCTCTTCATGATTATGTGGGACAGTCAAAGATTTTGGGAGACAACTGCCTTCTACGTTCTCTTCTGGATGCCAATGAGGTGCCGTCTATGATCCTGTGGGGACCCCCTGGCTGCGGCAAGGTAAAACAACTTACTACTTACTACAGGGGCAGATATCCAGGGGGTGTTCTTTGGTGCACCAGACACCCCACAGATAATTCTAAGTACAAATTGCATAAGTGTTATCAGGATTATTGGTGACATCACTGTATCGTCACTTTTTTTCATTTTGGACACCCCCCCCCCTTGCAAATTCTGGAACGACAGTCCCTGCACTATAACCTTTAATTAGGCTTCCTTGGGTGTTGGTGAGGATCAATACCACACCATTTTGTTCCCAGTCTTAGCCTAGTTTTCCCATTTCATGAGTCACCATGAATCTGGTCCAGGAAATTAATGGCCAGTATAATGATTTCCTATTCCTTTAGACCCCTTTCATGTGACATCATAGCAGCTCAATTTGGAGGGCAAAACAAAAGAATTTCAATCTCCTGAGAATTAGAACCTATTGTTTTGCCCTCCAAATAGTGCTGCATTATTACATGCTGCAAGGCGTCTATTCTGGTACCTCTTGTGGACAAGACCTATTTTCACCAGCATCACATATCCCATTCCCCTTGGCTCAAATGCTTATACTTATCCCTTAAGACCCTGTTATGCTGTGCAATTTTCACAGCAACTTTGTCTTGCAACGCCATTGTGATAGGCGTTGCTGGAGAATTGCAGGTGTTGTCTTGCAATTTTTTTGTTTCGCGTAGTGTTGCACAAAGAAGAATGCAGTTCTACTTTTCACAATGGGTTGCAGAACTGGCAACGCCATTGCTCTGTGTATCACCCTCCAACAGTTTTTCTCACAATTTTAAGGCATATTTTTCAAGTCACTGCAAGTTGTTGAGATTGCGTTCCAGTGTAACACCTCACTTCCGCAACCTGCAACACTACATCAGGGCTCGAAATAGCGGCCTGCCAATGGCCAAAAGCCAGGCAAAACTTAAGGTTTGGCAGGCAAAAATAACAGTGAACTGCCAAATCGAAAATAAAAATAATAAAAAGACAGGCAAAATTTACTGGACTGGCAGGCTATAATTGTTTCCTATTTTGAGCCCTGTACATTACAAGCATTGTGAGACAAGTTGCTGAGAAAATTGCAGCGCAACAAACAGGGCCTTTTAAAAATCTTGTTTCTTGAAGAGCTTAGGGGATGTTCACTTTTAATGGGGGGAGAGGATATGAGATTATCTTGGTAACCCATATATACAAGAGATCTGACCTCCCCCTGACTCCATTGTTGTATAAGAAATGTGAGTGTTTAGGGAGGGGGGGGGAGCCCCCAAGCTCAGATGCCTATGCAAGTGAACATCATCCAGTTCTACCCTTACCAGGCCTTCTATCTTAAAGCTACTGTATTGCCATTTATGGGACTAAACATTTAATGTAATACTTTTTCAGACTTCTTTAGCTCACATCATTGCAAATAATGCCAAGAAAAGTGGTCAATCAAGGTTTGTAACTTTGTCTGCAACTACCAGTGGTATTAATGATGTCAAGGAAGTGATTAAAGTGGCCAAAAATGAACAGCAGATGTTCAAGCGCAAGACTATTCTTTTCATGGATGAAATACATCGATTCAATAAGTCACAGCAGGTATTGGTTTCTTTTATTAGGTTACGACTGGGGTTTGATTCCTGGACTCAGTGTTCTTATGTGAGTAGAGTTGCTTGTTGGTTCTCTCCTGTGCTTTGAGGGCTTTTTTTCCCAGTTTTCCTCCCTCCACAAAAATTAACTTCTAAATTCCAATTCGATCATGGAACAAGGGCCACTTTTAATTGCTACCCACATGCAAAGCAAAGACTATTTCATTTACCTATTTTTTATCTACTGCCAAACTTCTTATATCATGACCCTTTATTCTTTAAACTTCGGCTTAATATAGTGGAATACATCTTGACCTTGGCAATCTTGCCAAACATTATTGTGGGTTATCATAAGTTGCATAAGCACCTCTCCTCAATCTGCACATTTGGCCATTATACCATGGAATTTAATTTGCACATTAGAACATAAATATACAAAATAAATAATTGAGAATTAACAGTGGCTCTTCTTCCACTGCATTCCAATTGGAATTTAGAAGTTGGTTTTTGCGGAGGAGAGAACCAACAAACAACTCTACTCACAAACAACACTGCTACGCCACCAGTGCTTTCATCAAATTATTGTTATAAATGCTCTTTCTTTCTGAACAGGACACCTTTCTTCCTCACGTTGAAAATGGTACAATCGTTCTGATTGGAGCAACAACAGAAAACCCTTCATTCCAACTGAATACTGCCTTACTGAGTAGATGTAGAGTAATAGTACTAGAGAAACTATCTACAGAGGCACTACAAAGGATTCTTGTTAGAGCTGTAATCAGAATGGGATGTGTTATGGAGGATGAAAGTGAGAGTAGTGATTCCAAAGATGACACTTGCACATTGGAACTAGGAAGGTTTGTACACAATTGTATTTAAAATATCAATTATGTTCACTTGATGATGATGATGATGATGATGGAGGTGGTAGTGGTAGTAGTTGTGGTGGCAACGATGATAACAGTGGGCAAAGAATTTTGTAAATCTACACAAAGTATACCTTAGACTCTACACAACCCTTAAAAATCCTAATCTATCTTCTGGAACAACACAACATACCCTCCTCAGACCCTTCACACTCCTTTGAAATTCTAGTCCCTCTCCACTAACTTGAATTTAAATGTAAGGAAAGACTGGATATTTTACAATGAATGATTGTATTCCTTTGTGTGTTACCTTCTTCAGTACCACACAAGTTGTTGTACAAAAGGATGCCATAATTGCATTAGCAAACTTCTGCGATGGTGATGCAAGAGCAGCTCTCAATGGCCTACAACTTGCAGTGCAATCCCAAATTGCAAAAGCACAACAGAATGTATCCAAACAAAGCAATGGACTGGCCTGTGATGCTGAAAAGGAAGACACAGAATTGCATAAAGATCATGTAACAGTAAATGTTTCCCACATCAAAGAGGGATTACAAAGAACACATTTACTTTACGACAAGAAGGGAGAAGAACATTATAATATTATCTCGGCATTGCACAAGTCCATAAGGGGAAGTGATGCTAATGCTTCATTGTATTGGTTGGCAAGGATGCTTGCTGGTGGGGAAGATCCACTATATATTGCTCGCAGGCTTGTAAGGATGGCAAGTGAAGACATTGGTAAGCTGTTCTTAGACCATGTTTACATGGACCAGGTTTCATTTGAAACCCAGATATTTCCTACTTGGTTAGGCCTTGCGTTTACATGACAACGATTGAATATAATGAGACTGCAATGTTCGAAAATGCTGTCTGAGACTATTACTTCATACCTTTCTCATGTAAATGCTCAACTGTATCATTTTCGACCCAGTTTCATGGTATCATGCTCATTAAATAGTGTTCAAGTGAAACTTGGTCCATGCAAAGGCAGCCTTAGGCATAGACATGGTTCAATTGTTTCACACACCAATGCAGTCCAGATAGTGTACGGTCAGTCACTGGTCATACAATATCTGGCTCAACATTACTGGTCAAAATGACCGTCAAGGAAAATTTTTGATCAGCCAAGTTCCAATTCTGGCTGGACATTGTCCATTGACCAGCAGTTATTTCAAGCCCTGCAGTCAATCAATTGCTACCTGCATTGGTAGAAAAAGTTCATTACTTTTAACAACTTACTTTAAAGGTTTGGCAGATCCTGAAGCCTTGACGCAGACTGTTGCAGCTTAC
Source organism: Anthopleura xanthogrammica (assembly GCA_964019055.1). NCBI lineage: Eukaryota > Metazoa > Cnidaria > Anthozoa > Actiniaria > Actiniidae > Anthopleura > Anthopleura xanthogrammica. Next base: position 3,939,198 of record OZ025207.1, read on the forward strand.
CAGGCATGTCATTTTATAGGAATGCCACAATGTGATGTAAGTAACACACTGACTTTGAGTGAGTATACTGTAAAATCAGATGGTGTAACTATTGCTTGTTTGGGTGGCATGCCGTGGGTGGCATGGACTGCTATGGTGCTGTTTCTTGGTGCTGTGTAGTTTATGCCTGGGTTCATGTGTTTGATTCTCCACTGAACTTCATATGTGAGTTGAGTTTGTTTGATGTGTTGTTCTCTCCTTTGCCATGAGGATTTTCTCCAGGTTCTCTGGTTTTCCTCCCTCTATAAAAAGCAACGTGTGAGTTAAGTGTTGTATGTTGTAAATAGTTAATGTAGTGGTATGTGTGCATTCGTATTTTATAAAAGAAATAAAAAAAAACTGGTTGCTGTGCTGTGCACAGCACACACATACGTTTTCTGTTTCTTCACTCTTATATGGAAGCTATTTCGATTTTGTTTCATACGATTATAAATGCATAAACTCTGTGCATCTGATTTAGATGGATACAACAAAATAAATCTATATTTTTGAATTATCGCAGGTTATTCTTGCTCAAGCAGTGGTGTACTTGGCCAGAGCTACTAAATCCATTGAAGTGTACAAAGCATATAACAATGCACAGAAATGTGTGAAAGAATGGGACGGACCACACCCATCTGTCCCTCTGCATATGAGGAATGCACCAACCAAGATGATGAAAAACCTTGGCTACGGAGCTGGATATAAATACAACCCAGACTATGATGAACCTGTCGAACAATCTTACCTTCCTCCTGAAATGGAAAATGTTGACTTCTTTTAAAGAGTGATAGGAATAGACCCTTTTAGAATATGGCGCCGGAAGACGTCAAGCAAGAATTGGCTGTCTTATTATCTATTTCTTACATGGTTGATGGTTGGAGAACCTTTTTATCAATTACAAACAGCTATCCACATGAAAAAATCTGAAAAAAATATGTCAGTCTACATGAACTCGGAAGAGTCCAAACAACTAGGTTTCACTCACAACATCCAGGACATCCCAGGACCTATCCTCGTTTGACATCATGGGCACCATATTCGAAAAGGGTCTGTTGGTGGTAGTGCATGGGCATATGTGTAATCTGGATATTACATCTGGATATTACATGTAATAAAGGTGTAATAAAGGTGTTAAATCCCGGGGGGCTCTCCGATTGGAAAAGGGCAGGGATGCTTGTCATGCTTCTAGGGCTTCCAAATCTGAGATTTGGTACCCCTTAAGGTGTCACAATTCTAAAAGGACCACCAGAGAGTAAGCCAGTACCTCTTAGGGTGTTTGTCAGGTAATATGATACCCCAAGATTAAATAGTAATAGCCAGAATCACAGCTGTAATTCAGGATATATATTTTTCTACTTCATCATCTGACCTCTGTCATTTAGTATTCATAGATAATTGAGTAAATAGACCTCATCGGCTTGGGTGTAATGTTGTCCCATTTCAGACCACGTGTCATTCTCTTGAGAATAAGATTCTTTGTTTGAGTTGTATCCATATACATGTGTCTTCTCATGCGCAACCGTTAAACAATGAAATGATATTCTTGGGAATGACACGTGGTCTGAAATGGGACAACATTACACTTAAGCTGATGAGGTCTATTGTTTTAGAATTGGTACCTTTTAGGGGTAAAAATCATTAGTTGCCACGCCCACCTGGATAGGATTCAACTACATTTTAGTGGGCATCAAAATTTTCGGCGAACATGCCCGCCCTATTATATATGGGTGTTAAAGCAGGCATTAAGTTTACTAAAAAGATTAACAATAAGTGAAAATTTAGGCATTCTTTCATTTCAGGAAAGCGAAGAAAAAAAGGAGAATGATGTTTCCTTTGCATGAATAACATCACAAATCTGTTCACTCGACATGTTAGCATTGGTCAGTAAAAAATACATACACACATTTCTCCGATGTCTTGCGTCATACTGTAAACTGGAATATTGAATGACATCAATGATGAAAAATAGTATCAGAAAATTGACATAATTTTCTCCATCGTAATTGATTAACATCGTGTAAAAGTGGTCCAATAGTTGTGTCCGTACAGTAATGTATTTTGCATAAACAGAAATAGAATACTCACAAGCTGAATTAGTATAAAGCAGATTTCGTAGGAGAGTGAAAAGTCGCGGCACACGGCATGGTTACAGCGCGGCGCAGACACAGAACTGAATGTCGAATGTTTTCATACACGGCACTGACACGGTCACGGCAAGGCGCGCGGTCCGTGCTGCGTAAGTTTTACATAGTCTTACGAAAACTGCTCTATAATGAATTGAACGGAAGAAAAATAGGGATGTGGCTCTGATGCCCTGGTTCGACTAGTCTGGTCCCTTCCCTTTACAACTGGTCTTATATCTGTAAAATAGATTGTACACTCGTACAGTATGGCATAAGACATGGAAGTCAGTGGCCGCAAAAGCCCACGCTAGAGCAGTTTTCGCATGAACATGAAAAACGTACGGCGCGAACCGCGCCTTGCCGTGACCGTGTTAATGCCGTGCCGTGTATGAAAGCGTTCGACTTTGGGTGTCCTCGCCGCGCCATAACAGTGCCGTACGTGCACGTGTATCGTGGCTTTTCACACTCAAACAAAATCTGCTCTAAATTCCAATTAGATCTGTGAGCTAGCTGTTCCCTGACTTTGATCAGATCAGAGGTTGTTTCGGCGTGTTGATCAAATTTGAAGTAACTGGGGTCTGTTTTTCACACCCTCGTCCTTGGCCCCACCCAAATCCTTAAAATCGTCTTATTCATGGATACAGTGATGCCAGATCACAGAATCAGTTTGATATGGGGGTGCTCCAAGTTTAGCGCATTCACAAATAAACCGCATGTTTCAAAGACGGGTGGGAAGGGGGGAGGGGGGGGGGGGGGTGTAATTCCGTCCTGTCCTATAAATAAAGTTTTTGAGAAATTCGCTTAAAAGACATTGCCAGAACCTTGCACTCAGATCATAGATATTCTAAAAGAAAACGGAAATACAAATAATAGACAGCTCAGCATTACTTTATTTGTTTAAGATGCTTATGCACTATTCTGGGTTTTTGTGTGTGTGTGTGTGTAGATAAAATCTATTTGTTGGGTTTCCTGTGTACCAGTCTCACGTGCTCCCATCATGCTTCACGGTCATCACTGTCAAGAAGAAGAAGACATTGGAAAAGAAGGCCGAAGCTTTGGTCACCACTTACACGGTAAGAAATGCTCCTTAACTACACTACTCTATCTAAATATGAAGATAAGCATTAGTTCTTTCTCTTTGGCTAGAAATATTACTTTTCGATAGGGTTTTTCGTTGAGTAAAAACCATTTATCCTGAACTGACTTTCCGTTGGTCGCTGCACGTGGCTGACTTTTCAACTTGAAAAAAGCCTTCGTACTCTTTATTGTATACAACTGAAAGTATAGAAAGAATGAAAACACTTTTCTCTAATGATTTTAAAGGGCAAGCGGTTGAAAACTTTTTTTTATTAAATTTGTCGACATGAAAAATTTTGCCTTTTTGACCTCCCCTCCCCTCCCCCCAAAAGACACACTTTATTCAATCAATCAGTCGACCATTTTATTTGAGTGTCAAACTACTAGCTAGCCACAAGGAACCTATTAATTTGGGAAACTTTATTATTTCTTACATTTGTGCACCAAAGAGTCTGTTTTTGGGTTTATAAGGAGATGGGTTTATAGTTTTTTTAGGACCGATTTAAAACCACATATTCCATTGTAATACCCGGGGGACACCGATATGAAAGGGATGGGGATGCTCGTATCTTTTAGGGGTTAGTTTTGGTTATTTGGTACCTTTTAAGGTGTTCAAACCAAAAAAAAATTAAAAATCTGTAAAAATTGTGTCATTTGGTACCATTAGGGGAGGGGGGCTTGTGATTGGTATGGCCATGAGGAGGAGAATTTTGGTTACTTTTAGGTGTAATTTTTAAAATTTCCAATGAGCATCCCCACTGCTCTACATATGGGAATCTACCACGGGTGTAATACACTAGTTTTGCATTTGATGCAAACCGCTGTCTTTGAACACCACAGATTCTTTTGCACGAGCATAGTCTTGTTTATAAGTCAGCTATTCAAAGACACCATTAAAGTCTGTGGGATTGGTATTATTCAACTTGCACATTCTTTACGTTACAGTTGGCTGTTGCTAATGATTTGCAAAAGTCAACTGTAATGTAAAAAATGTGCAAGTTGAATAGTACCAAAGTTTTGATAGCCCATGGACTTTTAATGGTGTCAATTTGCATTGAATACAAAACAGGTGTATGTCGGGGATTGGTTATCCTAGGGGGGTGTGGTAAGGTACCTCTAGTTCTTTATCTACTTGTGTATCTTAAAAACTATTATACTGATATTGGTGATATTATTTCTTATTCAGATCAGTTTCAAGACCATCAAGACTCCTGAGAAGACCAGAAGAAGAACCTAGAATAATGTTTATAATGTGGTAGAGTTAATAGTTAGTAAAATCACCCAGGTGAATACAAAGTTACTGTGATAGTTTCTTTGTTTTCAACTGTGTAATTTTACTAAAGCACTAATTCCCATTGCGCTCAGTGAATATTAGTTAATGCTTGCTCAGACTTGTTCTTTGGGTAAATATTTACTGATATTCACTTTGTCTGTTGTGGAGAATTATTGATAGTTATGCAATATTATCTACATAGAATGACTCGTTGTATGTAGATCTTTTTCACCACTTTAAGCAGTAAATTTCAAAGGTTGTGGAATCTTTTTGTTACGAATGAAAAGTGACCAAGACCTTAACTGACTTGTTTGGTATATATATTTACTGTATGTTGATAAATTATGCACATATCCATTGGACGAAGAACTGGCTGGCTTGGCTGTACGTGGCTCTATGGCATTATTATTATTATTATTCAATTTATGCATTTGATTGATATTGAATTGCTTGTTTTTTCCCTATTATTGACTTATTGACATTGATTGATTGCTTCCCAATGATTTATCGTACTAACTTGATATTTATTGATTGACATTGTTTTGAATGATATCATTTATGCATATGAAAAAGTTTCTTTCTAAATTTTGTGCATAAATGCTTTCCCTAAAATTCAACCGGTTTCCAAAGTCTCACATGAATTTACCTTTTAAATTTGTTAATTTTTTTAATTAGAATTAATCTCACAAGTGTTTTTCGATACCATGTCTTTAGAAACAGAAATTCAAAGTTCATCTAAAAATCCCAAACCAACTTGAACAATGTACAGAGTTGAGAAAAAAGCTTTTTCACCATTTTTTCATTGATGATTTTTGTTTGTTTCCAACTATTTCAATACCAGTACACTTTCACTTGCTATGATTAGCAGCATTTTGTCAAAAGATTTCATTATCATATACCTTATTGTGTGAAATTTTTGCAATTTTGGAGGTTGCACATTTCATGACACTTTGATTTTAAGATTTTGCAGAAAAAATCACATCGTAAGTCACCCTAATTTTGCATCTTGATTCAATAAATCATGCAAAAAAAAATTTTTCAAAACATGAAAAAAATGACTTTATTTGCCAAATTTTAACAAGCAAAAATGTCCAAATACTAACTACGAAAAATATATATTTCATGTAAGTTTTTTGGTTTTGATTTGACTATAACAACTAGTGCTTTGTTCTCAGTAACTATGTCTTTTATCCCTGCTTTTGTAATGGTCGTTAATTCTTTTTTTCTCAATAATTGAAGTTCAATAAATTTTCGCTTCATTATAAAAATTGATAATGATTTTCTCAACACTTATTTTTCAAGTCACTTTAATTTCACGATTTTTTGGAAATTGTGAAAATTGCAAAATTAAAGAGTCACGAAAATTTCATGTAATAAGGTATTAGGTGATTTGGCATTGATTTCATTCCCAATTTCATTTGATGTTTTGGCCAGATTCCTAATCATATTTAGTGAGAGTCTACTGTACATGATGATGATTATTTTCATTGATGCATTGGATTATACAGAGGAATCTTGATAACTTAGACTGCGTAAAATTGAAAATGCTTATTTTGGTTTTTTTTATTTTGAAGTTACATTTGACTCTCGTTTCATCTCGATACTTTAAATCCTTTTCAAATTTCTGATAGTTTAAGTTATTAGGATTCTACTGTATGAATCATTTGATTACTATATGTTGTTATAATAATGCTATGATGATCTTCTGGCTGCTTCCTGGTTTCCATCCAACTTCACAGTAAGTCAAAGTGCATGGTTTATCAACATTCAGTTCACTGGTTATTTTTCCACTTATCATCCTCTTCCATTTCATTCTCCATAAATTTTGAACACAATTCTTTAGTAATGAATTTGGTTTGAAAGTTTCAATTAAAAAATACATATTCACAGTCTGAGGATGTTAGATGGAAGGTGCCAGTTCTAAATTTTTTCCTGGAAAATTTGCAAGCTTTCGATTCCTGGGGTGCTTGTGACATTGCTGAAATTGGCAAATTTAAGGTGACTGACTACTTTAGAAGAAATATTACAAATGTTCTTAGAAAGATATTTTATACATATTTTAACGCTGATTCCTAAAAAGAAAAAAGAAAAATGGGGTGTCCCGAGCTTGTTTTCAAGATAATTAATTTTGAATATGACCATCTTGACAAGTTTTCGAAAGAAAAATGGCAGAAATCAAGCTTTGCACAAAGAAATTCATAACTCAAAAACTAAAAAGGCTCTGGAAGCAATTTTCTCAGGACATCTACTTTAAACATCATTTTCAAAGACAAACTAAAAATATTTGAAAAAAGTTTAAAAATAACTTTCTCAAAAGATTGATTTTTACCTGTCGTTTTAGGAAATTCAAAGAAAAAAATAGAGTCCCGAGAAAATTTGAGGGTTTTGCCCTGTTGAAGTTCAAAATCTGTATGGTTTCAATAAAATTCCAAAGCACATCGTGGGCTCAAATTGAACGTTCAAAAGTAGTCAGTCACCTTAACCGTCAGTCACCTTAACCAAAACATTTTTGGATTTTCTTTCAAAAACACCAAACTTTACAGATATCATGTTTTATTATTTTGAAATGATTGCACCCCAAGATTTTAGAAAGTATTATCTCTATGCTAATGAATTACCATATTTGACAATGTTTGGGATGCAGCGTTGTCTATATGTAAAGATGGGTGATACTTTTTTGGCACATTTCTTCTTTTATGCAAAAATTTAAAAAATGAAAATTTTGATAATCCTGAATTCTTCATGCAGTTTTCAAATATGGTAATGTTTTTGTGCAAGCGTAAAAAGCAGTGCAACAGATACGCAAGTCCTGATATTACTGACAAAGTACTGTGTTTTGAAACATTGGCAAAAAATGAAAAGCAGCTCATTCAAAATGGGCTGGAAGTATAGCAAATACCATGAAAAACGATCATGAAAAACTTGCTGATTTGCATAAACTACTGCGAAGGTAACAAGGCGTACTATCAAAACAGACCACTAGGCCTATCTGTTGCAATAGCTTTTCACGTTTGTGCGTTATTCAACATGAAATATTTCTTCCGAAACTATTTCATGTGCTCTTAAAGTGGTGAAATTTTAACTTTAGTGACTATGATTGAACACACCAATGGTCAGGTAGAGGGTCTGTGCACATAATTCTGTTTATATCTTTGAATGTATATTTTGGCTCTACCACATCAATCCTATAATGGGCAATGCCTATTCTTTTTTATCAGAATGATTTATGCCAACTTTGACTGTTATCTAAATTTGCCTAATTCAACTCCTAAATTTGTTGAAATCCATCTCTCGAAATCAACTAAATTTGATTGGTTATTTACTCATTTCTGTTTAGCAGGATTGATGTGGTATCTTAGTGCACAGTTTCTTTATCTGAAATACCCTTCAAAATTGTGATTTCATTCGATGTGTGGAAAAAAATTCAAAAACTTTCCTGAGTTTTAATTCAAAGCATTTTGGTAATGGTACTCCATAGGGCTTGGTGTGTTCATATCATAGTCTGACATAGGTCTTGGTTGAGTAAAAGTACACAAGTATGATAAATGGTATTCCAAAATATAGCAAAAAATGGCATCCTCCGGATAACTTTCAGAGAAATATTTGATTGGCATCTTTCAACATCTGATTGGTTTTGAGTTAATTTAAAACATTGTGTCACTATGGTCTTAATTTCAATTCAGTCTGGTATCTTTAATGCATAATTATGAGCCTCTGGCTTGGGAGACTGAGCAATCACTCCCTGCATGATCAATACAAGATCAATGAAATTCAACATCTCATCTCAATTCCTATTTCAATTCAGTAAATTTGATTGGATTAGATATTAATACCATTTGTCATTCTTGCTGTAATATAGAATAGTTTATGTAGGATTGTGATAACCATGGTAAATACATGACCTGCTGGAACAAATGATTTATTGGCTTTCATTACTCTCACCAGGACTATATCAGTGCTTTGTCATGTGCCATGGGTTTATCATACTCGTAGATAAATTGCTCTACACTTCTGCTAGTACCAGAATAGATCATGTAGTTAAAACACTGAATTTTGCACATCCAAAATTAATTCTTTAGAATCCAAAGTTGATTTATTGAGGCTAATTTATTTCCAATCAAATTGGATACAACACATGCAAAGTTCAATGTCTTAACCAGTCCTATCTGATGCTGTTAAATAAGGCATACAACTGGTGTTGTCCATTACGAAAGCTGTCCAGAATTAAATTCCTACACAATCTGCATTAAATTTCTAATGCGAATAATGTTGAAGATATTTACCGTGAAAGGAAACAGCATTATAACTTTGACCTACAAGTTTTGGCAACTTTTTCAATCATTTTTTGAAGGACAACTCTAGTTTTATGCCTTGTTTCAGTATTTTGTACTGGCCTTTTACTCAACCAAAACCTATGTCTTTAGAATCTCAATTCAAATTGACAGTCCTGGAGGTCTTTAGTTCATCCTACTCAAAACCCTTAAGGGTCCCCCTCAACACTTTGTTGGGGGGTACTTTTTCTTAAGGGGAGGGTAGGTTTGAACTTTTGATCTCCAGGACCTTCGTCTAATTACCCTAGGGGCAAAAAAATTTACAAAAAGACTTAGTATACATTTTTTCAAAATTTATGGCTTTTTTTTCTTTTTTTTCACAATTTTTAATTTTTTTTTATTGCCAATTTTAATTTTTTTAATTTTTTTTATTGCCAATTTCTGAATCCGTGAGCCAATCTTGCTTACCTTGTCTATGGTTACCTGACTTGATCCTGGCTTGTGGGTTGGCTGTCTTCTTGCTTGTCCATTTTTCATCAGAGAAACTTGAGCTTACCAGGATTTGAACCCTAACCTGCAACTTACCTTTGGCTCTGTAGTCCGGTGATCTGTGCTGTAGACTGTTGATGTGATTGTTGAGGGTTAAGGTATTAAAGTTCCTTAAATCATAATGCTTGTAATGGTTGGCATATTAATGACCTAATAAAAATTCTTATGAATAATTAATGTCTTGTTTATTGTCTGAGCGAAACAATGGGATAATGAGCAGAACAAAAAAGGGGGATTAGATGGGTGGGTAAAGGTGCGATGGTAGCCGCGAGGAGAATATTGATGTGATGAAGTGACCATGAGGTCTTGAGCCCTAGGCGTGGTTAAGAGCTCCAAGTGATCCGAAAAATTTCTAAGTTTTTTGGCGGGAAAAATTGCGAGCTTGAAAAGAGGCCAATGAAAATCATGAAGTGAGGAGCTCGAAAAAAATTTTCTAAGTTTTTTGGCGGGAAAAAAGTGCTTTTTTGAAAAGGGGTATACCACGAAATAAACCAGACAAAACATAAGTTAAAATCATTTATTTATAATAATAATAATTATAAATACAACGGTACATTTCAAAATACACAGCATTTAGGAAACACAAAAAGTTACAAAGAATAAAAAATTGTTAACCTTGTTTAGTCTGTTCCTCGCTAATATGGCAAGGAACAGTTCTCAGTGTTCTTGCTCTATGGGCTACCTTTGCTATCTTGATTCTGTAAACAAAAAAAATATCAGAAGGTTTGACAAATAAAATAAAATAGCAAACAGCGCAAATATAATAAAACTGCGAGGGAAATATTAACGTTTTCACAATTGCTCATGACAAATGAAAATGTGCGCGCATGATGCGCCTTCATAGATACTTAATTTTTTAAATTTTTTATGTAATAAAAATGCCTACTAAGGATGGATTTTGCGGCTAAAGGAGTCGGCTTTGCCACTTGTTAATTATGCGCATATCGTTAAATCAAAAATAAGCCTAACATGTTATAACGAAATAAATTAGACAGCCAAAAATAGGAAGAATGAAAAAAGTTGCGCATTTGCTAAGCAGCCAAGAACTTCAGGGATCGACGAATGGATAGAAAATAGACTATTGAGTGGTTAAATATACAGACACTACCGATATTAACTGAAAACGATGACATTTCACTCGATTTTCTTAGTTTCGCCGTCCTCACAAACATTCAATAAAGTCTATAATCCAATTTACCTTGTTTTCAGACATCCAATGGGCTTCATACAACTTGTTTCTTGACTTATTCAGCGTTCTTTCTCGTTTCTTGATTCACCAAGTCTTCAACATGGCGGACTCAAACAGTTCGAACAAGCAGAGTCCCTAGAGAAAATAATATCATGAGAATAAAACAAAAGATAATTGTCAATTGGGATTTAAAAGTGACAAAATTTTTATTGAAAAGCGGGGTGGTGGGCTTCCTGTGTTATTTGTGCGTCTCACAGCAGTACACAGGAAACCCAAATTGCATGTATTTTAAACTCGTTTTTCTCCTCGTTCCTAAGAGAGTTTAGAAACTATTTTAACGCTTACATAAAGCAACTCTAAAGATCTATCACGTGTATTAAATTCGTTTGGAAACAAATAAAAATTGTGCTCGAAAAGAGGAAAATGCTGAAAACAGTATACCGCTGACCAATCCCTATTTTCATCAAAACTTACCACCCCTATAAAATCTTTAATATAACTCTAATCAAGAAATTAATTTCAGAACCATGTTAGCAAGGTCTTTAGCTTTCCAACAAGCTGTGTTTTGTTTGGAAAGACTCAATATTTCGATTTACGAAAATTTGGACCAACTCGAAAAACGCTTATTTCGGGTACATAACTTCAAGCGGCTTGTTTTCTATGAAATAAAGTAAAATATTGAAATGTTTTGACGCGTAGATTTAAAGCTCATTTAGTACTTTCTCATAAGGTTAAAACATTTTAGATCGAAGCTTTTCTTCATTTTTTTTAAAGCGTTTTTTGAAGGATGGAGCCGTTTGGGCTTCCTGTGGTGACAATTTGACAAGGTAGCGGTTTATGATCACGACTTTAGGAGTGAAATTATGCAAAAAATTCAAATATTCCGATGTTTTTACAGTGAATAAGCGATAACCTTTTTGTTACGACTATTTTTTAAAGAGAAAAATAAAGTTTAGATTTAACTGAAATTTTAACTCTTACCACAGGTATTCCAAGATTTTACATTTATATGGCTCGATAATAGTGGCCTTGTTTATTTCAAATTCTTTAACACAAACGCAATACTCTTGAACCCTTAAGTAATTTTCTGGGATAATTTTATGTTTTCCTCGAGACCAACACATTTTTTAAGGAGATTTATGAAAAGCAGTTATAAGCGTACTGCTTCATGTGCGCACTAAAGGAATCTGTGCGTTTTTCCTAAGAAATGATTATCTAATTTTTAACCAATATCTTACCTTAAAAATAGGCAGTAGTGGGCATTAAAAGAGTAGGTTTTACAAACTACTGATTAGCAATCATCTTCTTACCACAGTCTTTTAATATGGACCTTGAAAACATAAAAAATCAATTCATTAAAAAACGGAATTTTTAATAAGGGGCCCAAGTTATTGTAGTGGGGGATGGGGGTGGGAGGGGGCGGAAGAATTGTATGGGATTTTCTCATTCACGAGAATCCATCGTTTAAAATTCTCTTAGAATAAAACAATATTTGCATTTGTTCACAATTTTGCAAAAGCTTTCAAGACGTGTCTAAGGTATAGCCTTTGGATCCCTGTTATAAGGTGCGAAAAATCAATATTATTTTGGAGCCCTCTTTCTCAACAAAAAACCTTGTTTTGGGAGTATTTTTTTATTGTTCTCTATGAATATTTAAAAATAGTTGCACATTTCGTTCAGTTTCATCACGAAAACTGAGATCATAAACTGTTACTCTTAGCTAAAACTTCACCACAGGTAACCCAAACGCTTCCACCGTCAATAAAACGCCTAAAAAAAATAGAAAGAAAGCCTGAATCCAAAATATTTTACATTTTGTAGAAAGTATGAAACGAGCTTTAAATCTACGCATCAAAATATTTCAACATTTTACTTTATTTCATAGAAAACAAGCCGCTTGAAGTTATGTACCCGAAATAAGCGTTTTTCGAGTTGGTCCAAATTTTCGTAAATCGAAATATTGAGTTTTTGCAAACAAAATATAGCTCGTTGGAAAGCTAAGGACCTTGCTAATGTGGTTCTGAAATTAATTTCGTGATTAGAATTATATTAAAGATTTTATAGGGGTAGTAAGTTTTGATGAAAACTGGGATTGGTCAGCGGTATAGCGCTTTCAGCATTTTCCTCATTTTGGGTGGTTTTTTATCGTTTCTTGAAATGAAACTGACATATATAATAGATCTTTAGACACTTTATATGATGGCTTCAAGAAAATCTTGAATGCTTGTAAAAATAACTAAAAAAACAAGGTATAATATGTAGCTTTTTGGGATTCCTGTGGCTTGCAGCCGGCACGAATAAATAACACAGGAAACCCACCACTGTCATAAAAGCTTTATCACCCAAAAAGTTTTTTCGGCAATTTATAACAAGGGTAACTTTTGTAAGGCCTTGGTACAATGCATAGGTGATGGATAGGTTTAAGTTGTCCGAGAACAGAATTAGCTTAAATTTCAACCTTCCTCAAATAATCGTAAAAAAAATAAGCCTCATCTGAAATTTGAAGTTTAACCAGCTGATCTGAAATAGTGACATAGAAATGACGTCACTGCAAAACTGAGGTGTCATAAATCCTGTGTTATATCTGAGATAAATCTAGATTTTCAGGAAATTTTTTTGATATTTTGTATATATTTATTATGATATTCATCATTGAGTGGAGAAATAAAATAAACAAACATCTGTTACCCGAGTCGCCTGGCTACTAAGGACGACACCTCAGTTTTCAAATTTTCTCGATTCTGATTGGCTAATATTTTATCTCAGATCAATTGGACGATTTGTAGTAGCTGGTAAATTTGATTTCATTTTTTTATGTATTCTTTGAGAGTCTTAAATTTTCTCTCTACTTTTTCTATTTTCAATGAAATGAGAAGTCTGCACAAGCTAGAGTGTGTAAAAATATTACATCCTCAGTTTCAAAGAAAATAGAAAATACCCCCCCCCCCTCTCCTCTCTAAGTTCTCGCCCACCTCGCTCGAACCATGTACCTCCCCCTTCCCCAGAGAAGTTTTCTTAATGACCATATAAAATTAACACGAAATTCATAGTTAACACTTACATAAATCCACAATATTAGATATTACGAATCGGTCCCTTAGAACTGACAAGACTGAAGCTACAAGACTATACGTTATTCATAAGGATTAGAATCCACATTACCTTTTTCCTTGTCTTGTTCAAACTAGAAAACAGTTAGTCGTTTAGTTTCTTCTGCTCTTGGAAGCTGTTTAGCTTGTTTAGACTCAAATCTTCAACGTATTTGACAAAGGACGCGTTCGTTTGTACACAACGCGCTTCCCTTGAGACCAAAAATAGCTGCGAGTTAAACTGAAGTTATGCGCAAATGACTTCGATAAAATAAGCCTTTTGTTTGATGGAGGTTCGTTTCCTTAATGGCGTACATGCCAACACATTTGTTTTTTATTGTTCTTTTGATCTAGCTGAAAAATACCATATAGCCTTCAAAACAAAGAGTGCGTATACAAACCTGATGAAGTCTCTTCTAATTTGTATCATAAAATTATTCCTCTTCTTGTTTTGTTGGGTCAGGGAAGTAGGGCGTGGCATAGGAGGCAGTAAGAGGGGGTGTTGGTGTACGAAAGAAAAACACGGATACAAGAATGTTAAGCCTGAAGTGCTCCACCCCAAAAGACAGTAGAAAAACATTATGGTATATCTTATCATTTTATTCAAGTTATGCTTTCTTTGCCATCGTTGGAGATGACAGGAACAGAAGAGTCCTTGAGTTCATATCACATCCTTCATCAGGTTAGATGAAGATGATACATGAATAGACTATAGACACTGTACTAGAAAACGCGAGCCTTGTAGGTGTAAGCGCGCACTTACACCAAAATAAATGTGCATGGTTATCGATATTAAATTTACGCTCAAATAGTTTTTTCATGACGATTGTAAACCATCTGCGACGCTCAAAAACACGACACAAACATTTTTTGATTATCACGCCAATGTAAAACGGAGACGCGCAATCTCATATCAGTTGCATTTGCTTTCCTTCGTGTTCAGTCTTGACCCGCGCACAAACTGAAAGCAAATGCAGCTTTTCACGAGGAAGTAAAAAGAGATGGTTTTCTATTCCAGTAAAATTCTCTTGTTATCCCGAGAAATAGGTATTAAATATAACTACAGAAACAAGTGACACATGAGAGGTCAAAGGTAGTGGTAGTGCACTCGCAATCGCTTCTAACCTATGGAGTACGATTCCCAGATTCGCTATTACATCAGTTAGTTAGTTCTCTAGATCTTCTTTGAATCCAGCCTTTTACTCCAGGCACTCCGGTTTTCCTCCCTCCGCAAAACCTAAAACACTAAGAGAAGAGAAGAGAAGAGAAGAGAAGAGAAGAGAAGAGAAGAGAGCAGAGCAGAGCAGAGCAGAGCAGAGCAGAGCAGAGCAGAGCAGAGCAGAGCAGAGCAGAGCAGAGCAGAGCAGAGCAGAGCAGAGCAGAGCAGAGCAGAGCAGAGCAGAGCAGAGCAGAGCAGAGCAGAGCAGAGCAGAGCAGAGCAGAGCAGAGCAGAGCAGAGCAGAGCAGAAGCAGAGCAGAGCAGAGCAGAGCAGAGCAGAGCAGAGCAGAGCAGAGCAGAGCAGAGCAGAGCAGAGCAGAGCAGAGCAGAGCAGAGCAGAGCAGAGCAGAGCAGAGCAGAGCAGAGCAGAGCAGAGCAGAGCAGAGCAGAGCAGAGCAGAGCAGAGCAGAGCAGAGCAGAGCAGAGCAGAGCAGAGCAGAGCAGAGCAGAGCAGAGCAGAGCAGAGCAGAGCAGAGCAGAGCAGAGCAGAGCAGAGCAGAGCAGAGCAGAGCAGAGCAGAGCAGAGCAGAGCAGAGCAGAGCAGAGAGCAGAGCAGAGCAGAGCAGAGCAGAGCAGAGCAGAGCAGAGCAGAGCAGAGCAGAGCAGAGCAGAGCAGAGCAGAGCAGAGCAGAGCAGAGCAGAGCAAGAGCAGAGCAGAGCAGAGCAGAGCAGAGCAGAGCAGAGCAGAGCAGAGCAGAGCAGAGCAGAGCAGAGCAGAGCAGAGCAGAGCAGAGCAGAGCAGAGCAGAGCAGAGCAGAGCAGAGCAGAGCAGAGCAGAGCAGAGCAGAACAGAACAGAAACAGAACAGAGCACCCAGAATAAAAAAGTAAAAAGTGAAGAAAAAAAAAACACAAACAAAAAAGACAATTGCCTAATTACCCAAAATGTTTGGGGGGGGGACACATGCTTGCCCTCTCCTTATGACAGTGGCATTCACATCATCCATCAAACGGGGGAAAAGGCTCAACCCAAAAATCTTAGTGGGGTCTCCACCCCTTACCCCCACCTCGCTACGCCACTGGTCAGTATGCCCTAAATACTGCTCAGCAATTTGACTAGATAATTATTAGCACTGCTGCCACTACAGGGGTGGATCCAGGGGACGGTTGCAGAGGGTATGCACCCCCCTTTGGAGCAATTTCATCCTCCTATTTTTAAGATACCCAATATGAAATGTTTTCTTGGTTTGACTCTGAGGATTGCACCCCTCCCTGGGTTGACTTTGTGCCCTGCACCCCTCCCTGAACAAAATCCTGGATCCGCCCCTGCACTAACTCTTTCATAACAACACACAAGCTGTAAGCCTTTCCTATTTCTTTCGAGAACCTCAACTTCTATTTATAAGCTTATAATATATTTTTGTATAACTTCTTCCATAATTTTATATTTAATATTTACATTATTTTGGGCACACTTAATTTGGAGCCTAGCTCTGTTGTGCTGACCCCACCTATTGTAAATTTATCTTATCCTTTATTATTTATTACTCCCTGGGTTAGAATTTCAATTTTTTAATGACAAGATAAACTTATCTTGTGCATCGAGCAGCTACAAGATAAATGGATTGAAGGCAAAGAAAAATTTTAAAAGTCTTTTAAAATTTTTCTTTGCATATTATCTTCATTTCTTAAAAAAGACCTAGCTAAAAGATGAGAGTCCAATTTCTTTTCACTCAATATTTGTAATTTTCAACTTGCATTTAGCCAATTATCTTGTGGGAATTTCAAACCCTGATTCAAAAGGTCAAAGTTCAATAGAAAAATTCTATTTACAAACTTTAAAAATCAGATTAAGGAAATATACAATCTCTTTATATTAATAAAATTTATAGTTTTTCTTTAAATTCATTAAATAATCTTGAGAATTTAACAGAAAGCGGCAAGCTATTTGAAATCTTGGCACCCTCATACCTAAAGCTTCTTTTAAGAGAATTTGTCTTTGGTTTAGGAAGAGATAACATATGATCTTGTCTTGAATTATAATTGACAGTATCACCTAATATGGCAGATCAAAGATTTTATGAAGGGGGTGAATAATCTTAATATTCAAAGCTCCTTCAAGGTATCTATATTCTCCATCAGAGTTCAGAAATGGAAATCATCCAAGCTCAGTGTTTATCGACGCCTAAGGAAATATATATTCTAAATTAGATAGGAGATGCAATCAGGTTTGGTTTTTTACTTTCTTTAAAATATTCATATTTTTTATTGTTAACACTTCTAAAGATGGGGGAGAATATCCACCCCTGAAATTATAATCAATAATTAGGTACTGTAAATCCTCTATTAACCTCCCTCCCCTCCCCCTTCACAACTAAATTCACAATAATGGTAAATCATACTTTAGAGACTGTAACACAAGTGAATCTAATGTTGAAAATACTGTGTAATTTGAACAATGCATATAGTTATCATATCATTATATATCCTGATTCTATAGACTGCGTATAACTTACTGTGTTTCGACTAAATCAATAACCCCCCTCTCCAATAAGCTCCCCACATACGTGGCTGAAATAAAAATAAATAAACCCCCTGGGGGGGGGGGGGGGGGGGTTAATAGAGGATTTACAGTATGTAGGGCCTCCATTATTTAAGAGAAATATATAGAAGAGAAGATAGGAGAAGAGAAGAGAAGAGAAGAGAAGAGAAGATAAGAGAAAAAAAAACAGAACAGAAGAGAACAGAAGAAAAGAGAGGAGAAAATAACAAAAGAACAGAACAGAACAGGAAAACAGAACAAAACAGAACAGAAGAGAAAAGAAAAGAGAACAGAAGAATAGAGAACCGAACAGAACAGTAAAGAAGAGAACAGAACAGACAAATAGAGATAAGAAAACAGAAAAGAAAAGAACAGAACAGAACCCAAGAGAAAAGAACAGAAGAGATCAGAAGAGAAGTGATTTCAAGAGAAGATAACACAAACTGACAAAGTATCACAAGAGAAAAGAAGGAAGACAAAGAGACAAAGAGAGATTGGAATAGAAAACAAGAAATTACATGAGAAGAGAAGATATTATAAGTCAGAGAATAACTCAAGATCTAAAGCGGGGGCTCTAGCTGTCCCTTGTTCACTACATACGAGGAGGGGAGAGAACAGAAAAGAAAAGAAAACCAACCAAGATGATGAAAGACCTAAAAAAAGTTAATTTACATATTAACATGTTCTTAAGTATCTGAGCAGAAACATTTGTAATCATATATTAATGATATTAATGGACTTTATTTAGAGGGAGCTGGATATAAATATAACCCAAACAATGATGAACCTGTAGGACAATTTTACCTTCCCTTTAACTGGAAATGTTAACTTCTCTTATAGTGATTATTGGAGTTATTGGTAGTGCATGGCCCATTTTTAATGTCCACCAGTGCGGTTGGTATGGTTGCAATCATGTTTTAAAGAATAAGGATTCTAGTCATAACATGTAAGTTACATTCTTGAAATGTTAGAGGACTAATTTAATTCCCTGTGATTCATCCCCCTGTGTTACAGTAATCACAGTTTTATATAATCAGGATTGAATAAATAAAGAAAGAGAATCGTATTGTGGACGCGCTCATAAGGCTGCCATATTGTGCATATAGGTTTTGCTTTATTTCATGTGGTGGCTCCTAAAAGAGCCGTTTGTTTGTTAAAGTAGCGTGTTCTACGCTTTACTTGGCGGCGGGCTTCTTTCCTGCCTTCTTTGCGGGTTTCTTCGCTGCTTTCTTAGCGGGTTTTTTAGCCGGTTTCTTGGCTGGCTTGGCTTTAGCAGCGGGCTTCTTGGCCGCTTTCTTTGCGGGTTTTTCAGCAACTGGTTTCTTTGCTGCCTTCTTGGGAGACTTCGCTGCCTTCTTTGCCGGTGACTTGGTCTTCTTGGCTTTCTTGGCGGCGGGTTTCTTGACAACCTTTTTAGCTGCGGGCTTCTTGGCAGCTGGTTTCTTCTTTGGTTTCTCTTCTTTAACGGCCTTGTTCAGTTTGAAGGATCCAGAAGCACCAACACCCTTGGTGTGAACAAGGGTTCCCTTCTCGCTCATTCTCTTGAGCGCCAGCTTCAGATGAGAACCACAGTTATCTCCAACCTTGTAGTTGGCTACGATGTACTTGTTGATGGCTTGGCGGGAAGATCCATTGCGTTCCTTCAAGGCAGTAATGGCTGCTTTTACCATCTCGGTGTATTTAGGATGCTCAGCGGGCTTAGCTGGCCTCTTAGCTGGTTTCTTTGCTACAGCGTCAGACATTTTGGAGATCGAATGAATCAAGTATTTTATCTTTAAAACCTAAAGCTTTGCAATCGAATATGATGAACTCGGGGCGCTTACAACTATATACACGACAAGCGGACCTCCGTGAAAGCAGACCCGAGCATTTAAGCTCGAATATGGCGCCCTGTTCAAAATGTGTTTGTTGCACGATCTTTTACCTCGATATTTCTTCAAACTTAACATTATTATATCAACCAAAGTACTCAGAAATATAGAATAACTCATGAAGTTTCATTTGGATACCTTAATTTTTAAATATCGTCTGTGTTTTAAACTTTTAGGGCTCATTTGTAAGAAAATTTTTAGTTACGTTTTCGTTAACTCAAAAGTTTGGTACTTTCAAACGCGAGCGCTTGCGCAAATTGATACAATTAGGACATTAAAAGTTTCTAAAATTATCTAAGATTTATATTTCCTAGGCTATTTGGCTTGGTATTGCTTTAAGTTAGAGAAAATTTTATTTTCTCCGAGGTCACAAACACAACGGACTGACGCCGGCTACGCTCTCTTTTGTACATCTCGGGAGGATTAAAAAAACATTTCTTTAATTAAGACAAAAAGCAACTCATGGATATACATTATATTTTTCACTTTTTCTAGTCTTATAATTTAATGTCGTTGCCATTTATTTTTCGATAGAATTTATTTTTGATAAGAAAAGCTATTTTAGATGTGTATGCACTGTGGACAGTTTGGTAAAGTCGAACGCTTATTAGGTTACAAATTCATTTGAAACGGCGAGAAAATTACGATACAAAGCTTACTAGAATAAAGATACAAACGCAAAGAAACAGGAATGAAATCGCTAGAGAAAAAGAGTAATGAGAAAGAGTCAGAAAAAGAAAATATATTGTGAACTTCAAGGGTCTTTCATGGGAACTAGTTGTATGACTGAAAGCCAAAAAATGTACTTAGACTATGTAATAATGCACGTGCGCTACTGAAATCTTCAAGTAAAATTCATTTTAAAACTTCATTAAATAGTTATAAGTATTTGAAAAGAATACTTGGAGAAGTAAAGTTTGTGAAAACTACCGAGATTTAGAAAAGAAGCACCAGCAAGCAATACAAAAATAGGTAGGAAGCCATCTTTGGATAATTTTGGCGGCAACATGGAGTAATAAACCGTTTGGGAAAATACGGTACAATTTTTGGCGCGCAATCTACAAAAAGCTCGGTCCTCCTAAAAAAGCATTTAGAAAGTTTATTTAAACACCATAAGAGATTATTATAGCGAGCCTCGGGAAAGTGGGGTTTCATGTTTGATAAAGTCCAAATGTATGCCTTAATTTTAATGAATCATACCCTTGTATTTGTAAGTATTATTTATGTATTGATACCCTCTTTCAGGTAGGATTTTTATAGCATTTCGGTTCAAGACTTTTTTATCATGTGGTGGCTCCTAAAAGAGCCGTTGTTTTGTTTTGTGTTGAGAATTTAAGCTCTCTCTCCACGGATTCGGCGGGCAAGCTGAATGTCCTTGGGCATGATGGTGACTCTCTTGGCGTGAATGGCGCACAAGTTGGTGTCTTCAAACAGACCAACCAAGTAAGCTTCGCTAGCCTCCTGAAGGGCCATCACAGCTGAGCTCTGGAATCGCAGATCTGTCTTGAAGTCCTGAGCGATCTCACGGACAAGACGTTGGAAGGGCAGTTTGCGGATCAACAGCTCGGTTGATTTCTGGTAACGACGGATCTCACGAAGAGCGACGGTACCGGGCCTGTAACGATGAGGCTTCTTGACTCCACCAGTTGCTGGGGCACTCTTACGTGCTGCCTTGGTGGCCAGTTGTTTTCGGGGAGCTTTTCCTCCGGTAGATTTACGGGCAGTTTGCTTGGTACGGGCCATCTTGAAAATTTAGTTAAAAAAATTTCGAACTAGAAAAACCAACCTTCGATTTCAGATTTTATATCAGCCGCGCTTTACTCTGATTGGTTGAAATACAATCGTGTTCTGATTGGACAAAAATGTTGAATCTCGAATATGATTGGCTACCGTTCGATCCCGCCATTACTCAAAGCTTGAAAAACTTCGAAGCTCTCGATTTTTTGAGCTAAAATTTACCGGGATAAAATACTTTCTATTTGATTTAAATACCAGGAATAGATTCTTAAGGTTATTTGTAACAAATTCTGAAAAAAATATTGGCCAATGTTGAAAATATCGAGAGAAAATCGACATAGAAATTTTGTCATTTCAACTTTGATCAAAAGTTAGGATCGAAATGTATGGTAATTAGACACGCGATATGTTGCTAATTGATGTTGTTTTAGACCAATCAAAATTAATTTTATCATGCTTTCTTGTTGGTTCGGTTGAGAATGTCTTATAAATACTGTGATTCTATGTTGTAACGTTATTCTTGTATTTGTACTCAAAGAATTTAAAATGTCTGGTCGCGGTAAAGGAGGAAAAGGTCTAGGAAAAGGAGGCGCCAAGCGTCATCGTAAGATCCTTCGGGATAACATCCAGGGTATCACCAAGCCTGCCATCCGTCGTCTTGCTCGTCGTGGTGGAGTTAAGAGAATCTCTGGTCTGATCTACGAAGAGACCCGTGGTGTCCTCAAGGTTTTCCTCGAGAATGTCATCCGTGATGCTGTCACCTACACCGAGCACGCCAAGAGAAAGACCGTCACAGCCATGGACGTTGTCTACGCTCTGAAACGCCAAGGACGTACCCTGTACGGTTTTGGTGGTTAAATGAGTTAACAGCTCGTTTACAACATAACAACGGCTCTTTTAGGAGCCACCACATGACAAGAAAGTCTTGATCAATGCTTACTAAATCTGCCATGATTAAATTATATTATTTTACACAATAAAGAAAGTTTAAATAAATAAGATGAAAAACAACAATTTATTCATTCCAAATAAAATATATATTATATAGCCCTTTATAAAATTAGTATTTATTTATTAATATTATCATAACAAATCTAGTTTCAACTGAGTTTAAATTCATGAATAGTTTTCCCCTTGAACTCAGTAGCCAGATTTAAATTTAGTGTTAGCCCATCAAGATAGTAATATAAATAACTTATCTAATTTAGGTGATGTCAACTATTCAACAGTTTGACTAAATGTACTCTACTTATGCCTAGAGCATGGGGAGAGTTCCAAAATCACCTAAGGCACAACTAACCATCCCAATACCCAAAGCATATTAAAATTTTACCAAACATTTTAGAGTGAATTTGGTCATTGTTCAATAGTTGATGTCAACTAAATTAGATAAGATATTTACTATTTTTAAATAGCTGAAGTGACATACATTGCATATCCAAGTAAATGGCTACTGAGATTCTAACGTAAACCCCTGGATTTGCATGACTGTTACTTTGGTGAGCATTTCCCATTTTAGGTGACATCACCTAAACAGTTATCTAATGCAAAGGAGCAAAACCCATTGTTTGATTTCATTTGCATTAGAATTGGCACAGTACTGCACTTTTATGGAAATAGTTCCACTCCCAATAGGCATAAATAAGGAACAGACTATGTCTCTGCGACCCAGACACCTCTGGGCATACATTATTTTGAAAACAAAAACAAAACATGTTTGGGAGTTTTTCAAGATCTTAGAAAACATAAAAGTCGCTCTATAGAACACAAAAAAGGAATGTGAGGAAGTAATGAAAACAAACTTATTAGTCTTTTTTTGTGAAAAATATAAATACTTATGAATGGGGGAAAAGAAATGTTACAAATCATTGATTTATCGAATATGAATATATATGGAATTTATTGAATCTAGATAACCACCTTTTAAACGTACTTAGTGAGGATAGCTATTGAATAAATAATTGAAATGTATTGAATATCAAGGGTATTGAATATGAATGAAATGTACTGAATTTGAACAGCGATTTGTATCATATGAATGGTAGAGTATTGAATCTTGCTACATTTGAGGGCCGTAAGTTAGATAACTCGATGGGTTAGTATGTCACACTCTTTAAATAAAGTGTATTGTATTTTATTGCATTTTAGCAACCATAGCAGTCAGGTCTGTTAGTGACAAAAATAGCAAACTTTTGATATCTCTCTTTTTTAAACAGCTCTTCAATGTTAATAGTTAATTAAAACTTGAAAGATATAAATTATAAATTAAAACTTATAAATTTTGATAAAGTTAATCCATTTAGTTGAGAGTGTGGCATGCCTCCCCCGACAACCATTTTTTGGCACCCACCACTAAATGTGTTTAGTATGCCCCAAAGAACATTTGTGCCAAGTTTGGTGCTTGTACTCAAAAGTGCGCAATTTTTTCGCTAACAGACCTGACTATCAATACTAATTATTCGTATCAATTGGGTTTTTTTAATTCAAAAGAAAATGATTATTGAAATTTAGATTATATTAATGTATGTATGTATGTATTAAATCTGAATTTAGAAATCTAAGACATTTAATACAATTTCAAGTACATATTCTCCATGATCATTTAAGATTATAATGAAATTTTAAAAAGTATTCCTATTATATTTCAAGTTTAGAAATCATTAATTTAATGCAATTTCAACATATTTTTCTTCATTATTTTCTTCAAGGCACTGCCCATTTTCCTCACCATTCTTCATTATTACTTCTCCACTTATTTCTTTTATCATTTCCCTTCTCATTTCCCAATACTGCCATACAGTGACTATAACTGAATCTAGGACAAGTATTCCAAGGTGGATAATGATTATTGGGAGAGCCATTATTCCCTGCTCTATACCAGTGAAAGGAAGCAAAGCGATAACTGTTACAGCTACGGTGAGAGACTTTTGACTAGCAAGAATTACAAGACACTTTAAAGCAGGCTTGTCAATACGAAGTAGGAGAGAAACTGCTAAGATTAAACCCATGAAGACCAAATGTAAGAATAACCCCCAACCTAACACAGCAAATATTCCACCAATCGTAACATCATTGAAGGCTCCTTGCTGACTTGAAACACTTACTTTTAACCAGGGAACCATGATAAGTAAAGTCACACTCAAGATCTTTAGTGTGTTGTTGAACTTCTTGACGAATGGCTTGACCTTAGGTACATACCTCAGTGCTTTACCAACCTAGAACAAACCCCTAGAAATAAGCAACTCTGTAACAACAGGCCTTTCCAAAGATACAACAACGTGCACATGTGTGTTAACAAAAGCCCTGGTTTGAATACTTTTTAACATGCAATAGAGGCTTTGTACCATCATGGGATGGTAGCCATGACAGGAGGCAGGAACAATAATTATTCTGCTCTAATTTGATCTACATGAGAAAGAATTCAGTTTTCCAGGGAAAAAGACTCTATTGTTGTGGCTGCTGTCATAACTGCCATCATTTGATGGTGTAAAGCCTCTATACTGTGATTTCCATGACAGTAAGTTACTCAAGCTAGAAGTCTGATCAAACAATACAGCTATTTCAAATCACTTTTTTATAGTGGGATACCAATTCATTACCTTAATACTGGTTTGCAATTTGGCCCACTGTCACTCACACATTCTACCGCTACATTATATATTCTATGCATACAACTCTCAACTCACAAGTTGATTTAAGAAAAATCAGGTTGGTGAAGGTTTAAGTGCTTGTTGCATGTTGCTTGTTGCATGTTGCATGTTGCTTGTTGCATGTTGCATGTTGCATGTTGCATGTTGCATGTTGCATGTTGCATGTTGCTTGTTGCTTGTTGCTTGTTGCATGTTGCATGTTGTTTGTTGCATGTTGCACATTGCTTACCAAGCTTGAACTGTATCATAAATTATTCATACGTCAATGTCAGCACAGAAAAAAACATACCAGAAAAAACGTGCAGACAAAGTTTGTGAAGAATCCCATATTGTTGTGACATTTCGCTGCTTGAATTCACATCACCCAAACTGCATTTTAGGCTTGGTATGTAAATATGCAATATGCAACATGCAAAATTGACTTGTTGTCTTTCTTAATTCTCTCCGTGTTTTGTCAAATACATATTCATACATTTTATAGTTATTTTAGTAGTTCAAATCTTAGCAGGACCCTTTTGAATTAAACTTAGTGATGTTGGCATCCTGAATACAGATTAATTATTATTATTATTGATAATTATTATTTATTATTATTATGATATAGTACTATTTTTTTATGTAATGTCCAACAAGCTAAAAGGTTCAAAATCTGGTTGTGTGTTGGTTTCATTTCAGGGTTGAATATGCTTCGTCAGCACAGTTATCTTGAGAAATAATTTAATTCCGAGCTTTCAGGTCTCTGACCCAACATCAGGGAAAGGATGTTAACAATGACAAGAATGATGTTTACATCTACAAGGTATTGGAAATAGACATATATATCTTAGCTAGACAGTTGAAACTAGCATAGCAGTGCCATTTTCAGTAATATTTTCTGTCTTTTGTTGCTCTTTTCTGTTTGCCTCAACTTCTGTATTCTGTACAATATTCCGCTCAGTTCTGTTATGCCAGTAAGTTACGATAAAAGCATCCACAACAAGTATTCCTAAATGTATTATAACTATCGGCAGAGTAACAAGCCCTTGAAATGCTCCATCAAATGGCAATAAAGATATCACTGTCACAGACACAATAAGAGATTTCTGACTCGCAAGAATCACAAACGCTTTAGTTTCAGCTTCTTCAAGTCTCAATAAAATAGAAAACCCATAATTTATTATCATGAATACTAGATGTAAGGCAAGTCCATAGGCCAGTATAGCAAATGCGCCAGCAATATTAATATCTTTAAAGGCACCATGGTGGCTGGATAGGCTGACTTTCATCCATGGAACCATGATCAGAAGAGTTACACTGATAGTTTTTAGGATGTTGGTGTTATGCTTGACAAAATGCCGCACATGAGAGATGAACCTCAAAGCTTTCCCAACCTAATGGTTAAGGAGTAGAATGCAGTTTAAAAACTTGCACTTAACCCCTTCCCCCAAAGGCACAACACCAGGGTTTAAAATAAAGAATTAAGAGAAAAATATTTTTCTCTTAATTCTTTATTCTATTATTCACACTGAACGCATTTCATTTCACTAGTATTATCCTCAATTGTGCGTAAATATTTACGGTGTTCAGCTTACCCATGAGATTAATATCGCCCTGGACCCCCACAGTTGCCACATATACAACATTGCCTGGCTGCGTAACCAGCGTGATTGGTCCTTGTAGTGTAGTGGTTAACACGTCGGACTAGTATACCGAAACCGTGGGTTCGAGTCCTGCCAAGGGCATTTGATATTTTTCTCTTAATTCTTAATTCTTTATTCTATTATTCACACCGAACGCATTTCATTTCACTAGGGTTTAAAATAACATCAGTCATCAGATAATGTCTGGCCAGAGTTGGACCTCGTACAGTCAAATATTATATTTGCCTTGCCTGTCATTTTGAACAGTAATGTTGAGCCAGAAATGAGGTACGACTGTATTAAATCTGACCTGGCCAGGCATCATTATGGGCGACTGACTGGCCATTATTTTAAACCTTGTAACACTGTTACAGTAAATCTAAGAAAACCGTGAGCACCTAGAATATGTCTGGAATGTTTATTTAGACCATTACATATTAAAAAAATTCCCGTCACCATGAAAAGAGTTTGTAATGAAAACTTCTCTTGTGCAAGGCTGCAAATAAGCACCATTCATCAGACAAATGTCCAGTAAAAATAACCACTTGACTGGTAAATGATTCCCATTCTCTGAACATTTGACCAGCCATACTTGGGTTTGACTGGTCAAATGTTCCTCTGGCCTGACAAATGAACTGCCGATCAAAAAACTTATTTGCAGCCCTGTACATAAACTGTATACCTCTCTCTTGAATAGAAATCTCAAATTTGAATCTCAAAAATAAAAGTAGAATATGAAGTTTAAAACTATTAAATGGCAAACCACTTTGGCTCAATCCCACTGTGGTTAAACACTATAAACATTTCAGACATTTTTTAGGTGTTAACGGTTTTTTAGTTTGACTGTAAAATACATAAAAATATATCAAACTTACCAGGAGTGGTAGAAGTACGGTCAGAATAAGTTTAACTAGAAGTTGTACGATATCAATCTTGACCCCTTCGAATGACATGAGCCATTTTATCATCAGTGGAACAGTAAAAACAGCCATAAGGTTACAGATCACTGTGGTCATAAGGGCTAGTGCGGCATTTCCTCCAGCTTGTCCCACCTAGAGAATCAAGGAATCCAACAATGAATATATTACAGTTGAGACATCAAGATGGGTTGTAGTGAAGAAGATACACATGCGCAGTCCCTTTGTACCTCCCTCCTTGGGCTCACAATTCATTTTTTTAATGTAATATCATTATTTTGACAAGCAAAATAATGATATTACATTATTATTATTTAGTATAAATACAAAGGTGATTATACAAAATCGCGCGCTCTGATTGGTTTTCTATCTCGGATTATCAGCCGATAATCACCTTTTCGGACAAAATGGCTGTCAGCGTGACCGTCGCGCTTTTAAAAAATAAAATATCTCACTTTCAATGTTGTTTCCTTCTTTCTTTTTTGAAATAATCACCTTTTTATTTATACTAAAACAATTATTCACCTCAAGCTCAGTGATTATCGATGAATATTTACCTCGCAGCTCGAAGACTCGCCGCTCGGTAAATATTCATCGATAATCACTTCGCCTTCGGCGAATAACTGCTAAATATTATTATTATATATTATTATTATGTATTTATACTGTTTTTTTTTTCCTTCGTCATTACCCAATAAAGCCTTATAGAAAATTTGCTATGTGTAGATATAAAGCATGCGGGTGTTGGCAGAACACAAGAGAAGTATTATGAAAAGCATGACATGTAGCAGAGTGCTTCTCAACACTTCTCAAGTGTTCTGACAATCCCCAAGTGCTACATAACTGCACACAGCACAGCAAGCAAGTTTTTTTTCTTTTATAAAATATGAATTACAACTTATGAGCATTATTTTGGATTTGAATGATGCAATAGAAACTGCTAGCTCATGCTGTGTGCTCTCATAAACCATGTTCCCCCAACCAAACAGAAGCTGAGATTTATAACAGTTATTTCATAATGGGATCGGAATTATACCACTGAGGAGGAACTAGGGGAATCTTAGTGGAATATTATACAAGAATTTACAACCCTTCTGGCGAGAAATTGTACAATTAGGTAGAATGGGTGGTATGCGATGCTATTGTGCTGTCTCTCACTGCTGTGTAGTTCACACCTTGCGTCGCAGGTTTATTTCCCAGCTGAGCCTCATATATGGGCCAATTTTTTTGATGTGTTGTTCTCTCCCTTGCCACAAAGGTTTTTCTCTGGGTTCTCTGGTTTTCCTAACTCCATAAAAATCAACATGTGAGTTGAATGTTGTACGTTGTAAATAATGAATGTAGTGGTAGTGTGTGAAGCAAACCGCACGGTAGAACTCCGTACGGGGAGTGATAGTTGTAAAATATATGATTTACAACCCTCCATTTGTTATGGAGCTTGTCATGTATCTGAGACTAGACCTTCAAATTTTATTGAACCCTGAAACAACCTCTGGGTTGATCAAAGTCAGGGCATGGCTAACTCACAGATTGAACCCTGAAACAACCTCTGGGCTGATCTAAGTCAGGGCATGGCTAACTCACAGATTGAACTCTGAAACAACCTCTGGGCTGATCTAAGTCAGGGCATGGCTAACTCACAGATTGAACTCTGAAACAACCTCTGGGCTGATCTAAGTCAGAGCATGGCTAACTCACAGATTGAACCCTGAAACAACCTCTGGGCTGATCTAAGTCAGGGCATGGCTAACTGACAGGTCTGATTGGAGTTAATGTGTAAAATTTTGTAGAGGAAGGAAAACTGGAGAACTCAGAGATGAACCCTCAAATCAAGGGAGTCAGACCTAACAAACTCTGCCCACATGACGAGTCCAGGAATCAAACCCCCAGGGATACTCCTTTTGTCCAAATCAGGATAGGGGTGTTTTGCAGACAGTTTTGAAAACAACCTGTAATAGCATACAGCTGTTGAAACCATACCCTGAAAGGTATGACCATATAATATCAAGTAGAGTAGTTGCTAAAGATACCCTCTTCCTAAAAATGCTTGTCCCTGAAATTTTCTTTCATAATATATTTACTACTAGAGAAAAAATGAAATAAAACTGAAAATCAAAATTCCCCTTAGTGCACCCAATCATCCTCTCCCCTCTTGTTTATAATAGACAGATTAAGCAAACACAAAGTGACTTGAAAGAGGACAGCCCATCTGCTGACGAATGACTTCCAAAATGTCTGGTGCGAGAACATTGTGAATGTGGCATTGAGTTATCAATGGTCATTCTGGAAGTCATTTGTCAGTGCGCATGCCGTCCTCTTTCACATCACTTGGGTTTGCTAAATCTGTCTAATACAAATTACAGCAGGGCTTGAAATAACAGCCGATCAATGGATGACAATGTCCAGCCAGAATTGGAACTTGTCTGGTCGTTCATTATTCACAGTAACATTGAGCTAGAAATGGGGTATGACCAAGCTAAAACTAATTTGGCTGGTTATCATGACCGGCAAATGACCAGCAGTTAGCTCAAGCCCTGTTACAGTAATAAATAGGCCTTAATTCAGCTCTGCTTGTATGACGTAAAGCTGAGGACACATGATGCAATTTTTCATGTGACACCGCAAAAACTAGAAGACATTTTATGTGACGTCACAAAAAGTAGAAACACGTTCTACTTTTCCGACATCATGTGCAAAAAACCTCACTATGTGAAAATAGCATCACACAAGTAGTCACATGTTGTGATCTAGTTTTTGCAACGTCGCATGAAAAATCGCCTATTCTTCACTTTTGGATTCAGAATTAAACATAATGCACTTACCAGAACTACTCCAGCTGATATGGTACAAGGCACTATAAAATACATCTGTATACCAGTTCTAAAGGCCTCTGGCCCCAAAACAGAATAAACCGTTGCATCTACGTGAGAATGGTTCATTTTTTCTTGCGTTGAATTCGAATTTATTGTTCCATTTAATTGTTCATTTGAAAACTCTTTCGCAACACGACCTCCAAAGGGTAACAGTTCAGTTAACTTGACTCCAATCAAAGGAGTCAAGAACATTATCATAATAATCTGTAGAAGTAGGGCCTTATAAGCTCGGAAGGCATCTTTAATCTCTCCAGTTCGAAGCTTGATTCCGCTATGAAGAAAAAGGCCAACGATACAAATGTAGTGAGTTGGATACTTGCTGAGGAAGACTCCAGGAGCGGGCACTAAAATGCCAAAAAACACTAGAAATATCAGTCCTAGAGGAAGATAATTCTTGTATAAGAAGTCTAATACTCTCTTGTATAGAGGTAGCTTTGGTAAAGTGACGGAAACCTCTTCTTCTTCTTCTTCTTCATGATCACTTGTTAAAGCAATGCTTGCAGTCGCCATCTTGGATTGTGAAATAACAAAGGGATCCCAAAGGTCTCCCAAAGGTATATAAATAACAGACGGTGGAGGCTGGAGTGCTCAGTACCAAAATAGCTGTTGCCTCCCAACATTTTTTCCATACATTTCTCTGTAAAAGCAGCCAACTTCGGTCGCCCATATCTTCGGCGTTATTCAATAAAACCACTTCAAACTTTCCAACTTTACTAATTTTACTATGCTCTTTTCAAATATTATATTTTCTTTTTTGTTGGATTAAAATTTAAAATGTCACGCAAAACCTGATAAACCCTCATTGAAATATTTTGCAAGCTGCCATGCCCCTGAACCTCTCTAGATGTTTCTTAACACCCCCACCCCCACCCACCCCCCCCCCCCCCCCCCCCCCGCAATCGTAATTAATCTACACTGTCCCTTCTGATGGAAGGCGATACAGAAACTTGAAGGGGGAAACTTTTTATTTTCTATTTCTATTAGTTAAAATAAAACTGCCATACAAATCTTATTCAGAAGCCATTCAATAATTCATCAATAATTGACCTTTGTAGCTTGGGTATAAGTTGTATCCATATTCATGTGTCTTCTCATGTGCAACCGTTAAACAAAGAAATGATACTCTAGGGAAAGACATGTGGTCTTGAGAATAAGATTCTTTGTTTGAGTTGTATCCATATTCATGTGTCTTCTCATGTACAACCATTAAACAAAGAAATGATACGAATAATAGTTTAACTATGTAACTGGGCCTTAAACCTCAAGCCAATAGGGCCCTTGCAGCAGGTCAGAATGCAGCTCAATTTCCTGAGAATTGGAACCTATTGTTTTGCCCTCCAATTGAGCTGCATTCTGACGTGCTGCAACTATTTATGGTTTTATTAGTAGTAGATTCAAGTACCCCTATACTAGAGCTCAAAATAATGGCCAGTCATACGCTGATGTTGGGCATATGATCTTTTTTTTCAAATTTGACAGGTCAACATGTCCATTTAAAACTGTATTTGACCAGTCAAGTACCAAATTTGGCCAGACATTGAGCATTGACCAGCCATTATTTTGGAGCGCTGCTATACACTGATTACTTTACAAAAGATTTAAATTTTAGTAATCCAGTGCTTGTATCAGTACCAAATCTAGTCAGTGGATGGGTAACCATGAACTTTTGATCCTCAAACACCAATGCTTTTTCATTGTCATGGAATTGTCTTCCAGTCAAAGTGACTTTGGTTATATCAGGAGCAGAATGGCTCGGAAAATATGATGGTAACATTGAAGAAATATGCTTTGCAATTCCCAGACAGGCAGAAAGTCCAGTAGATCTAATTCCACCAACAGTAATCCAGTTTTTCTGTGGTAGTGATTCAATCTGATAGTCCTTGTGCTGTGTCGCAGGTCTTAGGCCAGCATAGGTGCCGATTACTTTATGTTCTTTCAACCCAGGAACAATGTAATATGCTTTTTCAATAAGCATGTCTATAACTTTTTCATCTATTTTAGCCTCATTACGATCAAATTGATCTTCCGCAGTTGGCCCAACAACTATGTTCCCATAAACAGAAGGAAATACAAGGATTCCTTTTGTTCTTTCAGTTGGAACAGGAAAAATGATAGAGTTGAGAAGACTTTGAGCTGACTGATCAAACACTGCATATTGTCCTTTCCGTGGCTTGATTGCAAATGGTGAAGGACGGTTGATTTCTTCGACAATATCACCAAACAAACCAGCACAGTTGATAACAAGCTTGGCTTCAATCAACCCTTGACTTGTTGACAGCTCCCAGGATCCCCCTGGCTTCCTTCCACCCCCCTCTACCTTGCACCCTCTTAAAATCGTTCCTCCTTGAGAT
Organism: Anthopleura xanthogrammica; assembly: GCA_964019055.1. NCBI lineage: Eukaryota > Metazoa > Cnidaria > Anthozoa > Actiniaria > Actiniidae > Anthopleura > Anthopleura xanthogrammica. The sequence goes on from OZ025207.1 coordinate 3,971,508, forward strand.
ATCCCCAATAATGCAAGGGAAACTGAAAAGGACCATGGATCAACGATGGCTTCTCTGGGAACAAAAATTGCTCCTAATGCTTCAGGATTCAAAAAAGGCTCTTTCTGACGAAGTTCTTCAACCGATAACATCTTTACATCGCTTACACCAGCTTCCTTTGCATGGTTCACAAGGTCTGGAAGCTTTCCAAGTTCTTCTACCGTCCATGCCACAATCAAAGCACCAGAACTCCTATAAGGAACACTGTTATCTCTAAAGAATCCCTCGTTGAGTTCTCTAGCTGTTTTAAGACAGTCTAGTTCAAGGCTGTTTAACGGAGCATCGAATCCTGTGTGTAGAGTTCCACTGTTACCACAGCTTGCACCAGAAAGAATCTCATCTTCTTGTTCACAGAGAACACAGTTAAAACCCCGTGATGTGAGCTCCTTAAGAATAGAACAGCCAACTACACCGCCGCCAATAACCGCGACATCGAACTGTTTTTGCTCAGCCATTAAAATTCTTTTTCCTCTTCTGACTTTTTTGCAAATCTCAAGGTAATGAATAACACGCAAAGGATTCTGGGTATGATTTAAAAGTTTTTTAAGGTATCAATGTGTTGCATCCGTTCACACCCCCCCCCCCCCCCAACACACATTCACATGCCCCCCTGTTACTTTCTTTCCACTCCTTGGGATTTTTCAAATTACTGTAACATAAATTTCAGCTAAGACTACCCCATCCTATTTATCTCTGATGCATTCCAAGGAATCCAATCGAAAGCCATTTTACTGTCATCATTGGCATACACACTGTAGCCGCATATAAATGGCTTCCCAGGAGCTGAAACGAGGCATAATACTTAAGTGTACGTTGAGCAGGCAAGGAAACTCTTCACTCTGCGATATACCACTCGGCTCCAAGAAAAAAAATCATAAAAGAAAAAAATAAATAAGTCGCTGAAAAAGAAGAGTTGCATATTTTGGGCATGTAACAAAAAGTTGAATCAGAATATTTCATGCTAGCTTGAACTATATATGGTAAGATTACTTGACTGTCCCACACGAGAAAAATACCGAACCAAAAAAAGAAAGAAAAAAAAAAAGAATACCCCCCCCCCCTCCCAAAAAAAAACAACAACGAACAAACAAACAAACAAAAATAATATCCAAGAAAGAGAAAATTATTACGTATTGGATATCATCAAAAATGCAGTAGAGGCACATAGTCGTCCCAGGGGGGTGCATATCCCTGCTCTCCCCCCTGGATCCGCCCCTGCTATTCTTCAGTTATAGCAAATGCAATCTCCATTCCACCCCCATAGGATGTAGGACTAAAATAAGTAAACTTATTCCAAACTCGAAAATATTCGATCACAATTCTGCCAATAATAAGGGAAAAAATTCTGGTTTTTAAAACAAGACCTGCAGCTTGTGACTGTAGCCACATGACGTGACTATTATAATCCATTCGCTATTGCAGTAATTCCTTTAGAATCGCTTATCAAAGTCACTCTCACCGGGCAACTTCTATTACTTTAACAAATTTGATTGCTTTCAGTCTTGTATAAAAATAATGGAAAGACTTAACGGCATGAAAAATCAAATGAGGCCAATTTATATGCGAAAAAATACTGAAACTACACGTTAACATAAATTTCATTTTTATGAGCCACACTAATGATAGAGAAAATATGTCAATGCTATTATTGTTGTGTTCCCACCTACCTATCCACGTTGCCTACAGACTTCAAAGATTATTCCTTGGTTGCAACCAGAAGCCAATCTTTATTCAGCTGTATTGGTTCCTTAGCAACTCTTCTTCATTGGCAGCAATGTGGCAGTCGACTTTACCAAATGAAAATGCAAATCTTCCGTATATTTTGTAAGCAAGAACACTGAAAAATCTCAAGATTTGGGTCCACTTCAAGCTACTTATAGACAACTTTTAGGTAAGGTGAAACAAAATAACAGAAAAATGTTAAAAGTTTGAGTTTAACTTTAAACCAAATTGGAAAAATGAATTTCATTGAAAATTATTTACTTCGCTTGTTTTTCCAAGTTCTTGTGGCTGAAAAAAGCCACTATCTTCGTTTAGAAATAGTTATTTTAGCTTTCCTAGTATCTCGTCAATTCTAAATACGATTTAAAAGTTTCTTTCTGAACTATTTAGAAGTTGAGATTATGACTAATTTTTAAGTTATACAATCCAGTTTTGATAATTTTTTTAAGAATGATCGAGGGTGAAGAATATTGAGCTATTTTCCCCCGACAACGACTAGCTCATGTTAATTTTATTGTTTTTCTGTTGTTTATAAAAAACTACGGAGAACTAATTCTTAAAAATAATTATCTGAAGTTGAAGAATGAGAAGTTTAACTTGATACAAGGGTCATTCTTTTCTTATCACGCAACATTATGGATGAAAAAATCCGATTTTGGCACTCTCCTATTGAAAAATCTTAAGCAGGAAAATCTTCTTTTTAGGTTCAAATATTCAATACTTCACAAGAATATAGGTAATTTTGCTCCTTTTTAGGTTAAGAAAATTTCATTTCATTGTCAAATTTTAAACGGAAAATTTCTATTGAAATTTAAAAATAAACTCAAGGAAAAGCATGAAAAAACTAAGAATTTTAGAGTCAAAAACGCTCAAACGTCGAAAAAAATAACGGAAGATATATGAAAAGAAAAAGCTAAAATAGAGAAACGCAATTTTTGGTGTAGAAGAAGTAAGAATATAGTACAAAAAATATCAATAAAAAACTCATTAACTCACTGTAAGGGAAGACGGTCGACAACCACATAACATGTAATTTTAAAAACTCATAATTTCATTGTACTTTCGAGTTCTTTTAAATTATTATTATTATTATTAAATGCTAATAAAAAGAGCTACAGAAACTTAAAAGAATGAAAACTATATTTTACACAAATTTCAGCGAAGTAGTTTCTTTTTGGCGTAAAATCAAGACTGATGTACAAATTCACTTCAACTATTTTTCAATATTACATCAGAGTTCAAATTTCTGAACGTGTTATTTTATATATAGAGTTTATAATTCTCTTTTTTTATCTCTGTAAATTTTCATATTAATATCAGTTTTCCAATGCACATTATTTTTTTTACACAGCGTTACCTTATTTTTTTTTTTTCGTTCCTGAATGTGGCCTTGCTAGATTCTAGTGCAGATGTCTCGAGTCCTACTGCGCTACTATTTTCTATATCCATACCTGCTGTAATTTGAATTGTGGTTAACGGTAGAAAAATCTTTTAAGTAGAAAGTGAAATAACAAGGTATATGGAAGATTTTTTACTGATTATAGCCTTGGAACTAACCAGATGCTTTTTTAGCTGACTTTATAAGAAAGAGAATGATAAATGAAAAAAGACAAAAAAGAAAGAAACGAACGAACGAACGAACAAAGGAAGGAAGGAAGGAAAGAAGGAAGGAAGGAAGAAAGACAGAAAGAAAGAAAGAAAGAAAGAAAGAAAGAGAGAGAGAGAGAGAGAGAGAGAGAGAGAGAGAGAGAAATAAAGAAAAGGGAAGAACAAGGAGAAGAAGAAATCAAAAACGAAATCAAAATCGAAATCAAAAACGAAAGAAATATTAATAATGAGTAATGAAGAAAATGTAATATAACATTAGTAAATCTTATTGACAGCCTGATTTCATTCTATTTGGCGATTTTTGTTGACACGCCTGCCACCCTCACAAATCCTTTTACTCCTAAGTTTGCGCAGTTGTTCGTACTATGGACAGTCTACCGTAGCTGAACTAATGTAACGCACACAAAAGTGCCTCCCAAATTTGAATTATAAAAAACTAGACTACCTACACTTGAAGAAAGAAAAATCCTCGGTAAAATACTTTACAGTTGTGTTTTCAGAGCGATAAATAATATTTTGCATTAAAAAAGTCTTTGATCTAAGCAGACAATAGCGAACCAATCACCATTGCAGCTGTTTTCCCAGTGGAATTAAAACTTAATTGTCCCACGAACAACTACACAATATCTTTTTTAAAGAGTACTATACAAGTACTAGTTTTTTAAATTTAAAGATATTCTAGCTAATATAATTTGTTGAGCTAGTGGGACATAGCAACGGTAACTAAGGGAGTCAGGGTGGTTGGTTGGAACCGTGAATTCGTCGATAATCGTGTAACATTTTTGATATCCTTTTATCGGAGTTACATGGTTACTCACTTAACGAGTTAGCTCTCTATTCAAAGTTTCTTATAGGCTACTCCTAAGTCAATGTTTGAATAAGAAAATTTAATTTGCATGATACTTGGATGGTACTTTAATGTTTACACAGAAATGCTGGCATTGTTGAGTGATAAGAAAAAACTTTAGAATTCAATTTGAAATCTTTTCTGATTCTATCTCGTAGGAGAAGTTGTTTGGGTCATTAAGCAAAGATGGAATACTAAGGCTGAAGAAATCTGAGCCGATATTAAACAAGGGCTTCGTATTTGAGAAGAACAAAGCACTGTAAAAATCAGTGATGCAAAGAAAATTAAGTCCTAAACACTACGAAATGGTTGCCCAACACGAACCCAAAGAGCACGAAAACGATTGCAACTGTCTGTCCAATCCAAAAGAATGTGTTCATACATTTGCCAAGAAAACCTTGGAATTCTTCGACACCTATTTGCTGTTTTTTGGGATGATAATCATCATAGCTATTGGTGTACACTGGACATCTAGTGGGCTATTCCTTGGGAAAATACAATTTCGTTACATCTGTATTGTCCTGATATTTCTCATCTGTGGCTTACAACTTAAATCTGACGATATTTTCTTGGCTTTACAATCTTACAAGGCCATAATATGGAGTATGTTGGCCATTCTTTTCGTAACACCAGCTCTTGGAATACAAATTACGAAGACAATTCACTTCGCGACGTTGTCAGATGAAAATATTACAACTGAACATTCACTTGTACAAGCCAATGTTTCGGCAATAGGACCAACCGAGTTTGCCCTTGGTTTACAGATATTTTTTGCTGTTCCTTCTTCTTTTAGTACGGGAGTGATTCTGGTAAGTATAGTTTATGGGCGTGTACTTAAGTACTTAATGAAAGCTGTGGCCGAACTAAGGTCGATGTGAAGTAAAAGCTACTATTGTAGGTTCGAAAATTGATGAAATTCAGACTAGGAGTATGTGATTAAAACTATTAATTTGAAGTTATCTGTTATAATGATTATTAGAAAGAGAGGATTTTGTCTCAATATCGCCGGCGTAGTTTTAGGCTAACACTTTAACTCTGAGCTACTACGTCATTTATTTGCTTAGCAATTAAGTTATAAATGTCTTCCCTCTTTCCGCTCTTCTCTTCTCTTCTCTTCTCTTCTCTTCTCTTCTCTTCTCTTCTCTTCTCTTCTCTTCTCTTCTCTTCTCTTCTCTTCTCTTCTCTTCTCTTCTCTTCTCTTCTCTTCTCTTCTCTTCTCTTCTCTTCTCTTCTCTTCTCTTCACTCCTCTTCTCTTCTCTTCTCTTCTCTTCACTCCTCTTCTGTTTTCCCCCTCTCTTCTTATCTAGCTCTCCAATCCTCTTCCATTCTCTGTCCTTTCGTATTCTTTTCTTTAATTCTTTCGTCTCCCAACCTTAGCTTCATCACCTAATAAATCTGCTTTCTCAATTACTAGGCCGTCATCGCAGGTGGTAACCTAGCTTTAGGTCTCCTAGTGATGCTGATCACAAACATCGTGGGCGTATTTTCCGTCCCACCATTTCTAATGTGGATGACGTCAATCGATAGTGCTGACGTCAGTGTCAAGGGGTTCGCAATGCTGATGGGATTTTTCGTACTGACTGTTATATTACCAACTATGGTAAGATTATAATCAACATTATTTTTATGATAATTTATATAGGTTTGGATAAGTGATTAGTTATTTATCTCGTAACTATTTCTTACTTTGGCGAAGAAGACGCGATTTTTCACATCCCGTTGTAATTTGTTTTATCCCACACCATAGAAAATACAGCCAATCAGAAAGCAGGAAAGCCGTTGTATATTCGTCGGTATTTCACTCTTCCTTCCCATCATGCACTGCGCGTTGAATCTACGCATTTGTATTTGTGGTGTGGGATAAAATGGTTATACAATGGTTTCTCGTGGCATACCGTGGATATCCTACTCATCACTTGTATTTTCTTTGTATACAAACTCGCCTAAAGGCTCGTGTGTATACTAGAAACTACAAGTGACTCGTGTGATATTCCACGTTGTCACTCGAAACCATTGTATGACTAGTATTTATCAACTCAAATCAGTGATATACGCACGCGCCGTGCCTAATAGTCCTCTTCATAGTTCCCTGCACCATCTTGAAAGGTAGCTGTGCCTTTGCATCGAAGCGAGATGAATGATGAACTTGCAATGATAGACCTTTTTTAACACCTCGCCGTTCGTCTCGCTTCGATGCAAAGGCACGGCTACCTTTCAAGATGGTGCAGGGAAGTGGGACGGCTATCATTGAACACTCGGGAAGCCATTTTAGTGTTATGTCATTCTGAACTTATCATGTGATCCCAGTTATACTCCAGCGCATGTTTGGAAAGCTGCGCGTGCTGAAAATAAGGAGTAACTCAGTAACTCTTCGTGTTCTTATAGTACTTACCAAGATGAGATAATCTTGTAGGTTGGCAAGGCAATCCGTTTTATCCCCCAAGTACCAGACCATATCGACGCTCACCCGACCCTCCTTCGTTACATCACCCTCGTATCATTCATCCTATCAACCTGGCCAATGGTCAGTAAGGTTGAAGCAGATGACAAATATGGGAACATCGTTGCCATGAACACCATGGCTATACTGGGGTTCACTACTATAATGCACGTCATCTTCCTTCTCCTGAATTGGGTTCTCTGTGGTATCCTCAAGCTGGAGCTGTCAATCAAGAAGACAGTGGTGGTCCTTGGAAGTCACAAGGCTGTAGCATTTGCATTGACTGTTATCGGGTTTCTTCCCGATTCTGCGGGATCGCGGGACCTGATGGGGCTTGCTTGTATCATAGCCTACCTCGTGGTCTTGGCCATTGATTCGTTGATTGTTTCTAAGCTGGCGACTGTCGAAGAAGATCCAATGGAACACTTGTTCACCGAGGAGGAAAAATATAGAAAGCTCTCCATGGGAGAATAAAGATAACTCCTTGGGTAGCCTGTGTTCAAACTCTTACAACACACTCCTCCCCTCCCTCACACTAATGAATATAAGCAAAGACAAAACTGAAACGAAAACAAACAAAAATAACACGGAAGGAAGCGGTAGAAAGAGTTTACTTGGTATTTTTTGGGGGGAAATTTAGGGTATGATTTTCTTATTTTTTTAATGACATACTCGAGGGTCTATTGGGTTCGGTTCGAAATAAAATTTTAAAAATTGAGCGAGTGTGAGTAAAGCTCTGCAAACAAGATTGCAAGGCACCGATGGTATAAGCTTGTGTCTCGCTTGGACATCACTCAGACTTGTAAAACTTTGACCGCCACAAAATTAAAAGCCATTTTCAGTTAGTATTAGGGCGGGCTTACCGTGTTGTGCACGTGTTGTAAATCAGTATCGTACGTTCTTCACTCATACGAAAAAGAAGACGACAAAATCAAGGATTAAGGAAGACTTTCCTTAATCACACAATTCTGGACTTCGATACACGGAAAACATGTATTTTTTCGGCCGAGAGCATTACGTCATTATCAGCGATGTTGGAGAAGCGGACAGTCACGAAATTGTTGGGCAAATTTGAAGCTTATGGACACACTTGTACAGTTTTGTGAATATACGCAACTTATACTCTTTGTTCGAGCTAATAAAAACAAAGTTCTTATATAATATAATATATATTATATCTAATAAAAACAAAGTTTTATAATTCAAACATTTTGATTATAGTAAATAAAAAGTGGTTTATTATTTGAAGTACACAAAACTTAAAGGTCGAGATAGGACTGAGCAGGCTTGCGCTTTGCATGGAAATTAGTAATTAAAGCCTGCGTTTCTACGACAACAGTACTGACCAGGAGAAACGCAGGCTCCGTGTGGATTGCGGTTGATAGATTCAAGCGGAACGGCGTTGCTAGAAAATATTCCGCTCAAATTAAGGTGCGGTAATACGAGGAACAAAATCGTGCAACTTGTCGCGCAACATTGTTGCGCTGCAAGCTGCGGAGCTAATGTTGCTCGTATTACAAATTCGTGCAACAACAAAACATTGTTGCGCGACTTTGTTGCAGAAGTAAAGCTCTTTATACTCCATGCAACAAAGGAAATCTGTGGCGCGCGGGGTAATAAAACGAGTAACATTCGCTCTGCAACTTGAAACCCAACAATCTTGCGCGACAAGTTGCCTTATTTTCAGTGTTGCTCGTATAACCGCACCTTTACACTTGGAAATGCGTCGAAACCATTCTGTATAATCATTGCGTAACGTAGTACTCGAGAGTACTCGAGAGGGAAACAATGGGAATGTTGCTCGTATTACCAACAAAGTTTCTTTGTTGCAGAGAGTAGAAAGAGTTTCTCCTTCTACAACAAAATTTTGTTAATGCACGAGGTGGTAATATGAGCCACATTCACTCTGCAACTTGCAACGCAACAATGTTGCGCGACAAGTTCCCCCACTTAGTTGCTCGTATTACCGAACCTATAGAATTCAATCAGGATGCAAGAAAAATTGCCTAATTGAGCAGTGTTAAGGTCTTTTAGTTTCTAGTTTATACAGTATTTAACAAAAGTTTTGAGGCTTTTTTTGGTTGCGTAAAGACATTTTTAAGTTCGGTTGTTGGACTGTAAAAAACGCGCAGTACAAGCGCGTCTTGCCCATGATGTTGCGCAACGAAAAAAAAACCCAGAAAGTATTAGACAAGTGTAATTACGTAATGGAAAAACCCTTATTTTTTCCTCAATATGGTTTTAATAAAAAAACAATTATAACTTATTCACATAACCTTGAATTAGTGGTTTTGGCTTCTTCGTAGAGAAGGAACAAGAAATTCATTTTCAATGAATCAATTAAAAATAATAATACACTTTGTGCTAAGTTCTGCTTACCAGGGGTCCCTTCGTTTTCTGGATAGAACTCCCATAAGTTTGTATGCATTGTTGTACGTATTTGGAAAGCGAAAAGAAAGTTAGGAAGGAAGGAAGGAAGGAAGGAAGGAAGGAAGGAAGGAAGGAAGGAAGGAAGGAAGGAAGGAAGGAAGAAAGGAAGGAAGGAAGGAGATTGTTGTGTTTCAAGTTACAGAGTGAATGTTGCTCATATTACCACCCTGTGCAACAACAAAATTTTGTTGCGCGACTTTGTTGCAGAAAAAGAAGCGCTTTCTTCTCTCTGCAACAAAGAAAATTGTTGCGCACGGGGCGGTTTTCGAGCAACATTTTCGTATTACCACCCTGTGCAACAACAAAATTTTGTTGCGCGACTTTGTTGCAGAAAAAGAAGCGCTTTCTTCTCTCTGCAACAAAGAAAATTGTTGCGCACGGGGCGGTTATTCGAGCAACATTTGCTCTGCAGCTTGCAATGCAACACTGTTGCGCAACAAGTAGCACGGTTTTGTTGCCCGTATTACCGCCCCTAAATATAGGCAAGTATTATAGCATACCCTTAACACACTCTCTACCCATATTTTAAATAGATTTACGCTTTTCTATAAAACGCCCTAACAATTTTGGCCCTCAAAAAAGGTTTTTTCCAAGATCGCTCTGAAAGTCGCATCCCTATAAAGCTATGGAAACACTGGGCAATACTGCGCGCAATGTTGCAGGCAATCAATGTTGCGAGCCATGTTACAGGATTTGTTGCACGAAATGTTGCTGGAGGAGAAGACGATTCTACTTCAGCAACATTGCCTGCAATATTGCGCGCAATGTTACACCGCGGTTTCCGCGCTTATATCATTATTATTGTACCCGCGCTTAGACCATCTGATACGACCTCTAATGAACTTGTCCCAGGATCACCTCTACCAGAAGAGATTAATTCTTACAATTCCTCTACTTTCCCAGGTGTTGGATTTCTTGACCATTTGCTGTAGCCAGGCTGGATTGCTCGAAAATATAACACATCTGCTATGACTTTGTGCTGGTAACATAAACAAGAAACAACATTTGGCAATAATTCTCAGGCCTGTTTACACGGATCAGGTTTCATTTGAACACAGTTTCATGACCATGAAACCGTGTCAAAAATAATACGGTTACAGAGCGTTTGCGTACGAGAACGGTATAAAGTATTAGTCTCAGACATCGTTTTCGAAACATCACGGTTTCGTTACATATTCAATAGATGTCGTGTAAACGCAAGGCGTAACCGAGTAGAAAATAACATGGTTTCAAAAGAAACTGCGTCCGTGTTATGACAGTTATTTTATATTGTTAGTTACTTTATAATCAAGAGCAGCCATAGAGAAATGAGTAACTCATGTTGTTAAAAACGTTTTTATATCTCACCTTAAAATTACTCCACTCCTTGACTTTCTCTTGCTCGATGTATTCTGTCTCTATTTCCTCCTAAAACACCATGCATACGATATCAATGAATCAATCAATGAATCAATCAATATATCAATCAATCAATCCTTATATATTACCAGAATTGCAATAGACCTCAGTTTTCGGCTTGGGCGTAATGTTTTCCCGTTTCAGACCACGTGTCATTCTCTAGAGTATCATTTCTTTATTTAACGGTAGCACATCAGAAGACACATGAATATGGATACAACTCAAACAAAGAATCTTATTCTCAAGAGAATGACACGTGGTCTGAAATGGGAAAACCTGGTGAAACATTACACCCAAACGAATAAGCATGTGATGGTTTGTTCTATGAGAGTACAAAAAAGATATTAAAGTCAGGGACGGATCCAGGGGAGGGGTGCAGGGGATGCGCACCCCCCCCCCCGTGGACTTTGTGCTCAACTTCGAAGATACCCAAAACGAAATGTTTTTTTTTCCTTATAAGGGGTGCACCCCACCCCCAAGCCTTTGTGTCCCTACTGCAGCTTTGAAGATATCCAGTACGACATAACTTTTTCTTTGTTCGATGATATCGGTGATTTTTTCTTTCCTTTCTTTCTTCCTTTCTTTTTTTTTTTTTTGGTTCTTTTTTTTTTTTTGAAAGTCTGAAGGTCTATTTACTGTTATATTTAAGCATGGCAAATGAACTTTACATACCTCTGTCATACTGGTCTCCATTTCAGAATACGACTGAACCAACAGTGACTTGGTCACTTCATCTAAATCTGTCATCAAATGAAACGTCGTTTATTACACTAGTATACTATTCAATCAGGCTGTGAACGCTACACAAGGCATGGTTATAGGGGGCCAAAGAAAAACGTTGGTGCGCGCGCTAATGCAATGATTGGTTTGTCGAGTGCTCTGGGCAGTGATCCTGCCACAATCCTTCACAAATAATTGCAAGAAGGCCGTTAAAAGCAGATTTTGCAATGCAAGGCACGCGGCACTGTTACATATTGGACCGAAGCATTCTTTAAAACAAATCACATCGTATGAGATACTCTTAAGCTAGTGAAAATGCTCAGATAATTCACAGCCAGGGGCATATAGACACACGGAATTTGCACTAATGGGACAAACGTGCTTGCCCTAACTGCTTTAGGCGGCGTGCGCGCTTAAGCCTGGTTCACACTAGCGACGCAAGCATAAGTATGACGACATACGCAAGCATATATAGTCTTTTACGGTTAGTTTATATCTTTATATCATCCTTAAAGTACTATCTGCGCTTGCGTATGTCGTTGTGCTTATGCTTGCGTCGCTATGTGAATCTGTGTGAATCAGGGTTTATGTTTTGTTTTCAACAATCGATCTTACCATAAACATCTAGAGTAGATATTGTACCAATCACTACCATTGAATCAGTAATCACCCCACAAGGCATAAAACCGTTCTTTAACACTGTTGTCTCTCCAAACGAGTCCCCAGGCCCCAAGCGACCAATAATAACCTGCTTGGTACGTTTTTCCTGGAACGAGATTCAAGCATATAAACTACGTATCATGATTACTCGAGGAGCAATTTTCTCTGCAGCTTGTCTCGCATCGGCGTTGTGACACAAGTTGCATGGAGCATTTGCGGCGTGTAAACTACAATGCAAATGTTGCGAGATCACAAGTTGCAGCAATCGTTGCAAAAAGTAGAATTTGTTTCCACTTTTGACAATGACTGTGTCTCCGTTGCACCGTGTAAGCCCTCTTGCAGCTTGTGTGTGTTGCGAGACAAATTGAAGAGAAAATTTCTCCATGTTATTGGGGTCGTTTTCAAAACCGACTGCCGATCACCACTACCACTTGGACAAAGGGAGTACCACCGGGACTGTTAGCAAGTTCGAGCACAATAACTAAAGTATGGCCAAACAAACAAACCTTAATTCTATTGAACCCTAAAACAACTGAGTTTTGTGGAGGGAGGAAACCAGGGAACCCGGAAAACCAATTAAGGGAGTGACCTAACAAACTCACTTGTGATGTTGAGTACAGGAATCGAACCCAAGACCCCAGAGGTGAGAGGGCGGGTGCACTACCACTACACCACCCTTGATTCCCTAATGTATGTGATGTTGAGTCTAGGAATCAAACCCAAAACCCCAGAGGTGAGAGGCAAGTGTACTACCACTAGACCACCCTTCATTCCCTAATGTATGTGATGTTGAGTCCAGGAATCAAACCCAAGACCCCAGAGGTGAGAGGCGGGTGCACTACTGCTACACCCCTATTGATTACCACTGAATCAAGGGAGAGACATCCAACAATCTCTACTAACATGTGATGCAGAGTCCAGCAATCAAACCCAAGACCCCAGAGGTGAGAGGTGAGTGCACATGTGATGCTGATCCCGCTACGCTAGCCTTGATTTCAGCCTTTACAGTTATGATATTTACCTTTTTTCCGTCAGGAAACGTGTGCGCTACGGTAATCATTCTCTTGAGTGAACAAATTCCTTTCTTGATAAAACCAATAACCTCGCATCTGTCGCCTTCCTTAACCAGCACTATCAGCCATCAGAAATGAAAAAAATGTACTTTAAAATACGTTCTACTTTTGTTAGCGTTTTCAAAACATCACGGTTTCATTACATATTCAATGGATGTCGTGTAAACACAAGGCGTAACCGAGTAGAAAATAACACGGTCTAAAGGCGCGATTACACTTAGCAATTTTCTCTACAACTTGTCTCGCAAAAACGTTGCGACACACGTTGCAAGAGGGTTTACAAGGTGCAACGAAAATGAATTATACTTTTCGCAACGATTGCTGCAACTTGTAGACTAGCAGCTTGCAGTCAAAACATCGCGGTCATCTACAAATGGCTCTCAATCGTGAGACAAACGAATAAGTATTATTTCTTTATTACATTTCCACGATGAATAATATTCTATTGCTGCAACTTGTTTTGCAACATTTTTTCAAATTGCACTGTAGGTTACTCGCCGCAATGCTACATGCAACTTGTGCCGCAATGCTGTCGGGAGACAAGTTGAAGAGAAAATTGCTCCGTGTAATCGCGCCGTACATGAAACCGCGTCCGTGTAAACAGGGCGAGCAGAGAATGAAGCCAAAGACACCTTTCTTTCTCTGTATCACATCATACAGTACTTGCGCAAGTTACACCCATCACATATCTACATACAGTACCTTGTCCAGGTGGGAATTTCCTCCATTTAATGAGACCTGATACTTTCTTCAGCGATAACCTTGGCCAACTATGAAATAGCTTACATGTCTGAGCTAGCGATAGTTTCTGTTCTTCTTCACGTGACTCGATCATCTGCAAAAAAAAGACCCGCGTCATTACGATAATGTATCGTGTTACGATGAGTTATGAACTAGAATTCTAACTGGACGTGTAAGTAGTAATATTGGTGCTGCGACTGATATGTTCATCTTCGTTATGTGACCGTGCCGTACTCCATGATTTTTCACGGTCATGTGAACTCTTTTCTGCTCTTCTCTGATCTGCGCTACTCTGCTCTTTTCTACTCTACTCTGCTCTGCGCTACTCTACTCTGCTCTACTCTGCTCTGCACTACTCTGCGCCACACTGATCTACTCTGCTCTGCACTACTCTGCGCCACACTGATCTGCACTACTCTACTCTACTCTACTCTGCTCTGCTCTGCTCTATTCAAGTTCATATTCTTACATAACTTACATGTATGACTCTCTCGTAATCGTTGGTTGAGATCTTCAAGAATTCACAAGGCTCTAGAGTAATAACTGACAGCACTCTGTTGATTTGTGAACCAAAAATACGAACAATCTATTAGTCTTATCAAGAAAAGAGCCCGGGGGGGGGGGGGGGTACTCCCTATAATGGACTATACGGGATGCTCCGCCCGAAAGGGGTACTTTTTTCAAGCTGCACGTATAGGAAAGGGGTGGAAATTTGCGAGTTTTGGTATAAAAAGGGGTAGATTTTCTTCAAACGTATATGAAAGGGGTACCTTTTCAGGCAAAAAGGTATAAAAAAGGGGTAACTTTTTGCTGAAATTTGGTATAGAAAAGGGTAAGGGGTCGAGAGTCCGGGCGGAGCATCCCCGTATGAAACGACCCGAAGTACCCCCCCCCCCCGGGAAAAGAGATACCTTCAAAAGACAGTTTCCTTGTTTCTTGACATCAAATGTCCAACGGTCTTAGTTAGTATTTTTTGAATTATGGAAGTCAGAAACTCAAACGTCTGAAAGTTGTGGAGGTCGCAGGAACTAATGAAAAGCGTTTTTATCCAATTGTTTTTGTTGTTGTTGTTCACGGTTGTTGTTGTTGCTGTTATTGTTATTATTATACTAAGCGCTTCTTACTTACCGTGAGTTCGGTTCTCTGCCTTCAATTTTACTGAGAGTCCCAAAACAGTTCCCCACAGCAAGCTGAAGACAAGAATGAAGTAGTGAATGAGTAAATGAGTAAAGGATAAAACATAGTGTTCCATAACAAATGAATGGCTTTCCTATAGGAGCATGCTGATTGGATAGTCTAGGTATTGTTACTTTAAACTGTAAAAGCGGGTGGCATGCACTCGTACGGTGGTGTCTCTCACCGCTGTGCAGTTCAAGTCTGGACGCACATTCCAGTTTCGACTGAACAACATATGCAAGTTGAGTTTGTTTGATGTGTTGTTCTCTCCCTTGCCACGAGGGTTTTTCTCCAGGTTCTCTGGTTTTCCTCCCTCCATAAAAATCAACATGTGAGTTGAGTTCGTTTGATGTGTTTTTCTCTCCCTTGCCACAAGGGTTTTTCTCCAGGTTCTCTGGTTTCCTCCCTCTGTAATAACCAACATGTGAGTTGACTATTGTATTTTGTAAGTATAGAATGTAATGGTAGTATAGAGATATATGAACCTATAAATATAGATTGTAAATGGCTTTCGTGTTAGAGCATGCTGATTGGATAGATTTCAAACTGCAAAGACAGTCCTCAAAGGGGTTCCTGGTATTGTTAGATCAGCGATACCTTTTCCTGGTATTTCAGTTCCTGGTCTTCAAATACTGGTGTTGGTGAGCGAAACTCTCTGGTGGGTGAGCTGACCGGTGAGATACATGGCTGGGTCTGAGGTACGACAGAACCTCTCAGAATCATGTGCAGACCAGTATTACCAAATACTAGACAAACAAATACATTTATTAAAAGGATAGTGACAATAACTTGGCATAGAAGAGGTCCATGCTAAGAGGGGGGGGGGGGGGACGAAACTCTCCAGTTTTCTCATATAATCAACCCAAACACAATCAGTCACGCAATCTTATAATGACATTATATGATACCCCCCCCCCCCCCCTCTCTTCGAAATCCAGGCCATGCTATGGGCCTTTAGAAACCATTGATTTTTTGATTGAGCACCGGACTTTCGTGCGGGAGGTCGTGGTTTGAGTCCCGGCCGGACCAACACTCAGGGTCTTAAAATAACTGAGGAGAAAGTGCTGCCTTTGTAATTACATCTACAAATGGTTAGACTTTCAAGTGGCTCGGATGACCACTTTAAATGGCGGTCCCGTCTCTCCACACTTCATCACTAACCAATATCGGAGGGACGTAAAAGAACCACTGAGGACGTAAAGAAACCCTGGCAGTGACCACCCTCAGTGTCTACACTTTATACTAACCACCTCTCATGATTGTAAAAGCGCCTTTGAATATATTCATAGAAAGGGCGCTATATAAATCATAAATCATTATCATTATTTTGTAGTATTGATACAATAAATTGTGCTCCAAATTTCAGGGGGGGGGGGGGTACTCCCTTTGTCCAAGTAGTGGGTGATTGGTAAAGGTACACATAAATTAACTGAAGAGCTCTTGGAGCCATGCTGACTCAGCCCCTAAAAGGTATGACCAAATATGATTGATATCATTGATTTAATGTATTTACCAGTACATCCTTCATCATTCCATCTGTCTAGCTGAGCCACGGCACACAGGTCTTTCATAACATGAGGCTCCACATAACCTGATACGTCAGGTAGAGACATGAGATGTTTAAACAAGGCTTCATTCTCCTTAGACTTCCTCTCAAATGGCCTGAAATATAATGATAGATCATCTCAGAGGTTGTTTCAGGGTTTTAGCAAGGTCATAAATATTCACCCACCCCCCCCCCCCCCTGCTACAGGCCTGCATTAAATGTCAACAAACAGCTGAACTTATAGGGGGGTTGGGCACACCCTAACCCTTCCCTAGCTATGGTGTTTTCCGGGGTATTGGCTTCTGTCAATCAAATTTTCAATGGTCTGACCAAATAAATTTTTTAATCAATGGCAGCCAAAAACCCAGACATCAGGGGCTGTGTTGGTCACGTAATTATGAAAATGGAAGTAAAAGAAGCGGTGACCGTAACAGGGTACCTAAACTAATACCACAGCAAACCCATAAAGGCGGGAAAAGGGGAAAAATGGCACCTCAAATTGAAGGAAATTAAATTTGAGACCTTCAACTTAAGCTAATGACTCAAGCTTTTGATGCAAGATTTAATTCCAATTTATTAGTTGATGGAGGGAGGAAAACCAGAGAATGTAAAGAAAACCCTCAAATAAAGAAGCAACACTACTCATGGCAGCTAGGTCCAAAACAACAACCCCAGGAAACCCCAGGTAAAGGTATTAATATTCTGAGCCTCAAAACAATAGTCCCCTCCACAGTTTCCTGCACCATCTTGAAAGATAGCCGGGCCTTTGCATGGAAGCGAGATGAACGGTGAGCTTGCAATGATAGAGACATGTGAATTATTGTCCAAGGTGTTAAAAAAGGTCTCTATCATTACAAGATCAGCTCTCATGTCTTGCTTGGATGCAAAGGCACAGCTACCTTTCAAGATGGTGCAGGGAAGTGTGAAGGGGACTATTATATACCCTCCCCACACCCTCCCCACACCCTCCCCACACCCTCCCCACCTCTTTTAAATCTAATCATCTATTTTCTTAACTACAGATTGTTGCCACAGGTAATTTACAGGTAAGTATTAGTGTTTACTCACAGTTTTCTCAGTATCCTGCGTATAGATTTGATTCTTGCATTGAATATACTTGTTGGTGATGTGATAACAAAGTTGTGTTTGTGTAGTTTGGACATGTGCTGGGATATGTTGTGACTGCAGAGGTATTCATCAAACCCTTCGCACTGGTGAGGAAACAGCCCTTTATCTGAAGCAAATACAATACAAACACAAAATAATATTAACAATATCAGTCAACTTAAGGCGCAGACACACAATGCGATTTCTCAAGTGATATTGCATCAAAAATGCTCAAAAATTAGAGATCGCACCATGTGACCCCCTGTGCAACATTACATGTGATATTGCAAAAAGAGGGGGATGTAAGGGTTTGCGGTGATGCAGTATTGCCATGTTTTTGGTGTGGTTTTACCGTAATTTTTATTTTAACCTGCAGTATTGTGGTTTTACAAGACTATGCAGTTTGTGGTTATTATCAATCTTAGGCTGCGGTAAACAGTGAAAAAAGGCTACCTTGTCTGTCTTAGTAAATGCAAGGCCAAAGCAAATGTTGTGGTATTGTGGTTTTTTTACTTTTTTCTGTGTGGTTTTGTGGTATTTGAACTCCCCTTATGCCTCCCCCCCCCCTCCCAAAAGTCAAAAATGAGTTTTAATTTTGCAACATCACAAGTGACGAACCTCACCATGTGAACACAACAACATATGGGTGGTCAGGCAGTGTTATCTAG
The DNA here is from genome assembly GCA_964019055.1 of Anthopleura xanthogrammica. NCBI lineage: Eukaryota > Metazoa > Cnidaria > Anthozoa > Actiniaria > Actiniidae > Anthopleura > Anthopleura xanthogrammica. The sequence goes on from OZ025207.1 coordinate 3,989,684, forward strand.
GTTTTGGAGTGTTGCATGCAAGGTCTCATGAAAAATCGCATTGTGTGTTTGCACCTTTAAAGTAAATGTAGATTTGATTTTTGCGGAGGGAGGAAAACCAGAGAACCCAGAGAAAAACCCTTGAAGCACAAAGAGAACATACAAACCACTATCACATACAACACCGAGTCTGGTGGGTCTCAACCCAGGTCACATTGATAAGAGATGATAACTAGCAGTAAGCTAGTGTGGGCTGTGTCAGTGTTTCTAATGAAACAGTTGTGATAAAAATGTAAATTTTACACCGTAAAAAATAAGAAAGATCACTTACTGACATTTCGGATGCTAGTCCTTCGTCAGAGGACTAGCATCCGAAACGTCAGTAAGTGATCTTTCTTATTTTTTACGGTGTAAAATTTACCTTTTTATCACAACTGTCACATTGATAAGAGGTGAGTGCTTTTATTGATACTCCACCTGTGCTTCCCGTGCTGTTAGCCAGCTAATAAACATTTTCATAGGGGGGTGAGGGGTTGCCACCCCCACAACACCCCCTGGATCCACCCCTATTACCCCAGTACTAGCTTTAGTGCAGGGGTATAGTAGTAGCACCTGTCAATTTAGTTAGAATTCTTGATCTCTATACTCACCATGAGGTATAACTATTTCTTTAGCAATCATAGGATTCTTGTACTCCTTTTTATTCTCGCTGAAAGCATACAGAAGATATACAGTAAGAACACTGAATCAGATGATATATTTCATATTTTACAACCATCACTCCCTGTCGGGGCTCTTCCGTTAGGTTTGCTCCTCACACACTACCACTCCCGGGGGGGGGACTCCCTATTGAAAGAGGGTGGGGATGCTCGCCGAAAATCTTAAAAATGAACCCTAAAAGGGACCTGTGTTGTCAGTTTATGGGCGTGGCAGGGATAAAATTCTACCCCTAAGAGGGACCAAGCAAAAACGTATCCAAGGCTGGGTTTCTCGATTTAATTTATTAACATCAAACGCCTTCTGCTCGTATGAGTTTATGACGACGTCGTCATATACAAATCGTTAACTGAACCCTTTTATAATAGATTTTGAATAAAATGTATAAAATAGATAAAATAGAAACCCCTAAAAGGGACCACAAAACTCAGCTGGTGGGCATTCTCGTTCATAACACCCTAAGCGGGACCGAAACCTCGATTTCAACCCCTAAAAGGGACTGCGAGCATCCCGGTCCCTTCGACCTCCGAGTCCCCCCCCGGGCTACCACTACATTTCTATATTTACAACATACAACACTTCACAGTATACGTACGTATAGTATGATCATATACACATTTCATTCCAACATCATACGCATACCATGCTTATCATATACAACACTCAACTCACATGTTGAATTTTACAGAGGGAAGAAACCAGAGAACCAGGAAAAAAACCCTTGTGGCAAGGGAGAGAACAACACATCACACAAACTCAACTCACATATGAGACTCACTCACTTAGTAAGTGACATTGTAATGTCAAACATAAAAATACCTTTTGTCTGTTATTAATAAAGTGGACAATTTTTGTGGTTTCTTGAACATTTTAGCATAATTCTTCATGAATACTTCATGGGCATCAGGCGTTGAGGGAACAAGTCTACAAGAAAGATAGTGAAAGCTTATTTATGATGCCCCGCTAGGGGTAAATTTGAATAAGCGACATGGTCTTAGAACAGTGACATGATAGCCATGAACTAGCAACAACGACAGACTACTTGACGAAAATCTGACAATCAACATAAAAATGTTTGGAAATTGTGACATAGACAGTCATGAAATTAAGACGGAGGACAGGTGTACCCCCTGACTGGGCAGATGCCGCCTCATTTATAAGAAAAATTAATGTTATAGCTAATAATTCAAGTCAAACTGTTAGATAGTTGACGTCAACTGAATTAGATAAGTTTCTAACTATTTTAGAAGACGTCAGACGAATCTACGAGTAAACGGCTACTGAGATCAGGGGGAAAACAATGATAAAATCAACTGTCTCTTCACACATTCTCTGGTTAAAGAAACCAAAATTCACTCTAGTCAACAAAACCATTATTAAGCAATAATGATTTTGTTGACTACTTGAATATATAAAATAATAAATAAATATGATAAAACTAGTAGAAAAATAAAAAGATAAGAAATATAATGTAATGAATAAAAGTCTTTAAAATTGAGAACATAATGAATTTAAATACATTTTTATCCTGCGATAAAATGACATTTAGAGAGCAAGATCTACAGCTGTTAAGAAGACACATTAGGAAGTCAAAACCGTCAATTCATTTGATTCTTAAATCTTACCTTTGTCCAATACCTTCGATTTTACACAACATTTTAAGACAGTCATAGTTAATCAAGGGTTTCCCAACCAGACGAGGCACTAGAACCAATAAAAAGTATAATTAGAATCGATTAAAGAGTACTACGATCACCCATAATGATTCGAAGTCCTTCGAAGAGCCTCTAATGACTTACAAGAATGACGATCATTACGGGTTTCTTCACTAAATTTTGCACACCAAGGACTGTATAACTCTCTAATTCCTAACCCAGCCATTATAAATATTGTTCATCTAAATTGAAGCAAATTATTAAAGTTCTTAGAAGAGGATAAAAATGAACATTAGAACAAAAGTGGTAACAACATTGGACTAGAAAGCGCACCATCGTCATAGCAACGGGATTTTTGGCGGAAATGGGGTTCCTTTATATTCAAAATGGCGGTCGGACGTGAACAATTTCTCTCTTGACAAAAGTGACTTTTTTAGCTCGAAAAAACGATGCAAACACTTTGATTTATAAAGAAAACTAAGCATGGAGGTCGAAGAGAAGCCTCCAAGGGAAGAAGTCAGTATAGAAGAAGCAGAGGTAAGAGAAATTTCAGTTTTATTCGCGTTAAGAAACAAAGACTTCTAGACAACTTCCAGACTACTTTGCAAAGCTCTTCAGCTGTTTACGTGATTTCGAGGAAATTTTTATTGCGCGTTTCAGCTTTGTGTTTTTCTGTGCCACAATGAATAGGAAGTATTAATTTCTTGTTTGTTTCTTTGTAATCCAAAATAGATAATACTGAAAATAAAAAAATTGAGATAAAACAGGCAATTTTTTTTATCCTTCATAAAAATGTTATAGGCTTGTACGTAAGCTTACTACAGCGTTTTAGACAAGTTTGCAGTAACTTTTCATAAAAAGTTATAAAGTGTACACAATGCACTAATACACCATGAAATCTGTGCAGTTATTTAAAAGTGTAAGAGATTAAATATCTTGTACATAAATTTTAGGCAAAAGTTCAGGAATTGTATGACTTCAGAGACCACTACTTTGAAGAGAATGGGATCGAAAAGGCATCAGTAAGAAAACAGGAAATCGAAGCAAAACTAAAAGAAGTGCTGAGTATCTTAGATTATGTGCATGCCGCACCAGAAGATACTGCAAAGTGTTTGTATCTGAGAGGCAAAGCATTGAATGTCAAGGGGGATTTTGAGCAGACAGCACAAGATGCTCTCTCAAAGGCAGTCAAACTGGTGCCTAACTTGGTGGAAGCATGGAACGCACTGGGAGAGTGTTATTGGAAGAAAGGGGACATGGCTGCCGCAAAGAACTGCTTCACTGGAGCTTTGAGTCATGTAAGTTGTGTAGGAGTCATTAGATAAACAGAAAATAATTGTCCCCTTCACAGTTCCCTGTGCCATCTTGAAAGGTAGCTATGCCTTTGCATTGAAGTGAGACATGAGCTGACCTTGCAATGATAGAAACATGTGAGTTATTGTCCAAGTTGTTAAAAAATTATCATTGTAAGATCTCACCTCATGTCTCACTTTGTTGCAAAGGCACGAAGATGACACAGGGAACTGCGAAGCGAGCCATTGATATTACATGGAATGGCTAGGGGTGGATAGTACAAATGGGAAACCAGAGGCTAGAAGGTCAGGTAGAAGATATTAGAAAATCTTGGGGAGGGGAGATACATGGTAGAAATATAGAAAACATGAAAATGTTAGTGCTTTATCCAAAATGCACCATTGTTCAGGGGAGAAAAGTCAAATGAAAATCCAGGGACTGCACAAAGATTTTTGAAGTTGGTTACCTACAGAACTGGGACCTACAGAACTGCTCAGATTGGGGTCGCAAGCATTGTGTCGTGCCCTTGCCCTGGGACACAAAATTGTGAAAATAAAATTTTATTTCATCTTGTGATTTTTCTCTCTATGATATTTTTTTTTTTTGTACTTTTTTGTGAAGGGGAGAGATTGAAGACATTGTGTTGGAGCATGTATTTCCATGACTATTGTATTCCTACCCTCTGGATGAAGCTCATAAATAATATGCCCCCAGAAAAAGACAAAAGTCAAGGCCTATTCTAAATTCATTCTTTGTCTTATTTTCAGTCTAAAAATAAAGAGTCTCTAAGAAACCTATCAATGGTTCTGAGGCAGCTTGGAACAGGTACTAACAAAAATCTAAAAATCTATGAAGCTTTGGCTGTTGTATCACAGCATTGGACAAAGAGAGCTAAGCTCCATTTACTGTGAAGCCCAGAATTGAATTGGAATTTCGAAGTTGATTTTTAAGGAGGGAGAAAAACCAGAGAATCCAGAGAAAAACTCTCAAAGCACAGGAGACAACCAAAAAACAACTTTAGTCACATGACACTGAGTCCGGTAGACTTGTACCCAGGTTGCATTGGTGAAAGGGAAACGCTCTTACTGCAATGCCACCCATGCTTTCCTAATTTATATGGGAAACTCTCAAATATTAATTTTATTGCAAGAATATTCACAAAAAGCAACTGCAATTTAGGAATGCACAATCTGCTCTAGGACCCTGTTTAAAACTTTGGTTATTATAGTATAAACAAATTATTGAAGAAAGACAAATCGAGAAAATTAGGTACATAGAACTTGAGTATGTGCAATCATTCACATGTGCAAACATTTTTCTTCACATTGAGGAAGGTCTGTGTTTGGACCAAAATTGCTGTTCTTTTATACAGAATTTCAAAGTATTTGTATTGTTGAAGTGTTGCATTCCTTACTTTACCGTTGGTATTTGTGAATATTTAGACACAGAAATGAGGCTAACCCTGAGTAAATGAATCTGTAATCAAAGAACACAACGGTATTGTACAAATTCAAAAAAGGACTATTTCTTGAAGAAACGAAAGAGGGAGAGAGGAAGGGAAGAAAGGAAGGGAGGGAGAGAGAAAGGAAAACAAGGAAAGAGAGAGTTAAGGAAGGAAGGAAGGAAGGAAGAAAGAGAGAAAGTACCACATCAAATTATCTCATGCTGATGTCAAAAGATAGATTCATTTTTGACTTGTGAATAATGTACAATATTAATGTTTTTAGATGCAGCAGAAAAAGCTGAGAATGTGAAGAAGAGTGTATCAATGGCTAAAGAAGCCCTTTCCTTGGACATATCTGATGGCATGTCATGGTGTATGTAACTATACTGTTTGGTATATACAATTACCAACTGTACTCTTGCAATACAAGTGTGCATATTGGACAGAGATCCAATTTCATTGCTTATAACTTTAGAGTTAGTTTTTGACTGCAAGTAAACCATGGGTTGTTATTTAGAGGGGAGGTTGAATTGTGATGATGATGATAGTGATGATGATGGTAGGGGTGATGGATGATGGTGGCAATAGTGGTACTTGATGATGCTGATGATGATGATAACAATGGTGGTCGATGATGGTGGTAATAGTGGTGGATGATGTTGATGATAGTGATGATGATGACAGTGGTGGTGATGATAGTGGTGGATGATGTTGATGATAGTGATGATGATGACAGTGGTGGTGATGATAGTGGTGGATGTTGTTGATGATAGTGATGATGATGATGATGATGATAGTGGTAATGATTCTGGATAATAGTTAATGTCTGTCTCTTGTTTCAGATATTCTTGGCAATGCTTATTTATCACAGTTTTTCAGTAGCACCCTTTCACCCCAGATACTGAAGCAATGCATGTCTGCATACACCAATGCTGTAAGTTGAACTAAAGATTAATGTCCTATTTGCACAATGCAAGGCTCAAGAAGCAAAATTTTATCAATTCTGTGTATGTACTAGTATCTCGGTCAACTTGTAATTAGTCTTACCTATATTTTTTGGTCTGGTGTTCACAGGAAAAAGATCCAAGAACAGCCAGTAATCCTGATTTACACTTCAATAGAGCCATGGTTAGTTCCTTTTCTTTGAAAGATGAAAAATGATTTATTTATTCTAAAATGTTTGAGATATAAAATACAGTCTGATTGGCTGGTTTTAAACTTTAAGTTTATATGAAAAAAACAAGAGATATGCTTTTGCAAAATTTATATAAAACTTCAAAAACTATAATTGTATCTGGATCTATGTATTGTGATATGAACACTCTGGGAGCTGTAGAGCACTGGAAAAGCGAGAAAAACCAGGGGCAGATTTGGGGGAAGGGGACGATGGGACCACAGACCCCCTTTATGATTTTGGATGTATTTTTTACCTTGGCAACCACTTATCCATACTTACTGACACCTTACCAGCCACTAACCAACCCCTTACAGACACATTTCCATCACCTTATAATTACTGTATATATGTGGTGCAGGTCGATCATATAGCCAATAGACCATTTTTTTAAATGCGGCACTTTCAAAAATATCATTTTAGACAGCGTCAATAGCATGCGTGATCTTGCCCGAAAATGCCTCTTTTTCATGTCTGCCTGCAATATTTTTGAAAGCGCTTGCACATCTTGAAAATGGTCTAGTATATGGTCGATTCTGAAGCCACATTCTTTACCTTTGTTTCCTGTTGGTATTTTTATATGTAATTGGTTGTCATATTGCAGGCTTACAAGTATCAAGAAGAATATGAGCGCTGCACCAATGACTTCAAGAAAGCCTTTCTCTTTGATCCAGGATTCGAAGAGGCTAATGAACAAAAGAGAAAAGTTCTTAATTATCTAATAAGAACCATGGAACTGGTGAAAGGAAAGGTAAGGCCCTTAAGCCGTGTTTACACTAGGACTTATTACTTAAGGGTAACCATTTTCTGTTTGTATAGGGCAAAATCAAAGCCAAGAGACTGACATCAATGGTACAATCCCTGAGTGATGCTGAACTAGGTCCCTATGCTGGCGGTAGCTACACCAGTCCTACAGGGGCGACAGTTAAATTAGAGTGTGTACCTACTACAGAGTTGAAAGCTGGTTTTAATGAAGGCAAGGTGGTGATGGGAAGAATGGTTGGTTCTGTTGCCATGGACGACCCGTTACCATAGTAAGTAGCAAGTGGTGGAGTGAGCTCCCTTAAATTGTTAGAGAGACCAAATTAGGGTGTCTCTTGTCCCACTTGTTAATATCAAAATTTTAGACGAGTGAACACAATGAATCTACAAAAAAAGTTGGCTATTAAAGAAATAGAAAAGGTGTGTTCATGCATGGGGCTTGGCAGAACACGAAAGAAGTGTGAGGAGAAGCATGACTCTTAAAAATCTTGATCCTGATTTGTTGCTGGCTTTATGAGAGTATGCAGCACGCATGTGCACACTTTTTATACTTCATCATTCACCTATCCAAAAGAACAGCTTAGCTGCTATTATGAGAAATAAAGAAATTCCCATGTGAAAATGGCTCTCTTGTCACAAGAATTTCCTTATAGCTCTGAGCAAGAGGGACCCACCCTTCCCTAGCTTGTAATTAGTTTGATGAACACTGAGAGCATGTGAACTAAGGAATTCACACTGGAGAAGGGAGAGAGTAAGAGAAGAGAGTGCGAGCAGGAACAAAACAACAAGGAGAGAGAATAAATTTTTCAAATTATAACATTTAGAGAGTTTGGTGTACTTACTTTGGTACAACTCGAGCAGAATGAAATTGGCCTGTCGTAAGTTTGATTGACAGAAGCCAAAATGCCAGATGTCTGAAGATGGTTAGGTGACAGAAATATGAAAAGTGCTGTAACAAGTTAGTTGTTAGTACAGTTTCACAGGCTCATTTTGAGCACCCTGTTGCTCACAGCCCTGCAATGCAAAACTGATGCAAATCACTGAAAAGAAAAGCATAACATTTGTCATTAATGGATCATATTCTTATTATACAGTACATTTGCCATGATAGACAACACTGGCCACTGCTTACCTGTCACTGTTTACAACATGAACATCAAAACTGGTTTCATGGTTGGTGATTCTGTAGCAATTCCTGAACCCTTCGTACAAGTGACTGATTTTACAGAAGATGGCAAGGTAACTAAAATACACAAAAATAAAAAATGGAATATTGACAGAGGTACCACTGTACTAACTAATGTTAATGGATGGATAGAACGGTGGATGGAAGGAAAGATAGATGCATGGGCAGGTGGATAGATTCATTGATGGATGGAAGGGAGGATGGATAGATGGATGGATGCAGGGTTCTTACAGGATCCCCTGTAAAAATTTCCAAAACTTTTCCAAAACTTTCCAAAGTCCTTTGAATCAAATTTCCAAAACCACACATAGCGCAAAAAATAAAGCCAAATTCATGGATCTGAAACATTCAACATACATTTTACAACGAAAACAATTCTTTGCAAGGTATAAGCCAGACAAGCTACCAAAAATCCATAACTTTTTCATAGCCTAGTGGATCATAAATCAATTTTCCAAAACTTTCCAAGACACTTTCCAAAACCTGTACGAACCCTATGGATGGATGAATGGAGCAATGGAAGGGAGGATGGAATGATGGGTGGGGGTGGATGGATGTATGGATAATAGTATGTAACTATATATTAAATGATTCATTTTTGCTCTATTTACATTTTAGTTGTACAAGTTTGAGTCCATACGAGTAGACAACCCTGTAGTCCTGATTATCAACAAGAAGAAACTTGGCAAGAATCAACTTGCTCCTTCTGTTCTCTCTGTTACAGCCAAAAATGAATAACATGTTAGTATACGATCATCAGTCTTTAGAATAAAACCAAAACCATTGCATACTTACCCATTATCTCGAGAAAAAAAATGATCCAAAAAATGTTTTTGAAGTTGAAAAGCTTCACAATGTTTTTCCTTTATATTTTGAACGTAAAATTGCTTTCCTAAATCTGGTGTTAAAAACTTTTTCCTTGCAAAGTAATAATCTATCAAATTCTATGTAAAAAGGTACTGTATTTCTCAAACGTATTACAAAAGTTTCTCTGTTTTGTTGTATTTTTGTATGTACTATTTACAGCATTTGTATACTAGGACTGGCCTTACATGGTACCAGACAAATTTTTACTGTCCAAATGTTTGACCAGTACATATCATTTACACGGAACCATCTCTTTAATTTGCACAGTGCATTTGAATTTTTGTCTGGATAGGATAGTTCCACATAAACGCAATGCCTAAACATGAATTTTTGAACAGTTAGAAATTCGACCAGTATCATGTCAGGCCAGTCTAGATCTGTATCTACCAGGAGGCATGTCTTCCATACACTATTTAATATACGTATCACTAGTTTTTTATACAAGAATATAAATAATTACATGCAAATATTGTAATAAATTATTGGTTACATATAAAAATTAATATTCTTGGACTTTGTGAAATTTGTATTTCCTAGAAAAAATTCTTAACACCGTCCCCCTCCCCCTCCCCCTATACATACTCAGGAGGATTATTGTGTTGTTCCAGAAAATATGCATACCTCTCCCATGGAGGAGGAATTGAATTTACAAGAGTGGGGAGGGTGTGAGGAGGGTACATTGTATATTGTGTTGTTCCATAAAACATCCATACCCCCCCCCCATAGAAGAGGATTGGAATTTTCAAGGGGTGAGGAGGGTACATTGTGTATTGTGTTCCAGAAGATATATCCATACCCCCCCATGGAAGAGCAGGGCTCAAAATAACAGCCGGTCAACAGTGAATGTCAGGCCAAAATTTGGTACTTGACTGGTCAAATACAGTCTTGAAGAGACAAAAAAATAAAAATAAAATATCATATGCTTGACCGGCGTATGACTGGTCGTTATTTTGAGCCCTGAAGAGAATTGGAAAATCCAAGGGATGGGGAGGTTATATTATTAATAATACTTCCCCTGGGGACATAATATTTACAAGATTTTTATATTTTACTTATAAGCATGCCGAGTGCTATAATACTGATTTATACTTGACGGCAAACATGATCCATGTTGCACAGGCACTCTCTGGGTATGCAAAAACTCTGACCCGCACTGCAAGCCTGACATGGTCACCACGACAACATACTATTTCCTCGCACACTGGGGATCTGCAAAGTACGAGAGGGTGTTGTCAATTACTTTCATGATGCAAAAGGGGAATTAAAAATCATTTGAAGCCGGCAACCGGCGACCTCTGTTGCCTACTTTCCATATCTGAGCCGCCTACTCTTCTACCTTTTTTTAACACCTTGCACAATTATTCAAATCCAGATGTCTCTGTCATTGCAAGTCACCTTGTCTCGCTTCAAAGCAAAGGCATGGCTAGCTTTCAAAATGGCCCAGAGAGCTGTGAAGGGGACTTACCTTAGGCATGATGCAAAGGCCCTTCTAGCATTCCTGTGTACAAACTGAATGGGATACCCTTTGAAGGTGTGTCCATCAGGAATGGCAAGTCTTATAGCCTGCTGGAACTCTTCATTCCCTGCCGTGATTCCAGTACTGTGCTCCAGTTCATAGGCAGCCAGGGCAGGCGTCAAGATGTAACATAGTTCGTCATCCCACACGGTACTCAATCCAAGATCCTGTTCATAATAATTACAATTGTGCAATATTGTTCAATATTACTCTGACTAGATTTTTGAAGATAAGTTCTTCTAAATATGAACCCCTTCCTCAAAAGATAAATCCCACCAACAACATCAGTATCATCATCATCACCATGATTGTCATCATCACCATCATCATCACCACCATCATCATTACCATAATCACTATCATCATCACCACCACCATCATCATCATCAATCAATCAATCAATCAATCTTTATTTGGGTTATTATACAGATAAAGACTGTCTTTTTTCCAATCTGGCCCTTAAAATGTCATCACCATCATCATCATCATCATCACCATCATCACTATCATCATCACCACCATCATCATCATCACCATCATCATCATTATCATCATCATCACCATCATCATCATCATCACCATCATCACCATCATCACCATCATCATTACCATAATCACTATCATCATCATCATCACCATCATCATCATCATCATCATCACCATCATCATCATCATCATCATCACCATCATCACCATCATCATCATCACCATCATCATCACCATCATTATCATCATCATCATCATCATCACCATCATCACCATCATCATTACCATAATCACTATCATCATCACCACCATCATCATCATCATCACCATCATCATCATCATCATCATCATCATCAACACCATCATCAACACCATCATTATCATCATCATCATCATGATTATCATTACCATTAACATCATTGTCATCATCATCATCACCATCTTCAACATCACAATTTAATAACATCAGTACCAACACCATTACTATCATCATCACTGTAGCTATGCATCATCAAGATCATTATCACCATACATCATTCATCGGCACCAACATCACCAACAACAGCATCATCAACACCAACATTACGATATATACATTGCTTCCCATACATCAGTATCAATACCATGACCATCATCTTTACTGCAGGAATATTTTTAACAGCAGAAATCTGGGGATTATATCCAGCCTACAAACAAATGAGGGTTTCAACATACCCTTCTGTGTTCTGCGACAAGACTTCTGAGCTCATATTCCATGTCATTGCTAACTAAGGCTGCATCTATGGTAGGAGGAAATAATGGTGGCAAGGCTGGAACAGGGGGCTGGAAACAGTAAAGGAAAAACCGATGATAGATGAACTTAGTATACCAGTAGGTTGACTTATGAATATGCAATTTGTTTTTAATTTTATTAAAAAAAGTGAGTTAATGTGCAGTAATCTGAGCAACGAAACTGTGCAACTTGTCACACAACATTGTTGCAATGGAATTTGCAGAGTGAATGTTGCTGGTATCACCACCCCATGCAACAAAATTTTGTTGCGCGACTTTGTTGCAGAAGTAGAAGCTCTTTCTACTCTCTACAACAAAGAAAATTTGTTGCATGCGGGGTGGTCATGTCATCTACATTTGCTCTGCAACTAGCAACACAACAATGTTGCATAATTTTGTTGCTCGTATCACAGCAGGTTCTTCGGTTTTCCTCCCTCCGTAGAAATCAACATGTGAGTTGAGTTGTGTGTAGTAAAGATAGAATGTAGTGGTATTGAGTGGGTGTGGAGTGAATATTTTTTGGATACAACAGGCTAGACTCTTACCAGTATTTTTGGTCCACATATAGATTTTATTGCTTCTTCACTCATGGCTTTCCATAATGATTCATTGTGTAATTCAAACTGACAACAATCTACAGCATCAATGGGCTGAAACAATCATGATCACAATAAAACATAAAAAGCTACCGTCTTAAAACTTAAGTACAAATAACAGACAAATTGGATGATGAATGAAGTAATAAGGAAACTGAAGTAAGGGAGTGGAAATGAACAATTATTGAATTCGTTTTTCACATGATATCATAAATTATCAAGATGGCGGCCATCTTGAACTATGGGATGCTGAGGGGGCAGAAGTGGAAATATTTATAAAGCATAGCCTGCGTAGTGGTGCTTTTTCGGTTTCCCCCCCTCCCCATCCCCCCCAAAAAGCACCAAAACGCAGGCTATATAAAGCATAGAGTGGCATGTTTACTCTCTCAAATAATTTTATGTTTTACCTATAATATATATTTATTATATTATATGATTGATGATATTATACCTGACTATTTGCATAAAACTCCTTGTGGTTAAAGACACACCCAACTGTTCTATATGGATGTGATGGCTGAGTTTGTTTATCCAGTGGTGGGTCATCAGGGTTGATTGGTCGATGAACATATCTGTGTAAGAAATAATTGCACATGCCATTTTATTAAGGAAAAGAATCAACAAGTTTCATTCTCCTTCTACTCGGAAGGCATTCCCACCCCTTGGAAATTCCAATCCCCTTCCATGGTGGAGGTGTGGATATTTCTTGACAATGTTTGAAATTAGTATTTTGGATCCCATTACCTGTGAGCTGTCAGACTTTCCCAGAATGTTGCTTCACCGTCAGGGCTGATGGTGACGACCCAAGTATGTGCAGCACCTTTAGCTTTAGTACCAACACAGACATATGCATTCAGTCCAAACCCAGTCAGTAGACTACATAATAGAACAGCATGGTCTTCACAATCCTGCAGGCCAAGATACAAAGATTATTATTAATGATATAGCTGAGTAATATGCTGAAATAAACAGGTATGCAAAGACATTTCTTATGAGTGAAAGGAATTAATATATGAATACATTAATAAATTAAATGGATGGATGGATGGATGGATAAATTGATGGAAGGATGGGTGAATAAATGGATGGATGGATGGATGGGTGTATGGATGGATGGGTGTATGGATGGATGGATGGATAGATGGATAAATTGATGGATGGATAGATAGATGGATAAATTGATGGATGGATGGATGGATAGGATAGATAGATGACTATGAGTAGCTGGAGATTAACTTCTCATGTCATAATAGACTTCTGTCAGATGAATACCAGTAAACAATAGACTGATTTACTGTACTTGTACTGTAGCTTGGGTGTAATGTTTTCCCAATTCAGTTCCCATGAGAATAAGATTCTTTGTTTGAGTTGTATCCATATTCATGTGTCTTCTCATGCACAACCGTTAAACAAAGAAATGATCCCCTATAGGGATCTGAATTGGGAAAACATTCTGCCCAAGGTAAATCAGTCTATAGAGAAGGAAGGATCATGTGGAGATGTAGATGTACAGTAAGAGTGGATTACTAGCAAGAAAGATTCAAAATCCTAGTAAGAGTAAAATATCTATATGGATATATGGAAGGAAGGAAGGAAGGATGAATGGATGGATAAATGAATGGATGGATGGATGGTGGATGGATAAATGGATGAATGGATAAATTGATGGATGGAAAAATGGATGGATGAATGAATGGGTGAGTGGGCCAGTGGAAGGATGGATAAAATAATAGATAGACAGTTGGATAAACAGAAGGACAAATTGATGGATGCAATGGATGTTTGATTAGATGAACGGACAGATGAGTAGCTGGGTCAACTTCTAACATCATGATAGACTTGGATACTAGCAAGAAAGATTCCAAATCCTATATCAAAATATCTACTTCTTAATAAAACAATAAAACACTAGCACATGGTTGCATCCTTACCCCTCTTCCTTTACACAAGAAAGCATGCAAGCTGCTCCACATTTCAGTCTTTCCTCCCCCAACAGAAGGTGTGTGTTCATATCCCATCAGACTGACAAACCTAGCGGCCTGTCTTGGACTGTCCAGCAACCGTCCTGCCCTTAACGGCTTCACAAACCAGCACACAGGCCTATTAGTTGCAACCTCATCTTGCGCAAATATCTTTACCAGTCTGTTGGAATGTGAAGGTCGAATTTGTAGGTATTCTCTCCACCATTGCTTGGCGTAAATAAGAAAGAGACGTTCACGCTCAGCTATTCTGTTATGCTCCAAATTGACTTGTGCGTGGACTACTTCTTGTGTAAGAATCTGAAAATTCAAAAGAAATTCTCTTTAATCAATTACTAAAAAAGTTACATTTTCAAAATCCATATAAAATTCGGTGTAATTATATTATGTGTTTCGTATTGTTGAAGTTGTGCATTCTTTACTTTACCTTAATGGTACTTTGAATTTTTTCACTTTTAAAAGATGCTACCCTGAGTAAATGAGTCTGTAATAGACCTTTAATAAGTCTATGGATCATCCCAGACTACCAATAGTCCACTTTTAATATTCTTGTTGAATGGCCGCACACAAAGCAATTCAAGACAAGACTCCAGGGAAACAATGGAGTAATCCTAACATATTCTTTTGTTTCCCTAGAGCCTCGTCTTGAATGGCTTTGTGCATGATCACTTAACCTGAATATCGAAAGTGGGCTATTGTTATAATGATAAGCCCTGGTTAACACTAGAGTTATATTCGTAATTGTAAGCAGCAATTACGAATAATATGCAGACTCAGCATCGCATTCATCACTTAACAGGGCTCAAAATAATGTTCAGTCATTGGTCAATGTCCAGCCAAATTTGGTACATGACCCGTCAAATACAGTTTTGAATGGACATGTTGACCGGTCATATTTGAAAAAATTATAATAAAATATCATACACCTGACATCTTGACCAGGGTATGACTGGCCATTATTTTAAGCCCTGCTTAGTTGTGAAAAAGACAAACACTGTTAATGAGCAGTACGCTACTGTGTCTGCATGTGATGCTTACGATTACGATTATGACACTAGTGTGAACCAGGCTTAAGGCAGCATACTACACCAACCTGAGCAAGTCTAGGAATCATCTCAAACTTGATGTCTAAGATCCCCACCGGGACCTTTGATTCTGTTCCAACACCGTTGAGCTCTAGAGGACAGGTTAGCCTGCCTGATGGAGAGAACAGGACATTCCTCCAATGAAGATAATGAGAACCAACCAGTGTAGTATCTCCGGCAGGGTCAGTCTTGATGAGTACGATGTGGATGGTGCTCGACATGGACAGAAGTGTAGCAGTGTCAGCCATTTTATTGGGTAATTGGTCCTTTTGAAGCTCAAGAAGGAAACCTGATACGAGGAATTTTAATGGAATCAATTGCTACTATGCAAGCCTTATTCAAACACTGATGATAGGGCTCAAAATAATGGCCAGTCAATGGTCAATATCTGGCCAAATTTGGTACTTGACCGGTCAAATATAGTTTTGAACGGACATGTTGACTGGTCATATTTGAAAAAAATAAAATATAATATAATATGCCGGACATCTTGACTGGCGTATGACCAGCTGTTAAATTGAGCCTTGTGACAATAACTAACCTTCACATATATCAGGTTCACATGCACACGGTACAGCTCTTGACCTAAACCTTTGACCTCTAAAGTGAATATGAAGTGTGAATGTTGACGTCACTCTTCCAGGTATTGGTTCAGGATCCTGTAGGTGCTCAAGGAATGCCTTGCCTCCGAGCACCTGTAGATATAGGTACCTCTTGGTAGGGTCTATACCAACTGCAACAGATATTCATATACCGTAATAAGATTTTGTTGATTGTGAACAATAAATTCCAGGGTTCATATTAACACAGAAATTGTGTGTTCTTATGCATGTGGTTGCACCCCAATATATTGACCCCCCCTCCTATACAAGATAAAAATTCTTAGACTGCCCCCCCCCCCTTTTTCTGTGTGCTTGTGAAAATATTCAAGTGCCCCCCCCTTTTATCTTGTATATTATTTGACTAGCCCCCCTTTTTCTATAAATATTATGGCAGTGTACCCTCCTTTTTTAGCAGCCCCAGACATAAATAATGAATGGTCTCTAAGTTATTCTATAGTTTTAAATCTTACACTCTCCGAAAAATATGAGCTTAATTTTCGTTTCACTTTCATTTTCAAGCTCATTTTTGTTCAAGAAATTTTATTATTTGCTTACTTTTCGGTGACTCTTCCTCCTCAACGAATTCCCTTCTCTTTTCCTTCGGAGAACGAGCCTTCCTCTGCTCTCTTCCAAGCCCTTCGAACCTCAATGATCTCATAACTTCATCTACGACTCCCTTATCCTTCAAAGCTTGCAGAAGACCAGCTTCATCAATGTCTCTATCCTCCCCAGTAAACGACTCTTCAACACAGCTCTGAATTCTAGAATGAACACTAGCGTGTGACATATGATTGTGGATAATCTGTTTAAGCTCCTGGACTTTTTCTGGCGGCAAAGTCATTCTAATTTAAGGAGAAAATATTATTTTTCTCGCTCGAAAACTTTCAGAATTTACAAAACAAACATTCAAAAATGGCGGAAAAATATGTAGTTCCCAATCCTCCTAGGTGAGAAAATTCCACAGGAAGCCGTCATTTGAGTGGATATTAAATTAAAAAAAGATAATCAAGATATTGATTTTTTTATAGAAAAATGAATAAAAAGAGTCTAAAGATTACATAAATGCCATACAAAGATTTGCAGGAGTTAAATTATATATATTTCCTTATATTTTCGAAATATTCGCCAACGTTGGTCTCCCTGTGGAATAAGTGCGGAAACCACTGCGCATATCATTATACAAAGAAACCGCTACCATCTATCGCAGGCTCAAGAGCTTTTTCTGGCGCAATTTTTTAAAACGAGAAGCTAAATTTCTTCTCAAAAATTCCACAATTCCTCAATTTTTAGACTTTTAAAGATGATTTCGACTTAAGAAATACATTGGTTACCCTTTGCTTTGTCGTATGGAAAATATGGAAGAAGTTGGGAAGCTTTCTGAAGCTCTTCCGATCCCCGATGTGTTGACTTATCATATTGAGGTTTGTCAAAAATCTTGTAGGTAAGTTGTGAAAATTGTACAAGTTTTAGTACAATTACGATATCTTTGATCGTTAATCAACTCTGACATTATTGTAAAGAAGAGTTACTTAATTTACTCATGACAAAACTTATGAATTTCTCTGCTCAAGAGTTGAAAGAAGACGAACAGAAAGTCATATAACCCTTCCATATCCTCTCCTCAAAAACTTGAATACTAAGCTTACGTTATCATTGTAATTTAAAGAGTGAGAAGGACTCTTAGAAATCTGGTGTTTATCGTAATCTAGTATTCTAGTGGTTACTGCGATTCTCAATATTCTGCAATCGCAGACATTTCTACGTTTTTTTGTGAAATTTGTTTTTCGCTGCCATCAATCAAAACCAATCAGTCAATCAAAACCAATGAGTTCTTTTATATTAATTTTTTGACTAGCAGCAATGAAAAACCAAATTCCAATGGGAAACAACTCCAAGTTTGCAGAATATTGAGAATCGCAGTCAAAGTAGCAACTGAGAATATTATCAGAGTTTCTATGTCTAATTACATTAACATTTTTTCCCCTTTCAGCACTGCTTTACCTAACACTATCCGTGAATACGTCCACCAGTTCTTGACATGCGTTGGAATATCTTATGGAGATGCGACTTTTACTCAGTTTGAAGATAACTTCCTCATGGAACATGTGAAGACAATTACTGTCAGCGATACTGAACTAGTAATGAGAGATAAAAAGGTGCGTAGGGTGTTATGACACATATAATGGCACAGACATGCAATGCAACAGAGAAGTTTTTGTAGGACTATGAAAAACTTAGGGCATGTATTCCACCTTGCTGCGACCATGTCAGTGTCATGCCACATGAAAACATACAACATTCAATGCCATGTCTGTGCAGTGCTGTAACCTTGCAGTGTGCCGTGACTTTCACACTCATATGAAATCTGCTCTGACTAATGCATGTGACATTCCTTGCAAAAGGGAAGGTTACTTTATCCTCTCACATCCTGTGATGTTGCACATGGAACATTACTACTTCAGTTGGTATTCTAAAAACTTGTCTCTTAGTCTGGAGGACAAAGTGGGACTGCTCACAGTGTAATTTCTCCATTAACGTGATCCCTGAAAATGTCGACCCTTAGGTTTGCCTTCCTGTTCTTCATGTACTCTTGTGGAGAGTCATATGATATCTGATATTCTTTCAACAGGCAATTGATTTTCAGAACTGTAAACTTGCCATACATGTTTTCCAACTCCATGAAGATGGACCAGCAAGTGAAGAGCTGGAAGAAGAAATATCAGCAGCAAACCATTGGCTGCTACCATCAGGTAAATGTGAACCCTGATTGAACCCTGAAACAACCTCTGGGCTGATCTGAGTCAGGGCATGGCTAACTCACAGATTGAACCCTGAAACAACCTCTGGGCTGATCTAAGTCAGGGCATGGCTAACTCACAGGTCGAACCCTGAAACAACCTCTGAGCTGATCTAAGTCAAGGCATGGCTAACTCACAGATCAAACCCTGAAACAACCTCTGGGCTGATCTAAGTCAGAACACAGGCTGAATTGGAATTTAGCGTGTTTGGTTTCACAGAGGGAAGAAAACCGGAGAATGAACCCAGAGAAAACCCTGAAATGAAGGGAGAAGTTCTTATGTTCAATACCACCAACATGGCTGCCATGTTTATGTCTAATGATGTCAAACAATCGTTTTTGGCTAAATGTGTATGATTTGGTTTCAGCTGAATTTGATGGTCTTTGGGACAGTTTGGTATTTGATTCTGATGTTAAAGCACAGGTCAGTATTTAGTGAGGAAGTTAAACCTGTAGGCCATATTTGGTACCATGCAGTGAAAGGCAAACACTTAACTGCACAACTCCTACACATCTACCTATTCCATACCTAAATAAATGGGAATTAACAGTGGGTTCCGCTGTCAGAGTGGTTTTCCTTCCACTGGATTCCAATTGAAATTTAAAAGTTGACTTTTGTGGAGGGAGGAAAAAATGGAGAACCCAGAAAATAACCCTTGAAACACAGGAGAGAAACTTTACTTACATACAACACATAGCCTGGCAGGGTTTGAATCTGGGCCGCATTCATGAGAGGCAAGCGCTCTAACTGCTACAACACCTGTGCTTCCCTAAATGTAATGTATGGTTATTTTTCTCGAAGTATTGTGTACCTTGACCATCTTCAGCATTGATTATTTTCTTTTCTTGTTCAGCTGATCAACTATGCAAGCACAACATTGCTATTTTCAGACAGGTTAGTAGCATCCCACATGCCACAATTACAAGAAGACCAATGGCTCCAATATTTAACTATTTCTAATTCATTTTTCCTACTCATCAGGGGAGTATGCAGTAATATTATTACTTGGAACAGGGTTGTCCTTCTTCATGGTAAGTTTGCAGTATTCACAGTTTTGAAATTCAAAGGAAAACTATTAACAACCTCGTGTTGTGTGTGATTGTGGTACTAAATTTGAGGACACAAAATAGCAGGGCTTTTGCTATCCTCCCCAAAGCAGGGAGATGCCCAAAGTCATTTTTACTAGGGGGGGCTTAGCCACCCCCATGTTTTTAGCCAAAATGAGTTTCTGTTAAGAGTTGCCCAAAGCTATGACATAACTTAAACGCACCTTCAAAGTGTGCCACAGGAAATCGCATTTTTGAGAGCCTCAATTTCAACATTTTCAGTGGAGTATTTCCCTGCCCCCCCCCCCCCCCCAGATTACCCCCCTCCCCACTCAGAACTATACTCCGCAGTCACTGCTTATGGACACTCTTCTGCTCTATGAGCCCATTAACTTAGGAAATGCAAATTAGTGTTGATGATCATGAGCACTAAGTGAGTTTTAAAGAAAAATTTGTGGCTTTTTCTAGGGCCTCCAGGTACGGGCAAGACATCCCTCTGCCAGGCATTAGCACAGAAGCTATCTATACGTCTATCAGATAGGTGAGTCTATAAATGGAGTGTGACACTAAAGGCATGGACACATGCTGTGACATTGTTTGCAATGCAGGACTCAAAATAACGGCCAGTCATACACCAGTCAAGATGTCCAGCGTATGATATTTTATTTTATTTTATTTTCAAATATGTCCATTCAAAACCATATTTGACAGGTCAAGTATCAAATTTGGCCAGACATTGACTGTTGACCGGCCGTTATTTTGGGCCCTGCAATGGGTTTTTAGGCGAATGTTACATGTTGCAACTTTCCTTGCAATGTGGCATGAAATTGGCTAGGTGCGGTTACCAAGTTCTAAGCTGCAAAGCTGATGAAATCAAAATCATCACCTTTCACTGGCTGAGAGCATCACACTGTTGAAAGCAAGGCTGCAGAGGTATTCACATGGTGAAACTTGTGGCCAGCAATGTCGTAAAAGTAGAACTCATTTCCACTTCTGCGACATTACCAGCAATGTTGCCAACAATATCTCAGTGTATTGCACAGGTGGGCACTCAGTGAGATCTCCCTATTGCAAGCAATTTCACATCGTATCTGTACCTTAAGCTACAGTTTTAATTACAGTAACATTATACCCATTTAGTAACTTTTTTAGATGGAATGCTCTCAATCAGTTAAACAATCAGCCCACCAATTATTATCTTATGACAGATTGTGAAATCAAGTCTTCATCTTGTGTTTTTTAGGTACACTTATGGCCAGCTTATAGAGATCAATAGTCACAGCCTCTTCTCCAAGTGGTTTTCGGAGGTATGCTTTACGTCGACCCCACATTCAGTATTAAAGATTATGCATACCTGACTGCCAAAAGAAATGAACATCAATATGGTTCAGTCTGTCCAATGATGATGAATGTTTTTGAGTTGTCACTCAATTGCCTTGATTGACATGCTGGTTGTTATACACTAGACCTAGTGGTTGATAGTTGTACCCAAGCTAAAGACAAAATACACCTAGCTAATAACTATTGTAGCAGTTTCATCCTGGCAATGATTATACAATCATGGTGTTTTTGAGGTGATGCAACTGCCTTGATTAACATGCTGGTTGGTTATCAGGCCTAGTGGTTGATAGTTATACTCAAGCTAGACCACAATACCCCTTGTTAACTACACCAGAATGGTAGTATCCCATGAGGGGGAGGGGTAGGGACCCTACTAGAGCAGCTTCACCCTCGTAATAAGAAAAAGGCATAAAACTTTAACTCCTAGTGACTACCAATAATGGGATAATACCTGTCCTTACCTTGAATCAATATACCTTAGTTTACTTAGTATACTAGGTTAACTCTCTTTATCCCATCATGGATCATGTCACATTTCAAATGAATCATACCTGGTAATGATTTTTTCCCCAGAGTGGCAAGCTTGTCATGAAGATGTTTCAAAAGATCCAGGAATTAATTGATGACAAAGATGCTTTGGTTTGTGTTCTGATTGACGAGGTATGTTGTCACAATGGCCACTTTTGTGGCCAAGGTTGATTAATGGGATCCTTTTGGGAGCAATTCATCGTAGACATGTACTTTATGACCAGCTGACACATGTCAGTCAATTATCTGCCGACATGGGGTCAAACCTTGGCCTACACACCATCAACACTGGTTTCTTGTTTGATTGTAAGCAGCAAATATAAAAAGTTTATAGTGAGGGCACTCGAACCATGAACACTTGATATTTTTATATTTTTTATTTTATGAACTTTCTACTGCTTCAAACCTTCTGAAAATGAAGCACTGAACTCAAATAATCTTATTGTTCAAAATAAATCATATTTCCAATCGATTCACACAAGGGATAAAGAAGAAAAAAAAGTATGAAAAAACTTCAAAGTGTTAACAGTACGAGTGTCCTCACTGTAATAAGTACTTCTTTTACATATTTGCTAAATAATAGTTTTTTTCATTAGGTTGAAAGCTTGACAGCTGCTCGCAAAGCTGCCATGCAAGGACAGGAACCTTCTGATGCGATCCGTGTCGTCAACGCATTGCTAACACAGATAGATCAAATCAAGAGGTGACATGTAGTACATTATTTTGCTACAACTATAAAAAGTGCTCATGTCCATGCGCTGTTTCAGGGAGATATCTGCCCTTACTAAACCGCAAAAATCACATTAGCGTAAACCATATTAATTCCTATTTACTTTACATGTTTCGAAACTAAGAATTGTACTGATGGAACAATTTGTTTTTAATCTGTGACTTATACCTTTCACTTTCTACACAGATATCCCAATGTCCTCATTCTCACTACATCTAATGTAACAGGTGCTATTGACTTGGCATTTGTTGACAGGTAATTATTATCAAATAACAGTGTTCATTATACCTTAATAGCTAGTACTTTATCATGACTGTACAATATAGGATTTTGTGGTAAGTTGTCAGTAAGGTGTCAGTGAGTGGTTGGTAAGGTGTCAGTGAGTGGTTGGTAAGGTGTCAGTGAGTGGTTGGTAAGGTGTCAGTGAGTGGTTGGTAAGGTGTCAGTGAGTGGTTGGTAAGGTGTCAGTGAGTGGTTGGTAAGGTGTCAGTGAGTGGTTGGTAAGGTGTCAGTGAGTGGTTGGTAAGGTGTCAGTGAGTGGTTGGTAAGGTGTCAGTAAGTGGTTGGCAAGGTGTCAGTAAGTGGTTGGTAAGGTGTCAGTAAGTGGTCAATACGGTGTCAGTAAGGTGTCAGTAAGTTGTCTGTAAGAAATACTTATAATTGCTTAGAAGGACTAAAGGTTCCTACTCTTCATTTTTTCTTCCAGGGCAGATATCAAACACTACATTGGCCCTCCATCTGTCAACGCATGTTACAAAATATATCATTCCTGTATAAATGAACTTATGAGGGTGAGTCATAGCAATAAATGAGTGTTAATAAATAATGCCTAGGGGAATATAAGTCAATGCAAAGATTTTTTGGTGTTTTCTTGTCCCATTTCAGACAACTTGCCATTCTTGCCATAAGATTCTTTGTTTTCATACCCCACCATGGAGGAAATCAGAAATCCCCAGGGGGTGGGGGGTCAGAGAAAAAACAAAATTACAAGGTTGGTATGGAAGAAAATTGGAAATTCCAGAGGGGTAGGGGGGGGGGATCCCTTTTCAAATATCCTCCATGGTGGGGTATGGATATTTTTGGAACCACACATTGCACACAAGTTTTAGCTAAAAGTTTTACTGGACTCAGTGTAGTTGCCATAATCTGATGCCATTGTTTTTCTATCTGAAGACTGGAATAATTTCGCCAGCGCAACAGATCATTGATCTCAGGTCAGTATACATCTTGGGTAAAAAAACTATTTTTAACATGTAGAGTATTTTTTGAATATACAGTTCACTTACTGGAATGTATTATGAAAGTAAGCAAGAACCTGCATTGCTATGGAAACCTATTGTATTCTTCAGGCAAATCCACTGTCATGTGAAATACTGGTATCATGTGACAAACAGCAAGGAACATGTTGCAACAACAGTCCTGGTTGCTGGTTCACCAACTGAATAACTAATGACATTTGGTTATATTTGCCTGAAGATTTCCCATTAAAACTTATACAAACAAGTGTTCATAGCAATGACTTTAATTTTCTTTCCTTTTTTTCATTTCTTTCTCTTCCATTTACCACTTTCTTCATGATAACCAGAGGGCTTGAAGTCTTAAGGTGAGTGTGTCTCAGATGATCATGCTTTTCATTATCTATAAGATCAATCTATCAAGCTTTGGCTGTTTTATCACAGCGTGGGACAATCACAACTGAGCTAGGCTCCAACTAGGTGAAGCCCAGAGATCGAATTGGAATCTAGAAGTTGATTTTTAACAAGGAAGAAAAACCATAGAAGCTGGAGAAAAACCAGAGTAGCACAGGAGAGAACCGACAAACTCTACTCACATATGATGGCGGGCCCAGGGATTCAAACCCATGACCACAGGGGTGAGAGGCAATGCATTAGCAGTGCACACCACCCATATGGGTCCAGGGATTCAAACCCACAACAAGGAGTGACGATGCATTAGCAGTGCATACCACCCATACCGGTCCAGGGATTCAAACCCACAACAAGGAGTGGTGATGCAGCACACATCACCCATGCTTCTCGGTCTTAACATTACGTAATCTGTTCTGTGATAAATGTAATATTGCATACATAACAACTTTGTCTTTTCCAGATTTGTACATAATGATGCTACACACTTAAGTTTAGAATTGAAAGAAATTGCAAAGTAAGTACAATGAAGTGATCTTCCACTACACAGCCCTGGATTGTGCTAGGATTTTTCCATACTAAAATTGTTGTCCCAAGCAATGTGTTGTGGGTGCCAATCAATATTTAGGAAGCCCTTGTCAAAACAAGTGAAGTGAGTCCTGGGATGCACTTGGGTCCTTCAGCATTGTGTTGTGGGTGCCAATCAATATCTAGGAAGCCCTTGTGAAGTGAGTCCTGGGACACATCAAAACTGTAAAAGTGCATTTCCAAAAATGCATGGTGTGCATCAATGCCATCCCTTTCTAAAATTGAATGAAACTTGTGATCAAATGATTGGATAAAAAGTGACAAAAACAATGTCTATGTTCCTCACCATTAAACACAAAGCCATTCTCATTCACTTTCAGGAAAAGCCATGGTCTCAGTGGACGAACGCTTCGAAAGTTACCATTCCTCACTCATGCACTCTTTGCACAGGTAATAATAATAATAATAATAATAATAATAATAATAATAATAATAATAAAATACGACGGGCCGAGTTCATTCAGATCGCGAACTATAAAGAAATTCCCATGTGAAATGGTTGTCTAGTCAAGGAAATTTCCTTGTCGCTCAATTGGAATGAACTCGGCTAGTCGTAAATTTGATTGACGGAAGCCAAAATGCCAGACGTCTTGAGTCAGTTAAGTCGCAGAAATATGAAAAGCGCTGTAATCCATGTTAACCTTCTTTGAACATTCTTTTTTGCCCTAGACACTTACTCTTACACTGGAGCAGTTTCTAAAAGCACTGGAGAGAACAGTAGAAAGACAGTTCCTTGAAAGAGAAAATCTGAAAAATGATTGATTAAAAATTTGTATTAAATCTAACATTCCTGATTACCGTCCATAATTCACATGAGTTGCTATAGCAACAAGCTGTTAATAGTGTCGTCATAACAACGATTCCCTTTAGCAAAAAGCTATTCGTACAAATATTTCTTATTTTCTTCTGATTTGATTTTATATCATGACTAAATCTCACAAAAGAATAAAATTCTGAAATCAAGAAAAATTACGGATTTTGAAGAATTGAAACTGTAACACATGCGATTATAAATATGTATACATATGTTCCTATATATTGCAATAAAGGATATTATTGGGTTTAGTCGAGTTTCTGGTGTTTAAAAATGTTGTGTAGTCTTGTATTCTTGGTGTTGAAGGATGTATCGTATTCTTGGTGTTGCAAGATCTATTGTATTCTTGGTGTTGCAGGATGTATTGTATTCTTGGTGTTGAAGGATGTATTGTATTCTTGGTGTTGCAGGATGTATCGTATTCTTGGTGTTGCAGGATGTATCGTATTCTTGGTGTTGCAGGATGTATCGTATTCTTGGTGTTGCAAGATCTATTGTATTCTTGGTGTTGCAAGATCTATTGTATTCTTGGTGTTGCAGGATGTATCGTATTCTTGGTGTTGCAGGATGTATTGTATTCTTGGTGTTGCAAGATCTATTGTATTCTTGGTGTTGCAGGATGTATTGTATTCTTGGTGTTGAAGGATGTATTGTATTCTTGGTGTTGCAGGATGTATTGTATTCTTGGTGTTGAAGGATGTATTGTATTCTTGGTGGTGCAGGATGTATTGTATTCCTGGTGTTGCGGGATGTATTGTATTCTTGGTGGTGCAGGATGTATCGTATTCTTGGTGTTGCAGGATGTATTGTATTCTTGGTGGTGCAGGATGTATTGTATTCTTGGTGGTGCAGGATGTATTGTATTCTTGGTGTTGCAGGATGCATTGTATTCTTGGTGGTGCAGGATGTATTGTATTCTTGGTGGTACAGGATGTATTGTATTCTTGGTGGTGCAGGATGTATTGTATTCTTGGTGTTGCAGGATGTATTGTATTCTTCGTGGTGCAGGATGTATTGTATTCTTGGTGTTGCAGGATGTTGTGTATTCTTGGTGTTGCAGGATGTATTGTATTCTTGGTGTTGCAGGATGTATTGTATTCTTGGTGTTGCAGGATGTATTGTATTCTTGGTGTTGCAGGATGTATTGTATTCTTGGTGTTGAAGGATGTATTGTATTCTTGGTGTTGCAGGATGTATTGTATTCTTGGTGGTGCAGGATGTATTGTATTCTTGGTGGTGCAGGATGTATTGTATTCTTGGTGGTGCAGGATGTATTGTATTCTTGGTGTTGCAGGATGTATTGTATTCTTGGTGGTGCAGGATGTATTGTATTCTTGGTGTTGCAGGATGTATTGTATTCTTGGTGTTGCAGGATGTATTGTATTCTTGGTGTTGCAGGATGTATTGTATTCTTGGTGTTGCAGGATGTATTGTATTCTTGGTGTTGAAGGATGTATTGTATTCTTGGTGGTGCAGGATGTATTGTATTCCTGGTGTTGCAGGATGTATTGTATTCTTGGTGTTGCAGGATGTATTGTATTCTTGGTGTTGCAGGATGTATTGTATTCTTGGTGTTGCAGGATGTATTGTATTCTTGGTGTTGCAGGATGGTTTTAATTCTTGGTGTTGCAGGATGTTTTTAATTCTTGGTGTTGCAGGATGTATTGTATTCTTGGTGTTGAAGGATGTATTGTATTCTTGGTGTTGAAGGATGTAATTGTATTCTTGGTGGTGCAGGATGTATTGTATTCCTGGTGTTGCGGGATGTATTGTATTCTTGGTGTTGCAGGATGTATCGTATTCTTGGTGTTGCAGGATGTATTGTATTCTTGGTGTTGCAAGATCTATTGTATTCTTGGTGTTGCAGGATGTATTGTATTCTTGGTGTTGAAGGATGTATTGTATTCTTGGTGTTGCAGGATGTATTGTATTCTTGGTGTTGAAGGATGTATTGTATTCTTGGTGGTGCAGGATGTATTGTATTCCTGGTGTTGCGGGATGTATTGTATTCTTGGTGGTGCAGGATGTATCGTATTCTTGGTGTTGCAGGATGTATTGTATTCTTGGTGGTGCAGGATGTATTGTATTCTTGGTGGTGCAGGATGTATTGTATTCTTGGTGTTGCAGGATGCATTGTATTCTTGGTGGTGCAGGATGTATTGTATTCTTGGTGGTACAGGATGTATTGTATTCTTGGTGGTGCAGGATGTATTGTATTCTTGGTGTTGCAGGATGTATTGTATTCTTCGTGGTGCAGGATGTATTGTATTCTTGGTGTTGCAGGATGTTGTGTATTCTTGGTGTTGCAGGATGTATTGTATTCTTGGTGTTGCAGGATGTATTGTATTCTTGGTGTTGCAGGATGTATTGTATTCTTGGTGTTGCAGGATGTATTGTATTCTTGGTGTTGAAGGATGTATTGTATTCTTGGTGTTGCAGGATGTATTGTATTCTTGGTGGTGCAGGATGTATTGTATTCTTGGTGGTGCAGGATGTATTGTATTCTTGGTGGTGCAGGATGTATTGTATTCTTGGTGTTGCAGGATGTATTGTATTCTTGGTGGTGCAGGATGTATTGTATTCTTGGTGTTGCAGGATGTATTGTATTCTTGGTGTTGCAGGATGTATTGTATTCTTGGTGTTGCAGGATGTATTGTATTCTTGGTGTTGCAGGATGTATTGTATTCTTGGTGTTGAAGGATGTATTGTATTCTTGGTGGTGCAGGATGTATTGTATTCCTGGTGTTGCAGGATGTATTGTATTCTTGGTGTTGCAGGATGTATTGTATTCTTGGTGTTGCAGGATGTATTGTATTCTTGGTGTTGCAGGATGTATTGTATTCTTGGTGTTGCAGGATGGTTTTAATTCTTGGTGTTGCAGGATGTTTTTAATTCTTGGTGTTGCAGGATGTATTGTATTCTTGGTGTTGAAGGATGTATTGTATTCTTGGTGTTGAAGGATGTATTGTATTCTTGGTGGTGCAGGATGTATTGTATTCCTGGTGTTGCGGGATGTATTGTATTCTTGGTGTTGCAGGATGTATCGTATTCTTGGTGTTGCAGGATGTATCGTATTCTTGGTGTTGCAGGATATATCGTATTCCTGGTGTTGCAGGATGTATTGTATTCCTGGTGTTGCAGGATGTATTGTATTCTTGGTGTTGCAGGATGTATTGTATTCTTGGTGTTGCAGGATGTATTGTATTCTTGGTGTTGCAGGATGGTTTTAATTCTTGGTGTTGCAGGATGTTTTTAATTCTTGGTGTTGCAGGATGTATTGTATTGGCTGGGTGTTGCAGGATGGTTTTAATTCTTGGTGTTGCAGGATGTATTGTATTAGCTGGGTGTTGCAGGATGTATTGTATTCTTGGTGTTGCAGGATGTATTGTGTTGGCTGGGTGTTGCAGGATGTATTGTATTCTTGGTGTTGCAGGATGTATTGTGTTGGCTGGGTGTTGCAGGATGTATTGTATTCTTGGTGTTGCAGGATGTATTCTTGGTGTTGCAGGATGTATTGTATTCTTGGTGTTGCATGATGTTGTGTATTGACTGGGTGTTGCAGGATGTATTGTATTCTTGGTGTTGCAGGATGTATTGTGTTGGCTGGGTGTTGCAGGATGTATTGTATTCTTGGTGTTGCAGGATGTATTCTTGGTGTTGCATGATGTTGTGTATTGACTGGGTGTTGCAGGATGTATTGTATTCTTGGTGGTGCAGGATGTATTGTATTCTTGGTGTTGCAGGATGTATTGTATTCTTGGTGTTGCAGGATGTATTGTATTCTTGGTGTTGCAGGATGTATTGTATTCTTGGTGGTGCAGGATGTATTGTATTCTTGGTGGTGCAGGATGTATTGTATTCTTGGTGTTGCAGGATGTATTGTATTGGCTGGGTGTTGCAGGATGTATCGTATTCTTGGTGTTGCAGGTTGTATTGTATTCTTGGTGGTGCAGGATGTATTGTATTCTTGGTTTTACAGGATGTATTGTATTCTTGGTGTTACAGGATGTATTGTATTTTTGGTGTTGCAGGATGTATATTGTTTGAATATTCCTTAGATATTTTGAAATTTGTGGAGAACTGTTTTGTACCATTGTTTACAATTGGCGTAGTAACTTCTCTGCAACAAAACTGGAGCGAGAAGATTACCAGTTTGCCTGTGAATTGCCAGTTGACCTGTCGTTGGACTTCGATTTTTACTTCGCTGTTGTCATCCAAAAACCTGATGAACTTGGAAGAACTTAATTAAGTCTGGCGTCAATAATGAACCTAAACTTTTCTTCGCGCAATATTGAAATTTGCGGCACTGCGATAGATAAGAGGAATTAGATTAGATAATATAGAAAAAATTCATGTAATGATAATGATATTGATAAAATAATATAGAAAATTACCTTAATGAGTCGCCGTGACACTCCCAGAGCTAAAATTAGGTTAAATTTTGAATAACTTCGTTAAAACCCTGGCGAAAACCATTTCAGAGTTTTCGCCGAAAAGGAATTTTAGCACAAACCATTGAAGTGGAAACCAAGTCTTCTTCGTAATTCCTTTTTTTCCTTCTTCTTTCGTTGAACAATAATACGAAGAGGTATAAGATTTCCCCTACCCATAGTCTTGAAGGTTTCATATCCTTTTATTTGGGATACAGCATTGTAAGATTAAGATTGTTAAATAAAAATCACTTAGGGAAAAGCGTTCATTGAGCAATGATGACACAAGTTGACAAGAAGAACTGACTGAACTTTGGACATTGCGCTTCCTAAGACAAAATGAGATGTCAGACAAACCTCTTAAAACGATTAATCTTCCAATAATATTCACTGTCACCAATGTAATATTGATAACACAGTCTGGCATGCGTATTAACTACAAGTACCATTCAGAAAGGCTTGAAGAAAATTCTAAAATACATCAGACCCACTTGCAAATTATCGAAAATTAAGAAAAAAAAAACAAAAACGTCTTTATTCACAGTTTATTTCTCATAAATATTATATTTACACGAGTTGTTAAGCAAGTAGTATCTCTTAAAACATTAATGCATATATTTGGATCTAATATCAAAACTGAAAAAAACCTAATTTTGAAGAATTTTCGTAAACGTTTGGTACAAAAACGTCTTCTACATCAGATTTAGATCATTTTTCTGGGGGAATTTCTTTTTTACTACATGATAATAACTATTTAAGAAGATTCTTATTAAAAATATGCATAGACTTGATCAGTAAAAGCCTCAGAAATCGATAAAGTTTGTCGTTGAAGTTTACAGCACGTTGTTCCTCGCTGGCCGGCATCTTTTGAAAGCGTTGGAATCACGATGGCAGAAAACTTGTTTTCATAACGAAAAAAAACGATGTTGAAATTCGAGAACTACATCGAGAAACAGAAAAAGGAAGTCTGGAATTCAACGTATTTGAATTTAAACGGTAAAAAAGAATTCTAGATGTTTATTTGAGGCTTGTTTTCTGAGTATTTTTACAAATCAGTTTTCGTCGGCTTCTTTTCACTGTCGAAAGCGGAAAGGCGAACTAGCTTTTGATAAAAATATGTCGAGTTATTTAGGAGGTACTTTATTAAAAAGTCCAATAAAAACATTCACAATTTTCATCAATTATGTATGAATAACGATGAGGTCTAAACTGGCTTTATTTATGAGTACGAATTGCTAGGATGAGCATAAGCCCTGCCATAAACATTAGCCAACGACCCCAAAAAATTCATTTCGCTCAACAAGTTACAGAAGGAAACCAAGCAATTTACTGGGCTTTTATCGCCTCACAGCTCCCGTATATTGTACACTGGAACAATTAAACAGTGTTTTTGCTTTGAATGAAAGCAGATTCATCATTTTTAATCGACCATTATATGGATTATCAATTCCTCACATTAGGAGCAATTTTCCAACAAGGAATCAACGTACAATATTCCACAAGTCAAGCCTTTTCATGCAAATTCCACTTAACCATGATAAAAAACCCTTTGATTATGGCTTCTTTATCTCACCTTTTCATCGTGGTTTCAAAATCTCCCATCTATTATATCATTTAAAGAGATAAAAAAGGTTGAATAGAAATGCGAGGTATAACATATAACGTGAAAGCCCTTTCCACAGATTATAGGCCGGATTTAAAGAGGAGATTTCTCGTCCCGGACTCCGTGAATACGAATGAATAGTCCATCCTGCTTTATGACAATCACCCGGACACCTGCATTCTCAAGTAGTAAGGAAAAAAGTACTGTTGAATATTATAAGGTGTAATAATTCTAAGACCACCAGCTTCAAGTCCCCGTTTCTTTTTCAGAGCTCTTCGCAGAGTCTTCCTTTTCGCTGACTTTCAAAGAATCTAAAATGTCTGCAAGTTTTTCAGTCGGTAATTCATTATTCGTACAAGCTCCTCTTCGTCCTCGCCGTCCACACTTTTGGAAGGCTTCACTCTCATTTACAGATACTTCCTTCGTTGAAGCTGCCTCTTCATCCATGGCCGAGAGCTGAGAGAGTCTCAATGTTGAATGAAGATTTCCAGTGAACTTATTTGTCCCAAAATGAAGTCACACAATCGCAATGTTCTACACATTGAAAATTAGCGACTTGAAAAAACTGAGTAGAAACCGCTTTACTGAACGTGTAAAGATAAGGCTCTTTCTACGTAAAGTGATATTTTAAGAAGAATTAGAAGAATAAAGACAAGTCTTTAAACATAGATATTCATCGCTTTAAGCCATACAACTCTTGATGCAAGGACTGCTAAAATTTATGGCAAATGCAAATGAGGTGAACTGAAGCTCCGCGTTGATTGAAACCACTTGTTCAAAACTGGCACCTTTAGAAAACAGGTTAACAAATGATGTCTGCTAATACAATGGCCTTAACCGTTTAAGAATAGTTTAAGAACATATACTTGGGCTTCTTTCTTTCAAACGGATATTCCGTACGTGGAAAAACAATGCAGACAGCTAGCGGTGCCCTGCGGGAAGAGCTTTTTTTCTTATATATTAATGATATTCAAAAAAGTAATGTTTTTTTTCTCTCGCTTTATTTATTTTTCTGACGTAGGTTATTCTGTCAAAATGGATTAATGACAAGCTAGATTAATGAACAAACAAAGCTCTGATCGTTCGTATACGCATCAACGACTTGGCAAGCCGAAAGCGAACATTTTCCGTCGCGCGTCGAACACTAATTCTTTCACCAAGAAAATCGTATCGCTACAAAAACGATTTTTAAACTTTTCAGCTTTCAACTTTCGAAATTATTTTCATTAATTTACCTGTGGTTTTGACGGAACTAAAGCTATAAATTTGTTCAAGAGTTTTCTCTCTATTAAAGACAATTATAACCCTCAAGGCACATGTATCTGGACAATTTATGGAATTACACTAAAATTTGAATTTTCAAGTACACTTATGCAAAGTCTTAAGAAAAAATAGCGGAGAAAATTTAATATATTTAAACATATTTTCTCAGAAGAATTCACAACTAAAAGATTCGCTCAATATTATCTAAGGCAAAAATACAGAAAAAAAGGCTCAATATTTATTTACAAACATTGAATATTATCCCTAGTCAATATACATATATTGAATCTTGAATTTTGAAAATATTGGTATCGTAAATTCAGATATTTTTATACTTCTTGGGAAATAAGGTAATGAAATATTCGTTACAGTGTTTCATGTGTTATTGAGATGAATAATTAAAATGGCTTTGCAAATATTCAGTCGGTTAGGATTTTTCTTACATGTTGAAAATCATCGAAATAGGATATTCTGAAGGCCTGTTGTTTTGAGGCGATTTTGAGGTGCTATGTTTGTGGCAATTTTGGTCACAGTCAAGAATGGTAAAGGATTAACTTGTAAAGTTTTATTCAAGACACCAAGATTACCTCGGCAAATGTCTCTTTAGAAGCAAAAGACAAAATCAGTTTATTATATTTTCGAAAATAGCAGCAAACATCGCCGGTGTAAACGGGTTTTGAGATATATTAATTCTTTATGTAAGAGAGAGGAGAGAAGAATGGAAAAAAAATTGAAAAAAGAAAGAAATGAGAGAAAGAAGTAAAAAAAAAGAAAAAAGAGAAAAAGAAAGAAAGTTGAAAAAAAAAAAAAAAAAAAAAAAAAACGAGAAAGAAAAAAGAGAGAAGGGAAGAAAGACCAAAAGAAAAAGTAGCAAAAAGCCGAAAAAAGATAAAAAAAGGTCAATGAAGGAACGATTTAAATGAATAAAAAAAAAACAAGAAAAATATGGGAGAAAAGAACCAAAGAACAAGAAAGAAAGAAAAGAAAAATTGAATAATATGAAATACATCCATGAATGCATAATTCTGTATAGGATATGTACCGTCAATAGTTCCTGAATGCATTGAAAACATCTGTCATGCTCATTTTAAAATTACAAGACAGTCGCCGGAAAGCGAATACATTAAACAAAAACCCAAAAAAATTACGGGAAATTTTGAATAAAAAAATCAACCGAACTGAATCTAGGAAAAGCACAATTCCACGTGCAGTTCCTTATTCTCGGATTCTGATTGGATAATATTTGCGAGTTTCCGTACAGTGCTTACTGATTGGTTCACAATGGAAGCCATTTCAGTGCTGCGAATTATTTTTAATAATTTTTTGCTGAAATGAAAAGCTTAACAAAACATCCCCATCTGTATAAACAAAACACATAACTAAAAAAATCATCTAAATCAACAAAGAATACAGTTACAAAATAATATCAAACTCTAACATCTATTTTATTCACCATAGCCTAAAATTCCCCCTAAAATTAACAAGAATAATTCTATATAAAATCATCTGTCATCTAAAAATTTTTTTTTTGATCATTTTTTAGAAAAAATATTCATCGCGATGATTACCAAATTCCAGGTCACTGCTGACCAGTAAAACCGTTGGCTCACACAAACGTTTTTTTTGTGATTACAATCTCGTTCCCAGAGCCTGCGCTTCTCTTAGTCAGCACCAAGGCTCTGGCATAATCAACTTTTTGCCACGGATTTTCTTTGGATTCGGTTTTATTGCGCATGCTCTAAAAACAGAAGCTCAACCAATCTCGTTCCGTGATTGGTGAAATAAGTGCGTGCGCATGTTTTGCTACTGTGTGCTAGGATTGCCGGCTCATATATAATTAGAAAAAATAAACCATCAACCATTGTGGAGCTAAAGATATAATTTTTTTTTTTTAGTTTTTCGGTAATTTTTTTTACTGAAAGCCATTCTTTTTTCTAAAAAAAATTTCTAGAAATTTTTTTCCTAAAAAGCCATTCTATATTTCTGACTTTAAATAAAACAATTCAAGCCGATTCTTGCATGAGTTTATAGTTATGAAGAGATCCTCTTTCAGTGTACATTTGACTTGCATGTTCTATTCGTCTGCGCTTCGCTGATCTCCCGTCGTCCTCCTCTTCGGTGTTATCGGATGGTTTACCATACCCCCCTCCCCCTGGGGTTTCAATGTGGAAACAATCCTGAAATACAGTTGGTAAAAAAGGTGAGAAAAGTTGTCGGGATTCGCCTACTGGAGTAGGGAAAAGATGACGAGTAGAGCAGATTTCGTACACGGCACGGTCACGGCGCGGCGAGGACACGGCACGGGATTTTGAATGTTTTCATACACGGCACGGTACTGACATGAATACGGCAAAGCGCGGTCTGTACCGTAAGTTTTTTTTATAGTCATAAGAAAACTGCTTTAATGGCCTCATCGGTGCGTGGGATTTTGACGAGACCAAAAAGCTCAACTTGGGGATCCCTAAGGAAGTCTGCGTAGGAGTGAAACATTTCTCAACTCTTCAACACTGTGCTAGTTTATTAAAATGGGAGACAATCCCCTACTCTTGAAATAATATTGTGTACTTACCCCTGGTTGAACGGAAACTAGTGTTTTGCAGCCCAAGTTCACCACGCGACCATCGGAATAAATCAACAAGTTACGCCCACATGCGCCAGGTTCACCGCCTGAAAACAAAAAAAAGATCGTACTTGCTATTTATACTCAAAGAAGACTGCACGCAATATTTTGTGAAAGTTTTTAATTGTTATCATCATCATCACCACCATCATCATCACCACCATCATCATCATCACCACCGTCACCATCACCACTGGCACCATCAACACCATCAATCAGGGTTCCCACTCATCTGGAAAAGAAAAATTCCCTGATTTTTCACTGACCTCAATGTGCACATATTTTACGAAAAATGGTAGTTCGACCACAGGAAACCCAACTGAAAATTCCGGATTTACAATGATTTTTTGAAGTCCCTAACTTTTCACTGACTTTTGGGTAAAATTGCAAAAATTCACTGGCCAAAATCCTGGGGAAAAAATTGAATTCTCTGACTTTTCCCTGACCGTGGGAACCCAGATCATCATCATCATCATCAAAATCATCACTGTTAAATGCCATCATTCATTGATCATTATCACCATCATCATGAACAGCAGAAGTAGGATAGTTTCTAGTTACCTTCAAGACCATAAGGATGGAACGCTCTCCTCTCACTAAGAACAGACAGTTGAACTGAACGCCTGAAGAATAGCTCTCTTATCACCCCGTCACCTCCCTTGTGCAATCCTCGTCCACCGGTGCCTGGGTTCAAGTGGAAGCGTCTAAGCATCACGGGATACCTGGAGTAACATACAGAATTATCAGTGTTAATACTCTGATTGGTTGGCGGTTTTTTCGTCATAAAACAAAGGGAGAAGAGAGAAACTTGCTGAATTCATGGTTCGGACTCCCCTTAGTTACCGTTGCTATGGCCGACAAGCTCAACAAATTCGCTAGAATACTCTAAGAATTTAAAACCCTGATCGTGGAAAATTGATTATAAATTGTTTCAATTGAGAAAATAAAATAAAAATGTCTCGTAATACTTGTAGTACTCTTCAAAACAAATACTGTGTAAATGTTTGTGGACAAGATTTTAAATCCACTGGGAAAACCGCTGCAACTGTGATTCAGAACCTTGTCTATAGACTCCTTGCAGCACGTCGGAATGCAGCTCAATTTGGAGGACAAAACAATAGGTTCTAACTCTCAGGAGATTGAAATTCTTTTGTTTTGCCCTCCAAATTGAGCTGCTTTGACGTCACGTGAAATTAAGGTTGTAAACTAACCTTGTTTCCAGAACTTCTGGATCAGTGATGCGAGTATTGGTCATATGTACATGAACACCGCTACGGCCATCCCATGTGGGACCCTAGAACACCAAAAATAGAATATTCAATAATAATCAGATAGCGCAATCCGCATCAGTCGTT
Source organism: Anthopleura xanthogrammica (assembly GCA_964019055.1). NCBI lineage: Eukaryota > Metazoa > Cnidaria > Anthozoa > Actiniaria > Actiniidae > Anthopleura > Anthopleura xanthogrammica. The sequence goes on from OZ025207.1 coordinate 4,026,558, forward strand.
TAACTAGCGCATATGAAAGCGCAAACACTCCTTTCAAGCAGAAACTTTTCATCTTTCCGTCCCCCAAAAAATTCTGTATTTTTATTTATTTATTTATTTATTTATTATTATTTTACTTAAACTGAGTACTATATCCACTTATAACGCTCTTATTTATTAATAGATATTATTAGTTATAGTTAGTGTTAGTATATTATTTATTGAGCCATATTGCTTGCCCTTAATGCACTAAGAATGACTACAAAGATGTTTGAGGACGATGAGCATTGTTTGTCCCACAAAACAGTCCATTTTCCATTTCACGAAGGTAGGGATCCTAGGGTGATCCTGGTGCTAGGGACAAATCTATTGTTTTCCTTCCCCAGGGGACACTTAAAACCAAAAGAGTTAAGGCTCAGATACACGGTGCAACATTGCTTGCAACATTATGATTACAGTGCTATTTCAGCAGCCAAACCAGAGAAAATCTCGATTTTTCCACTTAATTTACAAGGATAATAAAAATAATAAAACAGACGTTCAAATTATTATATTTTAGTGTGATGTTGCATGTAATGTTGCACCGTGTGTCGGAGCCTTTAGCAGCCCTAGCAATAGAGCTATCCTGCATTCATGGATCCTTCTCATGCGGGAGCCATGTTTGCTGGAATATCCCCCCCCCCCCCCCCCGCGTAGCCTCGCATTCAAGCAATTTTGGATAGGTGTACTCGTGTACCCGGGCATAAACGTTTTTTTATTCTCGTGGGATATTCACATTGCTACTGCTTGATAAACGTATTTTAGCATTTGTGTAAGTGGGAAGGGTATGTCAGGCAGTATTTGCCTTGCCAATAGATATTGGATATTGCTATTCGATACCTTCAAAGCTGCAGTAGGGACAAAGTCGGGGAGGGGAGGTGCGTACCCCTTCCCTGGATCCGCCCCTGTTCAGTGTATTCAGTTCAATAAAGGTAAGCAATATGGACTCCACTCACCGCTCCAGATCCGCCAGCGATTGTCTCGTAATACCCATATTTAGCGTCGCCAAACGTCACATTATTCATGCAGCCCTACGCGAAGGGATAACTATATTACTATAACATACAAAAATGATCTAGGGAATGTATGCCTTCACATGTATACTGTGACCCTGCGGGATATATGGCTACATATCTCGTAGGTATAACAGCCCGGATAGACTAAATGTCCGGTAGGTCCCAATGCCCGGTAGGTAAGCAAGAAAGTGATATTGCGAAGAACCTTATCCCGGTAGATACAGAGACCGGATAGATAAATGTCCGCTAGGTACTAATGCCCGGTACGTATGCAAGAAAAGAAGTTTTCGAGGAACTTTCTTCCAAAAGTAGAGACATGCCCTGGTTGAAATGTCCTGTAGGTGTAAACGACGGTACAGCAGCCATGTCCAGTAGGTGGATAGATACAAATATATATAGATACAGATAGACGTGACTATATGAGCACTCAAATAGGTAAAGACCGACCTTGTTAACATGCCGGGTAGGTAAAATGTCCGATAGGTACATGTAGGGCCAATTTCATTTGGAACGCAATACCTGATAGGATAAGTAGCCATGCCCTGGATATCCCGGGGTACCGGCTTAGTATCGGGTAGGTAAAATATCCTATAGGTAAAGCTAGGGCCAATTTCATTTGGAATGCAATACCTGATAGGATAAGTAGCCATACCCTGGATATCCCGGGTACCGGGTAAATATACATGTAAATACATACACCCCCTAGGTGTTAGTCACGTGACTCACCGCACCAGCTCCCCCGGCCAGTGTCTCTATGTACTGATACTTGCTCTCGTCTCCAAAAGCAGTAATATTCATACACCCCTGTATCATTTACATACAGCTATTTTAAAAAGGTTGAAGGGACGAATGTTGATCGGTGATTGCACGACCGAAAGGAACTGTGGGATAATAATAAAATGTCCTTATTCAATAGCCAATGTGCAATTTCTAGCACAAAGCATGATGGGAAACTAAGTCCCTACGCTTTTTTGGCTCCTCTAAAAATTCATCTGATAATTTTTCCTCCGACATTTTCTATGGAAATATGTAAGTATTTCAACAGACCAAAATAACAGTATTTTTTCACCGATATTTCCTTTGACTTCACTGTTCCATTTTTGCAGGACTCACTTTCCCAGAGTGCTTTGTGAGCTTTGATGCACATTGCCTATTCTTAAATACCTAAAAAATTCCATCTTAGGTCTTCGCAGAATGGTACAGGCACTGTTCAGGTGTTTAAGAAAAGAATATGAAGAAATTCTCATTACCCCACAGTACCTTTCGGTCGTGCAATTGCCAATCACCAATCGCCATTCGTCCCTTCAACCTTTTTTGAAATAGCTGTATGTGTGTTAACACATGCGTCAGAGTAGGTTTCGTATGTATCAAAACAATCACGTGGCACAGTTACGAAACGGAAGTGACGACATATACTGAACCAATCACAATATCATTCTCGTACCCAGAGCCTTCTCAGCTTTCCAACGAAAGTTCGTAGGATCTGGGCAACCCTAAACATATATCAAATTTCATTGGCTGTTGATAATAACATAGCAACGAGCTCTGATTGGTTAATAGGATAAACAAACATACCAACGGAAACCAAGCAAGCCAAATCGACTAGAACGGTTATATATCTTCGAATCTTGAATCAAATCCTATTTCCATTTGTCGAACATAATAAACTTTTGCAAACAGAAGTCGTAAACAAGCCGTTAGAAAGGTTGAGCCAGCAATTTATAGTCAGCGATCTCCACAATTTTGCGCAAACGCTGTCCTACCTGTGAGGCGGCGCAGACCTTGAACGCTTTAAACACAACGTCTACAATCCTCTGACATGTCAGCACGTTGCCACCAACTACAGCAGCATTCTCTGATGGTGACAAAAGACTTGACTCGGGGATCTTGACCGTGACTGGATTAAGACAGCCCTAGACATCAATTCAATGTCATAATTAGTGTCTTTTGCGACTCAAGACTCCATTTGTTTCCAAAGTTTTTATTTTTCGCGTTTCTTTTTAATTGGAGCAATTTTCTCTGCGCTTTGTCTCGCAACGACTTTGTTACAGAAGTTGCAAGAGGGTATACACGGTGCAACGGAGACGCAATCGTTGTAAAAAGTAGAAACGAATTCTACTTTTCGCAACGATTGCTGCAGCTTGTCTCGCAACATTTCTTAATTACACTGTAGGTTACACGCCACAATGCTACATACAACTTGTGTCGAAAACCCTGACGTCTGAAAATTGTGGAGGTCGCAAAAAAAAAAAAAACAGTAAAGTAATCTATAATCAACCAACATGGCGCCTTTGAACACTAGAAGTTCTTACAAACCTGATTAAGTGGAATATCCTGGTCAACCATACACCGTAGACAGTAGATGATGGCCGAGAATGAGATGGCTCTCGGTGCGTTACAATTACCGTACATCTCGGGGCCAGTCCCCTCGAAATCAAACACCGCACTTCCCTAATTGATACAATAGGAATAAGATCATGGTATCGCGTATAGACCCCTTGTACGTGATGCAAAGCAGCTCAATTTGGAAGACAAAACAAAAGAATTTCAATCTCCTGAGAATTGGAAACCTATTGTTTTGTCCTTCAAATTGAACTGCATTCCGACGTGCTGCAAGGGTTCATCTCCAAGCGTTTCAATACCAATATGAGAAAATATAGCTCACTACGACACAAACAACACAACAATAAATGTCAATCCATACTACACCCGTACGTCTACACGCAAAACAAGCAGACAAACAAATAAACAAAAAGAGACTGTATGAGTACAGAATACTTTTATTTATGCGCTGCTACCGCTGTTTAGTCCGAGTCGTTCAAGCCCGGGGTCGAGGGTTCGATTCTCGACTGAACCGCAGAGATTCAGTCTGTTGTTCTCTCCCTTACCATAAGGGTTTTTCTCCCTTCGGAATCATCAACATGCGAGTGTCGAGTGTCGAGTGTCGAGTGTCGAGTGTCGAGTGTCGAGTGTCGAGTGTCGAGTGTCGAGTGTCGAGTGTCGAGTGTCGAGTGTCGAGTGTCGAGTGTCGAGTGTCGAGTGTCGAGTGTCGAGTGTCGAGTGTCGAGTGTCGAGTGTCGAGTGTCGAGTGTCGAGTGTCGAGTGTCGAGTGTCGAGTGTCGAGTGTCGAGTGTCGAGTGTCGAGTGTCGAGTGTCGAGTGTCGAGTGTCGAGTGTCGAGTGTCGAGTGTCGAGTGTCGAGTGTCGAGTGTCGAGTGTCGAGTGTCGAGTGTCGAGTGTCGAGTGTCGAGTGTCGAGTGTCGAGTGTCGAGTGTCGAGTGTCGAGTGTCGAGTGTCGAGTGTCGAGTGTCGAGTGTTGGGATTGTAATAGTGAATGTAGTGGTAGTACGTGGTAGTCATGGTAATCGTGAATGGTAGTCGTCAATTATTCAACGCATGCGCGGTGGACACAAAGGTTACAAAAGTCCAAATGTAATGCGGGCGCATACATTGAAGTCACCAAGACAAGGCGTGCTACCATCACGTGATGGCAGCCATGACAGGAGGCACAGCAATAGAGTCTTTTCCCCTGAGAAACTGAATTCTTTCTCATGTAAATCATATTAGACCAGATTCAATTGCCCACTTACTAGATATGCTGCGCTTGTCATGCACAAAGGTTTCAATGTGAGGCTCTGTGCTAAATGCGCAGTGATTCGTGACAGGAAAAGAAAAAAATTATTTAATTTAGCACGGAGCCTCGTACTGAAACCTTTGTGCATAACAAGCGAAGCATATCTCGGGAGTGGGCTATTGCTCCTGCTTCCTGCCATGGCTGCCATCACGTGATGGTGTAAAGCCTCTATACGACATACCGTGTTTAGATCGATGGATACAGTCAGTTGTATGGGAGTACCATCATCCATGTATTCTCGAGCTGAAAAACGGGTCTGACCTGTTTCTTCCTGTAACATCAAAAAAGTGAAAATTAGTGTCTTGAATTTCCAAGAAAACTTCTTAACAAGCCGGAGTAGTTTTGTTTGAAGGTGAGAAAAAAATATCCGCTCACGCGACAATCACGTGACGGATTGGGCGATACCGCGAATCAATCATAGCGCAAAGCTCGGACAAAGCCCGTTTTCACGAGCGACTTTTGAGGCGATTTTAGGTGCGATTTTGCGGCGATTTTGGTCATAGTGAAGAATATGTCAAAGGATTAACTTGTAAAGCTTTATTCAGGACACCAAGACCAGTGTAAACGGGCCTTAACAAGCTCATACCTCAGATTTTCACTATAAGTATACACCCATTTCCAAAAACTTAGTCGGTCAAAGGTCTGAAATCTGAGACCGTGGTCATCACTCAAAGGTGATAGCATATTTAGATATTAACTTGTTGTGAACCACTATTAAAAAGACAAAACAGTTATCACTTTACTTCATATTTAAAGTCTCAGCTCACGGCCCACAATTCATTTCGGTCTCAGATTCCAGATTCCAGATCTCCAACTGACAACCTTTTTGAACTAGGGTCGTTTGTGCCCTGCCCGTAATACTAGGGTCACCCTGGTACCTTCATGTAAACGAGCCTACTCATGCTAAAGATCTTTTTACCTTAAACTTCTTCCCCACGACCTGAAGCATTTGACGAACCGCATCTTCGGCGTTTTGCTGTGAAGTAACGAGACAATGAATATTTCATTTTCTATATGATCGATATTTACTAAGGAATAACTGGCATAGCTAGAACACTGAGACTATTCACAAGATTCCATTCCATTCGTTAATATTACTTGAAACTTCAATCATTATCAAGATCGTTATCGTCTTCAGCACTAGTATTCTCATCATCGTGTGTTCATTTTAATCATCATCATCACCCCACATCACCAGTCATCATTATCACCATCAATCATCATCATGACCATCATCATTATCATCACCCCGCATCATCAGTCATCATTATCACCACCAATCATCATCATGACCACCATCATCATCACCCCACATCATCAGTCATCATTATCACTACCAATCATCATCATGACTATCATCATCATCACCCCGCATCATCAGTCATCATTATCACCGCCAATCATCATGACCATCATCATCATCACCCCGCATCATCAGTCATCATTATCACCATCAATCATCATCATGACCATCATCATCATCACCCCGCATCATCAGTCATCATTATCACCTCCAATCATCATGACCATCATCATCACCCCACATCATCAGTCATCATTATCACCACCAATCATTATCATGACCATCATCATCATCACCCCACATCATCAGTCATCATTATCACCACCAATCATCATCATGACCATCATCATCATCACCCCACATCATCAGTCATCATTATCACCACCAATCATCATCATGACCATCATTATCATCAATGGTATTCTTAATCTGATATAAGGTACTACAAGGCTTACGAGGCGATTTTCTTCTATTTTTACAAGACAGTAAACAATTGAAACAATTTATAAATAATTTTCCGGGACCAGAGTTTTTTAAATTCTGAAATATTTTAGCTAATTTTGAGTTTGTGGGACATAGCAACGGTAACTAAGGGTAGACGGAACCATGAATTTAACCAAGAGTTCAAATCAATAGACACATTACCTGTATATGAGTCATGTAGGCCTGGACAACATCCAGCTTGTACTGATCTATCAGCTCTTTTATCAGTGATATACCCTGAAAGATTAACAACATTTATCACTACAACAAATGTCTATTATTAGACAGCACGCGCACTCGAGACGAAAACGGGATCTTGGTGCTTTCGTGTGCGTATTTATTCTTGCGTCCTCATCTCGAGAGGAAGTATTTTGCTAAAGACACACGATACAACATTGAGCGCAATAATGTTACAGGCAATCGATGTTGTGAGCCATGTCACACGACGCAATTTGTCGCACGCAATACTACTGAAGTAGAAAACGATCCTACTTCAGCAACATTGCCTTCAATATTGCGCGCAATGTTGCACCTTGTGTCTGCGCCTTCAGTCAACATGCGAGTTTAGTATAGTTCGCTAGTTCGTAAGTTTGCTAAAACAACAAAAATGACGTCATGATAAAGACGTTGGTCAACCATGAAGATGAAGACGAGCGCACGACAAAGAAATAAAGTTTTAGCACTAAAGTGTTACATGATATAAGATTGCTAGTTCTATTTGTTCACCCTACCTTGTGATTAGCAGCAACCTGTGCACGAAGATCTGATATGTTATCCTCCAAGTTACGCGTCCCGCTACATCCGGGATATTTCCCTGGCTCCATCAATTTTTCTGTCAAAGCTGAGAAAGGAAGGGCAAGTAAATAAAAGAATCATTATAAAGGGCTGTACATAATCTAGATCTTTCCCAATACTTAGATTTTGTTTGTTCTGACTGCGCTGTTAGAGCTGTTATCGTGAGTGGGGAACTTACAGCACGTACACGGTACTAGATGCCGTAACATTGAAATGGCTTCCCATAAGAATAGTTATCGTATGAGTGGGAAACATACGGTACTGACTTACAGCACGTACACGGTACCAGATGCCGTAACATTGAAATGGCTTCCCATAAGAATGGTTATCGTATGAGTGGGAAACATACGGTACTGACTTACAGCACGTACACGGTACCAGATGCCGTAACATTGAAATGGCTTCCCATAAGAATAGTTATCGTATGAGGGGGAAACATACGGTACTGACTTACAGCACATACACGGTACGACATGCCGTAACATTGAAATGGCTTCACATAAGAATGGTTATCGTATGAGGGGGAAACATACGGTACTGACTTACACCACGTACACGGTACGACATGCCGTAACATTGAAATGGCTTCACATAAGAATGGTTATCGTATGAGGGGGAAACATACGGTACTGACTTACACCACGTACACGGTACGACATGCCGTAACATTGAAATGGCTTCACATAAGAATGGTTATCGTATGAGGGGGAAACATACGGTACTGACTTACAGCACATACACGGTACGACATGCCGTAACATTGAAATGGCTTCCCATAAGAATGGTTATCGTATGAGTGGGAAACATATGGTACTGACTTACAGCACGTACACGGTACGACATGCCGTAACACTGAAATGGCTTCCCATAAGAATGGATATCATATCATGAGATTACTGCTATTCCCGCCAAAATGGTTAAAGTTAATTTAGATTATTTCTTTCCATTAGCGTTACCTTCTTCCTGGAACTGTCCATTGCTGACCAACTTGAAGGATTTAAAGACAGCACCTTCGTCAAAAATGCTCTTAGAGTTGGGTGGCATTGACCCTAAAACCATCAAAGACAAACTTATTTAATTTACTATTTTTAATGCTTGCACCCATTCAATAGACTACCAGCCAATGAGAATGCATATTAACATGTCGTAGCTAGGTAGTAATAAAAAGACTGAACACCTGCATTCCTTGTTATGAGAATAAAAGGGCATGGCCGCCATGTTGAATGACTACAAGACAAGTCTCTTGTTAGACTCAACCAACATGGCGGCTACGTTGTCAGATTCGTTAAGTGTTTTTCATGTTTCATATATACCTGGTGCTTTGCCTCCGATATCAGCATGATGACCACGACTAGCAACGTAGAAGACAGGTCTGGGTTGACCTGGGTAGAACACCTGAACACGAGAAAATAAACCGTATTTAATCGAATAAGCGCCGCATTTGAGGCGCGGAAAATTAATAATTAATTGTTCGAGTAAATACGGTAGGTATTAACCGTTCATGAGATGAGGAAAAAAAGTTGGAATTACAGTGCATTGTGGGACTGTTTTAGGGCATGAAATAGACGGGATCTTGGAAACATTTCCTCCTAAACAGTCCCACAATGTACTGTTATGTTATTCCTCAACTTTGGAACGGCTAACTAGAACGCGAAGAGTAAAGGTAATAAAGGTGCAATCACTGGAATCATACGAGGAACGTCAGTGAGCGCACGAGATGAGTAGTAATTGACGTCATTCAAATGAAAAATGGTTCCGGGTCTAAAAGGAAGAATAGTTCTTTAAAGAATTTCATAAATAGACCCCTTGCATGTGACGTCAAAGCAGCTCAATTTGGAGAAAAAAAAAAAAAATTTCCTGAGAATTGGAACCTATTGTTTTGTCCTCCAAATTGAGCTGCATTACGACGTGCTGCAAGAGGTTTATCTGTTACTGTTACTCAGTTGTACAGCCTTAGCCAGGTTTAAAAGGTACAAATGTGTTACTAGACTTTCGCAAATTCCTTCGCCTCGGTATTAGTGAATAAAGCACAGGCAGCCCAACCAGGATCACACGCGACTTCGACGTTCGCTTTTTTTTCCATTTGCTCGTGACTCTGTGAGGCTTGGAGCAAGTCTAGTGTATTGCACGCACCGCTGTACAAACACAATAATCACAATTCTATTTCAAATCCTTAAACCATCACGCAGTTGACATACCGGTGTTATGACGGTCAGGTCCGGTAGGTGTGTCCCCCCGGCAACGGGATGGTTGGTAAGTATGACGTCACCTTCTTTTAACTCGTCGCCTAGGGAACGGATCTGCAAAGTGAAATAAAAACGACATCTGCACATTATAACATATTTATTGAAGGTGTGGACAAACTATTACAATGTTAACCAATCACGTTAGTCTTACCTGATATTGTACAGTCTCTTGCATAGAGCCGAGATGGACTGGGATATGAGGGGCATTAGCTACCAGACCTCCATCAGGACCAAACATGGCACATGAAAAATCAAGGCGTTCCTGGGTTACAAAAAGAAAGAGAGAGCTAAGTTACCTAGGAAACTGTACCTCATCAATCAATCGCTAATTATTGAAGCAAGTATCAGGGTATATAGACATGGAAAACCAAAATGATAGCTCTTGCACTGAATAGTCCCCTTCACAGTTCCCTGTGCCATCTTGAAAAGTAGCCATGCCTTTGCATCGAAGCGAGACGAGCGGTGACCTTGCAATGATAGAGACCTTTTTAACACCTTGGACAATTATTCAAGTGTATCATTGCAAGGTCACCTTATGTCTCGCTTCGATGCAAAGGCACGGTTACCTTTCAAGATGGCGCAGGGAACTGTGAAGGGGACTATTACAAAACTGTACACATACCGACACTAGAGAAAAACGTTTGCGCATGCGTGCCTTTTAGCACACTTTCCAAGAATTTATAGAGTTTTAGTGAGAAAATAAATGCTTGTTTTCTCCGGGTATACTTTTGAGAGACCAAGATAATGTGTTGATAAAGACAATATGAAAGAATGAGCCTTAAGTTTCAAGAACTGATCTTAAGTTTTGGCATTTTGTAAAGTCTATTCTTCAGGCAAGTGTGAAAGTCAAGTTTGCATATTTTTACAATTGCACGAAGACGCTTTTGACTAATTTGCATACGGACTTAGAGCATAAGCAGACGTTTTTCACGCGTGTCACACATACCTTGATGTTCGTGGAGATGGATGTTCTTTGAAGAACCCTGGGGAAAACGAGAACAGAATGTCACTAGGAATTGGCAGGGTGAATATATAGATGGTCAGAGGGAGGGAGGGATGGATAGGTGGATCGGTTAGATCAAAAGGAAGGAAGGAAGGAAGGAAGGAAGGAAGGAAGGAATAAAAGAGGAACGGACGGACGGACGAATGGATGAACGGAAGAATGCATGGATGGATGGATGGATGAACGGAATAAAATGGATGAATAACTGGGTTGGGATGGGATGTATCCATGCATGGAAAATGGGATGATATGAGATTAGATAGAAACATGGATTAATCGCCCTTACCTTCCCATTTGCTCAGCTGTACTCATGAAGCGATGAGAAAATATTGCCAACTACGATACAAACAACACAACGATAAATGTTAATCCATCGATACTACACTCGCCTATCCATACCACATTCATCTACTCGCAAAACAAACCGACAAACAAATAGACTGCATCAATACAAATGACTTTCATTTACACCATGAGTGGCACGCGCTGCTATGGAACTGTCTATCACCACTACATAGATCACTACTGGGGTTGCAGGTTAGATTCTCAACTGAATTACGTGAGCTGAGCTTTTGATGTGTTTTTTTTTTCTTCCTCGCCACGAGTGTTTTTTTCCGGTTTCTCCGGTTATCCGCCTCCCTCCAAAAAAAATCAACATGTGCGTCGAGTTTTTAAAAAAAAAATATAGAATGTAGTGGTAGTGTGTGTGGAGCGAACTTTGATGGAAGAGCCCCTTACGGAGAGTCGGATGGTTAAAAATAGAGTTTGGTCGCTTAATAGAGGCTGGTCGCTTAATACAGGTATAGAATTAGTGTACAGCCCCTCTTTGGGACTTTGACAAGTGGTCGCTAATATAAATAGAGGTTGGTCGCTTAATAGAGGCCGGTCGCTTAATACAGGTATAGAATTAGTGTACAGCCCCTCTTTGGGACTTTGACAAGTGGTCGCTAATATAAATAGAGGTTGGTCGCTTAATAGAGGCCGGTCGCTTAATACAGGTATAGAATTAGTGTACAGCCCCTCTTTGGGACTTTGACAAGTGGTCGCTAAATGAAGGTTGGTCGCTTAATAGAGGGTCTGCTAAAAAGTTCAAGATTTTTGCCCTCGACCATTCGGGCTGTGGATCCAATCGTTAAATATGATAAATACAAAAGTCCCTGACCTGAATTCTGTCCAATTCGGTTCCAACCTCTGATTTGTCCTTGTGTTCTTTGATCTGGAAAATGATAAGAGAAAAAAACCCGGTTTTGTCAGTTCAGGCCACGTGTCATTCTCTTGAGATTAAGATTCTTTTTTTGAGTTGTATCCATATTCATGTATCTTCTCATGCGCAACAGTTAAACAAAGAAATGATACTCTAGGGAATGACATGTGGTCTGAAATGGGACAACATTATGCCCAAGCTAAAGACGGAGGTCTTCGAAAAGACAAGAAAATCCTTAGACATGCTAAAATAGATTTCCTATGGCTGTGAAATGTCACGACAGACGAACACTTATTGACGTCACGGTCACGTCATCTCTGTTCTAATAGTCATAGATTCTTACCTCAATACGTACGTCACCGTTCACAGTAACTACCGCTGTACAGTCCGGCTCAACAACTATCGTACTGTGTTAGATAAAAATGAAAATAGAATTTTCAACACAGCTAATGATCGCTAGTCATTATCATTCAGTTTATATACAGCTATTTCAAAAAAGGTTGGTGAAGGTTTTATTGCTTGTTGCATGTTACTTACCAAGCTTAGAATGCATTACATTCATATTTAAATAATGTCAGCACAGAAGAAAATATGCTGGAAAAACCTGCAGACAAATCAAAGTCTGTGAAAATTCCTTGTTGTGATCTTTTGCTGCTTGAATTCACATCTCCCATACTGAATTTCGGCCTTGGTATGCAACAAGCAACATGCAACATGCAATGCAACATGCAACATGCAACATGCAACATGCAACATGCAACATGCAACATGCAACATGCAACATGCAACATGCAACATGCAACATGCAACATGCAACATGCAACATGCAACATGCAACATGCAACATGCAACATGCAACATGCAACATGCAACATGCAACATGCAACATGCAACATGCAACATGCAACATGCAACATGCAACATGCAACATGCAACATGCAACATGCAACATGCAACAAAACTTTCACCAACGTTTTTTGAAATAGCTGTTTATGATACTCAAAGTATGTACACGTGCTGCTTACCTTGTTTTATCTATGATAATGGCAGGTCCTTCAATATCGTAACCACTGGCTATCTCTTCCAGGAAGTAGACTGATGTCTTCAGCAATCCTTCCTCGAAATAGCAATCAGTGACCTGCAGTCGATGGGATAGAAAGAAAAGAATAGAAATAAGAACCTTTTGCAGTAAAACCTTTATCTAAAACTCGTGAGAAAAGAAACTACGAGAAATGGGTCACCCAAGGCGAGCCAACGTTTCCCTGACTTTTGTGTAAATCAGGGTCGAGTGTTTACATGAGATATTTTCACACGCATCGGCTAGAAGAGTTACCCTGCTGGTAGGGTTACCCTCTTTGCGAAAAGGGGTGACCCTTGTACCCGGGACGATTTTTCTTCATGTAAACACATTGCCCTAGGTACCGTGACAAACTCCGAGACAAATACATCTCTTGGGCATGCCGGCGCCGCCAACCAAACCAATAGTTGATAGTAACGTTTTGATTGGTTCTCGGAAATGACACGTGGTCTGTAATGGAAAAAAAACATTACGCCCAATCTAAAGAGGTCAATTACCTTCTTTGGTTTAGGCGGACCAGAAGAATTGGACACTGCACCCTTGAGGTTAACCTTCGATGCGCCTATCCCACGAACACGAATATCTTCCACGTAGATCTTGCGGCCTGGAATATCGAAACCAAATTCACGGCGATACCTGTGGAAAAGTAGAACTTACTCTCATTTCTTAGGTTGATTTGAACGAAAACACGGATAAGAGGGGGTTGCAAGAGTGTATGTGGATGGAGGGGAGGGGTTAGTGAATCCATGATAGGAATTCTATTGATTTATCGAGATGATCCCTGATTCTGCCAAAGAGAACCCACTTTTCGACTTTCAAATCTGGACAGCCGCACTACTCAGTGCTACTACGCCTACTACTACGCATATACTGCGAGATTTTCGCAGTCATACTCTAACAGTACTAGCGATCTTAAGTGTTGCAAAATCTACGACGACATGGGTTCTGAAATGGAAAAACATTATGCCCAAGGTAAAGAGGTGTATACCTATCAAGGAATGACTTCTCAAAATCACCATGGCAACTTGAATTCTGAAAAACAAATGACACAAGTTCAGTACGAATGAGTGAAGTATGGGTGGTATGTACTAATAATGCGCTGTCCTGTTACTGCTGTGACTGCTGTGGTCATGGGTTCAATACTCGGACACACCATCATATGTGAGTAGAGTTGTTTGTTGGTTCTCTCCTGTGCTTCGAGGGTTTTTCTCACGGGTTCTCCAATCTTCCTCCCTCCTCAAAAATCAACTTCTAAATTCCAATAGGCAATGTGCATCAAAGCTCACAAAGCACTCTGGGAAAGTGAGTTCTTTAAAAATATAACAGAGAAATCAAAGGAAATATAAGAAAAAAATTACTCTGTTATTTTCGACCGTGAAATCCTTTTATTTCCAAAGAAAATGTTGAAGGAAAAATTATCAGATTAATTTTTAGAGGAGCCAAAAAAGCGTAAGAACTCACTTTCCCATCATGCTTTGTGCTAGAATTTCGAGCTCATGCACATTGGCTATTCAATCATGGAAAGAGGACCACAAGTTGATGCTAATACTAGAATTGGAATTTAGCGTGTTAGGTTTTGCGGAGGGAGGAAAACCAGAGAATCTGGAGAAAAAACATCGAATGAAGGGAGAGACCTAACAAACTCTACTCACAAGTGATGCTGACGGTCCAGGAATCAAATCAGACCCCAGAGGTGAGAGACGAGTGAACTTTAATCCGAACCTCACTTAGAACAATACTGACAGGAATGACAAGTTGAATGTGACGTTACCTTGGTAACTGTGGATGGATTACACATGAGTGTGCAGTCTGTCTTGTCATAGCGCATGTTGAGAAACACCTCAGTGAAGATGCAGCCTCTGGGAAAACAGAAATAGATACAATGATACGTCACTCTGACCTATGGTATTACGTCATATGACGTCATATTGGTGAATGACAAGAATTAATGAATTTATGTCCAAGTCGTAGAATTTGCAAGCATACAGTGAGTTTCTTATTGTAATAATGCCACGGTGAAATAAATTCCATAATTCCTCTCTCAAACATTTAGGCTTTAAGCTTTTTTCAGCGACAATGTTAATTGAATTACCTATAAACACATACACAAACGTAAAATACGCAACGCGGGCTAAAGTAAGCGGGAAGTGACGTCATCGATATCTTCACAGGATATTTGAAATATGTCACTGAGGTCCCGTATGTAGTTCGTATAAAAAGTACGAGTGGCGTATTTCTCAGTAAAACACTAGTGTCTATATAACAATGAAATTTATTTCTTTTGGATAATTGAAAGTTAGAGTGAAGGAAAGGAGAGGAAAGGAAAGTGAAGATAAAACTGCCTTACTTGTCGAGCCCTTCTTTCACTAGTTCCTCGGTACACCTGTCAATCAACAAGTCGATCCTTGCGTCCAGATATGGGAAGGATTCTACGGTAAAAACAAAATATTTTCAATTTGACAAAAAATTAGCAGTTTTAAGAAAGAATTTGTAGTTGTGTGTGGAATGGGTCCGGCTTATTCCAATTTCCTATGATGCCACCCTGCAAACATTCTATTCTCTTGAGCTTAAGTGTGACTTCTTAACCTTATTTCAGAATATCTATGTATCATCATCATCATCATTATCCGTCGCTCATTGCGCCAGGAAGCGCAAAAGGCCGTCACACTATTCTTCCAACCCTCTGCTCTGCATCACCACTTTAGCTCCATTCCAACTTGTTCGTCTCGCCTTGTCTCGTTCTTTCTCAACTGTCCTTCTCCTCAAAGTCGTCTTCGATCTCCCTCTCGCCCTACGGCCATCTGGCATCCAACCCAAGGCCCAAGGCTTTCATACAGTCACTTTCCATCCAATGCTTTTTTTTTGGGGGGGGGGGGGGGGCTATTATTTGCCCCATGGCTACTATGTGCCCTACTGGCCTTTTAGCTACCCGCAGGCTTTGACCCAAGTCATTACAGTCTCACTTCTAGTTTGGGTTGTATTCATAAAAGTGCTTCCAGTTTCTGCCGGTAACATGTTTTTTCCGGGGTAGGGTCGTTAGCCTTGTGCCTAACCCCAACCCAGAGGACCAGGGGATCACTCTTTGTCTGAACAAAACCTGCATACCTTTTTCATAGACGTGTGAACTGGGTTCTTGTGCCTCATGGACGATATCAGCCAGTGCAATACCATAAGCAGACAAGATACCAGCATATCTGATAAAAAAAGCAATTTTACATGGGTTTCCTGTGGAAATGTAAGTGAGGAAGCCTGGTAACGAATCACCGGGATTGCTTCATACCTGTGAATAAACACTGTGGACATGCCAAGTGATCTTGCTATAGCGCATGCGTGCTGGCCACCAGCACCACCAAAGCAAGCCAGCACGTGTTGGGCTGTGTCATGACCACGTGCCTGGGTCAGGTTTCTGATTGGTCGACACATACTCTCATTAGCCACCTTGATGAAACCGAGTGCTAGTTCCTTTACAGTGTAAGGGGTCTGGTGTTCACCCCCTGGTTGACTGGAAATGTAATCATTCACCTGGAGATTAAAAATAAAATGCATATAACCCTTTTTTTCAATACTTTCAGTGCTGATTCTATATGAAGTAAATAGTTGAATGGTAAAATATTTCTTGATTTAAGTGATGCGTCTTGAAAGTGCACCTAACCCCTGATGCGATACTTTCACTGTTGATTCTACATGAAATGAATAGATGAATGGTGAAATATTTCTTCATTTGAGTGTTGCATTTTTAAGTTATGAAGGTTTATACTTCAAATATGTTAATGACTGTGACAGCATCCCAGGCTTCTGAATGTATTTGTTTTACTTGTAATACCAAACACTGGTCAATATGAAGCACCAAATTTACAGTAAACATTGTGGAAACCACGAGCATAATGATGATGCTTTTTAAATACTGTTCGTGTAAACCTGTTAAAGTTTGTATATTTAATGAAGCCTGGGATTACGTCACGATCATTAATATATTGGAAATATGAACCTTCATAACTTAAAGACACAACACTCAAATCAAGAAATATTTCACCATTCAACTATTTACTTCATGTATAATCAATACTGAAAGTATATATCAGGGGTTAGGTGCACTTTAAGTTATGAAGGTTTATATTTTCAAATATGACTGTGATGTGACTGTGAATGAGGAATACAAAGAATGACGAGAAAAAACAGATCCAAAGTAGATAATAGATAATGAATATCTACATTCAAAGAGTAACTCATAACTTACTTCCTGGGTGAATTTGGTAAATGCTTCTAAAGAACCTTCCTTATCCAGAGGTTGGTCTTCAGATGGCCCAAAGATCTTTGGAAAATATCTGAAAAATGAGCAAAACCAGGGCAAGCTCTAAATAACCATCCATACCTCTTTGGAAATAGAGATTTCCAAGGGGTGGGGAGGGTCTGAGGAGAGTATATTGTGTAGTACCAGAAAATATCCATACCTCCCCCATGGAGGGAGATGAATTTCCAAGGGGTGGGGTGGGTCTGTGGAGGGTATATTGTGTAGTACCAGAAAATATCCATACCTCCCCCATGGAGGGAGATGAATTTCCAAGGGGTGGAGAGGGTCTGAGGAGGGTATATTGTGTAGTTTCAGAAAATATCCATACCTCCCCCATGGAGGGAGATGAATTTCCAAGGGCTGGGGAGGGTCTGAGGTTATATCGTGTAGTACCAGAAAATATCTATACCTCCCCCATGGAGGGGGATTGGAATTACCAAAGAAAATATATAGATATTTTCTGAAACCAGTGAAATATTTGCAAACACATATTTGATCAGTAAGGTTTGAGAAATTTGAAAGTATAGTTGAAAAGGCTTACTCAGGTAAGAGTCTTCCAAGCACAAGATTAGCATCTGTCACTGCTAGATATCCATCTGGAAGAAAATTAAAGACAAGCAGTTCAAATTCCTTCATATTCATCAAGATATAGAACTTTTCAGCTTAGACATAATGTTTCCCCATTTCAGACATGTTATTCCCTTGAGTATCATTTCTTTGGTAAACTGTTGCACATGAGAAGACACATGAATAAGGATACAACTCAAACAAAGAATCTCATTCTCAAGAAAATGACATGGGGTCTGAAACAGGAAAACATTACGCCCAAGGTGAAAAGGTCTATTCATAATGGAAGGAATACATCAACAAAGTTTTTGACCATTCCCATAGCACTCGCCATAGGGTTCCCCCTCCCCTGCTCCATCTACGTCACTGGACATCAGTTCCCTTACCTTTTCTATAACACACTGGTCCAGGATGGGCACCTGCAGATTCTGGTCCCACCACAGGTCTTCCTGATCTAAAGAAGAGTCGTGAGCCTCCTCCTGCTGCGACAGTATTGATGTCGAGCTATGAAAAATTAACATTGGAAAATATAAACAATTACAACAAAAGGCATGAATTACAAAATTCAGTGGTTCAACATTTTTTTCTCTGTATCATAGACGAAGCCCCCCCCCCCTTACTTTTTTCCTTTTCCATACTAGTATTTTATATTTTCTAATCATAGCCCCCCTCCCCCAGACAGACAGACAGACAGACAGACTTTTTCACTTTAATTTGCATACTAGTTCCCCTCCCCAACTTTAAAATGTGCTGTGCTGTCCCTGTGTATTGATCCATTGGATCCTTTACTGTGCAGACATGAACTAGAACCACTCTTACAGCGTTATACCCATTTTTCTTAATTATGCTACCAACACAGCCCAAGATGCCTGGGTTTTTGGCTGCCATCGATCAAAAATTTACTAGCTCAGACCAATGAAAATTTGATTGGCCAGACTACTTGCAAAGAAAAAAAAACTTCAAAGGTTTGCATTCTATATTATGATAATTATAGCTAGTGAAAATGGGTGCAAACAATCATACTATAGAATGCAAATCTTTGAAGTTTTTATTATATTTATGGATAAATCAATACACACAAGTTTCAGCTAAAAGTTTCATATTTTCATGTTTTCATATTTTCACAATTTCATATTTAACGCCATTTCTCCTATAGTCAACATTATGAGCTAAAACTTTGCCTTCTTACTAATATTGAGGTGCTCTTTTCATTTCTGATGTTCATTTTGACACAGCTGCTCGATTTAAGAGGGGTAGGGTCATATGACCTGTTGTTGCAAAAGGCCTATTTCATTTCTACGTCCCGACTTTGTTGTGCGAGTTTACTGATTCTCTTCCCTTAATCAAACCATTTGGAATTTATTAAGTCGAGTGTTTGGATGGAAACTCGAAGAAATGTCTTTATAATTATAGAAAATTGAGGAAAGAATACTGATAATTTATGGCTTTTTATTTATTTTTGGTGATCCGATTACTTGTAAAGCATCTAAGAATCCAAAATCATCTGATTCTTATTCTGACAGAACTTCAAATCTACATCCAACAACAACTTAGTATTGAAGAACATCAACATGACTACTGATAAATTATACAAACATTCTTTATAAAGAAATTTGGATCTGGATATGGTTGGCTAAGGCTAACTACCTAATATATTATATTGAGCAGATATTGGCTAAGGATAAAAAAGACTAACATATCAGAAATCCTTTCTGAGCAAATCTTGTGTGTGTTTATCTGTTTGTTTAGATAATAATAATAATAAAAATTATTAATAATAATTTATTTTAAGTCGATAACGTGGAAAGTGGTTGCCCAATCTTCTGAGCAACGAGGCTCATGTTAAAAACGCTCGACAAATAATAGATACACTAGATTCAATGCGTAGATATGACTGACTTTCACTTTGAGATGTAAATTAATTATTCAATGAAAGATATGGCGGGAACATCGTCTAGACAGATAGAAGGAGAATATTGTATTACTGATGTGATATTTTTATGTTTCGTTATCTTTCAACAAATGTTTGACTGAAAATAATTTTATTTTGCAACATGTATGTATGCCTATTTGGGGATAGAAAACTCAGACGAAATTCCTCTATACGAGAAAATACTTTGTGATATTGGAAAGTTATTCATTTCTATGGTGGTATAATTATTTGCATATTGGAATTTGACTTTATTTCATGTGGTGGCTCCTAAAAGAGCCGTTTATATAGTTTGGTTGGGAAGAACTTAGTATTCTTGGCTTTGACTGCCTTTGCTTCCGCCTTTCTTCTCGGTTTTCTTGGGCAGGAGGACGGCTTGGATGTTGGGAAGAACACCACCTTGAGCAATGGTGACTCCGCCAAGAAGCTTGTTCAACTCCTCGTCATTTCTGACAGCCAACTGCAAGTGACGGGGGATGATTCTGCTTTTCTTGTTGTCACGAGCAGCGTTACCGGCCAACTCGAGGATTTCAGCGCTCAAGTACTCGAGAACTGCAGCCATGTAGACTGGAGCACCAGCACCAACACGTTGAGCATAGTTTCCCTTGCGGAGAAGACGATGGATACGACCGACGGGGAACTGAAGTCCTGCTCGAGAGGATCGGGTCTTTGATTTGGTTCCCTTTGCTTTGCCTTTGCCTCTTCCAGACATGTTTAAATATAATGCTCAGTAGTTCTAACTCGGTTTTCGTTTATTGAGGTAAATACACTTCCGCGATCGCGGTGCGTTTATATAGGACCATTATGGATCGAAATTGACCAATCACGACCGATAGTTACACGATATTACAGCTCAGTGTCTATTTCACTTTAGAAACATATGTTTCCTAAGAAGTAAGCAAAGTAGTTATCCAATCATGAAAAGAATTCGATTGACTCTTGACCTTCATTATACATTGTCAGATATGGCTTAACGTTTGACCAATCAGATTAAAGTATTTTGGATCCTCGATCCTCGTTCGACGAATATAAATAGGAAATACAACACGATGCAATTTTGGTTTATCAATCGTTTTAAACAACATAAGCTTTGGTTTGAGAATATTTTCAAAAATGCCCCCAAAACCAGCCCCTGGTAAGAAAGGTGAAAAGAAAGCTGGCAAGAAGGCCGCTATTGGTGAAAAGAAAAAGAGAAGGTCTAAGAGAAAGGAATCCTATGCCATCTACATCTACAAAGTCATGAAGCAAGTTCATCCTGATACTGGTATTTCCAGCAAGGCCATGAGCATCATGAACTCCTTCGTCAACGATGTCTTCGAGCGCATCGCTGGTGAAGCTTCCCGACTTGCTCACTACAACAAGAAATCCACCATCACATCTCGTGAAATCCAGACGGCTGTTCGTCTTCTTCTCCCTGGAGAACTTGCCAAGCACGCAGTCAGTGAAGGCACCAAGGCTGTCACCAAGTACACGAGTAGCAAGTAAACTCTGGTTTAGAACCAAAATTATCAATCAAACAGCTCTTTTAGGAGCTACCATATCTGAAAAAGACATGACTTATACGCTATATCTGAGCTATACGTACCTATGTGGATAAAAGACCATATGTCTACCCAGAAAAATCCAACTTACACAATAAAAGAAATGATTTCCATAATAAAAGTTGAATGAGTGTTTACAATTTTTCGCTTCGACTACATTTCCAAACATAAGGGAATATCCTCAACATTGTTTGCTGTTATTACTATAGGGCTAGTATTTAGAGTTCATGGTGGGTTGTTTTGTACGCCATCAAATCCGCTTCTTTCTAAACCTAGCACGCTACAAAGAAGTTCTCTAACGGCCTTTTCAGTACAACGAAAAGGTAAGCCTTTTTTGTGAATATTTCTTTGGGATTTTACAGCTTTGATAAGGCCCTGTGTAACAGACAGCTTTGATAACAACATACAATATAATGGCTTACGATATGTGAGTAGGCGAAGTGAAAGTGAATGATTGGTTTGTAATAAACGCGCGAAGAGTCAAGCAACAGAATAACTGTGGAACTGAGCCAAATTAGTCGATATTTCTTTCGAAAATTCGTATTCAAAATATCTTAGTTTTTCGGGACTTTCATCGGAATAATCTTAACTATTGAGGGGTGGAGCTCGTCTTTTAAGCGCTAAGCATATGTATACAAGCATATTCTGATCAAGACTTTCTTGTCATGTGGTGGCTCCTAAAAGAGCCGTTGTTATGTTGTAAACGAGCTGTTTAACTCATCTATCCACCAAAACCATACAGGGTACGTCCTTGGCGTTTCAGAGCGTAGACAACGTCCATTGCTGTGACGGTCTTTCTCTTGGCGTGCTCGGTGTAGGTGACGGCATCACGGATGACATTCTCAAGGAAAACCTTAAGGACACCACGGGTCTCTTCGTAGATCAGACCAGAGATTCTCTTGACTCCACCACGACGAGCAAGACGACGGATGGCGGGCTTGGTGATACCCTGGATGTTATCCCGAAGGATCTTACGATGACGCTTGGCGCCTCCTTTTCCTAGACCTTTTCCTCCTTTACCGCGACCAGACATTTTAACTTTGTAGTTTTCTTAACTGAATGAAATACTGTTCGACCGTTCACCGAGTTTATAAGTATATTTTACTGCAACGCGATTGGTTGTTCATAAGAGGTTTTTGAAATGTACAACCTTTGATCCGCTGTGACAAGGTTGTCATAAATTAATGAAAATTAAATCAAAATATCTCTTAAGATATCATATTTTACTCCATTTTAACAACTTCAGATTGTGATATTATTAACAAACTTTCGTATTTGTAAAGAAAAATATTTTTTTACATAAGATTTTAAGCAAAAAATTAGAGTCAAAATATGTAAAGCTTTAAGATTTGTAACTTTGTCGGATCAAAGACTTTGAGTAAGAGCCAATCATAAAGAGTTCTTGATATTCAGCCAATCAAAGAAGCGATTCTCTTAGCCAATCAAATCAAAGCGCGCTAGATATAAAATCAAAGCTGTTCTTATTCCAAACATCTTGAAATTTTATTTCTGAAAATTTGAGAAAATGGCCCGTACCAAGCAAACTGCCCGTAAATCTACCGGAGGAAAAGCTCCCCGAAAACAACTGGCCACCAAGGCAGCACGTAAGAGTGCCCCAGCAACTGGTGGAGTCAAGAAGCCTCATCGTTACAGGCCCGGTACCGTCGCTCTTCGTGAGATCCGTCGTTACCAGAAATCAACCGAGCTGTTGATCCGCAAACTGCCCTTCCAACGTCTTGTCCGTGAGATCGCTCAGGACTTCAAGACAGATCTGCGATTCCAGAGCTCAGCTGTGATGGCCCTTCAGGAGGCTAGCGAAGCTTACTTGGTTGGTCTGTTTGAAGACACCAACTTGTGCGCCATTCACGCCAAGAGAGTCACCATCATGCCCAAGGACATTCAGCTTGCCCGCCGAATCCGTGGAGAGAGAGCTTAAGTTCTCAACACAAAACAAAACAACGGCTCTTTTAGGAGCCACCATATGATAAAAAAGTCTGAACTAATATGCTATACTACACATCCTCAAAATAAGTGACTTACAAAACAAACAACCCAAGCTTAACATGAATCTGTTTCCTCAAATACCCCTCTATTTTCAAAATCAAAACTCCTCATTTATCTCTCTAAGCTCTTTGCACTACAACAAAATGTTGGTTAAAGCTCAGATATCTAAAAAAAAAAGCTTCAGCGTGACTAGAAATGTTAATAGGCGAAATGAAATTTGCGCGCCAAGTCTAACGACATCCCAACTTAGTTTCACTTAACAAAGGCGACAAGCGTCTTTGCTATGAGATATGAATGACTCCTCTAAAAAAAATCATGAGTCGTGGTAGTGCCTGTATTTAATAGGTTGTTTTAGAGAATACATTGCTCGATAAATTGCCACATTACGAGAACTGTTTCGCATGTTCGATTACAGTAAATCTATCTGCACTAACATGGCTTTCCAGAAATATGTAAACAAATCGAGTTGAAAGACGAGCGCAAAGCTAGTACGAAGTGACAAAAAAAAAAACGACACAAAAACTATCTTACCGAGATAACATGGGATCTTGAAATAAATAATAAATATCAAAAAGCTTCTAAATATCAGGTTCATCGCCTAGAATTTACCTTACATTAAAAACAAGAAGCTCGTAGATTGATGAATCGAACTAGGATCGCTTCGTGTTCGAGTGGTCCTATGATAAAAACAACTTGCAGTAGAGTTTGTTCACTAAAACATCGTAAAACACTATGAAGTAGAAAATAGCTATCTTAAAGCTTAAGATATACTTTATTTATGATAAATGTCTTGCTCAGAGGAAATATTTTTGATATTTTTTGGCAGAAAGCAATGATGGTATAAAGTTTAAAATTTCGTGAGCGATATACTGTAGCAGTTACAGAAATAAGAGTAAGCGCGCCTTTATTTCATTTCTAGCTTGAAACCAGACCCGAAATCACAAACTAAAAAGAATATCTAAAAAATAATGAATCAGGATTGTCAAAAGGGAACGTTCTGAGTTCCTAAGACAAGATATTTTTAAGGAAAGAAACACGCTCAAAATCCATCAACAAAAAGGCGGCAAAGTTGACAATGAACGTTGTTGTCCGTACTAACTCGAAAAAACGACATATAAATCCAGAATAAAGCAAATCAAACCAGAAACTCTTGTTTAAAACTATATTTTATATAAGAAAGGTAAATGAATTCAGGGTTCAAGTGCTTCTAAAGGGATAAGAATGACGAGATTTTTATCTAGTCTCGAGCGAGTTGGCCTGCAAAGGTTGGCGAGTAGGATCCAAAATGTTGTGTGTTTGTTACATCAACTCAAAGTTAAATTTCTCAATATCGCGTGGAAAGTTTACAAGTTTTATTGCCTAG
Source organism: Anthopleura xanthogrammica (assembly GCA_964019055.1). Lineage (NCBI taxonomy): Eukaryota > Metazoa > Cnidaria > Anthozoa > Actiniaria > Actiniidae > Anthopleura > Anthopleura xanthogrammica. The sequence goes on from OZ025207.1 coordinate 4,051,033, forward strand.
ATTTAAAGTTGAATAAATAATCTTACATTTCTATGGTGCTTTATTAGAATATAAAGGTCGAAAGACAGTTTAGAAAATATTTTTTCACTGAGGAGACTGTTCATCAGACCCGAGTGACTTTACAAAACTGTTTCGATTTCGTCGACGTTTCAGAGATGTTGCTCGTAAGAGGGCTCTAAGGAACGTGTGATTCATAATCTTGATTTTTAAGTGAGAATTTTAGATGAAAAACGGGAATTAAACTCAAAATAAGTCCTTGAAGAACAACAAGAAACACATTTTTTGGTACGCCATGTTGGATTGCCCTTGTTCATTACATGTGTTCTCGGTGGTCCGCATAAGGGAAATATATATCGACGCAGTTGGCGGCAAATTTAGTTCACTATCGAATACCCGCTAGTAAAGTTTGTATCGAAACACTGAAATAGTTTTTTTCTCAAGATGTCTGACTCTGCAGCAAAGAAACCAGCAAAGAAGCCAGCCAAGCCAGCTGAGCATCCTAAATACACCGAGATGGTAAAAGCAGCCATTTCTGCTTTGAAGGAACGCAATGGATCTTCCCGCCAAGCCATCAACAAGTACATCGTAGCCAACTACAAGGTTGGAGATAGCTGTGGTTCTCATCTGAAGCTGGCGCTCAAGAGAATGAGCGAGAAGGGAACCATTGTTCACACCAAGGGTGTTGGTGCTTCTGGATCCTTCAAACTGAGCAAGGCCGTTAAAGAAGAGAAACCAAAGAAGAAACCCGCTGCCAAGAAGCCTGCAGCTAAAAAGGTTGTCAAGAAACCCGCCGCCAAGAAAGCCAAGAAGACCAAGTCACCAGCAAAGAAGGCAGCGAAGTCTCCCAAGAAGGCAGCAAAGAAACCAGTTGTTGAAAAACCAAAGAAAGCGGCCAAGAAGCCCGCTGCTAAAGCCAAGCCAGCCAAGAAACCAGCTAAAAAACCCGCCAAGAAAGCAGCGAAGAAACCCGCAAAGAAGGCAGGAAAGAAGCCCGCTGCCAAGTAAAGCGTAGAACACGCTACACTAACAAACAAACGGCTCTTTTAGGAGCCACCACACGAAATAAAGTCAAAACCACTATGCTCAAATAAACTTATCTCAATAATTCAATGATATAGAGAAAGCAATCACAACTTTGAAGGTTACAGAAATAAAATGCTAAGATAGAATAGAATCATTCCGGAAATTTTTGAAACTTCTGACAGGTTTATTAGGAAATGGATTATCAGGAACCTTGAAAGTTTCTTGAAAATTGATTTATTGTCCACTAGGACATGGAAAAGTTATGGATTTTTTTCACAACTTGTCTGCAGTATTATTTTGCATTGGTAAATATATGTTGAATGTTTCAGAACCATGAGTTTGGCTTTAGTTTTATGCGGTTTTGATTTTGGAAATTTGAGTCAAAAGTCTTTGGAAAGTTTTAAGAGTGGATGTCTGTAACGATCGAGCAAAATTTAAGATCCGCGGCAAACCTCGAGAATTCGATTTCGCTCATACTTTCAAGTTTGATAGAGCAATCTTTCCTGAGAATAACTGTATAGTTGGTTTTATAAAATAATGTTTCATTTCGGAGAAAAATGCAAATTTACAAAGTCCGCCGAAAATGCCATTTGTAACTATGAATTTTGACTCAACTTTAGTGGTCTCGCGTAGAAAACTGAGTCGCTCCAAGACCAAAATAACTCCTAATCCTTGTTATATAATCTATTGTTTATTGTTTGAGTGATTTTGAGATAGATTAGCCAATTCTAACCCCTCGAAATAATTTTATTCTCTACACCTATATTTTGAGTAGATAAAAATTGATCTTACAAAAAGCCATATAGCAAATGTGCTAAACCTTGAATTCACTTAGAACTTCGGCGATTGAATGTTGAAATGATGGTCTTTCAAATCATAGAAAGATTTCTTTGGGCAAATGCTTGTGCGTGACGCTTCACATCGTCGAAGTATGGTGAAATTGTATTTATTTGACCTCTGGTGGTCATTAAAAGCAACTCTAAATCTCGTAGTTTATTTTGACTTCAAGTCAATAAAACCGCTCTAAAAAGCTACAAAAAGATAAAAGAATGCTTCTGTTTTAGAGAATTCTTACCTGTTTCGATCTGAAAGTGGTATTTTTAGGATCTCTCGGCAAAGTTTTCACTTCCGATTACCGTTACTATAATCCCCGACTCTTGTCATAAGCTTGTCAACAGTTTCGCCACAGGAAGCCCAACGATGATTACAGACTGGTGAGTTTCCGAAGTATTTTGAGTAAACCTCCCTTTTTTACCATACTTGTTGTCTCGGAAATGTGTAAAATTATCTCTTATGTAAGCGATGAAATATTTGGTAGGTTTTTGTTATTTTTTTATTAAAATCCAAGATCATAATAACATATACCACATTCCGCAGTTGAAATAATAACATACTAACTAGTATTTCTGCCAACTTGATTGACGTAGCGTTGTTTTCAGACAAAACTGAGTTAGGGACGGACCATTAGATAATTGATGGGGGGGGGGGGGGTTGCAGGAATTTTAGCTGCATGATATTTATTTTTTTGTCCCACCCTCAGCACGTTATTTCTTTTCTGCACATCATAACATTGCGCGATATTTTTTTTTAAAAACTAGTAGGGAATCATTAATATTATTAATCATCAATAGGGCAAAATTACTGATTGGTTAATCAAGCAGGGCTTTTGGGCAAAATGTGAAGTCGACATTGAGCGTAATTTTTATTGGGAAGGAGGCTAAATACCGCCAAAGGTGGGCGAACGTAGGGGGTTTGGTGGCATGCCCCCCCCCCCTCGAATGTTTTTGAAAATGGAGACCCTCGGAAATGCAATTTCCAGTGATTTGAGGGGCATTCGCAACATATTTATGAAGTTCGTGCTATTCAATTGACCTGTGCTTGCTCGATATTTTTTTGGGGATTTACGCAACCCCCCCCCCCCCCCCCCATCAACTATCTAATGGTCCATCCCTTAGAGGTATTTCATAGTTACTGTAGTTCTTTACAAATGGAGGTTTGAGGTTCATTTAAATCAATAGTTGGAGGACTCTGTGGTTCCGATAGTCGTGACAGAAAACATGAAGTCCATGTTGTTCCTTTACTGTCATGTTCAAAGGATATTTCTAACCATTTATCACTTTTCTCGTTCTCTGGACCGGAGAAGCCATACCTTGACATGCTGACCGAATTGGTCAAATCATGCACGTGTAAATCTTAGTCATTTCATATTTGTTTTTTCCATGTATATAGTATGTCTGAGTACAAAAGCTGGTTGACAACGATAACTTATTTAAAGATATAGTGTAAAATAGCCCACTTTCGATATTCAGGTTGAGTGATCACGTACAAAGCAATTCAAGATGAGGCTCCGGGGAAACAAAAGAATATATTAGGATTACTCCATTTTTTCCCGGAACTTCGTCTTCCATTGCTTTGTGCGTGATCATTCAACCAGAATATCGAAAGTGGGCTAGTAAACCATCAACTCCAACCCCCACATCCCCGGTGGGGGGATATCCGATTGTTATTACTACGAGAAAGAGAATTTTGGTACCTTTTAGGGGTCATTTTGAAAATTTCCGACTAGCATCTCTGCCCTTCTATATGTGGGAGTTCCCCTTCCCGGGCCCCAGATAAACATGGCACCAAGGGTTTTAACTTTCGACTTTTGTGTAGCTTAAAGTTTATGGTTTGTATATAAATTTGTATATAGTAATTCCTATGATGTACAGAGTATGACAATAAATCAAACCTAATTCTTGGTGGCCATAATTTTGACAAAAAAGGTGTATAAATTTGATCTTATGTCAGTTATATAATCATCGTTGGGCTTCCTGTGGCGAAACTGTTGACAAGCTTGTGAGAAGAGTCGGGGATTATAGTAACGGTAATCGGAAGTGAAAACTTTGCCGAGAGATCCTAAAAATACCACTTTCAGATCGAAACAGGTAAGAATTCTCTAAAACAGAAGCATTCTTTTATCTTTTTGTAGCTTTTTAGAGCGGTTTTATTGACTTGAAGTCAAAATAAACTACGAGATCTCGTGTTGCTTTTAATGACCACCAGAGGTCAAATAAATACAATTTCACCATACTTCGACGATGTGAAGCGTCACGCACAAGCATTTGCCCAAAGAAATCTTTCTATGATTTGAAAGACCATCATTTCAACATTCAATCGCCGAAGTTCTAAGTGAATTCAAGGTTTAGCACATTTGCTATATGGCTTTTTGTAAGATCAATTTTTATCTACTCAAAATATAGGTGTAGAGAATAAAATTATTTCGAGGGGTTAGAATTGGCTAATCTATCTCAAAATCACTCAAACAATAAACAATAGATTATATAACAAGGATTAGGAGTTATTTTGGTCTTGGAGCGACTCAGTTTTCTACGCGAGACCACTAAAGTTGAGTCAAAATTCATAGTTACAAATGGCATTTTCGGCGGACTTTATAAATTTGCATTTTTCTCCGAAATGAAACATTATTTTATAAAACCAACTATACAGTTATTCTCAGGAAAGATTGCTCTATCAAACTTGAAAGTATGAGCGAAATCGAATTCTCGAGGTTTGCCGTCACTTGTTTGATTTTTACGGACAGTCACTCTTAAAATTTTTTTTGGAAATTCTCACAGGGGATCCTGTACGAACCCTGTTCTGACTACAAATGACATTAAAAGTACATTGAAGTTTTTCAATGAAGGGTTTAGTGGCGCTGTACCCTAGTTCTAGTTGCAAATATTTCTCTTTGTGGGCTACTACTTCATGTAAGGTAACACATAATGTCCTGACTGCTAGATCAATCAGTAACCATGATTAAAAATAGATGAAATGACGTGATATATTATTCGTGTGTTGAAAGAAGTAGAAATATGTTTTCAAGTTGAAAACATTTCTAAATACGGCGACCATATTTTCGATCACTTTAATTGCGCGATTTCATTAAATAAATTTTTCATAATTTAATTTTTCATAATTTGTAAGAAAACCCACTGTTCCTTGGTTTTGACTTTAGTATATTGAATACTTGTTCCAATCATTCATTGTTGATCAAGATCAATAGGCACTAGTACTTGGTTGTCAGTAGCAACGTCTTTTATCCATGCTTTCAAGTGGTCATAATTTCTTTACTTTCTCAAGAATGGAGGATCACTTAATTTTCTCGTCATCATATTTTCGCGACACTTATTTTTCGCGACATTTTACAGTGAGGACACTCGAACCATGAACACTTGATATTTTTATATTTTTTATCTCATGAACTTTCTACTGCTTCAAACCTTCTGAAAATGAAGCACTGAACTCAAATAATCTTATTGTTCAAAATAAATCATATTTCCAATCGATTCACACAAGGGATAAAGGAGAAAAAAGTATGAAAAAACCATAAAGTGTTCACAGTTCGAGTGTCCTCACTGTAATTAATTAATTATATAACCATTTTTAGTCCCTTTAATCTTAGTTACTTTACTTGTATCTCAAGTGTATGTGCAGTGTAACATACAAACTCCAAATAAAAATGTTTCTCTGATACAGTATTTGTCTGTCTGTCTATCTGTCTCCACAACTGCCCTCCCCCCCCCATCAGCATTTAGTTACAATCCATACCTGTGGAGCCTGAATGGTTATCCCAGCAGTGGTTGTCTCAAACACATGTTCATATTGACCAGAGTAGCGGGATACATCAGTAGAAGTACCTAGTGAGATTTGCAGTACCCAGTTAAAGTCTACTACTGACAGTATACATGTATTTCAAAAAAGGTTGTTACAGCTAAAACCAACAAGAAACAACACAAGATGACAAAGGACATCTTTATTTTACTCCTTATTCATCATTTAGATGCAATTATTTTAGTCGTGTTGTAATGGGAGGATGCAACTGTTTGGATTCTTTAAGTGTTGTCCCCAATCTTCACTTAATTAAATATTTGTTTGCAGGTGGCCTTGGCTTGTTGCTTTCGGCTGTGAAATTGGTGTATATTTTTTGCATACCAGGGCTAAAAGTAATGCCCGGTCAGTCGCCAGTAATGATATTAAACTGGCGGGACTTGAACCAGGGTCGCAATGGTGAGAGGCAAATGCATGCAACCCATACTTCCTTGTCCCACAAACAACTACACAGTACTACAAGGATAACAAGGCATTTTTCTTTTCTTTTCACAATCAATTTTCTGCGACCAGGGTTTTAAATTCTGAGTTATTCTAGGTAATTTGTTGAGCTTGTGGGACATAGCAACAGTAACTAAGGGGAGTTGGAACCATGAATCAAGAAGGATGAAGGACATGAAACATACTTACCACCCATGTCAAAACCAATAACGGGCTTGTTAGTTTCTCGTCCATATGTGGTCATTGCATAACCAACCTTGACAAAATAATGAAAATTAAAATGAATTTATATTTTGAACTAAAAGTTTACAGCTCTTTACATTCACACACATGAACCGCTGTCATGACAAAATAAGGTTACACGATAACAGTCTCATTTCGGAAAACAATTTATTGATTCAGTGAAATATGCACTTGGAAAAACCAACTATTGTTTTATACCAAAGTTTGAACAGTTAAGGCGATTTACGGATTGACAGTTGGAAAGGATGTAATTGTGAATTTAAGTTTTCTTCAATACTTTTTTTTGACAGCTCCGATCCACGTGAGGTAAACAAAACACTGACCCCAACAATTTAGTGTGGTCTTTCATGTGATGGGGATTGTGTTTTAATTAGCTTAATATTTCTACACTTGTTCCCAGTCTGTTCCTCAATAAGATAAAAAGGTAAAAGTTAATGATATACTGACCACTCCTCCAGCAGGACCTGATAAGATAGCTTTAGATCCACAAAACCTGTCACATAAAAAATAAATATTAGTTAGCAATACTACAAAGTACTTTATAACAAGACACATTCTGTTTTTGCATAATTTTAAAAAGTGCACTCTCAAAAAAAAGAGCTAGTATTGATATTTTTAGCCATACTATTGGAAAATCCATGGAAAACCATAGTGTTCATAACGTTATGAAAACCACTCTAACGATCCATGAAGTTATGAAATCTGTCTAGAGACCCACATAATTCATACTAGTTATACAATGGTTTTGAGTGGTATACCGTGGAGTATCCCACGATTCGCTTGTAGTTTCTAGTACAACACAAGCCTTTAGGCGAGTGTGTATACAAAGAAAATACAAGTGATGAGTGGGATATCCACGGTATGCCACGAGAAACCATTGTATAACCATTTCATCCCACACCATAGAAAATACAAATGCGTAGATTCAACGCACAGTGCATGATGGGAAGGAAGAGTGAAATACCGACGAATATACAACAGCTTTCCTGCTTTCTGATTGGCTGTATTTTCTACGGTGTGGGATAAATAATGTTATGAAATCTGTCTAGCTTCCCACAGAATTCATATTGTTATGAAATCAGTCCATATATTTCCAAAATTTAACAGTTTTGGACTTGCTTGATTTTAACTTTCTTTTGAAAAAAAGTTTAAAATCATGGAAAATAATTTTTCAAAATGCCACAAAGTGAATATTTTTTGGTTAACTTTTGTATCATAAAACCTATGAACTCTTAGGTGGGTGCAAAATGAAAAAAACAGAGTGCCCCTTGTTTATGCTCTATCAGCATAAAGAAGCAACATCAGCCAAGATGTTAGTATAATACCAGTCTTGGTAGCAACTTGGCTGACTTATCAATAAATTAATTCTACACAAATTTCACAAACAACCATTGAATTGATAAATACCTGCTGACAGGTGTCAATCCTCCATCAGACTGCATGAATAGGACATTAAGGTTCTACAATCAACAGATATGATCATCATAAACATATCATCCAAATAAAATTGCATGAGCCAAAGAATGGATACGTTCAAATATTTTTTGTGGCCAGACTGTGTAGCAGCGGTACATTTTCAGCTCAAAATGGTTTTTTGCTACGAGTTGCCTTGTGCTTTTGACACTACATTACAGTCAAAATGGTTCAAGTGTACCCCCCTAGACTTCATTAATTATTTCATTATTCGAATATTGAGTTGATTATTCACTCTGATTTTTCATTAAAAAATCTGAAGACTCCAAACTTTACATTTATTTCACAAATAAAATTCTAAAGGATGGCCTTTCTGGGGAGTTTTTCTACCTTGGCATGGCAATTGTTGAAGAATCCAATCAAAACTCAAGTAGATAATTTATTTTCAAGTTTGGAGTCAGAGTGAATAATGAACTCAATATTCGAATAATAAATTTATTAATGGATTCTAAGGGGGTATGCTTGCGCCGTTTTGACTGTAATGCATTAAATATGTTGCATTTACCCGAAGCCAACCAAAGTCGTGAGAGGTCGACTGACTTCTTCCCCTTGCAGGATTTTTATTTGTGTTTTGTGCCAAAAATGGTGTGTATTTCTGTAGCATACACTTCTTTCCGTACATTGATAAAGAGCGCATACATGATCTGTGCACGACCCATTTTTTGGTCACTAAAATTGGCAGGAAACAAGTTGGAAAAGTCATTCATCCAGCGCAAAGTTTACGTGCATGTGATCCAGGTTGGGCTGCCTGTGTCCTTATCAGTGTGCATGAGCTAATACAGAAACAAAGGACTTCATGAAAGTCTACTATCAACCAAAGTTTCCAAAAATGAACATATAGCCTTTAGAAAAATCATATTGTAGAGAACAGAAGTGCAAATATAATAATTATTGTTTGATTGTTAGAATTGCTAAACCACAAAATACAAATGGAAACCTGCAGTCCATCTTTGAATCCTGATGCAAAACCAGATACATATCGTTGGATGCAGGGGGTGAGATATGCATCGGCACATGCTAGGAGAGAATGAACAAGTGATGTAATTATTTTACTATTGACCATCAGAACTTATTCTTTGACTACACTGTCATTAACATGTTTGCAATCATCATCACTATTACTGTAATATCATCATCATAATCATCACCATCAACAAATTACTATTACATTCATCATAATCAATTATAATTATCATCATCATCATCACCAGCATCAACACCACCATCATCATCATCACCAGCATCAACACCACCATCATCATAATCAATCATCATCACCATCATCAACACCACCAGCATCATCATCACCAGCATCAACACCACCATCATCATAATCAATCATCATCACCATCATCATCACCATCATCAACACCACCAGCATCATCATCACCAGCATCAACACCACCATCATCATAATCAATCATAATCAATCATCATCACCATCATCATCACCAGCATCAACACCACCAGCATCATAATCAATCATCATCATCATCACCAGCATCACCAGCATCACCAGCATCAACACCACCAGCATCATAATCAATCATCATCATCATCACCAGCATCAACATCATCAACATAAAAAGACTTATTTACAATAGGTGCATATTTGAAGGTTCTGGTACCTGTGTAACCTCTCGGTGTTATCCTCATCATCGGCATGACAACAGATGACAGAGAAACCTGTTCAAACCCCATCTCTTTTGCTAGTTCACCAACTGCCTTCTCATGGGCTTCATAGCTGTTGATTGACAGTTGATAAATATTTGTACTTATTTGGGAATTAATGTATTTTATATTGTGATAATTGCTTTATTTCTGCTTCATCATTTTCAATATGAGAACAATAAATTATTCTGCAATTCTGCATCAAGGATATGGAATTTTATGCATTTTCGTGAATTGCTATGAATTCCGATTTTCCTTTAAAATTATAATTGAGTTGTAGAGAAGAAAATTATCAAAAGGATGCCAACCCATGGGGAAAGGAATGCAGACTAAAACATTGATGTTTGTTGGCAGAGTCGCACACATCTGGCACACAAATATGCAGGCAATTTTTTTAGCATGTGCCACACTTTGGTGAAATCCGTAGTATTTAAAATGGTTTATGTCAACTACAAACAACACTGAATATCTCAACATTAACTTCTGTGTTCTTGAAGAGAATAATAACATAGGGAAACACAAGACATTATTGCAGTTTTTTTTGGATCTTGGAATGAGCTATCTCGCATCAGTTATCTCCTTTAGCTCAGACAAGCTTTTATGACATAGGTGTATATGTACACTACCATACGTACATGTAAGAGTGCATCAAGACAACAGCCAAACTTTTTATTCCTTTGTCCAAAATTCTCTGTGGATGAAATTAAGAATACAAACATAACTTTAGTAAGGTAAGATAATGACCTCAATATCACCACTTCCATCATCCAACATTCATTACCACTATAAATGTTTACCTAAATCATCACCACCACTATCAGCAGCACCACTAATATCATCCAAACTTCATCACCTAAACACCACTACCAGATGACCACTAGCTATCAGCAGCAGCACTAACACAATCTCTCAACAGATTCATCAATGCAAATGTAGAATATTATTATTTTATTAACACATATGTCATCATCATCAACACTATTTAATCCAATTGCACAGTGAAGAACAATCAATAACCTTTAAATCCTTCTTGAGGGCTTCTTTATTGAGTTTTTGCCAGAGCTCAAGCTGGAATAAAGAAATTGAGCATGTTAAATTACACAAAACGACAACTGATAAATCAATATAATAACCTTAGGACAAAGAATCTTAAAATTTCTGTAAGATCCATAGTGTCATTGTTTAGCATCATATCACCCTGACAACTTAAATGTTATTGACAACCGTGGGAATGAATCAATGTGATTGGATGATATCTTCGTGCTACTGATTGTACTCTCTCCTAATTGGTTCCAGTTTTCACTCTTACTACATCTTCATCATAGCTGGTAGGAGTGTATCCGCAGTAGAGCAGTTTTTGTATGGGAAGCACGGCTGACATGGTAGTGAGAGTGCTCACCTGCTACCCTTGTAAAACTAGGACGGCATAACAATGGAAAACGTATAGCATAGACCACACCTTGTCATGATGTACCATGTCAGTGTTGTATTGTGTATGCTCCTTTCTGTAGTCTTCCCACAATCCCTTATGATCCCAGCGCGAGCTCGAGGTCAGGGTAAAATTTGCATAAAAATGTATAAAAAATATGCAAATTTTACTTTGACCTCGAGCTCGCACTGGGATCATAAGGGATTGTGGGAAGACTACGGAAAGGAGCATGAAAACATTCAAGCTCTGTGCCATTTCTGCACTGCGCCATATCTATGCCATATGCAGTGAGTTTTCATACTTATACGAAATTTGCTCTAATTCATTGGTGTTTATAATGTGTAATACCTTCAAATGTTCTGCAGTTGTTCCTTGGACAATTTTGTGATCTTTTTTTAGCATAGAGTCTTCTTGTACTGGTACAACTCTCTCATCTACTTCAATCACCTCTTCATAGAGAACTTCTGGGCATATTACTTTCTGGAATTGTAAGATACAAACCCAAAATAGCTCAGAGGGCAGGAAATTTTACAGAACCAAAAAACCGTGGGCACCCAGAAATATTTAACAATCAGAAACAACTTCTAACTCCAAGAAGTTTATCTGACTACAAATCAGTCGACAGTCTCGCAGTTAGAAAATTGCTTCAGATTGCTCAACGAATGATACACGATTTCTGAGCTATTCCCGGTGCCCACAGTTTTTCGATTTGCACTGTAATAGGCCATTTCACAGTTGTTGTCGATCAACCTCAGCCTCAATAGTGTGTAATATATTCTTTAGGATTTGACTACAGCTCACGGTAATTTAAGGAATGTACACATTATCAAACAATTGAAACACTTAAAAATTCAATGGGCTTTAGTCAAATTCTAAAGAGTAAATTACATGCTATCGAGGCTGAGGTTGATCGATGAGAACTGTGAAATGGTCTATTGCTTGGTTTCACTTTCCTGTCTCACATGGAATGTTCATCAGCCGAATCACAAGTTTTCAATTCTTTACTTCCACTTTGCCGGCCTTAATACATTGAGGTTTTGGGTCTCAAAAAGTGTTATAAAATTAAACGTTCTTCAATGGAATGTACACTATACCTGCTTTTATCTGTAAAATACTGATTATCAGTTCATTCTGAGTTATTTTCCCACGTTCAGAACATCAAGAATTTTAGTGTTAAGGAAAATGAATTGACTCACTACCACTAGTGAAATGAAATGCGTTTGGTGTGAATAATAGAATAAAGAATTAAGAGAAAAATATCATATGCCCTTGGCAGGACTCGAACCCACGGTTTCGGTATACTAGTCCGACGTGTTAACCACTACACTACAAGGACCAACCACGCTGGTTACGCAGCCAGGCAATATTGTATAAGTGGCAACTGTGGGGGTCCAGGGCGATATTAATCTCATGGGTAAGCTGAACACCGTAAATATTTATGCACAATTGAGGATAATACTAGTGAAATGAAATGCGTTCGGTGTGAATAATAGAATAATATATGTGAATAATATTTTTCTCTTAATTCTTTATTCTATGACTCACTACCAGTTAAAAAGCTAACTCCTTTAGGGGTTTTAGGGGTTCCATTGCAATCAGATAATTTTCTAAACTTACAAATCTTACCAGATCAAATATTTTAGGTCTTGTTTGATTGCCGATATGTAGCAAATCCCTAAATCCTTTGGTGACAGCCAGTGCCATTCTTTCCCCCTTTCGTTCCAGTAAAGCATTGGTTGCTACGGTTGTACCCATTCGTATCCACTCAATGTACGAAGGGTCAATTGGCTCATCTGCTGGGAACTTGATACCAGTTTCCTTTTATAAAAACATATATATATAATAGTGCCATTTGTTTGAGTTACACTTATACTGGGGGGCTCCCCTGCGGGGACTCTCAATCATAAATTATAGGGTGGGGATGCTCTTCCGAAAGTTTTAAAATGGCCCAAAAAGTAATGAACATTGTATTCTGAACGGAAAATGGACAGCTTGAGCCTAGCAGTATGCAGGCCGTCTGTCATATCAACCCAGTTAAGTGACCATAACCACATGAATCTCCCTTTAGCTTAATGGTAAAGCATCCAACTAGTATCCAAAATGTCACGGGTTTGATTCCTGTCAGGTGGACTAGAGTTTTTTCTGAGTCCCTGAACAAGCTAGTGTTTTCTGCATAACTTTTCTATCATTTCTATTTTCATAGCTTCGCATCTTCGACCATCTATGAACAAAGTTATTTGCCCAAAATTGCCTTGCCCTCATTGCAACAGCATCTTCATGTTTCAGAATCAAACTTGACAAGTCGACCTCACTACTGTAAACCTCCAAATATAAGCCCTAGATCTGCTTAATATGCCCAAAAACCTTTGTCCAATATGCTTTTTTGGTCTTAGATAAATAGAAGAACTAATAGAATCATGTGATAAGTGGCTTAATTTCGTAGCCTTTATATATTCAAAGAATTACGGTATAAGTTTTAATGCTCAAATTTATCTTCTAAACTGTTGTTTACAGACATAACAAAACTCTTAAACAATAACATGATACAGGTAGCTCATCCTTCGGAAAACGACAATATTTTCTTTAAAGTATTCAATATTTGATAAACAAATTTATCAAATTACGAATAAAAAAATCATTCTCATTCAGAATTTGGTCAAAAAGTTGAAATTTTCACTTTAAACTACAGCAAAACCATAATACTCAGATTGGGCTTGCTGTGGTACCACGATGTACGAGTGAGTTTTGTACTCTTTTTATACCGAATTTCCAAATAACACAAAAGTATGCAACAAATTTAGTCATTTTAAAGTAAGAATTATGTATAGAGGATATGAAAACATAAATAGTTTTGCTCAAGGACGTGTAAATGAGCTTCAATTTGACCCACCTCTTGCAAGATTCGTCGTATTCCTTCACGAGGTGCATCTTTGTAAGCTGGGTCCTCTGACAACAGTTTAAGAATCCTAACGTTTCCATGGGGGCATTCTGCATAGACGTCAGTGAATGTGCCTCCTCTATCGATAGCAAAACGAAAGGTTTTTTGGTAGAATTCTGAGGTCATGACTTGCGAAGTAACGTGTTTGGCTCCAAAGAACTCGTATTTTGTAAAAACAACCGCTGCTTTGGTGCTGCAGGCTCTATATACTTGAACTTTTCACCTCAAATTTAGTCAGTTTTTGCTCCAGAAACAGATTTTGTTTGCTTTCTGTTTTGCCAAATATTTAGCGAACAGAGAGACAAAGATAAACAAATATCGTTTTTTAAGTGTGAAGTTCACAAGGTGAGCATGTGCTTCTGGTTGTGTCACGGGATGAGATCACACGGTCATGTGTGATCTAAGTGCCACACGTTCTCTCAGGTGTGAAAAACTATAGTTTACAAACATCACTCCCCTTTAAGGAGGGTCCTGAAGAAGGGTCCTAATCCTATTTCCCAGCCCAAAATTTTGCAAAATCCCAATCCCAGTAACGGAAGTACGTTACAGTCCCAGTCTCAGAGCATAAAATTCCATTTCCCCACCATACACTTCGTGAGAGGCTCCTCTGTGAGGTTCATATATCATACTGTAAATGTCCTTTTACAGTCAAAACGGCTCAAGCGTACCCCCTAGAATTCATTAATGAATTTATTATTTATTTTGGAGTCTTCCGATTTTTTAATGAAAACTCAGAGTGAATAATCAACTCAAATTTATGCTCATGGTAATATTTGGATAAGACAACAGATTATTTTGACGACCCCCCCCTCCCCCCAGACAGTAAATGAAAGCCCCCTAAGTGTTGTGTATTGTCAATAGTGCTAGGTTTCAGGTTTATTCTATTAGTCAGTCAAAACAGCTCAAGCGTACCCCCGTAGGCTCCATTAATGAATTTATTATTCGAATATTATGTGACCCTCCCTTTTTCACTGCCTATTTTTTCAAGACCCTCCCTTTTCAGGGGCCGGCTCAAAAAGTCATGACCCTCCCCCCTTTTCCACCCCCTCCCCCCCTGCTAATTTCTGACCAGTCCCTAAACTGACGAAGAAATAAATCTACTGAAAATATTCATTTACAAAGTTTGTTTTCCTGCAAAAACGAAACTATTATCATCAAGAATGCAATATATCGAATATCCGTTTATACAGTATGTCTTGTTCCCGGGATTCTTTGTAGGTGTCATGCACTATTAGATACATTTGCGTGACGAAAGACCATGTGACCAAAATCTGCTACGTCATTTGCGTCCGACATATAATTCAAACAAAATGCCAATTCCTGTCGTCAGCGAACGGGCGACCGCTGACCAAAAAGCCGGAAGACTCTGGGCTCGAGATTGACAAAATGCAGATTAGACTTGTCCACAGTCCCCGCTCGGCCGCTGCACTCTCACGCTATGGGACTGTAACGGTACAATACCGAAAGGGCTTCTGGGTCCAGGAATCTTGGACCCATCATGCCTTGAGAACCGAAATAAATCACAGGAAGCCCAAGCTTCAAAAAAAAATTTTTAAATACTTTGAAGTTGTTTTCATCTTTATACTTTTCAGCTTTTCGGACGATTTTTTGTTAAATCTCGGGATTTTAGGATTAGCCGCCCTCACTGATTTCATTTCATATTTCTTATCGGTTTAATATAAAAGGGTCATAAAAAGCACGATAAGCATATAGTTCTGAGAATGGTTTATTTATTTTCTATACCTTTGGGTACCTGTCGTATCTCTTAGGGGTAAAAATCAGCGATTTGGTATCTTTTAGGGTCTTAAATTTGAGGTTTAGCAAATCACCACTTTCTGGTATCTTTTAGGGTGTTGAAAAAGGAACTAGCCCATCGCATAATAACGCAATATGTATGCCTGCGTAAACTCAAAATATTACTCAAGGAAAAACATTTCAAAAGCCTTTATTTTTTGATAGTATTATTTTTGTGGTATCTCTTAGGGGTTAAAATTTGCCAAGCCACGCCAATTTGAAAAGGGAAAGTGCTAAATTTAACCTATACGTGAATGTAAAATTCGTCGCTTTATCCCTAGTGTCGGGGATGGGGTTTCGATTGACTAGTGCATTAGGAGAAGCTCTAGAGTATAGTATCCTATAAATCACTTTGCCGTCCACGTGCTTACTTGTAATGTATATAAGAAATTAAGAAACAGGTAGCGAAACAGACTCGTCTCCACGTACGTCCAAATGACGCGCCCCAGTGTATAGTATCTATATTATATTGTAAGGAGGTAGGAAATAACAGATAGCACGACAAAAATTTACAATAAAGACTGAACAAAAAGCATACCATAATCGAATGCGAAATGTCGGCTTATTCATCCCCCGGGGGGAGTTGGGGTACTTCTGGTCATTTCATACGGGGATGCTCCGCCCGGACTCTCGATCCCTTACCCTCAGTTTTCTATACCAAATTTCAGCGAAAAAGTACCCCTTTTATATACCTTTTTGCCTGAAAAGGTAACCCTTTCATATACCTTTGAAGAAAATCTACCCCTTTTTATACCAAAAGTCACAAATTTCCACCCCTTTGCTATACATGCGGCCTGAAAAAATAACAGAGCATCCCCGTATAGTCCATTATAGGGAGTACCCCCCGGGGTTCATCCCATGGGGATTTTGAATTCCCATGGTGAAAATATGTCCATATGATATTCTGCAGGTATATACGAATAGGACAATATAACTGTTCTACAACATAGTAGAAATTAGTGATACTTCACCACCTGATCGATGATGAATGCCACAAGATTTCTTTGTTCCTTTGCTGTACTCATGCTGTCGCTTTTCATGATTGCCTACTTCGATATATTTAGTTCTCTTAAATATGGAAACATACAAATGAAAACTTTTGAACACCTCGATCTGCAAAATGTATCCGTGTCAAGCCTGTCAAGCCATCCAAACGGCATCAAAACTATTCTGTTCTACACACCCTTCTTCGGTAAACTTCCATGGCCTCACACGATCGGAAGAGAGAAAAATCTAACTGATTTCAGCAACAGACCATGTAAAGTTTCTGCCTGTGATTTTTCTATTTCTAAAGACAATCTCTCGCGAAGTAGTGTCGTGATATTCCATGCTTATTCGACGCCATCTCCTGATGAAATGCAAAGGCTTGTCTTGAAGAAACCTGAAAGACAGATGTGGGCATGGTTTCACGAAGAAAGCCCAGTATTTATGAGCTATCCATTGGATAAGTTAGATAATATGTTTGAATTAACCATCACTCATCTGCACGACTCAGACATTCATACGCTTTATGGAGATTATTTCAAACTGGATGACAGTTCAAAGCTGAAGGCCGAAATACTTTATGCTAAGAAAAACTTTACCGAAGGTAAAGATCGACTAGTGCTCTGGCTTGCTAGCAATTGTATTTCTCTACGACTAAATATCGTGAAGGCGATCGCTAAGCATATAAATGTGGATGTATACGGAAAATGCCAAACATACTTTAAGCAAACTGGAAGTTGTTCTCGTCGAACACGCGATTGTCAGAAGCTTAACGCAAGGTATAAGTTCTATTTATCTTTTGAAAATTCCAATTGTAAAGGATATTTAACCGAAAAGTATTGGGAAAATGCTTTGGATAGGAACGTAGTTCCAGTTGTCATTGCTGGAAGTTATAATAAGGATGTCTTAATCCCTGGTTCGTACATCGATATTCTTGATTTTCCAAACGCCAAAGCTCTGGGAAATTACCTCCATTATCTGGATAAAAACGACACTGCCTACAATACATACTTTGAATGGAAAACGAAATATGGATATACGAGAGAAACGAACTGGATTTGTGATTTGTGCGAGTATTTGCACAAAAATCAAACAAAAACTACCTTCTGGGACTTAGGAAAGTACTGGGGGAAGAAGGAGAATTGTCATGCTGATGATATACGCATTAAGAATATCTGGGTGAAATCATAATTATAATGGTCAAAGCTGGCTAGCACGAAGAAACATTTTGTCCTCACATCACTGATCAGGTTAAAAATCACCCAAATATTTATAATTTGTTATGCTTTGTGCATACCCGTTCTCAGGGCAAAACTCTTAAAATTGTTACAAACGTGTGCTTCAGGTTATTGGGCTTCCACGTGTCAAACCACAGGCAGCCCAAACAATCCATTTTTAGCTATTTTTACAGTCAATGTATGGGACGATATACAACGTATTTTTTGTTGAAATAAATTTGAACATATACCTTGGTCCTATGTTATTGTTAAGGGTATTTAGTGTTATTCTGGGTGGTTTTTGGCCGTTTTAGAGCGGTTGTTTTGGTTACTCCGGCTAGGCACCCCTTCTCTTCGATGGCCTAGAAAATCATGTTTAATCCATCCTTTGCTTCCAAAATCCCCTCAGCACCACAGATTAATGATCCTTCTGTCCAGAAACCAGCAATATTTTCATGGATTCCAAGTTAGACCTCACGAAACCCTAGATATTGAGCGATTTTCTGCTACATTTTTTCCTGTCGATCGTTCGTAAGCCGTTGTCGTTGGACACCGGAAGCGACCGTTGACTTCGTAACCGGGCCTGGTTGTTCAAGAGAAATTTGCGGTGTTCAATAGCAACCTGGGTTGCTTCCATCCAGTCAATTTATTCACTCTTCAAGACATACAAACAGAATCAAACGAAGCAGAAGACATGGGATAAGAATCTTTTACTGAGAAAAACTGTAGTAGAGTCAGTATATCTCATTTTGACAACCCAGCACATGTGTAGGAGATAATGCCGTGTCAAAACCCCGGGTCAAAACAATGCCCCGTTGGAGCTATAATACCTAGCATGTACGATAATATCCTCGATATTTTAAAACACTTTAAGTCCAACCATTTGTAACAAAGTTGTTCCTTCATTTCACTATTCAATATGCTCTAATATGATGCTTTAGTATTACAAAAACAAATGTCTTACTATTTCTTATGTATTATTGAATAACGGATTGTAGTATATTTCAGAGCCCCTGGGTACCTGCTGCTATACATCTAATCTTTACTGTTCCCCTAGTATTTGCTTAACATTCTTTTAAAAACTACATTCAAAAATTCGAGCTTTGAACTTGTGAGCCTCCAACTTCATTCGCAAAGTTTACTCAAGAATTTACTGCGAGCTAATTAAAACAAAATTCTAAACAATACGAGTTCAGGTGGTATAGAAATTTAAAACAATACAGTCTTCACTCGAGCGATGAATTTACAATAACAATGACTTATTCAAGTAGAGTACAAACAGTATATCCGTGAAACATTAGAGTGATTGCAATAAACCCGTTCAACAATTACTAGACTAATACACACTATTAATCACAAGTACTAGCTAATAGACTCTAAGTAGACTACAAATAGTCTAAAACAAAAATTATTAAACAGACAACAAATTAATGTAGTCTATACATGTTTATTGACATTTATATGTATTTCAATTTTTAAGTCGGATAACTGGAAAGATTGTAGAAGGCAAAACGGCAAAGCTTTAATTCAATCTTTTACACGGAATGAATTAATTACTTATTTACAGTTTAAAATTTGTAAAGCAAATGACTCGTAGTAAAAATATTGTTTTTCAGTAGAATGAGACCGTTATTTCGTCTTGATAAATTTAACCAATAAAGTTGTAGTCTTCACACATGAGCTAGTTACACTAGGCTAATACACACTAATAAACGCTAGCAGATAGTCGTACACTTTGACTAACAGATTTTGTTGAACGGGTTTATTGTAATCACTCTAGTTATACTAAATAGTACTATTTCGAGCAAATTCTATTGTTTTCTATTGTTTAATTAGCACTATTTTGTACTATTTAGTAATTTGTATTTCACGGATATATTGTTTGCACTCTAATCAAGAATATCAGTGCAAAATTCTCTTTCGTTCTTTTCCCTACATTTTTAAGTTACCCTCAAGAATGCACATTCCTGAGTCGGTTATCTGGGGGATATACTACTTATAATATATAGATATCGATGAATTATCAGGATTTATCTCATATGTTGATTTTTACGGAGGAAGGAAAACCGGAGAATACGGAAAAAAACACTCGTGGCAAGGGCGGAGAGCAATGAACACATGAACTACTGCACAGTGCGAGATATAATATTTTCCATGCTGGGTCAGTTTTATTGGATAGAACAAATCAATGTTTCAATCAAGCTTTCATAGTTATTAAAGTAAGACTGTACCTATAACACGTTTCTTCTTATATCATGTAAAGATTTATAATGCAAATTTGGTACAAGAAAATATCATCGTCATTGTCAATGTCGGAGTAAACCACCGGCACGCGACGGGGATTTGACGCGCATTTTAAGGTTACTGGAGACCTTCGCGGGTAAAATATTCCTAAAAAAAAATTTTTTCACTAATTAAAAGTTGTTATATTAATCTTTCTTTTTGAACAAAAATTGTTTCGAAATTTTTGAAAGTTTGCTAGTTATTTTAAAAAACATGATTTGAAGGGAAAATAAATCAAAACCGAAGGCGTCGTGATCCTTGTTTATCCTATTATTATATACTTGAGACAGTTACTCTTTCGATTTTCACGCGTGATGAAATCCGTGTTCTACCACGCTTCGAAACTCTGGCGCTTTCTGATTTCTTTTTCGTTTTGAATACGCTATACTTCACGAAGTGTTCGATTTTTAGATGATTTCCCGCGTAGTTCGAAGTGTTTGTCAACACTCCGTTGGTCCCGTTATTCCTTTTTTTTTTTTGGTTGGCTGGTGGTATCTCTCTGTTGACAGATGTCTTAACGAGGTGTGAAACTTGCCCAAATCTTTAGAGCTTAAAATCTCCATGATCGATTTTACAACAATATTTCCTATCTTTAAATTAATTAATACACCAATTCACGGTTTTCGGCGGCCATTTTGAATTGGGACAAACTCGGCAAAATATATAGAAATCTGGATCACTTTGACTTCTCGTAATTTCGCTCAATTTTGTCGGATTTTCAAAATTTAAACTTCAATAACCATAAGGCATGCATAGCAGCTGTTGGAGTAAAAATAAGACCAATGTAAGTATTTTATGTAATTATTTGAGTCACTCTTTTTTCTATAATTTGCATAACTCACGATCGTTTTATGGTCTTTTATTATGAAAACAAAAATCTTATTTTCTCGATTTGTAGCTTTCCAATATCCATCATATTAAGAGTCATAAATAACAACGATAATATCTTTTCAAAAAAGTTTGAATTTTGAAAATCCGACAAAATTGAGCGGAGTTACCAGAAGTGAAAGAGATCGAGGTTTCTATATATTTTGCCGAGTTTGCCCCAATTCAAAATGGCCGCCAAAAACCGTGAATTGGTCTATAGGGTATATAGTTTTGTTCAATTTCAATAAAATTTGTCAAAAAGTATGAATAAGTATGGATAAACAAAAGGGTTTGAGCGATTTTTGATATTTTGATTATTTCGTCTTTTATGCGGTAAAACGTCAGCCGACATGGAAATATTTCGACACTTCAACTTAAATATTTAATATCTTTTTAACAAATCAAAAAACGCTCACACATTTTTGTATTTTATCTTTCGCTAATTCACCTAGTGAAGTTCTTTTGGATACACACGCTAACCGAATGTCCATTAATTCACATCTACGGAACGTACCCGTTTTGTGTTTAAGGCCCCGGCATCGTTTCAAATTAATAAATTGCTTTCAAAAAAATATTTTTTTCGTAATCTTTATCATATGAACTTTGGGTTTTGTTGAAAGTGTTGCGTAGAGAGAGTTTTAAATGAAAGATGACCCTAATGGTCTCCAGTAACCTTAAATACAGCGTAAATGCACGGGAACGGGATACTTTAACAGTTTAACAATGTTCAGTTAACAGCAACAAATCCAAAAAATTTAACAGGAAACCTTTTTCCGGGGACCTTGGGAAAGTGCTAAATTTAACTTAGTGTCAGGGATGGGGTTTCGATTGACTAGTGCATTAGGAGAAGCTCTAGAGTATAGTATCCTATAAATCACTTTGCCGTCCACGTGCTTACTTGTAATGTATATAAGAAATTAAGAAACAGGTAGCTAAACAGACTCGTCTCCACGTACGTCCAAATGACGCGCCCCAGTAAAATATCAACGAAACCGAAAACCATTCGTCTCCACGTGCACCAAAAAATTAGATACATTTAGCGAAACTCATTCGCCTACACGTAGGAATTACGATACATCAGAACTGAAAAATACCACCGTTCAGCAGAGAACGCATGCGCCTCCACGTACGAAAAACGTGCACCAGAAAAAATACATAAATAAAGTAGGTTAGTGAACCATAATCGCCTCTACGTACGAATTACGAACAATAAGCAATTATTGGACGAGGTTGAGCAAAATATCGTGATTTGTTAGTGGCGAGCAAGCAATTATTTGCCGATGCCGAAGGCAGAGGCAAATAAATGCTTGCAAGACACTAACAAATCTCGATATTTTGCGATAACCGAGTTCAATAATTGTTTTATCATTCAAATTATTTTTTCTAATCTTTGAGGGGCAGTGCGCACGAGTCAAACAATAACAAAGAAGTCAGCTCATTTTTTCAGGGAAGCGAGCCATTGTCAAATGCAGCGTTCATTTGAGTTCATTTGGCATTCGTTTGAGTTCATTTGGCATTCGTTTGGCAAAGTTTGGCATTTCTCTTTGAGTTCCTGGAACGACCCGTTCCGAAAACGCTCGACATCTTTTAGTGTGGGTCTACCACGAATGGCATATGCATTTGTGTGTATTTTGAGCGTCCCCGAAGCAAAATAACTCGCCATAATTATCTTCAATTCGATTACAACCTTCTACAAGTCCAAATCTGAACAATGGCCAGGTGATCTGAGGAAAAACGATTAGCCAATCAGATTGCGACAAGAAAAGATTTATTGGCGAGAAAGTCGCTCATATTTAGCTTATTTTCAAGATGGCCGCCATGAAATTCAAGTGAATTGAGCGTGCGGTGGATGATGGGATTGATTCTTTTTTAAGTCAGGAAAACATGCTTTGCGCGCCTAGTCAGATCACCTGGGGCGTTGTGTCGCTGGTGACATCAACCTCGAGACTTGCCACGTTTTCATGCGTCATTCAATCACGTGGTATGCACATTCTCGAAGATAGATATATGTCCCAAACCTAGACTCGGCCTGGTCTAGAGGCCTGGGCACGAGTAATTAGATGCTTAACGACCCGAGTGATTGCTTTGTATCTAAAAGTAGTAACTATTACCGGAATGAGAATAAAAAAATCAATAAATGCGATTAACAGTGGAATCCACAGAGTGGCTCTTACTCCACTGTATTCCAATTGGAATTTAGAAGTTAATTTTTGAGGAGGGAGGAAAAACCAGAGGACCGGAAAAACTCACGAAAGTCTCACGAAACGTTTATATGAGGAAATCATTAACGATCATTCACATAAATTGTATTCTCTTCTTCCCAGTAAGCGTAATAGCAAGTATAATCTAAGGCGCAAGCGTGAATTTGTAATCCCAAAATGCAAGACCAAAAGATGCCAGCATAGTTTCATACATTTTAATGCATCATATTATAGTAACTCTTTTTATAATAATTTTAGTAGCATAATTTTTAGTATTAGTCCCTTTCTTAGTCTTATATCTAAATGAACCTTAAAATATCTAGTTTATTATTAGTAATATTGATATATATTTTACTTCGATATTTGTAATGCTTAAGTATATTTCAGCCGTTATAGGCTGCAAATCTTTTGTCAATAAACTATCTATCTATCTATCTATCTAAACCCTCGAAGCACAGGAGAGAACCAACCAACAACTCTACTCACATACGCACCGAGCCCAGCGGGGCTCAAACTCGGGTCGCCTTGGTGAGAGCGCTCTCACCGCTACGCCGCCCGTGCTTCCTATAATCCGGATCCACTCATGACACACTCACAAAAACCACTAGAATTAATCACCTCCCTGAACTAGTGGAGAGAAAATGTTCTCGATTGTTTAATCTTCAACTGAAACAATCAGAACTTTGGACGACAAATTCTGTTGAAGAAGTGTTACGCCGTAGTTTGGGCGTCCGGTATTCTTAACGCAACTTTACTTTCGACAATTTGTTCGTGAAGTTCGATGATGAATGCCACAAGACAAGGATTTCTTTGTTTCTTTGCTATACTCGTACTGATGTCGCTTTTCATGATTGCCTATAGCTACTTCGATATATTTTCTCTTAAAAATGGAATTATACAAATGAAAACTTTTGAAGACCTCGATCTGCAAAATGTATCCGTGTCAAGCCTGTCAAGCCATCCAAACGGCATCAAAACTATTCTGTTCTACACACCCTTCTTCGATAAACTTCCATGGCCTCACACGATTGGAAGAGAGAAAAATCTAACTGATTTCAGCAACAGACCATGTAAAGTTTCTGCCTGTGATTTCTCTATTTCTAAAGACGATCGTGATATTCCATGCTTATTCGACGCCATCTCCTGATGAAATGCAAAGGCTTGTCTTGAAGAAACCTGAAAGACAGATGTGGGCATGGTTTCACGAAGAAAGCCCAGTATTTATGAGCTATCCATTGGATAAGTTAGATAATATGTTTGAATTAACCATCACTCATCTGCACGACTCGGACATTCATACGCTTTATGGAGATTATTTCAAACTGGATGCCAGTTCAAAGCTGAAGGCCGAAATACTTTATGCTAAGAAAAACTTTATCGAAGGTAAAGATCGACTAGTGCTCTGGTTTGCTAGCAATTGTATTTCTCTACGACTAAATATCGTGAAGGCGATCGCTAAGCATATAAATGTGGATGTATACGGAAAATGCCAAACATACTTTAAGCAAACTGGAAGTTGTTCTCGTCGAACACGCGATTGTCAGAAGCTTAACGCAAGGTATAAGTTCTATTTATCTTTTGAAAATTCCAATTGTAAAGGATATTTAACCGAAAAGTATTGGGAAAATGCTTTGGATAGGAACGTAGTTCCAGTTGTCATTGCTGGAAGTTATAATAAGGATGTCTTAATCCCTGGTTCGTACATCGATATTCTTGATTTTCCAAACGCCAAAGCTCTGGGAAATTACCTCCATTATCTGGATAAAAACGACACTGCCTACAATACATACTTTGAATGGAAAACGAAATATGGATATACGAGAGAAACGAACTGGATTTGTGATTTGTGCGAGTATTTGCACAAAAATCAAACAAAAACTACCTTCTGGGACTTAGGAAAGTACTGGGGGAAGAAGGAGAATTGTCATGCTGATGATGAACGCATTAAGAATATCTGGGTGAAATCATAATTATAATGGTCAAAGCTGGCTAGCACGAAGAAAAATTTGGCAGGTCACCAATTTGGCAAAATCACCCAAATATTTATAATTTGTTATGCTTTGTGCATACCCATTCTCAGGGCAAACTCTTAAAATTGTTACAAATCTGTGCTTCAGGTTATTGCGACATCCTTCCCGACTGGTTGGAGAGCGCTTTCGAAATGACAAGTGTTCTGGGGCTTCAGCATGTCAAACTGGACATTCATGTAATATCTTATCTGAGGGATTGAGCTAATTATGACTTTAAAACCATGACAAATGATAATAAAGTTCTTTATTTGTTTTAATAGATTCGTGCCTTATTGAAGTTCTTTTTGTTAATAAAAGATTTTCCAGCTTTTACCGGCTTCTGATCCACTGCGCGAAAAGGAGAATTTTCACGAGAGTTTACAGGTACCGAAAACTCTTTCTAGAACATACGACATAGAATACTTAAGAAAACCTCGAGTCCTGCAACACACTAGAATATATACGAGCGTATACCTAGTGTTTAGGCTACGTCTCTAGGGTGACGATAACACGCAGAGTACACGGTCATCAGTCAAGAAGTAAACTTGAAATGATATTTAACTTTAACCACAACGCTAATCTCATCGAAACTCGCCTACTAGTCAAACTTATGATAGCGAAAAAGCACTGGATGCGTATACAGAGTTATTTTCAGCTTATATATTTATCTCTTAGTCGTCAAAAACTCTTTGTTGATTTCACGTTTTCAAGGGTATTCAATACACTTTAAAGACGTCACGTTACTCTAGAACATACGACATAGAATACTTAAGAAAACCTCGAGTCCTGCAACACACTAGAATATACACGAGCGTATACCTAGTGTTTAGGCTACGTCTCTAGGGTGACGATAACACGCAGAGTACACGGTCATCAGTCAAGAAGTAAACTTGAAATGATATTTAACTTTAACCACAACGCTAATCTCATCGAAACTCGCCTACTAGTCAAACTTATGATAGCGAAAAAGCACTGGATGCGTATACAGAGTTATTTTCAGCTTATATATTTATCTCTTAGTCGTCAAAAACTCTTTGTTGATTTTACTTTTTCAAGGGTATTCAATACGCTTTAAAGACGTCACGTTACTCTAGAATATTCACATCGAATACTTAAGAAAACCTTGAGTCCTGAAACACACTAGAATACACGCGAGCGTATACCTAGTGTTTAGGGTACGTCTCTAGGGTGACGATAACACGCAGAGTACACGGGCATCATTCAAGAAGTAAACTTGAAATGATATTTAACTTTAACCACAACGCTAATCTCATCGAAACTCGCCTACTAGTCAAACTTATGATAGCGACAAAGCACTGGATGCGTATACAGAGTTATTTTCAGCTTATATATTTCTCTCTTAGTCGTCAAAAACTCTTTGTTGATTTCACGTTTTCAAGGGTATTCAATACACTTTAAAGACGTCACGTTACTCTAGATTTTTCACATCGAATACTTTAGAAAACTTGGAGTATTACATCACACTAGAATATACCGGCGGGAGCAGAAGGCAATAATCGTACTCAGGCTAGCCAAACAGAATTTTTAAAGGATCTATTTTGACCCAGAAACTTTCTTCGTATGGTAGGCTTTGCAATAATTTGCTGCAACAAAAATCCGAATTTGCATTGGCAGCACGAGAAAAAATGCAGCGTGTAACGGCAGCTTACGAATTATTATCTTGTGCGGCCCAATAATCACCTCAACTACGTTATCTTTTATATGCGTTTCAAAGTTTTCAACAGAATAACTGAAAATAGGCGTTGGCTGAAACGGATATTCAAAACTCTTAAACCGATTTTGCATGAAAACACATAGCACGCGGGTATTCAAGCTGAATACTATAGAATACGACAAATTGACGAACCGATTTTGCATGAAAACGCATAGTACGCGGGTATTCGAGCTGAATACTATAGAATACGACAAATTGACAAACCGATTTTGCATGAAAACGCATAGTACGCGGGTATTCAAGCTGAATACTATAGAATACGACAAATTGACGAACCGATTTTGCTTGAAAACGCATAGTACGCGGGTATTCAAGCTGAATACTATAGAATACGACAAATTGACAAACCGATTTTGCATGAAAACGCATAGTACGCGGGTATTCAAGCTGAATACTATAGAATACGACAAATTGACGAACCGATTTTGCATGAAAACGCATAGTACGCGGGTATTCAAGCTGAATACTATAGAATACGACAAATTGATAAACCGATTTTGCTTGAAAACGCATAGTACGCGGGTATTCGAGCTGAATACTATAGAATACGACAAATTGACGAACCGATTTAGCATGAAAACGCATAGTACGCGGGTATTCGAGCTGAATACTATAGAATACGACAAATTGACGAACCGATTTTGCATGAAAACGCATAGTACGCGGGTATTCGAGCTGAATACTATAGAATACGACAAATTGACGAACCGATTTTGCATGAAAACGCATAGTACGCGGGTATTCGAGCTGAATACTATAGAATACGACAAATTGACGAACCGATTTTGCATGAAAACGCATAGTACGCGGGTATTCGAGCTGAATACTATAGAATACGACAAATTGACGAACCGATTTTGCATGAAAACGCATAGTACGCGGGTATTCGAGCTGAATACTATAGAATACGACAAATTGACGAACCGATTTTGCATGAAAACGCATAGTACGCGAGTATTCGAGTTGAATACTATAGAATACGACAAATTGACAAACCGATTTTGCATGAAAACGCATAGTACGCGAGTATTCGAGTTGAATACTATAGAATACGACAAATTGACGAACCGATTTTGCATGAAAACGCATAGTACGCGAGTATTCGAGTTGAATACTATAGAATACGACAAATTGACAAACCGATTTTGCATGAAAACGCATAGTACGCGGGTATTCAAGCTGAATACTATAGAATACGACAAATTGACGAACCGATTTTGCATGAAAACGCATAGTACGCGGGTATTCAAGCTGAATACTATAGAATACGACAAATTGATAAACCGATTTTGCATGAAAACGCATAGTACGCGGGTATTCGAGCTGAATACTATAGAATACGACAAATTGACGAACCGATTTTGCATGAAAACGCATAGCACGCGGGTATTCAAGCTGAATACTATAGACTACGACAAATTGACAAACCGATTTTGCATGAAAACGCATAGTACGCGGGTATTCAAGCTGAATACTATAGAATACGACAAATTGATAAACCGATTTTGCATGAAAACACATAGTACGCGGGTATTCAAGCTGAATACTATAGAATACGACAAATTGACGAACCGATTTTGCATGAAAACGCATAGTACGCGAGTATTCGAGCTGAATACTATAGAATACGACAAATTGATAAACCGATTTTGCATGAAAACACATAGTACGCGGGTATTCAAGCTGAATACTATAGAATACGACAAATTGATAAACCGATTTTGCATGAAAACGCATAGTACGCGGGTATTCAAGCTGAATACTATAGAATACGACAAATTGATAAACCGATTTTGCATGAAAACGCATAGCACGCGGGTATTCAAGCTGAATACTATAGAATACGACAAATTGACGAACCGATTTTGCATGAAAACGCATAGTACGCGGGTATTCAAGCTGAATACTATAGAATACGACAAATTGATAAACCGATTTTGCATGAAAACGCATAGTACGCGAGTATTCGAGCTGAATACTATAGAATACGACAAATTGACGAACCGATTTAGCATGAAAACGCATAGTACGCGGGTATTCGAGCTGAATACTATAGAATACGACAAATTGACGAACCGATTTTGCATGAAAACGCATAGTACGCGGGTATTCGAGCTGAATACTATAGAATACGACAAATTGACGAACCGATTTTGCATGAAAACGCATAGTACGCGGGTATTCGAGCTGAATACTATAGAATACGACAAATTGACGAACCGATTTTGCATGAAAACGCATAGTACGCGGGTATTCGAGCTGAATACTATAGAATACGACAAATTGACGAACCGATTTTGCATGAAAACGCATAGTACGCGGGTATTCGAGCTGAATACTATAGAATACGACAAATTGACGAACCGATTTTGCATGAAAACGCATAGTACGCGAGTATTCGAGTTGAATACTATAGAATACGACAAATTGACAAACCGATTTTGCATGAAAACGCATAGTACGCGAGTATTCGAGTTGAATACTATAGAATACGACAAATTGACGAACCGATTTTGCATGAAAACGCATAGTACGCGAGTATTCGAGTTGAATACTATAGAATACGACAAATTGACAAACCGATTTTGCATGAAAACGCATAGTACGCGGGTATTCAAGCTGAATACTATAGAATACGACAAATTGACGAACCGATTTTGCATGAAAACGCATAGTACGCGGGTATTCAAGCTGAATACTATAGAATACGACAAATTGATAAACCGATTTTGCATGAAAACGCATAGTACGCGGGTATTCGAGCTGAATACTATAGAATACGACAAATTGACGAACCGATTTTGCATGAAAACGCATAGCACGCGGGTATTCAAGCTGAATACTATAGACTACGACAAATTGACAAACCGATTTTGCATGAAAACGCATAGTACGCGGGTATTCAAGCTGAATACTATAGAATACGACAAATTGATAAACCGATTTTGCATGAAAACACATAGTACGCGGGTATTCAAGCTGAATACTATAGAATACGACAAATTGACGAACCGATTTTGCATGAAAACGCATAGTACGCGAGTATTCGAGCTGAATACTATAGAATACGACAAATTGACGAACCGATTTTGCATGAAAACGCATAGTACGCGGGTATTCGAGCTGAATACTATAGAATACGACAAATTGACGAACCGATTTTGCATGAAAACGCATAGTACGCGGGTATTCGAGCTGAATACTATAGAATACGACAAATTGACGAACCGATTTTGCATGAAAACGCATAGTACGCGGGTATTCGAGCTGAATACTATAGAATACGACAAATTGACGAACCGATTTTGCATGAAAACGCATAGTACGCGAGTATTCGAGTTGAATACTATAGAATACGACAAATTGACAAACCGATTTTGCATGAAAACGCATAGTACGCGAGTATTCGAGTTGAATACTATAGAATACGACAAATTGACGAACCGATTTTGCATGAAAACGCATAGTACGCGAGTATTCGAGTTGAATACTATAGAATACGACAAATTGACAAACCGATTTTGCATGAAAACGCATAGTACGCGGGTATTCAAGCTGAATACTATAGAATACGACAAATTGACGAACCGATTTTGCATGAAAACGCATAGTACGCGGGTATTCAAGCTGAATACTATAGAATACGACAAATTGATAAACCGATTTTGCATGAAAACGCATAGTACGCGGGTATTCGAGCTGAATACTATAGAATACGACAAATTGACGAACCGATTTTGCATGAAAACGCATAGCACGCGGGTATTCAAGCTGAATACTATAGACTACGACAAATTGACAAACCGATTTTGCATGAAAACGCATAGTACGCGGGTATTCAAGCTGAATACTATAGAATACGACAAATTGATAAACCGATTTTGCATGAAAACACATAGTACGCGGGTATTCAAGCTGAATACTATAGAATACGACAAATTGACGAACCGATTTTGCATGAAAACGCATAGTACGCGAGTATTCGAGCTGAATACTATAGAATACGACAAATTGATAAACCGATTTTGCATGAAAACACATAGTACGCGGGTATTCAAGCTGAATACTATAGAATACGACAAATTGATAAACCGATTTTGCATGAAAACGCATAGTACGCGGGTATTCAAGCTGAATACTATAGAATACGACAAATTGATAAACCGATTTTGCATGAAAACGCATAGCACGCGGGTATTCAAGCTGAATACTATAGAATACGACAAATTGACGAACCGATTTTGCATGAAAACGCATAGTACGCGGGTATTCAAGCTGAATACTATAGAATACGACAAATTGATAAACCGATTTTGCATGAAAACGCATAGTACGCGAGTATTCGAGCTGAATACTATAGAATACGACAAATTGATAAACCGATTTTGCATGAAAACGCATAGCACGCGGGTATTCAAGCTGAATACTATAGAATACGACAAATTGACGAACCGATTTTG
Organism: Anthopleura xanthogrammica; assembly: GCA_964019055.1. Taxonomy (NCBI): domain Eukaryota; kingdom Metazoa; phylum Cnidaria; class Anthozoa; order Actiniaria; family Actiniidae; genus Anthopleura; species Anthopleura xanthogrammica. The sequence goes on from OZ025207.1 coordinate 4,082,451, forward strand.
CATGAAAACGCATAGTACGCGGGTATTCAAGCTGAATACTATAGAATACGACAAATTGACAAACCGATTTTGCATGAAAACACATAGTACGCGGGTATTCAAGCTGAATACTATAGAATACGACAAATTGACGAACCGATTTTGCATGAAAACACATAGTACGCGGGTATTCAAGCTGAATACTATAGAATACGACAAATTGATAAACCGATTTTGCATGAAAACACATAGTACGCGGGTATTCAAGCTGAATACTATAGAATACGACAAATTGATAAACCGATTTTGCATGAAAACACATAGTACGCGGGTATTCAAGCTGAATACTATAGAATACGACAAATTGACAAACCGATTTTGCATGAAAACACATAGTACGCGGGTATTCAAGCTGAATACTATAGAATACGACAAATTGATAAACCGATTTTGCATGAAAACGCATAGCACGCGGGTATTCAAGCTGAATACTATGGAATACGACAAATTGATAAACCGATTTTGCATGAAAACGCATAGCACGCGGGTATTCAAGCTGAATACTATAGAATACGACAAATTGACAAACCGATTTTGCATGAAAACACATAGTACGCGGGTATTCAAGCTGAATACTATAGAATACGACAAATTGATAAACCGATTTTGCATGAAAACGCATAGCACGCGGGTATTCAAGCTGAATACTATAGAATACGACAAATTGACGAACCGATTTTGCATGAAAACGCATAGTACGCGGGTATTCAAGCTGAATACTATAGAATACGACAAATTGATAAACCGATTTTGCATGAAAACGCATAGTACGCGGGTATTCGAGCTGAATACTATAGAATACGACAAATTGACGAACCGATTTTGCATGAAAACGCATAGTACGCGGGTATTCAAGCTGAATACTATAGAATACGACAAATTGATAAACCGATTTTGCATGAAAACGCATAGTACGCGGGTATTCAAGCTGAATACTATAGAATACGACAAATTGATAAACCGATTTTGCATGAAAACGCATAGTACGCGGGTATTCAAGCTGAATACTATAGAATACGACAAATTGACAAACCGATTTTGCATGAAAACGCATAGTACGCGGGTATTCAAGCTGAATACTATAGACTACGACAAATTGATAAACCGATTTTGCATGAAAACGCATAGTACGCGGGTATTCAAGCTGAATACTATAGAATACGACAAATTGATAAACCGATTTTGCATGAAAACGCATAGCACGCGGGTATTCAAGCTGAATACTATAGAATACGACAAATTGACGAACCGATTTTGCATGAAAACGCATAGTACGCGGGTATTCGAGCTGAATACTATAGAATACGACAAATTGATAAACCGATTTTGCTTGAAAACGCATAGTACGCGGGTATTCGAGTTGAATACTATAGAATACGACAAATTGATAAACCGATTTTGCTTGAAAACGCATAGTACGCGGGTATCCAAGCTGAATACTATAGAATACGACAAATTGAAAATCGAACACTCTAGTAACACCTAAGATAGCCTAGAATGTGGAGCCAAACGAAAGAGGCACTATGCGTTGAAATATTCAAACAGCTATAAAATACAAAATTTCTGTTCTAGAAAACTCAAAATCAGTCGAGAAGTTTTCGAGAAGAATTCGGAAAATCGTTCTGGATCCTAGATTCCAACCTCTAGGTTGACGTGACGTTAGAAGGTTTTGATTACCATCGAAAATTCTTGAATACCTGTAGTTTGCCTATCCGTTTTCTAGAGTATGCAGGCCAGTATATTCGTCTTTTTGCGCAGTGTGAACTCAAAAAAGATAACGTGTTTTTGAACTCGACATGCAAAGCGTGACATTGACTGAACTTGACATAGAAAGCATAACTTTGGATTGTCCATTAGTATCAGGACTGATCAACTGTTTCGCTGATAATATTAGGATGCTAAGCTACGTTATAAAACTCATGAATAATTAAGGTGACTGACTACTTTAGAAAACAATCCTTGTTTTTTACGAGGGTAGCACTAAATAGCCAGTGGCTAACAAACCTGTGGCCCTCGTTCCATGATCGAATTGGAATTTAGAAGTTGATTTTTGTGGAGGGAGGAAAACCGGAGAACCCGGAGAAAAACCCTCGAAGCACAGGAGAAAACCAACTAGAAACTCTACTCACATACAATACCGAGCCCAGCGGGACTCCAACTCGAGTCGCCTTGGTGAGAGGCGAGCACTCTAACCGCTACGCCACCTGTGCTTTAGCAAGGAATAATTACAAAATGTTCTTAGAAAGATATTTTACACAGAATTTAACGCTGATTCAAAAAATGAAAAGAAGAATGGGGTGTCCCGAGCTCGTTTTCGAGATAATGAATTTTGAATATGACCATCTTGACAAGTTTTCGAAAGAAAAATGGCGGAAATCAAGCTTTGACCACAAAAAATCATAACTCAAAAATTAAAAAAGCTCTTGAAGCAATTTTCTCAGGAAATCTACTTTAAACATTATTTTAAAAGACTAACTAAAGATATTTAAAGAAAGTTTTAAAAATAAACTACAAAAACAGCATCTTGTTAACTCAGTTGTGATAAAAAGGTAAATTTTCACAGAGAATATTTAATACAGTAAATGACATTGAAAGCGGTACATTCAAAATGATCAGTGATTTTGAGTGACGATTTGGGACTAACAATAGAAGTGTGAGAAACAATGTGCGGACAAGTATAGCAACGGTTATGAGAACAACGAAAAGTGTCAGGATCCTTATTAGAAGGAAGAACCCCTTTAACTAAGAAAGAACGAAGATTACGATCACGCTTGTACGAGAAAAGAGGGCGGTCTTTAAAAATGTTTGAAGTGTTAGTGTCAGACTCGAGTAAAGAAAAGTTACGGTTAACAATAGGCTTAATAGAGTTTAATTAGGAAAACGAGCAATATTAGTGAAAGACGTTCGATGTGGACAGGACAAAGTTATAATAATACTTTATTAAACAACTTTGCAAATGCTCCAGGAACAATTGAATTGCGTCGTTATACATAAAATTATAATACGAATATTTGCATGTGTCACTTAGTGAAAGATAAAAGTGAGTTGACCCAGGGAATGGTGCACCTCTTAGAGTCAAAGGAGAAAACATATTTCGTATTGATTATCTTCCAAGTTGGAGCGCAAAGTCGATCCATGGTGGGTGCACAACCCCTACACCCCTTCCCTGATCCGCGTCTGTCATTTGAACTTTTAAAAAAACCCGGACATCGAAACTTAGTTCACTAATATCGCTGGTTTCACTAACATCCCTTTTATCGTAACCCAACTTTACGATATATTTATAAACTACGTCAGATAATATTTTAAAGGTCTTTATTTATGTTATAATTTTTACTTTAATCTAATAGATTGTGGAGTCTAAAAGTAGGAAGATAATAATTTTGAGTTCTTCCTATAGACCCTATGCAAAAAGACATAGAAAAGGAACGTCTGTCCACTACATTCTTGAAGTAAATATCTAAATAGCTAGTTAATAGTTAGACTTTCCAAAAGTCCTCTGTCCCTTTCTTTTCTTTTTGCTGGCGGGACTGAGGATTTTTCATCTCTGCTTCGCGCCAAATTTACCGACGGGTTTTTCCGTCGGTGAATAAATTATATCAAACAGACAATCAACCGAGATTGGCTACATTTTTGGCGCGAAACGGAAATCGAATCCCTGCAAGGGAAACAAGTCGTCCGCTCGTAATACACTCTCGCCAAATTTTCTTTACATCCATGACCAGGGAGAGGAAAAGAGAGTGGACGACTTGAAGCAAGTCTAGTTAATAGTGTATAGACCCTTGCACGTGACGTCAGAGCAGCCTAATTTGGAGGGCAAAACAAAAGAATTTTAATCTCCAGAGAATTGGAACCTATTGTTCTGCCCTCCAAATTGAGCTGCATTCCGACATGCTGCAAGGGGTCTATAGGGTTATATTATTTAACTAACACACAGGGATATCTTTATTTTAATATGTATATAAAACTTGTGTGGGAATAAGAATTATTGAATATGCGGGATGGGGATTTCTTGATAAGGATGGGAATAACAATTAGTAGGGGTATGGGAGTGAAGGGTTTTTAGTGGGTGTAGATAGGTGTCTCCAGTTAGTTTCTTGTAAGCTAGATCACATGACACGTTAACAAAGTTATTATTATTATAAGCATTTGAAACAGCATGCTTGCATTTGTAATTAAGCAAAATTTCGGTGCTCTAGCACAAATACCTGAAAAGTTACAGCGTTTTGAAATTAGAAGGATTTGTATGACAAAGAGAACCGAGGCCTGATCAGCCTTGTTTTCATGTTTTTGGCGCTCTCTTTAATTGCTTCTAACTCTACAAATATTTGCCTTATTACTTTGGAACTGTGCAAATTTACAAACGCCCCTTTGTTGTTTAAGTTGGTAACACGATAATTTCCCAATTAAGTATTTGGTTGATGCAAATTCGGGCCCAACTTTTTGCATAAGGTCTATAAAATATGGCCATTCTTATACTGATAAAGAAGGAAATAATACTCAAGGGAATAACATGGAATTTGAAATGGAAGAACAAGTTAAACAAATTATCTGCCTTAAACTAAGTTATTGATGACCATCCATTTCTTGTTTTGCAGAAAACAGTGGTTCAAAATACTTTAAGTTGAGTGAAGAATATATGTACAAGGAGTCAAAGTGTAGAAGCGTATTTACAGAAAATGTCCTCAAATAGCAGACTAGCTATGAAGTCTATCAAAAAACGACTTAAAGATTGTATTGAAAATATTATCTTGTGTGGCGCTTTCACTTCTCGACTGTCCAGTGCTCACTCACTCAGTCAAATGAGGTTGTGATAGACCTTTCTGGAATTAGCTTGAGAATAAGCAAAAAGATTAAGATTTTAAACTTGCGGGTAAAAAATTCACGGTTTTTTGGCTTGTGCCTCGTTAGCGGTAACAATCCAATGTCGTAAACCTAGAGAAATGACACTCCTTCCCGTGGCGGATCCAGGGGTGGTTCCGAGGGCTCCATTGAACTTGATAAGATACATTAAATGAATGAACAGATCAAGTCCAATATCAACTTTGAACCACTGTTTCATGGTCACTCAAGCAAATTCTGGAAAGGTTATTCAAAGAAGCCCCATGAATCTGAATACTTTTCCCCATTGGTCGGCATTCTGTACCTGCAGATGGTCAAACATCATAAAATACTCGACAGTTTTTCTTGTGACCACCTGCGCAACCAAATGCACAGTTGTTACCTTATAATTTTTTTAAATTTCCTGTTTAAACTTCATAAAATGAGTAACTTGTCCTCTTGTTTGTCAGGCCTGCAAATGGTGAAAACCATGACATGGAAAAGTTCCCTCCAAATACTTCTTGTAGGTTTTCATACCTGATACAAAAAAGTAGCTTATTAAAGGACATAGTTACAATATATATGGGTAGCATGGCTGACGTTTACTGCTAATGTGTTGTCTTTTACCACTGTGGTTCCAAAGGTTCGTATCACAGGTTCGAGCCATGCGGTGACCATATGAGAAATGTACAGTACATGTGCAATATTTTACTTCGAAACACGGGGAGTGGTTGCCCAATTCTCCCGAGCCAGGGGCCAGGGGCTCATGTTTAAAGCGTTCGAAGGTGCACCCTTTACCCCCTCAAACTATCAGTGCTCCTTATTACGGGTATTTAAAGCTAAAGCTACACAGAACAGAGAGAAGTCGAAGCAGACGTGGAGATCTTGAGAATCGAACCGTGGACCTCTAGCTCCGAAGGCCGCGCACTAACCAACTGAGCTACGCCTGCTCCTTGGAATTTGTTTGATGTGTTGTTCTCTCCTGTGCTACAAGGGTTTTTCTCCAGGCTCTCTAGTTCCCTCCTTTCGTAAAAATCAACATGTGAGTGGGCATTGTGTGCATAGGATATTGAATGTAGTGGTAGTGTGTGTGAGTGAAAAGTGTCCCCAATTGGTGAGAAAGCACTAGAAGGACTAGACACTTAAATAAAAGAGAGAAAGAGAAAGAGAAAGAGAAAGAGAAAGAGAAAGAGAAAGAGAAAGAGAAAGAGAAAGAGAAAGAGAAAGAGAAAGAGAAAGAGAAAGAGAAAGAGAAAGAGAAAGAGAAAGAGAAAGAGAAAGAGAAAGAGAAAGAGAAAGAGAAAGAGAAAGAGAAAGAGAGAGAGAAAATATAATATATTCTATGGTTGGTTAAACTTATTGAATATTATATAAAATCTTACATTGTTTGTTTTCTAGCTCTTTTTTCATTCTTTAGATTTTCTATGCCCTGGAAGACAAATAGGTTAGAAGTTAAATTCTTTAGTATCAACTTTTCAATTCAAAAATATTTAATTTTTTAAATGCTAAGACACTGTAAATCTTCAAATAAGTCCCCCCCTCCCCCCCCAGCTGGGGGAGCGTCTTAGAGAGGGGCTTATGGGTTTAGTGACTCGACTAAAGTATTACAATTATATCATTTTCCTCTATATCATGGTTCAAACTTTGGACAGGGGTAATGACTGTCTCATATAGAGGCTTTGCACCATCACATGATGGCAGCCATGACAGGGGGCAGGAATAATTGAATTTGGTCTAATGTGATATACATGAGAAAGAATTCAGTTTCCCAGAGAGAAATACTCCATTGTTCCTGCCTCCTGTCATGGCTGCCATCTATATAGATATTTTAATGATATTAAATGCATCGTTCGAGTTATTTTCAACATATTGATTCACTTGTGTGAGGGAGGCTTAAAAGAAGGAGGGTTTTGTAAATTTCTTCCTCTATAGAGCATGGGCTATTATAGAGGGGGCTTATTTGAGATGGGAGTAATTAGAGGATTTAAGGTACATAGATACAAATATGTAGGGGTTTCTTACTGTTTCATCTCTTGCTACAGAGGTCACCTGAGAGCAAAACATGACAAGTGTGAAAATACCAAACAGGAGTCCTTCAAAAACTAGGAAAATGATGAGTAGAATTGAAGATGGCATGGGAACTCCTGTACAACCTAAAAAAAACATAAGGCATTGAACATACAAAACATCTGGGTAAACATTGACTCTAGAAATAGTTTCTATGGAGAGCTGCCCAAACAGACACTATTAACAGACCCTGTCCACACAGACACTATTAACAGACCCTGTCCACACAGACACTATTAACAGACCCTGTCCACACAGACACTATTAACAGACCCTGTCCACACAGACACCATTAACAGACCCTGTCCACAGACACTATTAACAGACCCTGTCAACACAGACACCATTAACAGACCCTGTCCACACAGACACTATTAACAGACCATGTCCACACAGACACTATTAACAGACCCTGTCCACACAGACTCTATTAACAGACCCTGTCCACACAGACACCATTAACAGACCCTGTCCACACAGACACTATTAACAGACCCTGTCCACACAGACACTATTAACAGACCCTGTCCACACAGACACTATTAACAGACCCTGTCCACACAGACACTAAGAATACAGGTGTCTTCTCAATTCCTGTGGGGGGCTGTTACTCCTAAACATTCTGTAAGGGGATGCTCCCCCCAGACTCTCAATCCCTTACCCTTTTATATACCAAATTTTGGCAAAAAGGTACCCCTTTCATATACCTTAATTTTGAAGAAGCAGGCCAGATAATGATCTATCAAATGCCAAGTAAAGGGAAGTGCAAGTTTGGCTTCATTTCCTTGAATAATAATTTTAGCTTCCTCTTCCTTTTTTGTACCTAAACTCACGAATCAACCCTTATCAATCTATACCTCTGGCCTGAAAAAGGTACCTCATTTGGGTGGAGCACCCATATAGGACTCAATTCCATAATGTCTTAGGATTGTAAGTTACTTGAATGTATTATCCCTAGGATATCCCTGCAATAATCCATTAGTCTTAAGGAATGACAACATGTTTCTTTAGCTAGACACACATATAATGGTTCTTACTTATCCAATCCTTGTCTGAACACAAAAGCACTTGTCTAACTGCCAGCATCAGAGCATATATAGATATTGTAAAAATGTATAACTGAAATTAAAAGATCAGATTTAATAACTGTTTCAAAGTCAAAACTCTAACCCTACTAAGCATGGAAAGACCCAGAATGAAATTACTACAACACACTCTCCATTGCCCGATTTCAAGTCGAGAGTGGCTGGGTACAAGTTCCTAAATTGTGACAATGACAACACAAAACCCACATACTCAAAGAGAGCACATCAAGTGCAAAATACAAAAGTACAAAATTCAGAAGAAAATAGAAAATACAGCCAATCAGAATACAGAAAAGGTGTTGGATATTCGTTGGTATTTTACTCTTCCTTCCCATCATGCACTGCGCATTGAATTTACGCATTTGTATTTTCTATGATGTGGGATAAAATGGTTATACAATGGTTTCATGTGGCATACCGTGGATATCCCACTCGTCACTTGTATTTTCTTATTATACACACTCGCCTAAAGGCTTGTATGTATACTAGAAACTACAAGTGACTCGTGGGATATATAGAGATTATCACATGTTAAGAGCCTGATATCGTTTTTATGCACGAGTTTCCCGTCATATCGCGAACAAGCGAGTCCACGAGTGAGTGAGCGATATGATACGGAAAACGAGTAAATAAAAATGATATCAGCTCTTAACATGTAATAATTTGTTTATTACACATTAAGGGTCGATTATATATTATTATATATCGCGAGATTTTATTGGACAGTTTGCCGTGAAGTGATATCGTATCACTTCACTGATATGGTTTTTATTCCAGGCTTTATTTCACAGATATCGACCCTAAATGTGTAATAATCACTGGTATGCCACTCCAAACCATTGTTAACTACTACATACCTTCAAAGGTAAATAATTACACCTGTTTTGCAAAAATAATTTATTTTATTTTATATCTTTATATCACAACAGTCTTGCAATAGACCAATTATTTAGCTATGGTTAACTTAACGTTTTCTCAATTCAGATCCCTAGAGTATCATTTCTTTGTTTAACGGTTGTACATGAGAAGACACATGAATATGGATACAACTCAAACAAAGAATCTTATTCTCATGGGAACTGAATTAGGAAAATATTACGCCCAAGCTAAATCGGTCTATTAGGTGTAAACAAGACAAAAATGTGAAAGGAAAATCTAAACTTACTGTGAATAGTATAAAAAATTTTTGATTATCTTCTCCAACACAGTTGTTAATCCTAAGATAATAAAACAGTATGTATTAGTGTGTTAAACTCATTGTTTTGATCATTAAGGACCATCTACTTGAGTGATGATGGCACTGGAGTCAAGTATCCTGAAAACCTCAGGAAGTTGTCATGCTGATCATTAAAAATACTGAGGATGTTATACACCGATTCTAAAAAATGGCGATTCTTCACTTTTCTATTTAAACTTTGTCAATCAAATATTTTATCAGTATATCACTTTTACATGAAAAAAAGTTTGTGAACAGGGAAAGTTTCAATGCCGTGGCATTTTTTTTCTTTTAATTTATTATGGAATGAATTTACAGATAGAAGTACCAGATTTTGCTGATCCATACTGACTAGCCTCGCTTTGGTGTCATTTACACACTTTGCACTGCAGTAACTCCTAAAATAATCACTTTTTTGTCCCAGATTTTTCACAGAGTCCTTATTTACTTATTTTCTTACCATTTCATGTTTTATTTTTCTTGAGGAATGAAATTTAGAAAATACGTAAATTAGAAGCGGCCATTTTTTGAATGGGTCTATACTCCTTTTAAAACTCAAATAGACCCTTTTCGAATATGGCGTCTATGACGTCAAACGAGGAGAATGAGAATGTCTGGGATGTCTAAACCCAATGATTTCCACTAGCAGCATCCAGGACTGGAATGCCATGGATTTCAAAACACAATCATTATCACTCATGACATCCGGGACATGCTCGGACTCCTCGTTTGATGTCATAGATGCCATATTCGAAAAGGGTCTATTCTCTACTTTCACATTGGCTAACCGTTTCAATACATTGGGATTTTTGGGGGGTAACCAGGGTAAAAATTGCATGTAATATGATGAAGGCTGATCAGAAGATGTAAGTTGTAAATGCATCCTATGTTATTTAAAGATGTATAAGAAACACCCCAAAACATAAAAGAAAGAATTTTGGATGGATGGATGGATGGATGGATGGATGGATGGATGGATGGATGGATGGATGGATGGATGGATGGATGGATGGATGGATGGATGGATGGATGGATGGATGGATGGATGGATGGATGGATGGATGGATGGATGGATGGATGGATGGATGGATGGATGGATGGATGGATGGATGGATGGATGGATGGATGGATGGATGGATGGATGGATGGATGGATGGATGGATGGATGGATGGATGGATGGATGGATGGATGGATGGATGGATGGATGGATGGATGGATGGATGGATGGATGGATGGATGGATGGATGGATGGATGAAATAATGTAGTAAATAAATAAATTTATTTATATATAATGATGGTATTTACCACGGGCAATGATGATCCATTCTCCTAGAAAATGCAAAACAAAAGAGAGTGTTAGATGATAATTCTGTTATTGCAAAATTGGGTTATAAAACTTGAATACTAGCATGAACTTCCACTGAGTCTAGAGGTGCTGAAGGAAACAAAAACGTGAAAACAGCTGTGACCATAACTGTGGCCAATATTAGCCCTTTCAGAATTGCAGAACACATTGTATCATGGCGCTGTTTTAGGGGACAATTTTATACTTATATGGTATATTTTTCACTTTCTGATAATTAAAGGTAGTGGGAAACCTTAATTGTTAAGTTATTCTAGAATCTTGATGCACAAAATGTCAATTTACTGATGAAGTGTCCCTCAAAACAACCCCATAATGTAAGGCATTTCTACAACTCTGGAAGAGCTAATATTTCTAGTGTGCTGTTAAGATTTAATGTGTTTGTCTGTAATAAATATGCAGTGTTCATTATTCATAATACAACATTTTATGTATACTCTCTTCATGTCTAAAATATAAACTTGCACTATTAATAGGGAAATAAACAATAAGTATAAAGGAAAGAAGAAAGAAAGGAAGGAAGGATGGAAGGAAGGAAGAAAGAGATAAAAAAAGTATGAAAAAGGAAAGAAAGAGAGAGAGAGAGAAAGAAAGAAAGAAAAAAGGATCGAAGGAGAGAAAAAGAAAAAGAAAAAGAAAGAAAAAAGGATTGAAGGAAGGAATGAAGAAAGAAACACAGAAAGAGGGAAAGAAAGAAAGAGAGAAGCAAAGAAAGAGAGAAAGAAAGAAAGAAAGAAAGAAAGAAAGAAAGAAAGAAAGAAAGAAAGAAAGAAAGAAAGAAAGAAAGAAAGAAAGAAAGAAAGGAAGGAAGAAAGAAAGAAAGAAAGAAAGAAAGAAAGAAAGAAAGAAAGAAAGGAAGAAAGAAAGAAAGAGAGAAAGAAAGAGAGAAAGAAAGGAAGAAAGAGAGAAAGAAAGGAAGAAAGAGAGAAAGAAAGGAAGAAAGAGAGAAAGAAAGGAAGAAAGAAAGAAAGAGAGAGCAAAAGGAAGAAAAAGGGATCGATGGAAGGATAAAAGGAAGAAGGGAGGTAGAGAAAAAAAGAATGAGAAAAAGGAAGAAAGAAGGAAGGGAAAGAAGGGGTATGAACCTTGAAAACCCTTGCAAAAAAACAACAAGCCCATCAGGTCAAACACATCAAAAATATAACCTGTATTTATTTGATTCAGTAACATCAATCAATCTTCTATATTTTAATATGAGTTATGCTAAGTGAAACAAGGCCCTTTTCAAATCCCCATTGTTGTATCTGTACTGTATCTGCATTAATTTACAAAGATATATGTGGTTTTAAAATTACTAGTTATTGAAGTTATTGAAATGAATTTTACCTTATACATCGCTGGCATGTACTGCAACAGAAATACAATTAAATGGTGAATAAAAACAACTACCGGTATTAAGCTAGAAAGTAGTGTAAAATATTAATTATTAAAAGGAAAAAATGACAGTGGTATAAATATATGGATGAAGAGTAAATTTTATAAAGAGTTTAACACTATATGGAACTAAACTAATGGCCATTAATGGCTGTCTTGAAAATTACATCAAAATTGAGGAGGATGTCTGCAGATGGGGATTTAACGTATTTATATAGGTTCATCAGTAGTAATAAAGAGCAGACAGATATAAGACATTTATAAAAATATATCTAACACTACAATATATTAAAGTGTATATGACATGAAGTTTTTTTGCTCATTTCTAGAAGTATGTTAGGTGTTGAATTCAATTTTGATATCAAAGTCATGATTAAAAGAACCAAGTGGAATCATAAGGAAAATGAATAGCTTTGCCTATATGAAACACTCGTAAATAACTCGAAACACACAATAAGTGTATGGGTTATTCTTGTGGCTGTTAATCTGCAATTAGTAGACTTTTTTCTCTTCAGAAATTTCATTAGCATTTATGCAAATATTGCAGCCAATTCCATGGTTGCCATGATAATTGAATCACAAAATTTTCTGACTTTTCCCTGACTAAAATTTGATTTTCCCTGACCCGAAAATTTAGATATTCTATGTTTTAAATTTAGCCTAAGTGTAGCTAGGTGTTTTCTGTGTGTTCCCTGTTTTGAGCAGATGACAATGATATAAAACCATCATACCAGCTAGGAGGGACCATACATTTTCGAGTACTGTGTGAACCATAAAATTCCCTGACTTTTCCCTGATTTTTAATCTGCAATATCTATTTTCCTGACTGAAAGTAGAATTCCCTGACTTTCCAGACTTTTCCCTGGCCTGTGACAACCATGAATTATTATGTTCAATCAACTCACAACAGTCTTTGCCAATTAATAATTATTATTAATAGAAGCCAATTGTCAAGAAGTTGTAAATATAGCAGAAACATAAAAAAAGAATAAAGCAGAAAAATTCATGGCTTACCTGCAGTGATGTGCTCTTTCTAATTTAATACATTCACACCGTGTACACCGTAGTACTGTCTGCCCTTCAGCTAATCGTAGCTTCTTTATATTTTCTGCAGTACAGTTACCTAGGGGTATTGTTCCCTATAATAAATAAAATAATATGCAAATTTTTATTAATTTATTAATATATATGCATGAGCATCTCGTACTGATGATGTGTGATGCATGATGATGATGATGATGATGATCATGTGTAGTTAACTTGCCAAAGCAAGAAAACACAAGCAAGTGGCAAAGGCAATGCAAACAGTGATGGCATAGCAAACCATGTGGCCAAGCAACAGCTATTGAGCATGTGGAATTAGGGGCTATTATACTGCTGACAAGCTATCATGGAGGAAATTGGAAATACCAAGAAGGGGCGGGGTCAGTGAAGAAACAAAATCACAAGGTTTGTAAGGAAGAAAATTGAAAATACCAAGAAGGGGCGGGGTCAGTGAAGAAACAAAATTACAAGGTTTGTACGGAAGAAAATTGGAAATTCCAGAGGGGTGGGGGGATCCTTTTCCATCCTCCATGGTGGGGTATTTAATTTGTATGGGAGCATGGGTGGCGTAGCAGTGAGAGGGCTAACCTCTAATCAATGTGACCTGGGTTTGAGTCCCGCTGGGCTCAGTGTCATATGTGAGTATCAGAGTTGTTTGTTGGTTCTCTACTGTGCTTCAAGGGTTTTTCTCAGAGTTCTCCAGTTTTCCTCCCTCCTCAAAAATCAACTTCTAAATTCCAAATTAGAATCCACTCTGTGGAATCCAGTGTTAATTCTATTAAATATTTAGATGTATGTAAAACTCTTTTCTGTCCTGTTTATGTTACAACAAAGCCTAAACAGTAACATCTACTTTGTTGGTTTGTTAAAACATATATACCATTCATCACTAAATAATAAATATGGAAAGTCTATATTTTCAAAAGAAAGATACTTATTCATTTGTATCACAATTGGCAGTCACTTGTAGAGGACTGTTATTTTTCTGTATAATTTTCTTCTAGAAAATCATCATTTATATCATAAACAGGATATTTTGAAATCAAAATATGAGTTTGTTGTTAAATAATTCTTTAATCTTCAGCAAAACAAATTATATTTAAACCAATAAGGTCCATAAAAACTTATTTCGATAGACTTGTTTAGCTCGAGTGGTTTTTTTTCCCCATTTCAAACCCAAATTATTTCCTTGAGAAGAAATTCTTTGTTTAAGCCTGGTTCATATTGACATAGCGCCTCAAGTATTAATGTAAACAATGATATCAAACTTATAGGGGTGCCATATAGTCTGAAATGGGAAATTTTTATGACCAGACTGAAAAGATATATACATTGAATATTCACCAACTAAAAACTATTGAAAATCAAATAACTAATTCTAGAAAACAAATTATTTGGAATTAAAGAGGTCATTGATGTTGACATTTGAAATAAGGAAAATGCACAGTGGGAAGCTTGCTCGTTTGTATGACTAATAGTTTTTATTTCTTTCAAATTACTTTATCCATTGCTTTTATGTTTTGAAATTATTTAGGGGTTTGAGGGTTTCATCGCAGGATTATTATAATTTAGCATGGGTGAAACACAAACCCTTGAAATTCAATACCACAAGAATACAATGACAAACTCAAGTGATAATTTTTTTCATGAGTGGAAAATTAATTTTAAGATGAGAAAAAAATAAAAATTTATGGTTTCATAATTTACTTTTTTCATTCACTTTTTATCAAAATTAACAAAACAAAAAACGAATAAAACTTTCTTAGCAATTCAGTTTAAAGTAGAGATAAAAATAAATATCAAAGCAGAATATATTTTTCATATATTTTTCCATTTTTGTGAGAAAAAAAACCAACTCAGACATCCTGACTCTGTTATTTATCATTTTCTGAAAGTCTTAAGGAAAGAACATTCTAAAAGATATTTTCGAATGTTAACATGATTTATGAACCAACAATGAAAGGCAAAGTTAAAACAAAAACAAGAAAAAGCTGAAAACAGAAACATCTGCTTCCATTGCTTAAGGGAAATAATCTTGGCATCTCAAGAAAGTGTACATAAAATTGAAAAAGAAAAACAATAAAATAGCCAATGATCTTGGGCAGCATGCTTCTAATCTCGAGTTTAATCTGTAAGTGAAGTAGGATAATTTCGCTTACTGATTAAAATCACTGGGTGGATCTACAATCTACTTCCTCTTTGTTGTGTATATCATGCAGTTTATTAGCAAAAACAAATTTTCTTACTCAAAAAAAACCAATGCTAAAAGCCTTTCTTTTAAAAAATTGGAGCTTTTTATAAAGCAATTAATAATTGAAGATACTAAATTAGCTTTATTTATAAGTTTTTTTATACCAACTTTCCTAGAATACGAAAGTTTTCCTTACATGTTTTTGTGTCAAAAAATTAGGATTAAAAAAAATGAAAATTAGGGTTATTTTGATAGGTGAAGATTAGATAGCAAAGAAAACAGATAGAAGTATAAATAAAGAACTCACCGGGTCCGTAAGCATTGCCCTGACGTGTGCTACAACGGCTAAAATCGATAAATAGGTGAAGAGTACAGCATGAAGAAGACCCATACCGGCTAACGGAATTTCAGGTAGTAACATGACAAAAACCACCACTATTTCGGAATATGCTACAAGAAGGTAGGTGAAGATGGCACAGCCGATACCTACGCCGTCTGATACGAACCAGGAGCACTGACAGCAGACCGATTTTGGCCGCATTTTGGAATTTTTTTGAGCGTACTTTTAGTAAATTCTAACTCCCCGCCATCTTGTAGTGTGTGTATTCGAGAACACTTGACCAAGTGTGTGCGCCTGCGTTTCATTATGTTAGCGGTGGAAACTCATCGGTACTTCTTCGGACACCGGTTTCTTTACGGCATGTTAGCGAATGATACACGAAGATCAAACGAACAAACTTCGGATAACATCCGGGATATTGTTAGTAATCAGATGGTATCGACCTCTAGTGTCACCAAGGCAACCGTCGAAAAAGATTTAGTTTTTGTTATGATCTTTAACAATTTTCAGCTGTTTTTTTCCTATTTTTCTTCATAAAAATGCCTGAACCTGTGTCAGAAGTTCCTAAGGTAGATGAAAAAGTTAACGAGGAAGGTGAAAATCTAGAGAAAGATGAGAAAACGACTGAAAAAAGTATTGAAAATGAAGATGTCGTTGGGAAGGCTAACGTGAAAATGGCTCCTCACGATGTAATGAGGAATGAACCAATCTTAACTAACTTGATTGTGGAGAGTTATGAAGGAGAGAAAGACGAGAGAGGCTTTTTTCATGGTGTAGGAACAGCGTACTTCAAGGGAGGACACATCTACACTGGGTCTTTTGTGGATGGCAAGATGGATGGCCAAGGGAAGTATGTCTGGGATAATGGGATTATCTATGAAGGGGATTTCAAAGAGAATAGGATAGAAGGGACAGGAAAATATACTTGGCAAGATAATAGTGTTTATGAAGGAGAGGTCTTCAATGGGCTTCGACATGGCCAAGGAACATTTTACTGTGGATGTCTACCAAGTGTTTACACAGGGGAATGGAATCATGGGAAAAGGCACGGAAGAGGGCATTTGAGATATGACGAGGAAGGGAGATCTGAATATGATGGACATTGGTTCAACAACAATAGGCATGGACATGGGGTACGAAGATATGCATCTGGTAATGAATACAATGGAGACTGGAAGGATAATCTGCGGCATGGCGATGGGGTCATGCACTGGTCTGATAGGGAGCAAGTACAGACTTACAAAGGCCAATGGGAATATGGCATGCAGCATGGGCATGGTGAGCACTCATGTTATCTGAAAAGAATCCCTGGATCTCAGTATCCACTAAGGAATTATTATGTTGGTGAGTGGTGCAATGGGCTGCGGCAAGGCTATGGTACATTCACATATGCATCAGGTGCAAAGTATATTGGAGAATGGATGAACAACATGAAGCATGGCAAAGGGAGATACATATTTAAGAATGGTCATGTCTTTGAAGGTAATAACCATAACAACAACAACAATAATAATATTAATTGCTGCAAGCGCAGTGAGCAGCAACACTAATCTTGCAGGCGCGGGTTCCCTGTGGAATCCATAATTAACTGTGCTGAATAGCAATCTAAGGATTTGTTTTTTGCAAGATGATTTTCGGTGCCTTAGTGCTTGTGGTCTTCAGCGACTTTGAACCATTATTATGTAAGGTTCATGAGTGTGCTGTCAACCTCAGCAGCATTGTGAAGTATTGAGGACGCAGATCCAAAACAATGGCACACATTTAAAAAACGTTTTTCAAGTAGTTTGTAATAATTAATTGGCCTATCAATTTTAATCTACAAAGTCTAATTTTTCTGCACTGAAAATATACCACAATGTGACATGTCAAGAACATGACTTTCATTCTTTAAATTAGAACTTAATGCATTGCTTTAATCTGTTCATGGACCTTGATCACACAGTACCGTGTTTATTCCCATGAGAATGTAAAAGAAATCACTTTAAATCCTTGAAACTAACTTGTAATGTTTTGTTTTCCCCAGGGAACTTTGAACAAGACCACATGCTAGAATTCCCTGAATTCAACCCCTCTGGCATGACCACCCCAGAGATTACTAGCTCCGGTATTCCAACGCGCCCTCTGACTCCACTGAGGAGTGCCACACCCTTCATCCCCAGTGATAGCTCCACTCTTGGCATCAACAACCCTCTGAGTATCAAGATAGATCACCTCTTTGATGACCTTGAAATGTACCTTGATGAACGCCAGGAAGAATTACAGGCTGTTACAAATGTGATACTCAGACATATGAGCAAACTGAAGCAGATCTACACCTTCTATAGTGGCCTTGGACAAGAGTATTCCACAGATAATACATTTGCTATGACGAGAATGCAGTTCTGGAGGTTCCTTAAGGACTGTAAGATACATCATCATGGAGTAACGCTAGTAGAAATGGATCGTTTTGTCAGCACCAGTGAGAGGACTCCTAACATCCATGAGCCACAACACAAAGTACTTCTAAGAGACTTTATCAACTCTATCATAATGATTGGCTACCATGTATTCCATGAGCAGAGGCACAAGAAAGGGGCAGTTTTTGCCGAATGTACCTCACAAATAATATCTCAAAATATCCTCGACAATGCATGCAATGTACAGGGGAGTTTATTCCCCAGTGCGACCAAAGCAGAACAAGCCAGCAAGTACATAGAAAAGTCCTGGGACATCTTTAATGGTTTATGCATCCCTAATAAATTTGCTCCATATGAACCAGCATTCAAAGCCAGGCAATTCCTATTCATGTTGAATGAATTTAAGCTGTTCAATAATGCCCTCACTCCAAAAGAAGTGATTGGAATTTTGTCCAAGGACAATCCACATCTTGCTCAGGCAGATTTCTGTAACCTTGAGCTAGAGATAACGTTCTTGGAGTTTTTTGAGGGGCTTATTGATTGCGCCTTGGTGTACGTGAATGACAGGATGATTATGAGTTCACATAGTGCCAAGCTGAGTCCTGAAGCAGCATCTATTAGATCTAGAAGTGCAGAATGCTTTTCTCCAATGACATCTAAACCTGGAGAATCTCCTGAGGAAGGTAATGCCTCTACCAAGGGGGGATGAGAAGGGTGGGGCACAGGCCTTGGTCTAACCTAACTTCCCATTGAGAACCCCTTCAAACTTATCAATACCCTGAAACAACCTCTGGGCTGATCTAAGTCAGGGCATGGCTAACTCACAGATAGAACCCTGAAACAACCTCTGGGCTGATCTAAGTCAGGGCACGGCTAACTCACAGATCGAACCCTGAAACAACCTCTGGGCTGATCTAAGTCAGGGCACGACTAACTCACAGATCAAACCCTGAAACAACCTCTGGGCTGATCTAAGTCAGGGCATGGCTAACTCACAGATCAAACCCTGAAACAACCTCTGGGCTGATCTAAGTCAGGGCATGACTAACTAACAGATCAAACCCTGAAACAACCTCTGGGCTGATCTAAGTCAGGGCATGGCTAACTCACAGATCAAACCCTGAAACAACCTCTGGGCTGATCTAAGTCAGGGCATGGCTAACTCACAGATAGAACCCTGAAAGAACCTCTGGGCTGATCTAAGTCAGGGCATGACTAACTCACAGATCAAACCCTGAAACAACCTCTGGGCTGATCTAAGTCAGGGCATGGCTAACTCACAGATAGAACCCTGAAACAACCTCTGGGCTGATCTAAGTCAGGGCATGACTAACTCACAGATCAAACCCTGAAACAACCTCTGGGCTGATCTAAGTCAGGGCATGGCTAACTCACAGATCAAACCCTGAAACAACCTCTGGGCTGATCTAAGTCAGGGCACGGCTAACTCACAGATCAAACCCTGAATTTAGCATGTGGTAGGTTTTATGGAGGGTGGAAAACCAGAGAACCTGGAGAAAAACCCTTGAATCAAGGGAGAGACATAACAAACTCTACTCACATGAGATGCAAACCTGAGAGGTAGAGTTGATAGCACTGGCACTGAGCTACCCTTTATTCTCTTGAGGATTGTGCCCTACTCACATGAAATTCTAAAAATCACAACATACTCTTGTCAGACTCTCTCCTGATGTAGAAACTCCAATTCCCCAGGGGAATGAATGATGGGCTATGATGATATGCTTGATCTATGAAAATGTTGGTAGAATTTGCATGGGGTAGGCTTGACTGCAGTAGCTGCACGCTTTAATTGTTCAATTAAAGCATACAGTACAAGGTACCCCATGCATATTCTACCAACATTTCCATAAATCAAGAATCATAGTTTCAACAAAGCTTATTATTTCTATTTCAAAACATTTTTCTAGATGAAGAAAATGTAGTCGAGTCTGCAAATGGCAGTCCAGTGGCAAATGAGACTCCCATCAGATTTCAGCCTGGTTTGACAGACTCACCTGAACAAAAGCCAGCAACCAGAGAATCTGTAATTAAAACCCGTGAAGGACTTTCTAAAGAAGGTTTGTTTTTCTTACTGTATTTAGTTATCAAGAACAATAGCAGGTATCAGAGATACACTCCTTTGCCTTCAAACATTTGCCTTAAGTCATAGCATTTAAGTCAGTTTCCATACATTTACTGTATTGTTGACCCAAAAGCCTCGAATAGGCAATCTGCATCAAAGCTCACAAAGCACTCTGGGAAAGTGAGTTCTTTAAAAATGTAACAGGGAAATCAATGGAACTATCAGAAAAAAAATACTCTGTTATTTTCGTCTGCTGAAATCCTTTTATTTCCATAGAAAATGTCGTAGGAAAAATTGTCAGATGAATTTTTAGAGGAGCCAAAAAAGTGTAAAAACTCACTTTCCCATCATGCTTTGTGCTATAATTTCTAGCTCATGCACATTGGCTATTGAAACGATTGTTTGAAGGCAATGGAGTGTAAAGTTCTCGGGAAATTCTGGGTAACTAGGGAATGACATGCGATCTATAATGGAAAAACCTTACACCCAAGCTAAGAATCTATTGATTAATGGTTACAGGAAAGACCCCTGATGCCACACAGCAGCCAGGCTCTCAAGAAGAAGCAAAGCGCACTGCATCACAGCACTCAGCAGTAAACATGCAGCAACAGACAGCCAGTAAAACTGCTACGGCAGAATCAGAGACACCAGGTAAGCTGTCCAGACTAAGGGGTAAGCCCCAGATTTGTTGGGCAGGGGAAGCATGTGTCTGCTGCCAAATCAGTTTTGCTTTCTTTCCTTTTTAAGTGAAAACTCAAAAAGTAGGGGGAGCAGGCTGACTCAAAGAGGTAGATTTTTGTTAGGCCCTTTTTAAAAATTAAAAACCGTAAAAATTTTGGATAAATATTATGAAACAGTATGAATTCGGTACAAACATCTAGAAGTAGACACTAATTCCATTGTTATCTTTCGTTTCACTTTGACTGTTAGTCACTAATTATACACCAAATCAAAATAATTATGGTGACCAATTTGAATAACTATTGTTCTGGACTGACAAGCTACAATCTTGGACAAAAAGGGTTGAGAATTTTTTGATATCAAAAAAATGGAATTTTCCTCATAAAATATTATCTAAACTGAAATTCCCCCTCCCCCCAGCACAATGTTGGTTCCATTGGCTAGCACAGTTCCCTCTCCACAGACCCAACATTGTTCTGGGGGGAGGGGGTCGTTGGAGAGGGATTTAACTGTGTTTTACACAATATATCCTTACAAACTCAAAAATTTTCAACCATTTTGTCCAAGATTGTAGCCTCTCATACATGTAAAAAACGATTTCCACATGAACACCAGGCTAGTTAGCTCAGTTAGCCCAGAACAATAGTTATTCAAATTGGCCACCATATTTCGATTCGCTGTATATAACTTCATTAATTTTTTTTCATGGTCTTCATAAAATAACACCATTCTTTTGTCGTCATGAATGTCTTTATTGATATGAAATAACAATAATTTAATAACTTACCCAAATATGAATTCAAAACGTGTTCAACGTGAGAGCTAAAGTGTGTTTCACACTAGTGTCGTAATCGGAAGCGATATAGGCAGTCTCAGTAGCATACTGCTCATTATAAATGTTTTTTCACTAGGTGATAAATGCAATCTCACGTCTGCCTATGTTGCTTCCAATTACGATTATGATGCTAGTGTGAACCAGGCTTAGGAGAGGGCCAGGACACACCAAGCTATAAGTCATTGGCATGTGGCACAGTTTCAAGTTTGACATATTCTTTCCCATATTCTTTAGCCTCTAACAAGGTTCTCAGGGGGAGGGGAAAGCAGAGGGCCTGTAAACATCCTTTAGAGAAAGTCATTCCTCCCCCAAAGTTGTTATTCATATTATGGTCAAAAAAAGTCACTACAAAGGGACGTTTGTCAACACAGGTGTCACAGCAGTGAGCATTTGAGCATAAAACCCTTCTGACAAGGAAGAGAAAATGCATCAAAAAACTTAGTGCATCTTTGACTGATAAACGTTTTTACCAGACAAGTGCACTTTTCTGATGGCCTGTCAAGTTTTGTTGACTAGGTCTAGCAACTGAGATTAGGATGGGTTACGATGTTGACCTTATCCTAAAGCGGTTTTTAAAATTTTTTTTCTTTCCCAGGTGCAGGCCTCGGAGCAGTTGCAGAGAACAATGCAGATGAAGAGGACCAAAGCCCAAGCCCTGAAGTAATCCCAAGTTCTCCTCAGTTGGATCATCAGTCAACTAATATCTGGGCAACACAGTTGAGCATCTTTTTTGACAAATTCTTTGGTACTGCTGATAGACTAGAAATGATAAAGAAAGTGGCACAGAAATCTAAAGGAAAACATTAGAGTGCATTAACAAACATAATGAATATTACCTCTCCCTGGTATGGTACCAATGTGACTAGTACTGGTGGTGATGCTGGTCTACTGTTAGTAGGGACCTTAAACATTGTCAAGCAACAAGGACAGGGATGTCAAGCAACAAGGACAGGGATGCCAAAACGAGGATGCAAACACGTTTTCAAAATGTTTTTTTTTTTGTGCATGTGCCCTGTCGTCCTCACTAGAATGTCAGTTAGTGTTTTTTACATCCTAGAGATCTAGAGAAAGACAATGCCAAGGATAACACGTGCATGAAAATACCATTTTGAAAATATGCTCACATTGTTTCAGCATCCCTTATGCTCAAGGTCCCTAGTAATTAACTACAGCAAAGAATGTTTACATCTTTACTACTAGGCTCATATTACCAATAGTATTGGATATTTGATTTTTCATATGGATAAATCCTAATAGTATGCAAGACAAATATCCAGTGTTGTCATAAGTTAATTTCAGTTTTAACTTGCAGTTGAGAGTGTTATTGTAAATAATCATATTAATTCTTAGGAAGAGTTGTCCATTTAGAACTTAAGTATTTCCTTCTTGAAGGCTTGAAAATATTGTACAATTGTTTTTTTATCCAAAAATACATAATTTATTATACCCTTCATATTTTTGTATCTTGGAATGTAATGAAAATAAAAATTCATTAGTCTAAGATTGGGTTTTAATATAAAATGAGACCGTATGTCATGTAATCAGGGGCAGAGAAATCCTTTGTGTAACGAATCTAGTAAGGAGCAGACGTAGCTCAGTTGGTTAGTGCGCGGCCTTCGGAGCTAGAGGTCCAAGATTCGATCCTCAGGATCTCCACGTCTGTTTCGACTTCTTTCTAATCTGTGTAGCTTCAGTTTTGAATAATCTTAAAACAGAGCAGTGATGGAGAGAGGGGGTAAAGTGCGCACTGTCGGCTTCCATTGATAGCAGCCACGTAGCTGAAGGAACTACCGACGTTACTTTTTTACTTATAGTTACTTTTTTAAATATCAGCTAGTATTTCAGTATTATTATGCTAGTATTTGAATGTTCTGCAAAATATTTGATATTTCTGGGTTTCATTCAGCTAATAAAAGTCTTTGAATTTCATTATCTGCTTTAAATGGTTGCCAAACACTGACCACCATGTGCTGTCAGCCAGGAAGAATTCTATTGAAAACTTGCGATTTAAGTGATGAACATCTGCATGAGACAGGAAATGATGTCAAGTGAAAGCAAGCGATTAGAGATTAATGGTATCAATGCAGTCATTGTTCCAGAGATGAATTTATTTCTAGAAATACATAAACTCTTTTGAAAGAATAAGAAAGTCCTAATATTTGTCGTGGAATTGCTGTATTTTCCCCCAATTTTGCATGAACAGTCAAAGTCAAGATGTCAACATTGAAACTAAAAACCAGAATGCATATAAAAACAATATTGAGAAACTTAGGAAAGAAAATATATTTTATTTGGTCATCTACAAATGTACAATCATGGTCATTAGAAGTCCTTAAAAATCCTAACGTCTTCCAAAGTTGAGAACAGATTTTCAAAGAGAGTATGTTTCCTTAGTACTTTTAGTTTTGAACTTAGTGTAAGGTATTTCTAGTGGGTTTATCTTCCAAACATTAAAAGATACTGGCAACGAAATCTTTTTAAACTAAACTTTTGAAAATGGTTTTGCTGTTGTCGTAGATTAGAACAGCAATGTCGTAGCTTAGAACAGCAAACGTGTTCAAAAGATTTATTTTCCATTTCTTTACAGTTCTAAAATGTTATTCCCAAACATCTTGAAGACACTACAGGTCTCTTCATTGATGAGACGACCAGAGATTCTCTTGATTCCACCATGATGAGCGAGAGAACAGTTTTGAAAGTCTTCACAAATGTTCTGTGAGCCCAAATCCTTTGATTTCAAAAGAACAAACTTTTTATTTCTTGAGATTTCTTCATAACAATTTATCAAAGTTGATGTGAATAAACAGTTCTTTGTTCAATGTCTTAGCCAAGGATGAAATGAAAAGACAACTTGCAACATTTTGATTGACATGTTTGCTAGAACTGTGGATTACCATTGTTGACCACGGTAGCCTCTACCACCCCTTCCTCTACTTGCAAACTGTGGAGGGCCACCATACCCTCCTCGTGATGTGTGTGGACTACCACCTCTGCCACGAAAGTGTGGCTGGCCAGCTGCTCTACCTCTGCCATAGTAGGGTGGAGTGCGGTGATCTCCAGTGCTTTGGTCAACAGGGAAGTGCTTTCTGGGAGGCATAGCACTTGAAGGTGGCCCTACTTCATGTGACGGCACTTGAGGTTGCAAAGATAAGAGAGAGTGAGAGGGAGCACCACTACTCATCATTCCTGGTTGGTTTGGTGGCATACGTGAATGATGACCACCTCTCCCCCTAGGTGGTGGAGGATGTCCTCGTCCTCTAAACGACTGTGGTCCACTTCCTTTGTTATATGGAGGTGGTGGTGGTGGGACACGTCTTTGCCCTTGGATGACAGTAGAAATGTTTTTTACTTGTTCTTGAGGCTTTGGATCCTCTGTGTGTGTCCTAGGGGGATCTCCTAGTAATGCTGCAGAAGGTGGCCTAACATTGGTAGAGGCTGGAACTTGCTGTTGCGGTTCTTGAGTTCTCCTTTTTCCTTCTTGTGTTTCATTTTGGTTTTGAATCCTTGGTAATGGTTGAATCCCACCCCTTCCTGGATGCCTTTCCACAGCCTTTTGTGACAATTCCCTATCCACCTCAAGCTCTGTACTAGTATTTCTGTTACTATCACTGTCTTTACTTGTCTTTTGACTCTGTTGTCCTTGGTTTCTTCCCACTACTGGAATTGATTGGCTAATTCTCTCACTAGGTTTCACATTCTGATCAGTTCTTCCACTTCCCAGACCTGCACTCTCTGCTCCAGGAATTTCTTTTCTATCTGAAGATGGTATTCTTGAACTACCTGTAGAATGTGAGCTTGTTTCCTGGGCCTTTTGATCAGGATCCTGTCTAGTATCATTTTGTCGACTGGCCTGTCCATGCCATCTTTCCTGTTGTGCTTGTCCTCTGTTCTCCTGCAGTGGGAAACTAGTCCTTCCTCTTCCTTGTCCACTAGACCTTTCTCTTTCATCCTGGTTGAGTGTTTGTCTAGATTTATCACTTCTGTCTTTTCTTGGTATTTGTTCTTGCCTTGATTGCTGTTCTCTATGCATCCCACCTCTTGCTCTTTCTCTTCCTTGATTGTTTGAGCTTTCATCTTGATTTATTCCTGGTCTATCACGCGCAGAAGACCTAACATCTTGTTGCATTCTGCTTCTGTATGTCATGGGTTGGGCTTTATGCTCCAGCCTAGAATCCTTCTCACTCCCATCAACAGACCTATCACTACTTCTTGATCCAACACTTCCTCTATCATCCCGGCGGTCTGAGTCATGTGATAATGATCGTCTTTCTCTATGATAATCTCCTTTGTCATAGTCTCTTTCTCTATTTTCTGGTGGATAGTGTTGACATTCTCTTCCATAACCTTGCTCATCTTGCCTCCAGTCTGCGTCTCGTCTCTCTACTCTAGACCATCTTGAATTTTCATGTCTATCCTCATACCGTTCTTGCTCTACACTTCCTCTTATCACGTCTGATGAAGTTCTACTCTCAAAATCTTGTTCATCTGTTCTCCCATAATCAAACTGCTTCGTCTTGTCACTTTCAACTGAACTGACGCTTTCTTCTCTTCTCTGCCAGTCCCTCAGTCTTAGCCTTTCATAATCCAATAATCTGTTTCTTGCAAGTTCTTCTTCAGGATTGTCTCTGCTTTCATGATCATCTGCTTTATCAGTACTACTATGTGGACTTGCTTCTCTATTTTCTGTCAGCAACTTGTCTAGCTGGGAGGAGAAGGCAGACCCAGGACTGCTTTCAGGCAAAGCAGTTTCCTCAGATTGCTTTGCTCCAATAACAGAATGAAGCAGAGATGACTTTTCACGTACAAACAGTTCTATATGCTTCATACTCTTCACATGGAGTTCCTTGGCCATTGGTGATTCAATGTGACACTGGCATAACTTACAGAAGAAACGTTCAGGTCCAGATTTTGAAATACGTACAATGTATTCTGGACCAACGTGGTCATTATTAGCTGTGTTAGGATCACTTCTAATGAGGTGACTTGCAGGAGATGTTTCTGTTTTAGGCGGAGGTTTTAATGAAGTGCTATTCCCTTTTTTTAGTATAGATTTTAACGGCTTCTGTTCAGCAATGCTCCTTTCATTTATGCCAGGCTTTCTCTCTTGAGGATACTGCATTCTTGCTTCATCTGGTTTTCTTTGCTGTAGTTGTTGCCTTGGAAACTCATCTAGTTTTCTTTCCTGTGGAAATTG
This sequence comes from Anthopleura xanthogrammica, assembly GCA_964019055.1. Lineage (NCBI taxonomy): Eukaryota > Metazoa > Cnidaria > Anthozoa > Actiniaria > Actiniidae > Anthopleura > Anthopleura xanthogrammica. Next base: position 4,109,182 of record OZ025207.1, read on the forward strand.
TCTGTTTGGTTCGTCTTGCTGAAACTGTCTTATTGGTTCTTCAGGAAGCATCTCCCTCTGGGCCATCACAGCTGGTTTCTCTGCTGGTGGTTTCTGCAGCATCTGCACAAGGTTTATAGGATCCTTATCTAAAAGTTCCTGCTGATTCCATCCCTTGAGTCTTGCTAGTGCCGCAAGGTTCTTTCCAAGAGCTAGAACAATTTCACTTTCACTGATATCTCCTTCAGGTTTAGGTTCCTCTGTAGCTTGAACAGGAGCAACATACGTCTAAAGAAATAGAAATAAATAGTATAAATAATAACAAGGGGTAACACTCACTACGATTTTGTTGCCAAACACTGATCAAGGTAACAGTTACGACATGGAAATCGGCCAATAGATTTCAGTCAATCAAATACTAGAAGTATTGTATCGTATTATCTAGAGCGCACACAAGCAAACTAAAATTCTTGTACACAGCTACTGTAAATAACAAAGTTTAAGGTTTGAAAAGGTCTAACAAGAGACTAAACTAGTTCCTTAAAAAAGAAAGGAATTTTGTGTAGGTTTAGAATTGTCTGAAACAAATACTAGTAAAATAGTAATAATTTAAAATTTTGGTACATTAGGACCATGAGAAGGCACATGGGAAACTGGTACTTTACCAATATATTTGGTTAACAGAAATCTATAGACTGATTTCCATGCCGTTACTGCTGTATATCTCTATCAGCACATAGCAATGAAAACAGTGTTGATAGCCCATGGCTAACAAACCTGTGGTTCTGTGAGCTCTCTCCCTGCTAAGCTCTCTCCCTGCTGTACCATATAGTTAACATCTTGTAGTCCAGGGTTCTGTGGCTCTATGACAGCACCTTCAGTATACTGATACTCTGCATATCCCTGTCCTCCATCAGGGTATGAACCCTCGGCACCATACCACTGCTGTTCTGGTGCATCAACAGGATATTGTTCCCAGTGATTGTCAGAACCCATGTACTGTTCTCCTTGAACTTGACCTTGACCTTGAACTTGACCTTCCACTGGAAAATCAGTGGCTCTGTACTGGTAACTTCCATCAGCATCACCTAAGGCAAATCAAATACATCATCAAAACATTGAATTATTATGATTAGGTTTTACATTAGAGCAGATTTCATATGAGTGTGAAAAGTCACAGCACACAGCATGGTTACAGCGCAGCACAGACATAACATTTCTAATGTTTTCATACATGGCACAGCACTGACACAGTCATGGCAAGGCATGTTCCATGCTGTAAGTTTTTCATGGTTATACAAAAACTTGACTATAAAAAATTGCGATAAAATACTATATAACATGTTTAAAAAAACTAGATAAATATACAAACTGTGACATTTTAACTTAGCCTAAGTCATTATCAAGCATAGAAAAATGAAATAACGAGACTATATTATATACAAAAACTACTCTAGTAAAAACATGCTGGCAAATATATATATATATACCTGGATATTCTGTTCCATATGCTTCCTGCTCATATACTTCTGGATGTATTGCTGCTTGGGGTTCTCCTTCATAATAATATTGTTGTTCCTTGTCATAAAGCAATATAAAGTTCATCAGTCTTACAATTCATTTATTTTTGATATCAACACATTTGAAACCGTTTATGATTGTGGGTAGTGTCATACTTGTCTGCATAACCCAGGGGAGGGGGGGGGGGGGGCACTAACTTCTTCTCATTCATGATTGTAGAATGTGTTGACAGCTCTATAAGAACCATCTGTCAAGCTTACATACTCCATAAAGGCTCTGCACATCCATGTTATAATTTCAGTTCTACAAAATCTAATCTTTATTAGGCAATCAATAGACCTATTCAACTTGGGTATAACGTTTTTCAATTGCAGGCCACTTGCCCTTCCCTTGAGTATTGTTTCTCTGTTTACCAGAGAAGATAAATTAAATGGAGGAAATGAAAAAATCTTATAACCTGGACACACAGTGCAATAGCTCAAGACTCACTATCTACTTCTGCAACAATTATTGCATGTAAAAGATAGTCCCCTTCATAGTTCCCTGTGCCATCTTGAAAGGTAGCCATGCCTTTGCATCAAAGTGAGACTATTCTATTGTGTGAACATGTTCAAATTCACATGTTAATTTTCTGTGTGCCACTGACCGGATAGGATAGAATTTTTGTTGCAGGAAAATTAAAAAACCCCTATCACTCAAGGTGTGGTAATATGAGCAACAAAACCATGCAACTTGTCCCACAACATTGTTGCATTGCAAGTTGCAGACAGATGTTACTTGCATTACCAACCCATGCGCAGGGTGGTAATATGAGCCACATTCAATCTGCAACTTGCAACACAACAATGTTGAATGACAAGTTGCATGATTTTGTTGTTCGTATTACTGCAACTACAGCACTGTCTTTATTGCCTTGACCTTATTTCAGAAGGAAAGACAAGTGGTCATAAATGAGGAAACTAGACCCAAGCTGAATCTGTGTATCACCTACCTCAAAAGGATTTCCTTCAACATATCCTTCAGGTCCTTCATACCCTACAATATTTCCTTCTTGATCGTAATAGTAAAGGTACTCTTCTTCTTGATAACTATGGTAGACTCCATTCTCATCATACCAGCCTTGTTCTTGTCCTGTTTCCTCATAATACTGATACTCTCCTTCATGGTATTCTTGAGCCGTTTCATTATATCCTGGACCTGGATACCCCTCTTGATTATACTGCTCTAGCTGATCTGCTTTACTGGAGTCTACATGAGCTTGGCCTTCATCACCCAAAACTTTCTCCTGCTTTTCATTTCCCAAATTTTCTTGGTTAATTGATTCTTTATTCTTCTTTTCTTTTTTCTCCTTCTTTTCTTTCTTTCTTTTACTTTTTTCTTCTTTCTCTTTCCTTCTCTTTTCCTTTTTCTCTTTCCTTTGATCCTTGTCAGTTTTCTTTTCCTCTGTGGTATCTTTAGATTCTACGATTCTTTGATCCTCAACAACTTTCTTTTCTTCAACTTCTATATGTCTGGTTTCTTCCAATTTTTTCTGTCTTTGTTGTTCTTGCTTCTCTTCCTTCTTGGGACTTTCTTCTGGTGGCCCAACACGTTTCCACCCCCCTCTCTTTTTATTAACATCCTTTGTTCCCAACTTTGCATTGAAAACTTTATCGACTTCATTATCAAACTTATGCTTCTCTTCTTTCATTCTCTTCAGTTCCTTGGGATCAATCTTCTCTGGTTCTTCCTGTAAATCTTCTTCTTGGGTATCAAAGACAGGGTGTTTCTTAAGGGGTTGAAAACGCCCCTTACCCATAGGTATTCCTTTTGATATATTTGCGACTGATTTGGATACTGTCCGTGGAAGAAAGACATTAGAGAAAGCTGTTACTTTCAGGTCTTTCAGTGCGACAACAGCAGGTGAACTTGGATTTTCTTCTTGAGGCTTTTCATGGGTCTTTGTAGCATTTTCAGGTATTTTTCCTGTTGTTTTTCCTTTTCCTTGGTCACTTTGCTCCAGCTTTGGCTCCCGTACCTTAATATTTTTGCCTTTAACTGTTTCTGTATCTGTTTTTTCTTCTTTTTTGGGTTTCAACTGTACTTTTTGTTCTTGTTCTTTCTTTGTTTTAGCTTTGCTGTCAGTAGTTTTGGTTCCCCTTGTGTTAGGAGTACCTTTTGCTTTACTCTTTTTGGTATAATCCTCATCAAAACTCCAGCTTCGACTGCGTTCTTTTCTCTTCCTGCTCCTACTTCGACTACTGCTTTTGCTTCTGCTCCTAGCTCGATCTTTACTTTGCTTTTTATAGCTCCCTCTGCTTCTGCTACGACTCCTACTTCTTTTACGACTTCTGCTACTAATACTTCTACTATGACTTCTGCTTCTACTACGGCTCCTACTGCTGTAACTTTTGCTTCTACTCCTTCTCTTAGTTTGCTTTCTTCCTTTCCCTCTGTCTCGGCTGCGACTCCTACTTCTGCTATAACTTGATGAAGAGTAGCTACTTCTACTGCTGCTTCTTCTTCTACGTTTATTACTACTTCTACCACGGCTTCTACTACGGCTTCTACTCCTTGAGGAAGAGCTGCTTCGGCTACTACTTCTACTCCTGCCTCTTCTTCTGCTGGTACCTTCTTTGTTAAAGATGTGTCTTCCTCTAGATGGTACAAAGCCACCACGAATGAATCTTCCTCTGCTTCTCCCTCTACCTCTTCCTCTTATTCCTGGAGTAAAATCATTCTCACCTCTCCCTCTTCCACGTCCTCTAAAGCCTCCACGTCCTCTAAAGTTTCCACGCACTCCTCTACCTCTAAACCCTCTACCACCACGCATACCTCTAATAGATAAAGTAGAAGGATTTTCTTCTAATTTGCTTTTACTTGAAGGTCTCTCTTTGCTGTATTTCCCTTCTGGGGAACTACTATCTTGAACTTTTTTAGGCACCACACTTGGTTTCTTTGGTGGTAGGGATGGCCCATATGTTACTTCATCATCGCCGTTAGCATTTCCCACTTTTTTAGTTCCAACCATGCTGTCAATCACACTATCCCATCTTGACACCAACTGGCCCAGATTTTCACCTAAAATTTTCTTTCCTCCATCTGCGTTCTCCAATTTTTTGTGATTTCCTTCCTCTGTTCCTGTCACAATCCCATCAAACTGATTTGTAAGAATTGGCTTTGAAAGATCATTTAATTTTCTGAAATATTCTTCTTCTTCTTTGGGGAGTGCATTATCCCCAGTCTGTATACTCCGAAGATAGGCCAGTTCCTTCAGTGTTTCACTAATATCCATTTCTTCTGCTGGTTTATCAGTGTTCTTAGCGTTCTTAGCATTCTTAGATGCACTGTCACCAGAGAAAAATGGAAAACCAAGTTCAAAACTACTTGGTGCTTCTCCTTTGCCTTTTTTACTCTTACTCTTCACATCGTGTTTACTGTATCGGTCACTTTTTCCAGAGGAACTCTTGCCATCTTTGCCTTCTTTTCTCTTGCTATCTCGAAAATTATCTGGAGTTTTGCTTTTCGAATGATCTTCTTTGCTGTAACCAACCATGGAATCAAAAAAAGTTGAACCACTTTTTTTGGAATGCTTATCATCTTTCTTGGTAAGAGCATCAATTTTTCTTTGTCTTTCTATAAGAGAGCGTAGATCATCGCCATCATCTCCTACTGGGTCTGTATCAGATCTCTTGTGGGAGTAGTCAAACATCTCAACAGATATTCTGTTGTCATCGTATGATGGGTCCACAAGACTTAATGATGCTGAAGGATTTGGTTTACCAACATTTACCACCAAAGAACCTAAAGAATTCAAAAACAGGAATTAATAAGAATCATTCACTTTAAATATTATAGTTGAGAAGTCACACACAAAAACCATCCAAGCAAAGCGACAGGAGAACAAGGAAATTATGGTAATTTTTTTTGTTGCCAAACTTTTTGTGATCACTTAGCTAAGATATTCAAAACAGGCTGCAAATGACACTTCATTCCAAAACTTTAAAAATTTTCAAAATCTTAGTCAAGATTTTTATAGGATAATTTCTCAAGTGGTGCAGGCATACCTGTTTCATCATTTCCTGCAATAGTTCTTGAAAGTTTAGGTATTTTGTCTCTCAGATCTGAGGACTGAGCTTGGTTATTCTGATCAGAATCTTCTCTGGGTCTTTTTGGTAACTACGGCACAGAAGAACAAGAAATGGCAACATTTACAAAAATGTTAACAAATGGGAAGAGAAAATGAAGGGAATGCAAACAGTAAACCTGTGAAGAAGTAGATATAGTACAGGCCTGTACCCAAGACGTTTTTGTGGGGGGATGCAAACTTGGTCAAAATGCAATGCAATATTTGACTTGGCGTAACCAAAATGTGGACCTTCGGGTCCTGTAGTTGGGTGTGGTTGTGTCCACAATGTCCAATGAAGGCTCACAGCCATACTCTTGGTAACCTGAGTACATGCTCTGATAGGGTCTAACTAGTACTAATTAGAACTTTGTCATGGGTTTATTGTCTGCACTTGAAAAAACTTGATCTTTAGCAAGTAAAATACTTTTGCAGAGATTTCCTTCATGTAGTGTAGAATACACCTTGCATTAAATGACTGATCAGAGATGAGACCCCTTGTAATAATATAACACTGTCACTTGGCGTATTCATACATAGCAGGGTTGTAGCGAGGTCTCAAGCATAGGAGGGGGAATGCACCATTTTCCTGCCACATCTACAAGTAATGACATTTCGGTGCCAAGATCAAACTTTGGGGAACCTTAGCTGCCCCCCTCACCACACCACTGATAGACCCCTTGCAGCACGTCAGAATGCAGCTCAATTTGGAGGACAAAACAATAGGTTCCAAATCTCATGATTGAAATTCTTTTGTTTTTTCCACCAAATTCAGCTGCTTTGACGTCAAGTGAAAGGATTCTATACATAGAATGTACTGGTTCCTCTCCTCCCTCCCCAAGGTTGTCAACATACGCACACAGTTACACTGGAAGTAATATATCAAACCTTTTCCTATAGAAATAGCACATATTACAAAATAGTTACAAAGAATAAAGCTTACTTAGCAATCAAGTGAAGAGCTGTTTTATATCGAAATTAATTCTCTAGTTACTTCTGGTAACCAATGGTTACCAAGTTTTTCCCAATTTATGGTGTACATTACACTTTCCATCTACATGTCGTAAGAGTTGCGTAAACTTGGATATTGGCTTCTTTAAAGATACCAGAGTTATCTGATAGCTTAGTGTTTTAGATGAATGATCTGTGGGTTTGTTAAGTAGTTTCATCTGGAGCCATGGAAATAATTTGTTGATTTTTGATCCAGAAAATTGAAAATTATATTTGACCTCAAGCTTGGAGGCAAATGAAACACGTCATATTGCATCACCCTACAAAGAGAAAGATAAAAAAACTGTGAGAAATTGTGATGTGGGATACAATTTAATAGATATACCATCAATCTACTAAGCCAATGTTCCCAATAAGGAAGTCAGATGATATTGGGTGAAATAGATTTGAATCTAGTTCACAAGAAATAGCAGGGGCAGATCCAGGATTCTGTTCAGGGAAGGGGTACAGCATTGCATTGGTTATCTTCAAAGTAGAGGAACAAAGATAACCCAGGGACCAGGGGGTGCACACCTCCTGAACCCCTCTCATAGATCTGCCTCTGAAAGGCCAATAATGTACAACCACAAGAAAAGTATTTGCATACAAATTATTTTGCTGCAAGATTAGTGGATGCCAAATAACAGTGAAAATTGTTACACATTTTGGGTTTTGCACAGTAAAATCATGTCTAAACATGTCTAAACAACAACTCACCTAATTAAAGATGTCCTGTGTGTTTAAGGTTCTCTTAACAGTACTCTGCATGATGCCAGACTCCAAAATGGTGATGTTAGAATGAGAATACCATATATATTCTTGATTGATAGTCTGGTAGATTTGCCCAAGTGATGAAGTCGCGAGAAATGAATGACGGAGCCACAAGTGGGGGAACAAACTTTGAGAAAGGCTAAAGTCCAGGGTGAAGAACGTGTAAGTTGAAAGTCACCTTTGGAGTTGCCAGAAAACAAACAAAAAAGGGGAAAGAATACAACTGAATGGGACAGTCACTATAGTTGAATCCTGGGTGAAGAATGGGCAAGGCTCTTGCTGAAAGTTGCCTTCCAAGTTGACAGATATGTACCACCTTCAAATATAAATATATTGCAAGAATACAAAAGCCAGAGTTGATAGTAAACTCCAGAGATAAATCAAATCTGTGATGCTGTATAGAGAAGAATTCCCGTAGAACTGTATTGGGTGACTACCTCCTGCCTAAAGCCAAAATGCTTGCATATCCCCATCAAAATGTTAGTTTGTAAATTAGACATCAAGCTTTGTGGGTCGCACTTCAATGATAGTAAGAATAGGATTCTAGAGATAATTCAGATATTTCCTGGTGCACAGGTATATGACCCCTCAACAAAGATTTTTGGCTGGCTGCCTCCAGACAAAAATTATCTTAGAAGGAGTTTACAGACAACACATTATAATAATTATACAGTTTAAAGAAACATTATGCAAAAATGTGTGCCCCTAATTTCAAAATGCTGTACCTGTTCAGGTATTCATGCAAGAGCAATAAAATTTCAAAACTAAAAACTGTTAGGCTGTATCTAATGTTTGCTGATATGACTTCAGAAAACGTTTTATTTTTCTATGAATTTGTGCAAAGCATCTATAAATGACAATCCCTTTGTTGCTTGTAAAAAGCTTAATTCAAGAAGAGCAATGTTTTCCTATAATGTTTTCTTTGTACTTCTTGTAATGAAGATTTCAAGAAAAATATGAACATATGAACATCAAAATATGGCGATCAATTTGAATAAATGTTGTTCTAGACTGACTAGTCTCTCATACATATCAAAAGGCTTTTATATTTCCATGTGAACACAAGGCAAGTCAGTCAAGAACAATAGTTATTCAAACTGGTCACCATATTTCGATTTGGTGTATGTTTCAGCAGATTTTTCTTCAATTGTCATTGTAAAAAAAATATTTGATGATTTAGAGCATACAATCTAGTGATTTAGCCACAACTCTGGCACAAAATGACCATACAATACAATATTAATACACAATACCAAGAAAACAAATGAAGTACTTCTAACTAAAGGTTATCATTTTAGACTTAAATAAATAAAATAAAAAATTATATTATATAGGCTTCTTCCACATTGATATTATTGATTTTAATCAGAGCTTTCAGCAAAATTGGTCAATCGTCAGGGAATGAATAACGAAATGTATTTACAAACGTCAATTGAAAAAACATAAGATGAGTAATATACATTGATAAACATTGTTTTTATCATGCTAATATTTCAAGCACAAATTCTCTATGCTCCTTTCCATTGTCTAACCACAATCCCGTATTATTCCAGCGCGAGCTTGAGGTCAGGGTAAAATTTGCATATTTTTTATACATATTTATGCAAATTTTACCCTGACCTTGAGCTCGTGCTGGGATCATAAGGAATTGTGGGAAGACTACGGAAAGGAGCATAGATAGTTTTTACACTTTGTTTTGTCTTGGAGTCATATTGTTATCAATTGATATCATATATAACAAATGATATCAAATAACAAGAATGTAAGTAAGTCCAAAATATACCTTATAAAGGCACAGTGGAACAGATAATGTAGAAATATTTATCGAAAATAAAAAACAAAAACGAAAATCAGCATGTCAGCTGAGAGATGTATTATAGTGCTTTTCATATTTCTGCGACTTACCTACTCCAGAAGTCTGGCATTTTGGCTTCCGTCAATCAAATTTATGATGGGCCAAGGTCATTCTGATTGTGAATGATAGAGAAATTCCTACGTGAAAATGGCTATGTAGTCACAGGAATTTCCTTATCGCTCGATTGGAATGCACTAGACTTATTGGAAATTCGATAGACGAAAGCCAAAATGCTAGACCATGGAGTCAATAGGTCACAGAAATATGAAAAGTGCTGAATCCATGAAACCAAATCCACACTCGTGGTTTGTGTGTGTGAGCAATAGTGATATTGTCTCCCCAACTAACTAAATGAAAACACTATACAGAAAAACTAGCATGTGAGCCGAGAGATGCATTATAATTCTTTTAAAATGTAGTGTGAGTGTGAGTGTTGGTGTCCCAAGAAAGTGCTAAAACCTGCACACTGTTGTATCGTCATAGCAGTTTGGTGAGCAAAGATGGGATAAATTTAGATATGAATAAAAATTATTTTTGGGAGTTTCTTTTTCTCCATCCACAAAACCAGACATGCAACATTCCAATTCCAACTGTGAGTTAGCCCTACCCTGACTTAGATCAACCCAGAGGTTTTTCAGGGTTCAATCTGTTATTTAGCCATGCCCTGACTTAGATCAACCCAGAGGTTTTTCAGGGTTCAATCTGTTATTTAGCCGTTCCCTGACTTAGATTAGCCCAGAGGTTGTTTCAGGGTTTGATCTGTGAGCTAGCCATGCCCTGACTTAGATCAGCCCAGAGGTTGTTTCAGGGTTCCATCTGTGAGTTAGCCATACCCTGACTTAGATCAGCCCAGAGGTTTTTCAGGGTTCAATCTGTGAGTTAGCCTTCCCCTTACTTTGGCTTGTTGTATTGTGGGAGGGGGGGTGTGTGAGAGGAAGTGAGGAAAAAAGAGACAGGGAGGGGAGTGAGGTGTGTAGCATGTGCTATAGTATGGCTAAAAAAGCATAGGAAAACAAATTTAAGATCACCAGCCTAATGAAAAGCATGAAAAACTGATAGGAAAATGCGAAAATATTTTTAAAAACTTTCTTCTAATATTTTAAGTTTTCATAGCTTCAAATATTGAAAATGAAAAGTTGTTGATAAGGTCTGAACAGAGGTGGAAGTAAAAGCTCTCTCAGATGTACATGTAGGAATCAAAGTTCAGTTTTAAAAGAAAAAAAACAACATTAAATGAAAGTTTCTTCTAAACCTCAAAAGCTCTCGAATGCCGGCCATTTTTAAATAACCTTATAAACTTACCTTTACTCAAATTTTACACAAAAAAATCTAGCAAGCTTGCTGACGCTGGACTTGCTTTACAATATCACGCATGAGTTTGTGTTTACAATAACAAATTGTACTCTATATTAGACAATGAAAGTTAGATAAATATCTTCTAAAAACAACTGCAATACTGAAGTGCTTTTGAAGAAGTAACAGCTGAATTCCTGAATATAGAGTATAAAGAATTTTTTTTACCTCTGAAGTCGTCGAAAGATCTTCTTTTCCATCTTCTTTCGCGTTTCGTCGAGCGCTTTCGTATCTTTCTCTTAATTCCTGCTTAGATGGAGCATCTAGCCTCTTCTTACGATTCATTGCTGCCTTCTTCATCTTGGAAAATCGTTTTTCTTCATTAGGAAAGACTCGAACTTCGCTACAAAGATCAAACTTGCAGAGCAAAGAGAGCAAAAGTTGACCCTTGTGTTGTCGTGCAGCGAACTTGAAAACAAATTTTCGCTTTGTTTTGGAGACAATTCATAAAAAATTCTAAACCATTTTGAAGCAGAGGGAATAAAAAAGATATCTATCACAGTATTTAGGATTTCTGATCAATTTTTGAGGCTCAAATGTATTTTTTCCCCTACAAACTTCAACCTCGACGTTTCACATGTACACACATGCTTCAAGAAGCAGGTCTTACGCATGCGTACGAGTGAGGTCTGGTTACCAAAAACATTTGCGGGATTCCCGCGCGTGAGCAAATTTTAAGGAGGCGCCAGGAGGACAAAGATCAGAAGATGATAAAAACTTTGAACAATGTTTTAATGAAAAGAGAGGGACCAACTGGTCTGATTTTTGAAAGGCAAAGAGATGAATTTATGCAGGCTAATTAAAAAAATTAATTCATGAATAATCTATATCGCTAGTCTGCCATATTGAATTACAGTGATGCATTCTAGGATTAATACCTCAGTTGACATGACAACATCTTCAAGATAACAAAGGTCATCATGAACCCACCATTTATCAATCCCACCATGCATTGTCAACCGGTAGTTGTAATAATGACTATATTCAACAATTTTTTTTGAAATATTTTATTATAAAAAATCTGGGGGAAAACAATAATTACACTGATTGGATTTTATAATTCTGATTCATACTACCCCTAACACTTACTTACTCTTCAAGTAGTTCCACGATAATAACAAATACAATTATCGCATTATATTTCCAGAAATTTCCATTTATCAACGGTTGGAGGTTAGCTGGGGAGGTCTGGGAGGGTATATTTAGTGCTTTCTTGGTAGTAAATTTATACCTCAGGGGTGGATCCAGGATTTTGTTCAAGGAGGGGTGCAGTGCACAAAGTCAGCCCAGGAGGGTGTGCAACCCTCAGAATCAAAGAAAGAAAACATTATTTTCTTATTGGGTATCTTCAAAATAGAGAGACAAAGTAGCTCCCAGGGGGCGTGCACCCCCTGAACCACTCCCCTGGATCCGCCCCTGTGCCTCAAGTCCTCATAATCTTGTCCCCACCATCTTCGGTGATGTACAGATTTTTCTGGAGATTTCATATTAACAATTTTTAATGGTTACTAACTCAAGTCTGAAAAGATCTAGAACTTGTAGGGCAAGAATTTATCTAAATAATTTATCTTTGATATTTATTAATAAAAGTAACATAAACAGGTCCAAAAGCTATCATTATCCCTATTCAGTGGTGAAATTAGCTTGTAATAACAAGGTACGTGGTGGTCCTTTTTATGGTATTATATTCCTTATTAGAAAGGTTCAAAGAAATGGTGGCCAAGATCATTGAAGGTATTAACAAAGAAAGCTTATGATGAATGACCATATACGGTGACACTTCTAGGGCACCCTTGCATTACAGTGACAACATTCTAGCTCTTTATTGTGATTGGCTCATTTTCCTTAGTGGGCAAAACAAACAGGCTAAAGGGTAGGATAGGGACCCAAACAAGCAGTATCTTCTACCTGTGCCCCAGGATTTCTAGCCTCACACACGTTCTTATGGTCATCATATCATGTCACCATGAAATAATATGTGATGATGTGACAACCCTAAGAACATGACATGTGTAGAACATAGGAGGCTACATAGATTTACAGTCACTTTTCACCCTACACCAAAGGATTTTCCATTAGCAATCTCATTAGTTTGTCAACTAATTGTTACCAGGGGCAAATCCAGGGGAGGGGTGCAAGGTGTATGCACCCCCCTCGGAACAACTTTGTCTCCCTTGAAGATACCCAATACAAAATAACGTTTTCTTTCTTTGATTCTGAGGGCTGTGACTCCCCCTGGGCTGACTTTGTGCCCTGCACCCCTCCCTGAACAAAATCCTGGATCCACCCCCGGTTACAGTGCATGTGTAGTAAATATCTTGAGTTGCAAATATACTTTACAAGGGCAGATCCAGGATTTTCTTCGGGGAGGGTTACTGCATTGGAAGAGCACCCACATGAGAAGAACACCAAAATCAAAAACACCCCACGTTGTCATCCAAAAAAGAGAAAGCTATTAATGGAAATCTTCAAAGCTAGGGGCACAAAGTCGACCCAAGAAGGGGTACACCCATTAGGATCAAAGGAAAAGCATTATTTTGTATATTTTGTTATCTTTGAATTAGGTACACAAAGTTGACTCAGGGGGTGCACACCCCCTGCACCCCTCCCCCTGGATCCACTCCTGCTCTTAATGCATTGAATGCAATTTTCAATATTCAATATTCACAAGACAACCTTCTATGTTGAAATAATTCTCCTTATAATTCTCCTTAGTCTTGACACACTATTACCAGAATCCTTATTAACACTATTATCTTGCGACTCCCAAAGGGTTAAATTTGAACAAGAAAAAGTCTGAATTCAAAAAGGATTCTGGTAGTAGTGGAATGGAGAAATGAATATAAGGAAACTGATGCTAGTCTGAAGAACAACAGTTTCTCTTTGCGGGTGCCTGGTCAGGTCTTAATCTACTCTGTGTGTTTTGGTTCCTACTGGCTGTACCATATGGTGAAATGATCTTTTCCTGGGGTAGCTTTTTACCTACAAAAATTTGTAGCATAAATGTCAATACATATTTTTAAAAGACACAGGACAGCTTTTTTCTTACATTGTTCAGTAAAGGAACATATGGACCAATCGGTAATAGTAACCATAGGCGCCCCAAAAGACCTGTCGACCAATTGACTGTCGATAATTGGTTCACAAGTCGTCAACAGTTAGTCGACAAAGAGTTGAAAATCGGTTGACAATCGGTCGACAATCGGTCGACAATCGGTTGACAATCGGTTGACAATCGGTCGACGGTCGGCAATGTCGGTCGACAGTAATGTTGGTTGACAGTTGTTCGGCAGTTGGTCGACAGTTGGTAGATAGTCGGTTGACAGGCGCAAATGGTTACTATAACCGGACCAATCAGCATGTACATTATGAGGTAACTATGTAATAATATTTTGTACAAGCAAAAGAAATTTCAAATTCAAAGGATAAAACACACTGCAAAGCATCCTAACTTACATAATTCTTCAAAAAGGAAATGGACATTGTGTGACGTAAGAGCGCTGGTTTCTGCGTATATGGCATCAACACTGTTTGCAAAATCCTGGGCTTCTTGTGATGAGACCTTTAAGGGAAATTTACAAACTCAACAGAATATTGTAGAATATCTAATCCATTGAGTTTTATTTTGAAATTAGCCTTGTTACAGCTGCATGCTTCTCCTCATCTCACTATTGGGAAAAAACATTGAGGGAGGGGTGGGGAGCAACACTGTACAATAAACAGCATTGATGGAGCATTCATGGTCTTCTAGCTTATTATAGCAATAACAAACTTGAGCATCACTTGAATTAATACAACATTTCATCATTTATTTGCAGTGAAGGATAGCAAATTTTGGTAATGGATAGAATAAAGAACTCCTTAAAGTACATCAAAACCAGTGCCAGGGATTTCATTAAGATTTCAATTAGATGGCTGCATCAAAAATATAAAAACCTTCATCATCAGGTACAATTCAGATGTTGAATAACAAAAGTAGGCAGCTTAGATATGGAAAGTAGATGCCAGATTTTGCCAGTTGCTGGCTTGTAAAGAAATCCCTGCAGATCATTATTAATAATCTTCTATGAAAACTTACTTCTCTGTGTTCAGCTTTATCACATTTATTCCCAGCAATTGCTATGACGATATCTGGTGGTCCATATCGCTGTAATTCTCTGATCCAGGGCCGTAATGCATGAAAAGTAGGCTGTGAAAAAATAGAAAACATTCCGTATTACTTGAGTTTTTTTGTGATATGGCTACTCAGTAAAATACAAGATCAGCACCCCAGATACTTTGTCAGCTGTCACCCGATTATCGGTGGTCAATCGACACCCTACCACTACTCCACCCAGGGCTCGAAATAGGGGCCTGCCAATGGCCAAAATGCAGGTCAAGTTTTACTACTGTCAGGTTAAAAAAGTTATAAACTGCCAAATGTAAAATAGAATGGCAGGAGAATTTTGCTCCAAAATTATTTATCCTGCCGAAAATAAGAAACTGTCTGGCCATTTATCTTTTCTATTTCGAGCCCTGCCACCATCAACCAGCCATTGCATGGCTGACAAACAGATGGCTGTTGGGATGTTGGGAAATGGCTGCCAAACAGCCAACAATTACTGTCAAACTGCCATCAAAGGCCCATCAACAAACTATTGTCAAATGACTGACAAACACTCAACAAAGTAATGTCAAACAGCCATTAATCGGCAGACCTGGCTACTCATAAGATTAAATAAGGAAAAAGAAGAGATACAACAAAATATGAAGAAAACCTACATCAGAAGTAATGTCATAAACCAGAATAGCAGCTGCAGCATCTCTGTAATACAGAGGAGCAAGACTTTTAAACTGAAAATAAAACAATTAAATTGTAACTGTAAATGTAAGAATAGAAGAAACAAGATGAACAAGTATTTATATTAATTAGCTGCTAAAAATATCTTAAGAAAAATTAATGAATTTAATGAAACATATTAATCAGTATAAATGGTTATTAATTGTATATCTCAAATAGTTTAGATCTATATTTAATTATTTAACAATTATTCACCAAAGGTGGAATGATTTTCAGTGAATATTTACTGAGACGTACGTAGTCAAGGTAAATTTTTACCATATTCACTGAGCCTGAGGTGAATAATTGTTTTAGTATAATTTTAGACATGAATATCAGAGAAATGATGAAATTCTGTATAAAAAAAGTTTCAGTATTACTTATGCTCTGGCAAACTTTGGCAAACCTCATAATCACCCCTGGGGTACTTCCTATAATGGACTATACGGAGATGCTCCACCTTAAAGTGGTACCTTTTTCAGGCTGCAGGTATAGAAAAGGGGTGGAAATTTGTGAATTTTGGTATAGAAAAGGGTAGGGAATTCACTGAGGTATAGAAAAGGTATATGAAAGGGGTACCTTTCCAAGCAAAAACGTATATAAAAGGGATTCCTATTTGCAGAAATTTGGTATATAAAAGGGTAAGAGGGTGATAGTCCAGGCAGAGCATCTCCGTATGAAATGACCCAAAGTACCCCCCCCCCCCCCGTAATCACCCCTTGAGCAGTGAGTATTACCTCATAATCACTGGTCGCTTGACCAATTACAGCACACGAAACTCTATATTCAAGTTCAAAATTATACTAAGTAATATTAAACAATTATTGGATGAGGTTGAGCATAATATCATAAATTATCAAGACCAAGGCCGTGTTATCTGCCGAAGCTCTAGGCTGAGGCGGATAAAACGGCCGAGGTCTTGATATTTAAGATATCATGCGAAAACCGAATTCAATATTGTTTTATCATACATTTTGTAAACTAAGAATAAAGATTTAATTCTGCTGTCGAAAAAATAGCAAACGTATTTCCATTTTCATAATTGTGACCTTTGAACTCGACATGATAAATTTATTATCTGTAGGTTTTACCTACAGATAATACATTTATCATGTCGAGTTCACACGATATCAGGGATTGGCTGAGAGCTCTTGGCCAATCAGAAGCGAGAAAGTAAGTAAAATGTATAATAAATATTATTACTGCTATTGATATTGAGCATTGTAATGTATATTATTGCGTTTATAAATGTATATAATATCTAGATATAAATACCCTTTCTTGTCCTGCTGTATCCCAAATATTAAATTTGAATGCATTTTCATCAATTATCATCATCTTTGTCATAAAAGCCGCTCTGTTAATAATCAATTAATAATAATAAATAAGTTTTTTGTAATAATTAATAAATTAAGTTTTAGTTTTAGCTGATATCTCTAATTAAGACTGTGATATTTCAATCAGTGACATTAGCACTGTATTATAAATGCTTAAATATATATGTTATAGAGTGCAAATAATATAACCGTGAAATAGTTAGCTAGCTAACTAATGACTAATTATGTCCTAAGTTCTGCCTAAATTTGATTAGTGGAGAAATAAGCGAGCCGTGACGGGTCTTGCACGTGCAAGCATGTTTAATTAGTCAAATGATCACCGCTATGCTGCGGTTTTGTAATGCGGAATAAAAAAAAACAACCGTGATAATTTGAACAAACTTTTATTCCACATTAATCTATCAGTATTAAAATTCAAATAGTTGTATCTGCGTCTTGATTTATTGACCTGTGTCTTCATTTTTAACTCATTAAACGTCAGAAATACATTCTTTTGTGCACTGAGTCGTTGATCTAGAAAAAGCCATTGCTCCTGTCATGCCTCGCTGATTTCCTATGTCTTGCCTAACTAAGCACTAACTATCTCCTATTTCTTGCTATCTATTTCACGGTTATATTATTTGCACTCTAAAACAATTTACTTCATAAATATAAAGAAAATGTTTTCCCACTTATGATATAATTTGGTAAATATTAAAAAGATCTTTGTTTTAATTTTAACCATATTTAATATATCGTCTCAAAAATTTCTAATATTATTTGAAGAACTGATTGATGCTCGAGATAATGACACATTGGCTGGTATGGAAAAACATACACCATCATAAACTTGTACATTATAATATTTTCTTTTAGATCAATGTATGTTCATTTGTATATGATGTCATAGCAGCTATGTAGGAAGAATTTGACAAAGATTTTTCAATGAATTCATTTGCCATATCTTCCAACACAGCAGATGTCCCTTTTTTTCTGCCTTGGGAATGATTGCAAAGCCAGAATTGCTTATAGACCCATTGTAGCACACTGGAATGCTGCTTAATTTGGAGGACAAAACAATAGTCTTAAATTCACAGGAAATTGAAATTCTTTTGTTTTGACCTCCAAATTGAGCTGCTTTGACGTCAAGTGAAAGGGTCTATAGGGTCATATTGAAAGTTATAAAAGGGTCTGTAGGGATAACATAAGTTTCAACCCATTGTTTTCTTCTCAAGTGGCTCTGACAAACAACATTGTACTCAAGGATATGATGTGACTGTGTGGTCATAAATGGACAAACATTTGGCCAAGTTAGAGAGGTCATATTACATAGTTTTTTCCTCCTCACTATAAAGATTGTCAGCAAATTAACATAAACGATATTTTACCAAACACAAAACATTCCCTATCATATTTATTTAAGATATGTAAAATATTTCAATATCTTTCTCAAGCTTCAGCTTATGTTAACTGATAGCAAAACTGTAATAAGAAAACAAAATATATAGGTTTTTCGAAAGACAAAGACCACAAAAAGGTTCCAAAACAACCAAAGCAAAGAATTAAGGGGGAAAAAAAAGAGAAAAAAATCATATAAGGCTTACAACAGATTAAAATAAATTAAAATAATTTTTTTTTTTTTTCGTAATACTATTTACAGCACTTAATTTACACCAACGTATAAACAGTTACAACAACAATGAAGTACCTGTTTATCTCGTAGTAAGTAAAATCGTTAAATTCGTAAATTCGTTAATGGAATAAAATACTCGGGATTAACATTAAGCTTACTGTAAATCTAAAATTTTAGTTCAACTCACCCAATGGTTGGCGGAGAAGAGGCATTAAACGTATCAGAAACAAATCTATGAACAAGACACGATTTTCCTACACCAGCATCCTTCAAAATATCAAAAGAATAACATAATATTCCAGTTATAATCATAGAATATTGCAATCTATAAATAAGTAAGCTAACTGTAAGCAAAATCAAAATGAAAGATTTATAAATAGTAAGGAAGAAGAATTCTTACCCCTAGAAGACAGACTTTGAGTTCGCGAATCGAATCCCCTTGTGACCCATAAGAACTCATATTGACAGTTCTAAAATACTAAGGTACGTATAATCGTTAAGATATTAATTGTTTCATGATGTTTTTGTTTCAAAATGTCTTAGCTTTTTGTTCGTTTTTTGCTGAAATCAGGAAAACACAATTTGAACAGGCGTTCTTCGCGTTACTGCGTTAGAGGAATAAGACTGGCACTAGTCTGGACGAAGCGCATTCTGGGAATCTTTAGGTGGGGGAGGGGGGAAGGGAAAAAAAGAAAGAAAGAAAGAAAGAAAAAAAGAAAGAAAGAAAGAAAATAAGTTGTAATCAATCCCACGGGACAACACGATGAAAAGGAGATTACTACTGATCATGCACGTCTTTTCCAAGTGCTTTCGTAATCGTGGCGTAATCTTGTAATACGGGCAGCACGTACAACTTGTCACGCAACATTTATATAACTAATTGCGATTTTGAGCTGCCAATAGAAACAACTTCCGGGTCCAAAACGAAAAGCAGTTTTATGAAGATTTTTCTTACTTTTTCTTCATGACAGCATTTGTTGTCCAAAGTTCAATTGTTTCAGTGAAAGGTTTAATCACTGAGAACAGTTTTCGCTTTATTTTAGCGTTTTTGTGAGCAGTTAGAGCCGGAAATGCGTCACAACTTAACAGTTCTAATACGGGTTTATAGACCCCTTGCAGCACGTCGGAATGCAGCTCAATTTTGAGGGCAGAACAATAGGTTCCAATTCTCAGGAGATTGAAATTCTTTTGTTTTGTCCTCCAAATTGAGCTGCTTTCACGTCACGTGCAAGGGGTCTATAATACGGCGTTGCGAGAAAATATATTCCGTATTGGCCGTAGTTGCGAAGTGCTGTACCTTTAGTGCTTGTCTGGGAGTTTTATCTCCTCAGAACGAAGGGGGAGTGGATTTTTCGCTTGTGAATCACAGTGCTTAGCTTTTCCAAGATTCTTCAAACATCGCTGTATTATCATGATATTATTGAACAGAGCATGAAAGGTAAGGGATGCCGTCACAGATAACATTAACTGATTATTTAAAATTATTAACAAAGCACAAGAGGGTAGACCCCTTGCACGTTATGTCAGAGCAGCTCAATTTGGAGGGCAAAATAAAAGAATTTCAATCTCCTGAGAATTGGAACCTATTGTTCTGCCCTCCAAATCGAGCTGCATTCCGACGTGCTGCAAGGGGTCTATAAGTTCTTTCTAAATCCTTTAGGTAGTAGTCCCTAATGAAAAGCAAGCCTGTGACCCGGAAGACTTAAAGATCAAAAACTACGTCACAATTTTATTTCTTTTTAATAAAACAAATCGCATACGGCTCGTGCTTCTCTTCACACTCCTTTCATGCTTACGTCACTTCCTGCGTGCTGTATAACTGATAGGCGAAGGCCTCAGTGTTCCTTTAGCATCTCAACCAAGCAGAGAGCTGATAAGCTGACTGTGCTCCAATAGACCTTTTTACTCTATCACTATTTTCGACTTGATGCGCTTTAAAAACAATAGGTGAGATCAAAGTTTGTACGAAATTTGAACATCTTTAGAATTTGAACAAAAGATGCTCGTATTTCATTTTGTAATTAACGAGTCGGGCCATACCAATGCGGCTACAACTATTGTTCAACAAGGTATATTCAAAGCTGAAACCATACAAAGAACAGCTAGAGTGAAGTCGAAACAGACGTGGAGATCGTCAGGGTCGAACCATTGACCTCTTGCTCCGAAGGCAGTGCATTATCGAACCAACGTCTGCCTGCTGCTATAAATTTTATTAATTTTATTATGGGGATCAAAATTGTTTTTTTGATCTCCCGCTTGTGTGTGCGCGACTATTTATTTTTTTAATCTTATTCTATTTTATTTTTTAAGTATTTTCGGATGAATGCATGAGGATTATGAAGTATGGTTCAACTAGCATATCCAACACTTATGGGTTCTCGTTTAGTGGAAGAGCAACAGGTTTTTCTTGCTGGAGTTGTTTTGTCTATGTTTATTCGATTGCTTGTGCCATAAGGCTGTATCCTTTTCTCCTCGGTAAGCTTTTTACCTATATATAGGGTCAAACATCAGCATATCATTATAAGGAATCACAATATATAAATGTGGAAAACCAACATCCTCATTATCATCATTCATTTTAATCATCATTCATCTTCATCATCATTCATCTCCATCATCATTCATCTCCATCATCATTCATCTCCATCATCATTCATCTCCATCATCATTCATCTCCATCATCATTCATCTCCATCATCATTCATCTCCATCATCATTCATTTTCATCATCATTCATCTCCATCATCATTCATCTCCATCATCATTAATCTTCATCATCATTCATCAGCATCATCATTCATCTCCATCATCATTCATCTCCATCATCATTCATCTCCATCATCATTAATCTCCATCATCATTCATCTCCATCATCATTCATCACCATCAGCATTCATCTCCATCATCATTCATCTCCATCATCATTCATCTCCATCATCATTCATCAGCATCATCATTTATCTCCATCATTCATCTCCATCATCATTCATCTCCATCATCATTCATCTCCATCATCATTCATCTCCATCATCATTCATCCTCATCATCATTCATTTCAATCATCATTTATCTCCATCATTCATCTCCATCATCATTAATCTCCATCATCATTCATCTCCATCATCATTAATCTCCATCATCATTCATCTCCATCATCATTCATCTCCATCATCATTCATCTCCATCATCATTCATCTCCATCATCATTCATCTCAATCATCATTTATCTCCATCATTCATCACCATCATCATTCATCTCCATCCTCATTCATCTCCATCATCATTCATCTCCATCATCATTCATCTCCATCATCATTCATCTCCATCATCATTCATCTCCATCATCATTCATCTCCATCATCATTCATCTTCATCATCATTCATCTCCATTATCATTCATCTCCATCATCATTCATCTCCATCATCATTCATCTCCATCATCATTCATCTTCATCATCATTCATCTCCATCATCATTCATCTCAATCATCATTCATCAATCATTAATCCATCACCTCAAGTACTTACAAAGCTCTTCAAAAATGAAGTTTACATTCTTGGATGTTTTAGCACTTGTTTCTGCAAAAATCACATCAAAACTGTTTGCATATTCTTGGGCTTCCTCGGTAGACACCTAAAATTAAATTAGAATAAGATTAAAAAATTTAAAGAATTAAAAAATAAAAATAAGTAAATAAAATTTGATTATTGTCCACGTACTGACTAGCCTCCTATGCAGATGCTCTTAGGGTTGTCACGCAATACTTCTCTCCATTGCGTGACGACGTTACGACCCTAAGAATGGCTGCAAAGGAGGCTACGTACTGATGGGCCGACCTTTAATTTTAAATTTTAAAGTCTCTCAGTTTTTATACCTCACGCTCATTCTCTTTGTCACATTTATTTCCAGCAATTGCAATGACTACATGCTGCGGTCCATATCTGGTCAACTGCCTTCTCCATTCTTGCAAAGCAAAGAAACTTTTCTGTAGGGATGAATTATAATATTTTTGTTAATGATTAGATGAGCAAGATTCACAACCTTGTACAGTCATCATCTTCATCATTACAATTAAAAGTTTAAGATAAAAGGGAAGCATAGGGGGCATAGCTTTGAGAGCACTCGCCTCTCATCAATGCCACCCAGGTTAGAGTCTTGCTGGTCTTGTTCTCATATGTTAGTAGAGTTTCTAGTTGGTTCTCTCCTGTGCTTTGAGGGTTTTCTCTGGGTTTTCTGGTTTTCCTCCCTCCACAAAAAATCGAATTCTAAATCCCATTTCGATCATAGAATAAAGACCACATGTTTTTTAGCCATTAAATCCAACCCTCATGAAAAAAGGACATTTTTAAAGGTACTGATTGTGATAGTACAAGTCATGTACTTTTGATTTTTCAAAAAAAAAAATTGAAGAAATTTGAATTTCAATGAGATCATAAAAATCTTACTTCAGATGTGATGTCATAGACCAGAATAGCAGCAGCAACATTCCGATAGTATAGAGGAGCAAGACTCTTGTACTAACGTGAAAAACAAAACAATATATATTAGGTACATGATCATCTTTTGTTTTCTCAAGCAATCTAGAAGTTAGTGTATCGTAATAGACCTAATTCCCCAGGGGGTACTTCGGGTCGTTTCATATGGGGATGCTCTGCCTGGACTCTCGACCCCTTACCCTTTTCTATACCAAATTTCAGCGAAAAAGTACCCCTTTTAAATACCTTTTTCCCTAAAAATAGTAAGATGGATGGATGGATGGATGGATGAAAATAGGATGGATGAAAATAGGATGGATGGATGGATGGATGGATGGATGGATGGATGAAATGGATGGATGGATGAAATGGATGGATGGATGGATGGATGGATGGATGGATGGATGGATGGATGGATGGATGGATGGATGGATGGATGGATGGATGGATGGATGGATGGATGGATGGATGGATGGATGGATGGATGGATGGATGGATGGATGGATGGATGGATGGATGGATGGATGGATGGATGGATGGATGGATGGATGGATGGATGGATGGATGGGTGGGTGGATGGATGGATGGATGAATGGATTGATGGATGAAATGGATGAATGGCTGGATGGATTGAAGAAGGTTGGATGGATGGATGAATGAAATAAATGGATGGATGGATGTAATGCAATGTAAAACTTTATTTATCCACAGTAATCATATCAAATAAATGGATAGATAGATGGATACCTTTTCTTGGCCTGCAGTGTCCCATATATGAAGCTTATATTCCTGGTTTTCAACTATGATTAATTTTGACATGAAAGCTGCCCTGATAAATAAGAAAAGACAAAATATATCTTCCCCGTAACTCACAAAGAATGTATGGTTACAGGGGACAAAGCATCCCTTCTAACCATACATTCTCACTGCGAATCTTTCACATCTTTGAAAGCTTGTAATTCTGGTACTTTTCATTGAAACATCTTCAAATTTACCAGATTTACTAATATTAAGATGGTTTCTTAAATGACAAAATATTTTCCTAAGGGACTGGTCATAAAGTAAAGGGGGTGGGCCAGCAAAAACAGCGGGTGGGCCACATAATTTAGAGCTCCTTGAAAGGGGTTGTCTATCTATAAAATGCAACATCATGGTGGGTCATTACTTTTTCAATTGCATTTAATAATGGGCAAGCATAAAAAAATGAAAATTCAATTTTAGTTTTGCCCTCTGCCCTCTTTACTTTATGACCAGTCCCTAAGATGAAAATTCTAAACTCCCCCCAGTCTCTCGTTTCCAAAGTGGCCAATCAGCGCACTACTCAATAGACTTTTCCCGAATTCGCTTGATTGACCACAAAACAATGGCTCCAAGTCAAGCATATATTTACTGTAAGTCCGACCTGGATTTGAATTGGAGCCATTGTTTAGTGTTTACTCGATATTCGAGAAAGGTCTTATAGATGCTTACCCTACGGTCATTTCAGAATTTTCGTCAAACGTATTTGAAACAAATCTAGTAGCAATACAAGATTTTCCTACTCTCTCAGCCTAAGCAAAGTGAATACAAAAGAAAATAAATAAGTAAACGAAACTGAAAGTTCAAGAACAAAGGATGCAAATGCAAAAAAACATTCAGCTTTTTCATAAAATTAATTGACTGCAAACTTCGTGGTTTTCATACAACTTACTCCAAGCAGACAAATTTTGACCTCACTTATGAAGTCCTCCGGTGGTCCGTAGGAACTCATTTTACAAGTTAGATTTTACTTCCCTAGTGTCCACCAAAGATCATTGATTCCTCAGTGCAAAGTTTCTTCACAAGGTACAGCGTGCAGATCATCAAAACTTTTGAAACTTTAGCCCCAACACATCGGTAAAAAAACCTTGTTTTCTACGCTGTAAACAATCTTCACACGCGGGCACAGACAAATTCATGCAGGAGAGCTTTCACATGCTCAATAATTGATTGCTAGAACCTTTGTGCTGACTTCCTGTTTGTAGTTGTTCATCAGACTACGTCGGTCCATATTGCTTTAATATTCTATTATTTCCTGAAACGATTATCGCCAGGCGTTCCTTCTAAACTCACAGGCAGCCCAAACTCCAAATGACTAAATATTTTCTCGATATCGTTGCATGCGTTCATATTAAATTTACTCAGTTTTTTCGATAATCTTGGAATTTGAATATTATTAATTAATCAAGGTTTCTAAAATCTGAAATGTATTTTTGGCTATTATTCGGTTATCCGTAAAAACAAAGTTAAATGTTAAAAGTTTCCAAAAAGTTTGAGGGTTAGTAGACTAAAAATTATTTTTAAGAAAAAATATAACTAAATCTTTCTGAATCTTTATTATGTTTATAAAATTTATATGTTTTTCTCTTAACGTTTGAAGATTTCGGAATTTTTCAAAAACATAGTTTGGGTAACCTGTGGTTTATGTACCAGAGCTCGAATGGGGTTGTGGGAAATAAAGTAAAAGAAAAATGGCGGGCAAGAAAGACGCCAAGGTAAGAAACAAAACAGCTTTAATTCTGAAGAAATATAAAGATTTCTGAGCTCTTGTCACATTTAATGCTTTCGTTCTACAGAGCTCTAGCCTCAATTGGAAGCAGGTTCTTCGAAAGCCATTGTAAGTAGTAAAAATGTTAAGTTTATACTGTTGCTATGGGTGATACGTAGTGAGCAGTGGAAAGCAGCTGGAAAATAATAATTTTTGATCAATTTTATTTTATTTTAGTGACAACAGCAGGGTAATAAGATTCAAGTGCTCGTTGCAGAACACGATTATTGATGTACTACGATCAAAGGGCTGGTCAGAGGGAAGAGAGTGAGTATGATAGAACATATACCACAGGGCTCCCATAACATACTGGGATAAAATTTGTTCGTGACAAGGAAAAAAAGCTCGAATTTCCCCGGAACGCAAAGTGAATATCAGTGAGATTTCACGGCTTGAAATAAGGTCCAAATTAGTTTTAGCTTGGTCATACCCCATTTCTGGCTCACTGTTACCGGTCAAAATGACCAGCAAGGCAAAGACTTGACTGGACAAGTTCCAAGTCTGACCGGGCATTGTCTGTTGACTGGCTGCTATTCCAAGCCCTAATATTTACCGAGATGTAGTTGGCAAACTTTGACAAACCTAATTATCACCGCCCAAGCAGTGAATATCATCTTATAATCACTGGCTACTTGACCACTCACAGTGTGCGAAACACTTTATTACACATTTATGGTCGATATCCGTGAAATAAAGCAGTGAATAAAAACCATATCAGTGAAGTGATACAATATCACTTCACGGCAAACTGTCTAATAAAGTCTCGCGATATATTTAACAATTAGTCCTTGAGTCCGAATGGTCTACGAGTCAATAGCCCATGAGGCCGAAGGCCTCATGGGCTATTGACTCGTAGGCCATGAGGGCGAGAGGACTAACAATTGTTGTTTTAGTAAAAACCTACTAATCGGTCCAATAAAAGGATGCAAAAAGTTTTGGATTTTGCAAAACGCAAATTGTCCGCCATTGTTTTGGTTTTCAAAACCGGCGCTTTTCGCTACTAGAGGTCTATCACTAATAGACCCCTAGTAGCTCAGCCAATCACAGGGCTCGATTGGTGATAGACCATTAGTAGGTTTTTTCTAAAATAATATATGATCGACTCTAAATGTGTAATAAACAAATTATTACATGTTAAGAGCTGATATCGTTTTTATTCACTCGTTTTCCATATCATATCGCTCACTCGCTCACAAACTCGCTTGTTCGCAGTATGATGGGAAACACTTGTGAATAAAAACGATATCAGGCTCTTAACATGTGATAATCTCTATTTATTCAAGTATAAAGTACTTCCATGTTTAAGATATCTCTTTTCTTTCCAGTGAGAATGACTGGGACTTTCACTGGTGTGATGTGGGATGGATGAGGGAGAATTTTGACCATACATATATGGATGAACATGTGAAAATATGCCACTTTAGGAACCATTATGAGGTGAGAGTTTGATTCTAAGATGTAATGATCACTGTATCCACCATTTTCCATACATTGGTTCACTGGCCACAGACAAAACATTCAAGTGAGGCTCCAAGGTAGTTTCAAAGAATTAATGTTATTCAAATTTGCAACTTAAAGCCTCCACTGAATACTTTGTGAGGAAGAAAGGGGGTCTCGAAAAACAGCAACACTGCAAAAAAATCCGAAGTCACAGCATCAGTGCACGAAAATCAACAAAACACCAACACCGCAAAGGTTAAAAAGTCCAAATTTGACAAATTTGACATTTATCTTGAACAGGACACCAGAACACCACAATCAATCAGATAATTTCACTGCACATTTAGTTACTAATTTCAACACCTGTTGCAAGCAATTTCACACGACGCAATTTGATGCATGCAATGTTGCTGAAGTAAAAAACAATCCAACTTCAGGTACATTGCCTGCAATATTTGCACATTATTACATGTAGTTGATTTTTTATTTTTATTTTTTCAGCTCACAAGAAAGAACCTCATGATAAAGAATTTAAAGAGACTGAAAAAACAGATTGAAAGGGAATCTGGAAAGGCTGAGGCTGCCAAGTATCCTAGCACATTTTATTCATTATTCTACATTTCTAATTATTCTCGTCTATCATGGAGTTTTTGGGCACATTGTTCTCTTCCTTACAATAAGGGTTTAACTTTGGGTTCCCAAGTTTTCTTTCCTCAATAATATGATAAAGTAAATATGTGAGTTGTGCGATAGGGAATACACCAAATTTGGCATATTTTACGCCAAAATGCCAACAAAACATTTCAACTCCAAAAAATATATATTAGAGGGCATCATTTTGGCTCCAGCCATGAGTCCAAAAAGTTGAAGAAAAGATGTCTTTACCCTGGTCATATTTTCAAAAATGACTCCTAAGATTTCTGAAGGAGTCAAACTGACTTCAGCAGATAAGCGAAATTTATAATCCCTGAGTTGTGTTGTAAATATGTTGAGCATAGTGGTAATGTGTGTGGAGCAAGCCTCAATGAAGAACCACCCCTGGGGAATTATTGGTGTAAAATTAATATTGTCTAATATAGAATTAAAGGATTTAGTCCATTCTTGTTTAAACTTAACCAAGGATATAAAGATGCGACTTTTATCCTACCACATTTGAACTACCAGTAAGTTGAACATCAAATTAAGACAATTAGATATTTTTTTGTAAATCACATATATATATAGGATATTACATGGTCGCACGGAGATACAAATTTTATCTTCGAGTGTTGATGTTATCTCTCACAAGTGAGCACAGGGAACGAGTGAGAGATAATATCAGCACGAGAAGATAAAATTTGTATCTCCAAGCGGCTATGTAATATTCTGTTTATTATATGAAATCTTCAATGAAAAATAATGGAGAATTTGAGAAGCTGAGCAAAAAGTCGAAATTTGTGACCACCAGTGTTGATATAAATCGTATCCCCACTGGCCACTGGTGGGAGTGGGGATATCAATTTTATCATTTTGATGTCACTCAATATCACACTCTATTTCATATAACAAATAATGATATTATTTATTTGCCTCTAGATGGAATATCATATTTTTGTTGAAGAATTCAAGAGAAATCCTGGTACAACATGGATTATGAAACCTGTAAGTGCCTAAATTCTGTTTTGATTTTAGTAAATCAATGTAAGTTGAGTGTTCTATCCATCCATGCTTTCTATTTATCTGTCCTATCCATCAGTCTAGATCCATCCTTCCATGTATGTACATCCAATAGACCATCAATGCCACTCATCCATCCATCCATCCATCCATCAATGCCACTCATCCATCCATCCATCCATCCATCCATCAATGCCACTCATCCATCCATCCATCCATTTCATCCATCCATCCATCCATCCATCCATCCATCCATCCATCCATCCATCCATCCATCCATCCATCCATCCATCCATCCATCCATCCATCCATCCATCCATCCATCCATCCATCCATCCATCCATTTCATCCTTCCATCCATCCATTTCATCCATCCATCCATTTCATCCATCCATCTGCACACCTATTTATCCATTTGTCCTTCTATCCATTCATTCATCCATCCATCCATCCATCCATTTGCCCACCTATCCATCCATCCAGCTATCCACCTAAACACTAGTTTATCTACCTATCCAGTCCATCAGTCAATCCATTTGTCTATTACTTTCTCCATGAAATAATCTATCCATCTTTCCATCTATCTGTCTGTCACTTCATTAATCCTTCCACCAATTCTTAAATTCTTACTAGCTTTAACTAGAAAACTAAAAAAGATCTTCATGTATTAAATTCGTTTCTTTTTTGTATGGTTTATCAGATTGCCAAATCACAGGGAAAAGGGATCTTTCTCTTCCGAAAACTAAAAGACATCATGGATTGGAAAAAGGTCATTTCATCAGGAGACATATGATTTAAATTTATTGATTTCAAAGCCTTAATTTATAATTTTTTTTAAATCAATGACTTTTAATTAAAAAAAAAAATCTTACATTTCCCTTTCAGGAAGATCCTTACCGTGCTCAAATTGCAGATGAAAGGGTAAGCAATGAGACAAATTGTACTTTTTTACAGCCTTAAGTATTTATTAATTAAACCAAGGTAACCACGTTTTGAAGGGTCTTACCAGACACAGAATCCTGCATCCTGTACATAGATAAATTGGAATGGGACTCAAAAAAAATTGATTGCATCCTAAGGGACACAGAAAGATCTTTCATATATTTACTCTTGCTTAAAACACATGTAGAAAGGTTTTCGTCATAAAGAATCCAGTCTTCAACATTACAATGTTAGACTATCTTATTTGTCTGCCATCTTGGACAAAATGAGTGGGTTCTGATGGCCCTGAGGCCCTGGATGGAAGTTGGTATGCAGCAGTTGATTGAGAATCTATTTCTGATGTTGTTTTCCTTAGCAAAAAGATGACAAAGAACCAGTAGAAACATATATTGTTCAGCGATACATAGAAAACCCTTATGTTATTGGAGGTAACTATAGTAACATGGATGTATTGCCATTCATAACCATAGCAACCATATTGCATTCGTAACCATAACAACAATATTGTATGCATAACCATAGCAACCATTATACAGTACAGATTATATATTTTTTCTAGGTAGCCATTGTTTTATTACACTTTTGTTTGGTAACCAAAGCAACAATGCATTTATTACATTAGTTATATATATAACTTTTGAGTATTTGTATAATCATTTTAATCAAATTAACCATAGATTGTATAATGTAATTTTCTGACCCCTCTTTTGCAGGTCGCAAATTTGATCTTCGCATATATGTCCTAGTAACATCGGTAAGTGTATTTTACTGCAATTTTCATATTTATGCAGACAATACCTCATTGCTGAGTCTCCTCTGAACAGTGCTGCTTCTCCTAGACATGATAAGTTTCTACAAAACACAGATCAAATTCATGTGTCATCTTTTGTCCTTCTATTTTCATTGGAAGGGATGCGCACACTTTGGGCCATGTTACTGCCGCCTATATTTGGTCATAGGCCAAGTCTAATAAATAAATAAATGAATATATAAATGAATGAATAAATAAATAAATAAACTTAAGCTCGTTCATACTTGACATAAGCATATTAAGCATAAGCATATGAAAACATTTCCATTTTCTTATGCTTATGCTTCTGCTTATGTCGAAAAAATACAAGTGCGAACTGGGACAACATAACAATTCTTATGCTTATGTCAAGTGAGAACCAGCCTTTAGAGTGCATTTAGTCAAATTTATCTAACTCAGATAACTATTTAGGTGACGTCACCTAAAATCGTAAATGTGCAGCAAAGTAACAGTCATGCAAATCCAGGGGGGTTACTTTACCAGAGAATGTGTGAAGAGACAGTTAATCTGATTATTGTTTCCCCCCCTGATCTCAGTAGCCGTTTACTTGTAGATTCAAATTTATGGTTGTCCACCTAAAATAGTAAATAACTTATCTAATTTAGGTGACGTGGCGTCAACTATTGAACAAGTTACCAAAGTAAATTAAATTGAGGTTTTATTTTTCATTTTTGGTTTCAGTATTCTCCCCTTTGTGTGTGGCTATACAGAGAAGGTTTTGCAAGATTCTCCAATACAAGATATTCTCTGGACTCTATTGATGATTCTTGTATCCTTTTAAAAAATGCTAAATATGCTCTCATATTTTGAAATCGTTGAATAGCTGACTTATAAACGAGGTCTTCGAAAACAGCAGTTTGCATCGAATGCAAAACTGATCTATTCCCATCTTTTGTGCTTCATTGACTGATGCAGCTCAGACTAGATTACATGCTAGTTTCCTTAAACATATACACTGATTTACAACTACAGATGTCCATCTTACCAATGTAGCAATTCAAAAAACTGCACCAGACTATGACCCTGAGAAGGTACACTTTGCTGTAATCTTAAGGATGTTCACAGGCAAATGCGTTTCCATGCTTTTTTTTCTTCAAACTTTGCATGACGAAATAAGATCATCATAGAGGTTCCATAAGCAAATAAAAATGGGGGTCACTGTTCTTGTTTAGGAGTGAGATATCAAATTGCAGCCTCTTTCTCATCAAAATCGGATGTGCTCAAGTCGAGCATTAAAGACATTTTTTTGTAGAAAAACTAAATGGATTGCTAAAACATCTAATCAACCCAAAAAGATATTGCCGATCGAAATCATTTTTGCAACGAGCGTGACAGAGTATGATCTTGAAAAACATACTAGGACATGTATCTTCTGTCAAGCCATATGCCCATAACAGATGTCATTACTATGGTAACATATTTCTTATAGCAGAAAAAAGCTTGAAAAAGCTTTCTATTCTTTTTCATTGATAATTATATAATAAACAGAATATTACATGGGCACTTGGAGATACAAATTTTATCTTCTCGTGTTGAAAATCTCTCACTTGTGATAGATCTTTTCAACACTCGAAGATAAAATTTGTTTCTGCACCCATGTAATATCCTCTATTTATCCATAAAATTAAAAATATCTTTTAATTAATTGACCTTATCTGTAATCTACAGGGTTGTAAATGGTCATTGCAGCAACTACGACGGTATCTTGTGGCAAAAAATGGAGTACCAAAGGTAACTAGAGAATCATTTCTGAGGGGTGCACCCACGCAGGTGAATCCTCGTCCTACCAGCCTGAGGGAGGTTTGGAGACATCTGCACCTTCATTTAAACCTGTGCAAGAGCAGATATCAGATTGCCTTCAAAGCTATACTTTAATTCTTGGCATTTGTGTCAGTTTCTATACATTTACTGTATTGTTGACCCAAATGTCTCAACTTGAAACAATTATTTGAACGCAATGGAGTGGTAATCTGATATCTGCAATTTAAAATGATGGTACTACTGGCTCATCAGTGCTGATGTTTATTTATGGGTTATGTAAGCTGTAGCAAGAAGGGAGTAGTGGTGTTACTTCTGGCCTCTCTCAGATAGGATGCATTATGCATTCACTTCTACCCTGGTTTGAGAGGCGCTTCTATTAAATGGCGGGTTGGCCAACTCGCCATTTAAAAGCACCTCTGGAACCAGGGTAACTCACTTCAATGATCAAATATTGAACTTTGGCTCAATAGCATACTAGTTCATTAAAAACTTGGCATTGAAATTTTCTTAAGGTGGAGACAACCCTACGAGAAATTGATAACATAATCATCAAAAGCTTGCATGCTGTGCAGAAGGTGATGATCAATGACAAGCACTGCTTTGAACTGTATCCTTTAGTACTGGTTCTTTATACTGTCCCATCAGTGGATCAGGGGGTGTCAGAACCCTTTTATGTTACAAAAATTGATCAGTCATGAGCTCCCTTATTTTTGCTCAGTCTGTAATTCAGAAAAAGTTAGAATAGCTACTCTGTGGAGATCACCATCACCATCACCATCATCATCATGCTGATCATGATTCACAAAATGAAAAGTATTTTTTCACTGCATTACTTTGTCAACTTCAATAACTGGTCATCGCCGTGTCCAGTAACTTTTCCCTTAACATATACTGTACTTATATCAGATATGGCTACGATATAATGTTTGATGTCAATCTCAAGCCGTAAGTATGATATTTGACATATTTCCTGCAGCCTCACAAGAGTATTTGGTTGAATTATTTGGTGATTATTGCAGGTGGCTAATAGAAGTGAATGCCTCACCATCACTGACAGCAAGCAGCCAAACTGATTATGAACTCAAGTTTAGGCTCCTTGAAGATGTCCTCTACATCATAGACATGGAGAATAGGTAAATATGGTCAAATTCGAATTCAGAATTCAAAGATAGTGATTTTTTGGAGGGAGAAAAATTTAAGAAGTCAGAGAAAAACCCTTGAAGAACAGGAGAGAAACAACTAACCAATCTACTCAGATAGTTCTGTCAGTCAAAACTCCACTAACAGCCACCTCTACCCAACGGCCAGGAAATTTTGTCCAGGTTACCAATCATACATATACTGTAACTGAAACCTCTCCACAAAGTCCACCTCTCTACATTGGTCACAACAGTTTGTCTCAACAATGGCTGTTGTGTAGACGTTTGATCCTTGATGAGCATCACCACTGTGACCATCTTCATTATCTTTATTATCTTCAGGAGTGATTAAAAAATATTATATAAGGGATTAAACAGATAGGAGAGAAAAATAGCCTCTGCCGATGTAGTATGTTATATTTGTGACGCATGCATGGAATATCTTAGCAGAACCTCTTAGCAACACTGTAAAAAAAACATAATTTTGACAGCTGCCACGTCAAATAACATTTTCTCATGCACATTATGAGTAATCCAATTGTGGATGGCAGTACTGTATATCAAAAGAAACTTCCTACATTTTCTCCCTCAATAAATACAAAAAATAGACTCTGTTTGCAGGGAAACAGATACCACCAAATCCTTGCCAAAGTTTTGTTATATAAATGCCCTTCATTAGTATCTTTAGTTAAAACATAATTATTTCATACATTTAAATTTGTTTTGTTAGGTTAACCGGAAGAGAAAAGAGAGTAGGTGGTTTTGATTTGATATGGAATGACAGCCCAGTATCCATGGATGATTCTTGTGGAGCTGATTGCATTCCACAACCAAGCTATCCAACAAATACATTTCTAGGTAAGCCGCCTATTGTAAATTTTTAAACCCTAAAAATAATGGCCAGTCAGTTGCCAGTCTTGATGATCCACCAAATTACTTAATTCTTGTTGGACATTGTCTGATGACCAGGCATTATGTTTGGCCCTGAAACCACAGGGTGACCAAGTATTGACGAGCTTGATAAATATATCTTTTTTAACAAAACAGGTTGTTGTAACAGCGACCGAGAAAAGCAAATCAAACAAGTTTTAAAAGCTGCACAAACAACCAAGAAAGGCTAATGATGTTCCTCACTACCAGTGGTTCAACTGTACTGTCTACCTTTCAGTCGCACACATCCATAAAGGACTAGATTATCTAACAAGTTCCTTTCAATAGGCAATGTGCATCAAAGCTCACAAAGCACTCTGGGAAAGTGAGTTCTTTAAAAATGTAACAGGGAAATCAAAGGAACTATCAGAAAAAAATTACTCTGTTATTTTCGTCTGCTGAAATCCTTTTATTTCCATAGAAAATGTTGAAGGAAAAATTATCACATGAATTTTTAGAGGAGCCAAAAAAGCGTAAGAACTCACTTTCCCAGAGTGCTTCGTGCTAGAATTTCGAGCTCATGCACATTGGCTATTCTCAATATTTTGCAAAATGTAGACATTTCAACTGCTTCTTTTGAAATTGTTTTTTGCTAAAAACTAGCTTTTCAACCATACAATAACGATCATAATTATTAATTATATAAATTTATACTTTGTAAGTTTTATGTATATCTACTTGTAAATATTTATCTGTAAATAAGAGTGTACATTTATAAAGAAAGTTTAAACTAAAGATATTCGAGTGTGACATGTTGTAATTAATAAAACTTTGAAGCCTTTCAAGGCAAGCTAAATTCTAATAACTTAATATTTGATCTATGAATGACATGCCTTGAGGTTGTTTCAGGGCTTAATACAAAATTTAAAAAAAATGATGTTTGGTTTTGTTAGATGCTAACACCAGAAATACCTCTTTGAATGAGAAGAAGTAGACTTACTTGATCCTTTGAAATATTTTTCTTAATTTACTCTTGCAATAAATTCCATTTCATCACTACTCATGGATGATAGATTAAAGCCTTTGACTTCTGGTAGACCTGACGAGTGAAATAGAATAAAGATGGCTTAATTAAACTGACCTTGAATTCATCTCTGTAACAAGCAAACAGTGTCTGCATTGGTGATTAGGATTTCAAAGGTTATTGTGTAGTTCCAGGGGGGGAGGGTATATTGTGTTGTACCAGAAAACATCTGTACCTCGCCCATGGAGGGGGATTGAAATTTTCAAGGAGTCGGGAGGGTTTGAGGAGGGTATATTGTGTAGTTCCAGAAATATCCATACCTTCCCCAATGGAGGGAGTATGGAATTTCCAAGGGGTGGGGAGGGTATATTGTGTAGTTCTAGAAAATATCCATATAACTCCCCCATGCAAGGGGAGCATTTGAATATATCTTTTAACCAATATGTCAGCCACCTTGAATTTATTATGGGATGCCAAGGGAACGATTGGAAAATTTATAGTCAGCAGGGTGTCTCTATATAATTTATTAATTAAGTTATCCAATGAGAAACATCTAAAAACCAACCGAATTTGTTGGTAATTGAAGTGATATGTGAAGCATAAAACTATTTGAGAAAGTAACCCTGCCAATCTATTTTTTATAAATATTTCAACATTTGCACCCTTGCCATCCCAATTATTAAGATGGTTGCCATATAGGTAAAAATGTCTAATAGTCCTCTTCACAGTTCCCTGCGCCATCTTGAAAGGTAGCTGTGGTGCCTTTGCATCGAAGCGAGATGAACGGTGAGCGTGCAATGATAGAGAAGTGAATAATTGTCCAAAGTGTTAAAAAAAGGTCTCTATCATTGCAAGCTCACCATTCGTCTTGCTTCAATGCAAAGGCACGGCTACCTTTCAAGATGGTGCAGGGAACTGTGAAGGGGACTATTCCAAATTTTTGTTTGACACATACTATTGTTCTTACAAACCTTCAAGCTTATGAAGTTTGGCCACTTTAGGTTTGAGTTCTTTCCTAAGTTTTTCCAGTTCTTCATTGACATTTTTCTGATCTACAATAGATAGGAAAAACAACACTTGAAAAAATGTATTCTTAAGTACCATGTATGTACCATGTTCAGGGCATATAATATGATGATCATGATGGTGTGAGGGTAGTGATTATGAGGTTGTTGATCATCATCGTCATCATCATGAATCGTCTTAGTGATGATGGGAGAGCCTACGTAGCAAGCAGTTGAAGTAATGTATTCATGAAAATACAATGCATCTCACCTTATACAGTTGCAGTTGCGCGAGCCCTGTACCGCTGGCGGGGCAAAATTTGCTCCTGCTATTGACACCTTTTTAGGCAGCCTTGCGTCCTCCATAGTCTGTTCCTTGGACTCAAGATCATCAGTAGGCACCCAAGGCTCATCTTTTTGAAAATATTTTGGAAATCTACTCAGCCACACTGACAAAAATTGAGGATTAGTTTTCACTTTTCCCGTTATTTCAAGAATCAAGTTCAAGCTCGTGCATAAAAACGGTTTGGTACTGTTTGGTTACGCCATCACAGAACTGCGTCATCCAATTCAATTTTTGATCATCTGTCACTGCGCGTGCTCGAGCGCTATGCAAGACATCAACAGAAACACTGCATGATCATGAATGGAGCACGTTATCGTATATGGAACTTTTCTAATGATGGTGAAACACGCTCTAATCTACACCTTGGTAATCGTTTTCTTATATATCACTCAACTCTATCATGCACTCCTGGCCAGTCACTCACTCTTCAAAACAAGACTCTACTATATCTCTCCAGAACTAGCTGAGTTCACTAACACTTTCTACCTGCCCATCTCGCTGCAAAACTCGTAACTTTGACAATGTGAAATCTTGGACAGTGAGCGCCGATTTCTTGGCAGCCCTGTGCCACAGGTTTTTCTTTTGACTCTGCTCTAATGAATTTTGTAAATAATTTACCATTTCTTACTGTCTCTAGCGCAGCGCCATTGAACTGCTGGAAATGGCGCTATATAAATATATTATATTATTATATTATTATATACAATAGATAGAACGATAATAGAATACAATAGATTTAATGAATACATTACATCAACTTAGTGCAATAGACCCCTTTCACGTGACGTCAGAGCAGCTCAATTTGGAAGGCAAAACAAAAGAATTTCAATCTCCTGAGAATTGGAACCTATTGTTTTGCCCTCCAAATTGAGCTGCATTCCGACGTGCTGCAAGGGGTCTTTATAGGTTCTCCATAAGGATGATGATGGTGTTGAAGGTGACAATGAACATTGCAGATGATGATAGTGATGGTGATGATAGCCATGGTGGTCAGCAGTGGTAATGATGATGGTGATAACCTTTATATTTACCTTGCTCAAGCATTTCCTTTGTACTCGAGTTTCTGAGCTTCAAAAATGTGTTCCCGAAACACACGAATGACTTTTCACCTGCAAAAAATAGATTTAAAAATTTTGAGTGAAAATATATTAGAACTTTGAATTAGGTACCCTGTTAGCAAAGATAAAAGCCTCTGTTAACTGTTGAATTTAATATTACCTTGGCTTTCGTTTTTAAGAGCTCTAAGTGCTTCTCGATTGCTGTTTCTTTTTCGATCAAGTTCTACGATCTCCAAGAAAAAAAATTAAAAAACATTATCGTCTGCTTCAAAAAAATTACTATGAACTAAAACTTGCCAAAACAATATACCGACAGACAAAGAAAAACCTTTCACGAGGGTACCTGCTCTCTATCTGACAATATTTCTGCTGCAAGTTCTTCAATCTCGGCGAATTTATCGAGGCTATTTGAAGTGAAGCGGCGAAGCAACACGTCGTCCGCCATGTTGGATTCTGGACTGCGGGCTCAAAAACGACCAGCAGTTATTCCTATTTGGTGCGCCGTAACATTTTCAAATAGTGTTCAGTCTCTTCCTGTCGTGTTGGAGGGAAATTTGAAAAATGAATTAACACAGGTAGCCCAAGCTATCGTTCATCATTATTTTATTGTTTTCTTAACTGTATATCAGTTTTATTGCATGGTTGTGGTTTCTGACAGTTTGGTTGTATTTTAAGGCGATTTTAGAAAATTTTAACCTCATCTCTAAAGACAAAGTCAAGATATCGCCCCATGATCCACGAAAATATTGATTTTGAATCCGGAATCCACCTTCTTTGGAATCCAAGGTATTGCCGGCATACTATTCACGATAGTCCCTTGCGCGCTCGCTAAATAGGGAGCTTGAGCAACTCGAAATCTAGAACGGGAACGTCAGTATCTGAAGGAGAAAAGACAATATAGTTCTCGTCAGAATGCGATATTCAGCAATTGCACGTCGTTCACGTCTTGAGATCAAGAAGTAACACCTATTTCCAGATCTTCCTCTATCATTAAATCACAGTTCTGAAACCTCGGGTCTCAGTCCCCGTCCTAGATTTCGAGTTGCTTAATCTCCCTAATAAGACATGGAGGACTGCGACCGCGCTAATGTAAGTTGGAAGTGACCACACAATGGGAGAGGCGGCAGTGGAAATGGAAAAGCGCGGGTGCAGTGGGTGCAAGCGTAAAAGTAGATGAGATTCGCCATAGCCGACCACTGCCGACAGATTCTTACGCAAACTGGGCCGAGAATGCATGGGTGGCGTACGCTGCTAACGCGTCGCCTTTCATCACTGTGGTTCCAAAGGCTCGGTTCGGTCGCCATATGTGAATAAGCCAGTTCAAAGTTTAAGAATCGTTATCAGTGCGCATGCGATTTTATCCCGAATTTCTCACCTTCTTTTGTTTAAACCTTCTTTTGTTTTTAATCAAACAAAAGAAGGTGAGAAATTCGGGATAAAATCGCATGCGCACTGATAACGATTCTTAAACTGTGAATTGGCTTATCGAGTTTGTTTGATGTGTTGTTCTCTCCTGTGCTACAAGGGTTTTCCCCAGGTTCTCCGGTTTCCTCCCTCCGTAAAAATCAACATGTGAGTCGAGCGTTGTGTGCATAGAATACTGAATGTAGTGGTAGTGTGTGTGTGTGAGTGAAAAGTGCCGGGGGGGGGGGGGGGGTAAAGTATCGGGTATGCTCGTCCTATCTCTTAGGGGTAAAAATTAGCGATTTGGTATCTTTTAGGGTCTTAAATTTGAGGTTTAGCAAATCAGCACTTTCTGGTATCTTTTAGGGTGTTGAAAAAGGAACTAGCCCATCGCATAATAACGCAATACGTATGCCTGCGTAAACTCAGAATATTACTCAATGTAACTTAATGTATTTCTTAATAGTATTATTTTTGTGGTATCTCTTAGGGGTTAAAATTTGCCAAGCCACGCCCTTTTGAAAAAACTTCCGGTATCTTTTAGGGGTATTTTTGGAATATTAGTGCGAAAGCGCTAGAAAGACTAGACACTTAATTAAATAAAGAGATCTATTTTAAATATCTCGACAAGCTAGATACATCTCGTGAACAATCAGAATTAACAGTTAACATATCAAAAACTAAAGCGATGGTCTTGTATTGCATTTTGGCTGCTCACAGACATTTTCTTAATAAAAAGCTATAATGAAAACTCGAGAATCCCTGGGAACGAAAACATACATTCGCGCATGCGCATTGCGTTTGACCACCGTGTTGTTATAAAGTAGGACACTAGAGAAAAACGTTTGCGCATGCGTGCCTTTCAGCACGCTTTCCAAGAATTTACAAGAGTTTTAGTGAGAAAATAAATGCTTGTTTTCTCCAAGTATACAAAAAAGTTCGTGGGTATTTGTGGGACCAAGATACTGTATTAATAAAGGCAATATGAAAGAATTAGTCTTAAATTTCAAGAACTGACTTTAAGTTTTGGCATTCTTCAGGCAAGTGTGAAAGTCAAATTTGCATATTTCTACAATAGCACGAAGACGCTTTTGACTAATTTGCATACGGACTTAGAGCATGCGCAGACGTTTTTCACCCGTGTCATGATAGTAGTATTTTTATCTAGTGTTCAGTCTCTCCCTGTACTGTCGTGTTTGCTGTCGTGTTGGTCGTTGGAGGGAAATTTGAGAAATGAATCGTAAAAAAACCCTGAAAGAAATCTTTGAAAAACTGTAGGTATTCTGTAACATTCTTGTTTAGAATGTTTTTACTGCGATTCTCAGCATTCTGCGAACTCAGACATTTCAACGGCTTGTTGTGAAATTGGTTTTTCGCTGCCGTCAATCAAAACTAATCAGTCGGTACCTTTTATATTTTTGACTGGCGGCAGTGAAAAACCAAATTCCAACTGGAAACTCGCAACTACCGAGTTCGCAGAATATTGAGAATCGCAGTAAGTTGCTAAGGAGTTTTAATTTGCAATTAGTAAAATTTATAAAAATGATACCACAATTTATTTATGACGGATTTTCGAAATTGAAGGTGTTTCCCTCCTGTTTTCAAGCAACCGTACCCAACATATTGTATTTTGATCATTCTTGGTTTACAATCACGTGTTATTTGGTCGTATTTAAATGTTATATATTTTTTTCGTTAGCTAAATAAAATTAAATGCAAATCAGATAATAGAGCTATAAAACGTACACCTATGGTTAAAATATTAGAGCTAAAGTGCATTGTCTAAGCGAGCTATAGGCGGACAAAGATTCCGCAAATATATAGTGTGAACCTAGTTATTGTGTGAATAAATAGAATGGAGCGAAGCTATTTCATTCAACATGGTCGCCAAAATTAAAAGTCTTATTAACAAAGCTACAAAGCTTAAAATATTCCATCTTACTTAATTTCACTATGAATTTAGTGAACTTCTAAACATGTATAAAGTTGATAGCATTTAATTTGGTCTTGATTTCCATGACTTTTCAGAAACGTGACCAGCGCTAAGTTAGTAGTTGCGTGACAGAATTCAAACGTTGAATAATTCGGAAGCCAAATATGGGTTTACCTCGGTGTAAGAACCTTACAACTGACGTCACGTTCGAAGCTCCTTCACCAAATGTGCGTGTCTACGTGGCTACGCGGTTATCTAATTAATATTCATATATTGTTCGTTCTACTAATGATCACTGCGTATCCGAGTAGCCACTTCATATATAGCCTCCTTTGCAGACGTTCTTAGGGTCGTCACGTCGTCACGACCCTAAGAGAGGCTACTTCATACAGGAACTCAGGATATATGAATTTTAACGTAGCCAAGCACATTTAGTGAAGGAGCTTCAAACGTGACGTCAGTTGTGAGGTTCTTACACCGAGGATTAGCCCGAAATATACAGAGGATCCAATACTATCCCAAGTCCCTTTGCGTGCATCTTTTTTCCCTCGCGAATGCCGATCCAGCGGAAAAAAAGAAAAGGAGACTCTGTCAGCAGGGAATTCTACTACTAATAATACTAATATTAAGGTGTTTGTTAGCATTTGATGAAGACATTTTCGACTAATTTGGCAACTAAAAGTAGCCAGCTGTGCTAAACTGTCCTTTATATTCAAACTCCTTTGAGAATACCAAGACAATAGTGAAAGCTAGCACAACAAACAATGCTACCAAAAGGGATTCTGGAAGCATTATGGGGCATTTTAATTTTTTTCTGTGGCCGGTTTTTGTCAAATCCCCGCCCCTTGCCGTAATACCCCCACCACGGAACTTACGTTGATTGGTTTACTTCACATTAAGAATATATTGCAATTTTGCAAACTTGAATCGAAATACCTTATTATAGGAAATTTATTTTACATATTTTAAATTAACGCGAATTGAGGGCAAAAATACTTTCAAATGAAGAAAATTAACGCGAAAGTTCCACTTTATTAATGATATGGAAATTAACATTAAAAGAAATTAACACGACATAATTTAATGCGAGTTTTTGAAATTCAGCTGACCATGTGTCATTCCCTTGAGTTTTATTTCTTTGCTTAAGAATTGTTTAAGAAGACACAAGCTATAGAAGGCCTATTTTAAACAGTTTAATTTCTGTCTTAGTTACAGGGAATCAGTTCAACAATTTAAGAAAAAGTCTGAGGATCACGAGTTGTTTTTCAACGAAAGGATACTTGCCTTGGCGAAAGAAAAACTACGTCAGGTCCATGGCAAAGATAATAGCTCAGTATCACTTAGAGTTGGGAGTAAAAAATCCTGCACAGGTAAAAGAAAAGAGTCTTTGAAAACAACATTCTTAACATATAAAGATAGAGTTGGTTGTGTGAGGTAGACATTTGTTTGGGATAAGATGCTCAAGTCTGTTGGCTTTCTCTATGGGGTCCTTTTTCGTGTACCACAAAATCAGTGTACATAGTTATATAGAAACCTTTTGTATTCTTTGTTAGCTTCATTCTATTGTAAATTAACTTAGAATCTTTTGTTGTGGCTATTGAATTACGAAGTACCGAACTTTGAGTACAAGCACCAAACTTGGAAACAAATGTTCGTTGGGGCATACTAAACAGAATAAGCCAGTTCACAGTTTAAGAATCGTTTCCAGTGCGCATGCGATTTTATCCCGAATTTCTCACCTTCTTTTGTTTAAACCTTCTTTTGTTTTTAATTAAACAAAAGAAGGTGAGAAATTCGGGATAAAATCGCATGCGCACTGATATCGATTCTTAAACTGTGAATTGGCTTATTCAGTAGAAATGGTGTTCAGGGTTTGGCACGCCGTACTCAACCAGATGGATAAAGTTTAGCAAAATTTATATGAAACGAAAACAATTCTTCAATTCTTCGCTAACATGGAAGTGCTGTTTGAAAAAGTTAGAATGGCGTTTACAGTTTTTTGATATCTCTTTTTGTTGCAGAGCAATCTCGAGTCCAGAGTCTTCCGGCTTCTTGGTCAGCGAGCTGGCGCCAATTCTCTGGTGAGGTGATTATATTTTCCAGATATCTCACACACAGTTTGTTATAATCACATTTGAATGTTTCATTTATTTTTAGATCAGTCAAGCTTTATATATAAAAGAAAAAAGTCCCACTCGACAAAAAACAAGGTCAAAACTCTAAAACACATGAGAGAGAACCTTACAGATACCATTAATAGAATTTACTTTGACCATCTTTTTGGCAAGGAAAAAACCACTGGTAGAACAACAAGCATCCATTCAAGTACTCTGACAAGGTACATCAATATGGTGAAAAGAAAATCGTTGTCAAGAAGCCGCTCTCTTGGAAAAGGGAAGAAAGCCGGCATTCGTAAAACACCTTCAGAAGACAGATCACTAGAACTATCTAATGATCTGCAATCTTTTGATGATTCTGGAATTGTTGATGACTCCACACCCCATAAACCTACACATAAAGCCGAGAGCAGGCCGCAAGTTTTTCAGCCACTTTTTTCCAGTCGTCATTGTGGAGGAGTCTGGAAAGCCATTGTTGATGAGTACTAAGGACTGGCATTGTATTTGCAGGAAAAATCTTTATGTAGATAATAATGTATATATAGATGATTGTAAAACTTTTCACATGAAAGGGTCATCAACAGAAGCTAAAAATTCAATAATTTACTTGATGTATAATGCATTTTCAATTTCAGACCATGTGTCATCCCCTAGGGTGCTTTCCATTTGTCCAGAAAAACCGGTTGATGAACCCGAGTAAAGAACGGTTCTAATGGAACAGTTCAAACCGACGATACACCTGATCGATAGTCCGCCATCTTAAAAGTTTTCGCAATAAATGCGCGAATTAGAGAACTGGGCCTGAGAAATTCTCAAATGGATCAGAAAATTCCAGTTGGTTCGTACAAACCGAAATGGCTGGACAAGCTCGAAAGGTATTCCACTTTTTTCGGTTGGAAGTATTACCGGTTTTTCTGGAAAAATGGGAAGCACCCCTAGAGTATCATTTCTTTAATACTCCAGTTTCACATTCGATGGAAACCGCTGTTTTTGAAGACCACAGACTCATTTGCACAGGCTTAGCCTCGTTTATAAGTCATCTATTCAAAGGCACCATTAAAAGTCCGTGGGATTGGTATTATTCAACTTGCACATTCTTTACATTACAGTTGGCTGTTGCTAATAATAATTTGCATAAGTCAACC
This sequence comes from Anthopleura xanthogrammica, assembly GCA_964019055.1. Lineage (NCBI taxonomy): Eukaryota > Metazoa > Cnidaria > Anthozoa > Actiniaria > Actiniidae > Anthopleura > Anthopleura xanthogrammica. Next base: position 4,153,215 of record OZ025207.1, read on the forward strand.
GTAATGTAAAGAATGTGTAAGTTGAACAATACCAATGTTTTGAAATCCCACGGACTTTTAATGATGTCGTTGAATAGCTGACTTATAAGCGAGTACTGAACTTTACTTAGGTGCCACACAAGAATGTTGTACCTCGACATTCTTTATATCTATCGAAATAGAATGATTAAGATAATCACAATTATAGTTTATTTACAAATATACTATGTATAGAAACGCAGAATGTACTTGCTATTTATAGTAAAGTAACGCAAATATTTATCAACAAAACAATAATTAAAAAAAGAATGTTGTACCTTGACAAAAATAAGTACAACTATAATTTATTTACAATTATACAATATATATATATAGAAAGTACTTGCTATTTATAGTACAACGTACATGCAAATATTTATTTTTATAAATGTTTTGCAAATATTTATATATATCTTATAACAAAACAATAAATCAAAAACTTTATTTACAAAGAATTGTTTTGACAGAATGCTTCACTGCACTGACTGCATCGTTTTTTTTTCATATATACCTACCTACATGCATACATGCTAACAATAGGTTTATATTGGCGGTTCTCTCAAACTTATTGGAGAATCGCGATACATAAGGTACGGTAATACGAGCAACAAAATCGTGCAACTTGTCGCGCAACATTGTTGCGTTGCAAGTCGCAAAGAATGTTGCTCGTATTACCACCCCGTACAACAACAAAATTTTGTTGCGCGACTTTGTTGCAGAAGTAGGAGCTTTTTCTACACTCTGCGACAATGAAAATTTGTTGCGCTCGAGGAGGTAATACGAGCAACATTCGTTCTGCAACTTGCAACGCAACAATGGTGCGCGAGAAGTTGCACGATTTTGTTGCTCGTATTGTCGCGCCTTTACCATCCCGCAACTTGTAGCCTGCGTCACATCCGGACAAATACCTCTGTAAAGTCCGTCTGCGAGCCGTCTGCGAATTAGCGCCCAAAAGCTTGTTCCGACCCCCAGCGGACTAACACGGTTATATGAAGCGATTTCTGATTGGCTCTCGACTTGTTCGATTCTAACACGATCTATGATTGGTCAACAGTAGCTAGTTGGTCACCAACGGCTGACCTTTGAACGCACTGCATGTTTTGACTTTAGCATGAAGCAAAGCCTACATTTGGTGATGGCGGAAAGGCAAATTTTAACCATTTATGTGATAGACTTCTGTCTCAGCTTTAGCCGTTCAATGGAAGAAATGAATTCGTTTTGTCTCGTATACGCTGATAACTTAACTACTGACACTTTTCCTTTTAGAGATACATCTTAATTCTGATGTGAGGCAAGCGATTTGCCGCAGAAAGATTTCCAAAGCGGGTTCCCTGTGGTGTCAGTACTTCATAAAACGCCCGCGCTGTTTTATACCAGCAGCAGGATTTTGTATTGTGCGCATGCTTCGTGTGTATATTCAACATGGCGGATCACAGGTTGAGGTAAAATTGAAGTCTTTTGGAAAAAATCTTTTCAATTTTAAGCACTATTTGAGGCTTTAATTTTTATATTCTACAGCGATAAGAGTCGATCGAGAGAGGTACAAATGAAAGCATCGATAAACCAGGCGCTTGTTGAGTCAGGCGAACGTGAAAGGTGAGATAAAAGTTGACAGTTGATGCAACGATCAGCCGCGGGACAGTAAGCTTAAAAGCAGTAAAAGATAAGCTTAAGTCGCTTCTTTGACCTCAAAAAACGTTCAGAATTTGTCAATCAATATGTTATTAACTTAGACCGTTGAAGTTTGATTGAGGAGAGTAAAAGCACGAGAAAATGTGCCGCTTCTTGAGTTCTCTTGCATGTCGCAGAAACCAAGAAAAGCGCTTCCGCGCGCGACACAACTACATGTATAGAATACCCCGCAGAGCAAAAGTATGGATAGAAGGCTGCCTACGCTTACGGAGTGAGGTACTTGGGGTTAGGTTTAGGGTTAATATTTGGAAAGACTTTTTAGGAATAAATGCGTAGACTCGTAGGCTTGTAGGCAGGCTTGTACACTTAGATTGTTGCTGTAGGCAAGTAGACAGTCTACTATAATACTTTTACTCTGTGGGGTATTCTATAGTTATTCCCCATTTCCCAAGGCAAAATATCTGAAAACCCACAGTAAAACAGTTTTTGTAGTGTAACTAACTTCCCAATTGAGGGAGGCACAGGTGGTGAAGTGAGGAGAACCAAAATCCTCGAAAAATTTCTAAGATTTCTAAAATTTCTTCAAAGTGTTCACCATGTAATTGAAAATTGTACTCAAGGTTGTGTGATATAATATTTCATATAAAGTTGAAGCTCTCATAAGCAACCACCTTGGGAAATTGAAAAAGTGGTCACAACTAGAGGTGGCTGCTAATGAGAACAGGCTCTCATAAGCAGCAAAGCAAACAAGGTTTTAAAATCATGTTCGTTACTAGAGCTGCTTACATAGTTACATAGTTATTAATTTTATTGTATGTAAGTTGCTTATTAATAATATAAGGAGATGATAACTAGCAGTAAGCTAGTGTGGGCTGCGTCGGTGTTTCTAATGAAACAGTTGTTAGCGACGAAGGACTAGTGTCCAAAACGTCAGTAAGTGATCTTTTTTATTTTTTACGGTGTAAAATTTACCTTTTTATCACAACTGTATTAATAATATAGTATTTTGCAATACATACTTTCAGGTTAAAAGAACTCCTAAGAATTAAGTTAATAGAATGTGGATGGAGAGATCAGCTCAAGGATCATTGTAAAGGTATGTGGTTTGCATAAGATACATACATGTAAAATATTAAGAAACAAAATGACAACCTTTAGTTTAAAGGGGCACTTGGATGAAAATCATGAAAATTGGAAATGCCTTGAAACTTGGTTTCACTTAGCTATATGGCCCCAATAGTAGCCAAGCCACATATTTTCTTCACAGTCAAAATTGGCGGATAAAAATTATATATTTTTTTCAGCATCTAAATTGTGAGTAAATGACGTCATTTACTCAACCCTATTGTTCTTTTAGTTTTTAAACCAAAATTTCTCAACTGCGAGTGGCTTCCAGGCTAAAATTTTTGCCAATCTGGTTTTCATAATCATGATTGAGTCATATTATTCTTAAATACTTGAACTATTCGGACTTTCAAAAATGGGGCGTTTTCATCCAAGTGCCCCTTTAAACATGTTTTGGCGACATCGCTCGCCATCGTCAGTGAGTTTTAGTGAAGATGTAAACTGTATATAAGTAATAAGGAATACTTACATGTAAAATACCCAGTAGTAATACATACATTTTTGAAAATAAGCCACTCCAAATTTAAGCCCTACCCTGGTGAAAACATTGAAAAGGATCCTACAGGATCCACTTGGATTAGATTCAAAGGCTGTGCTCCAGGTTCACCAGTTTTTCTTCCTCCGCAAAACCAAACAAGCTAAATTTCAATTGGATCTCTGAGTTAGCCAAGCCCTGTTTTTGATCAGTATCAAGTATCTCACTTTCCTGCATTAAACACTTATCAAATGTATCAGATGGTTGATTATCATTGCAAGCCAATAAGCAAAATCATGTTAGTACAAGGTCTTCTGTTCATCTAGACTTTCTCAAAGTCCGTCATCTCCGTATTAGTTAACGCACACTGAATAAAGCACAGACAGCTCAACCAAGATCACACACACTGGAACATTCCACTGGATGAAGAACTTTTCCAACTTGTTTCCCACCAATTTTAGCAACCCAAAAACAGATGACTGAATTATGCTTGTGCTCTTTGTAAATGTACAAAAATTGGCGCAAAACATGAATGAAAATCCTGCAAGAGGGACAAGTCTACCTCTCATGACTCTCGACCTTCGCTTCTTTTTTCCACTTCCTTCACTTGTGACTCTGTCAGAGTCTCAGAGAGGTCTGCTTGGAGTAAGTCTACTGTTCATCAGACAGATGTGAAATCACAAATAAAGATGATCTTTGACAAAGAAAGTAGTTAACTGGGACTACTGTACTGATTAAGAATTTAACCCAGTCCTTAACTCACATGTACTACCACTACATTCAGCATACTATACATGTGCATGCCATGCAACTCTCAACTCAAGACGTTGGTTTTATGGAGAGAGAACCAACTGGAATAACTGGAGAAAAACCCCCATGACAAGGGAGGGAACATTTGAAACAAACTCAACTCACATGTGATTCAGCCAAGCAAAGGCATGATCTATACAGCACTGAGAGACGGTACGTGCCATAACAGGGAATGGCAGTTGCCAACACAAGCTCATAGAAGTGAGCTGAAATATTTAATGCAGGTTTTTGCATTTAATAGACCAATATCACACTAGCGTGACATAAAATATTAAAATTCAAATTTTGATTTACAAGAAAAAAGAATTTACTATCAAGTTTGTTGCATCCATAATAATAAAACTGTTTTGTAAAAAGTGCTCTTGAACAAACAAAGATAGAGTGCAAACAGTATAGAGTGATTCTCATAAACCCGTGAAATACGCTTTAGTGTATTATGCATTACTTCACTCTAATTCTTTTGTTTTCTATTGTGTTTATCTGACTATTACACTTTAATAAGCACACTTTGTTTCACCGGTTAATGAAAACCACTCTATCTGTGAAATACAAATTACTAAATAGCACAAAATAGTGCTAATTAAACAATAGAAAACAATAGAATTTGTACAAATTTGTGCAATTTTGTTTTGCCAAATGTGTCACAGATATACTGATTGCATCTATTAATTTTTGAAACTAAGCATTTTTGAAAAGAAATGTATGTTGTCAGGCATCGCATGCTTGGCAAGCCTTGTTATCAGTCTCGACACATACATTTCTTTTGCAAAAATAATTTCCACAAAAACTCTTAGTTTCAAAAATTCATAACTTCGTAAATTTAAGGGCAATATTTACAAAACTTTGCAATTTTACTAATATCGATGTGGCAAATTTCAGATTAAACTTCTTTTCCCAAAAAAACAAATAACTTATTTGTAATATCACGCTAGTGTGTTATAGGTCCATTCAGTTACTGTGGTTTTACATATTCTGCAAACCCAGACATTCCAACAGCTTGTTGTGAAATGTTTTTTTTTTTACTGCTGCCAATCAAAAATATAAAAGGTACCAACTAATGAGTTATGATTGATGGCAGCAAAAAAAAATCAATTTCCAAAAAAGCTGTTGGAATGTCTGGGTTCACAGAATATGTAAAATTATGTTGCCAACAATTTTACAGGGTGTTTAATTTTCGTTTTTATTCACTTGTTATTTGACACACCCAAACAGTACCAACCACTAGTCATTATCAATTTTTTATCCAAGCTTTGTTTTCGTTTTTTTTTTTCAATTTAAGCTTACAATTTTAATACAAATTATAATTTTCAGATATAATCAAACAGAAAGGCTTGGATAACATTACAGTAGAAGACCTTGTCAAAAAGATTACTCCTAAAGGAAGAGGTTAGTCGATATGTTATTTTTAGTAATGAACCTTTTACAGCTAGCTTACTTGCAGCCACATGCCTATACAGCACCCCAAGTAAAAAATGAATTCAGCTCAAGCTGGTTCTGATGGATAAATTGGCAGTATTACCGGATTTCAAGCCGAGAAAGGCTAGGCCCAAGCTATTGTTTTTCTGGACAGAAGTCAGTAGTATATGCTCAAGAACGCTATTGTACATTTTTTTTTTGAAAGAAAATGAGTTCGAATCAAAAGAGAAGAGAAAGAAAGAAACATAAATTAAGCATTGAGGGGGTAAAGAAGAAGATTCTTGGGGAAATTGCAGAAAAATGGAGCTCAGAATTTATTCTGACTTTGGAATCACAGGAAGAGTGAAATAAGTTATTCCTTTTGTGTGAAAGTGGTTCTCACAAGCAGTAGTTGTGCAGTTCAAATGCCAAACCATTATTATCATTACTCAGTTTTCTTTTCTCGGCCTGAAATCATGCAATTCATGCAACTTCCATCCAGAAAAAAAACAATAGCTAGGTCCCAGCCCCTCTCAGCTTGAAATCTGGCAATAGTGCGGTTTTACAGCAATGATGTTGCAGGCTAAACCACAGATGTTTGTCTTTGAGAAATGAAATCTCTTGTCATTCAAAAACTCTGCATTTTTCCTACCCTACAACATGGTTACCTTCTCTTACCAGAGATTACTATCAGCATGGTAAAAAAATTCCTTCAATGCTGTCTTGACAACACGTACAATAAGGACACAGGGAACCCAATCTCTAAACAGTGCTTTGACATCATGTGTAGGGGGTTACTTTTAATACAAAGGGTCGACTATCCACAAGTTGGCCAGAAAACCTTCAAGACTGTATGCAAACTTTCTATTTTGCCAAGTTTAAAAAAATACATCTTCTAAAGAGGGGGGGGGGGGGCAGCAGCCCCGTCGGCCCACCCCTAAATCCACCCCTAGGAAGTAAACCTGCAAATTATGCCCAAACTAAAGCAAACTGCTAGCATTCACAGTACTGTTTTTTTTTGCTTTTGTTTCTAGCTTTAGTACCCGATGAAGTAAAAAGAGAGTTGCTGCAGAATATAAGAAACTTTCTAGCTGAGAGACAGTAAGCATATAGAAATATTTTATAGTCATACTAGTTTTGTATTTATGATCTCAGGAAAATTGTATGTAATAACTATGTAAAGTACTGACTAGCTAAACTATTTTTCAAAATAATCTCAAACACTAGTTGTCTGTAAATGTAAATAATACTAAATAAACTGTTGTGCTGTAAGTTGTCTTTTGGTATTGCATAAATGCCAATGCAGTCTGCATTTTTTAGTACTTCTTGGCAAGGGTTCATAATTTATGTACATGGGGGTGGGGGAGGGGGGTATGAGGATTGTAATTTTTCGCCCTTACATTTTTTGGAAGCCCCTCTAATGTCATAAATGATTTTTTTCTGGCCCTCCCCACCTCATGAGATATCCTGAAACCATGGTGAAATACCATGACCCCCCCCCCCCCCCCCCCATCCCACTATCTTGTTTAGCTTTAAAAACCCCTCAGACTAAAATGGCGGATTCAAGATTTTTTGGAGTCTTAAGTATTTTATGACATTGTACCATTGTATTGTACCTATTCGTTGTTCGATTGTTATCAATCTACATTATGTCCATTACCATTTTAAACCTATAGCATGACCAAATGCTTTTGCCTACATACCATGCTCCCTCTCCCCTCTTCACTCTCCCACTACTGTACACTATTATCTTCACATTTATTGCTTTCACAACATCAAAACGATTTTATTAATTTTTTCCCACATAATATCAACCCCCCTCCCTCCACAGACACACATGCACTCTCACTATATCTTTATCCTATTTATTCTCTATGATACCCATTTATTCCCACCTTTGCTTGAGTCTGAATACCTGTGCCAAACATCTCAGTTGTAATAATTAATATGTCATGGTAATAATAACAGTGCGAATCTAAAAACCGTGGACACCTAGAAATATTTCAAGAATGTTCCTAAACCAATCAGAAGCGTTATTCTTATCTTTCCATCATCTTGTGGTTAGAGAGTCATTTCTGATTGGCCAAAGAACAATAGAACATTCCTGGAATATTTCTAGGTGCCCACTGTTTTTCGATTCGCACTGGTATCTAATAATTGTAAATATCATAGTAGAGTGAAGGCATTAAACCTGTGAAATAAAAATTGCTTGTTAAGGTGTAATAGTCAAATAGACACAATAGAAAACAATAGAATTAGGGTCTACTAAAGTGTATTAGTCTAATATCTATTTCACGGGTTTATTGACCTCACTCTAATTGTAGCCATATTTGATTTATTTCAAGCTATCTATATAAACTAATGGGATCTTAGCTTGATAACTTTAAGTTTCCAACACTCATGTATATTTATTTTATTCCTTTCCTTTTCTGTAAAATAATACAGCAAAGTGTAAAATAAAGGCACCATTATTATTAAAGATGAATCAGAACTGATAATGAAAACATAACCTTTTTAACTGAATTTTTTTTTGAAGTCCTCCCTCCCCTTATACCTTGTTCAAATTTTTAGGAAAGTTTCCATAGCCCCCCTTCCCCCCCCCCCCCCCCCTCCCCCCATTAAACTCCCTCGAAACTAGGGGGGGAAATGCAACGCCCCCTTTGTTTATCCTAAAAAACATTGACCCCCCAAAAATGAAATTTGTTGAAAGAATATGCAAATAGACATAGATTTTTCAGTCAATTCTTACACGATTGTAAATAAAAGAAATACGGATAAAAACTCCTAAAATAATCACTTTTGGTCCCAGATTTTTCACAGAATCCTTTTTTATGTTAACCTATTTCCATTGACATATTTTATTTCTCTTGACCCATTAAATTTAGAAAATATGTAAATTATTATAAGCGGCCATTTTTGGAACCATAAGCATAGCTTTCAGTTGGGCTTCCTTTGCCTGTAATTTTTCAAGGTTCCGGTTCCGGGAATTTCTCACCACTTCCGTTTCCGCTGCGCAGGAAAACGAGGTTCGGCTGAGGTTAGGTAGAAAAAACGCGTACGCGTCAATGCAAAATGACGACAGCATTATGCAAAAGGAGGCAAAAGTGGACGCAAAAGTGGACGAAGAAAACCGAAAGCTAAGCTAAGGAAACAAGGAGTTTATCATCAAAAAATGCCATAAAGAAAGCTGCAAAATGTAGCTTTAAGAAAGAAACATGAAGTCAGTTACATGTTTTGGGTTTTTTCTATTCTTTTTGCTGCTTTTCGACGAGATAAAAGGTAAGAAAAAGTGGAACTTTTTTTTCAATCCCTTTGCTTAATTATTTTAAAAACTTTCATAAGCTTACAAAATATGAAGGTTTAAGTTGAATAAAAGGTATAAAGGTTGTTTTTTCATATATTTAAAGGTCAATTAATTGAGTGTGTGAAGCCTGTCCCTTGGTTTGTGATTTATTGGTTTATCATAATAATTATATTTGATGAATGTCACTGACTTTATCCTGATTTTGAAGCTCGGGTAATGAACTAATGCAGTGAGTAAGTTGAACTCAGTTCCTTTGCTTTTAAGATAAACAAATCAAGGAAAAGTTTAGGTTTTTCACCATAATACGAAAATAAGGTGTGGAAAATAAATAATTTATCGAAAAAAATCATTTCTCTTCGGAAAATAAACGAGAAAAAAACTTTCATTCGCTCTCCGTCGAAGTGACAACACCCGACGGATTCACAAAACACCGGATAGGTAAACGTGAATTTGCTGATTTTTCCCCCTGGCCATCGTGACGGTGAGCTCTACAGAGCTTCAACTCTAATCTTTTAATGATTTTAACATCTGAAAAAGAAGTTATTACAGTATTTCTGATGATATTTTCAAAAGTTCAGAATCTTGAAAATAACCCAAAAAGAAATAAAAAACCAAACAAAGTCGTACAAAACAGTCAGAAAACATCACATTTGTAACTTATAACTTGACATTTACTATTTTTGTGAAGAAAGTGCAGACCATATTATGATTTGGAGTCGTTTGTGGTCCGTGTACCACCTCTTAATAATTTTTTTTTCTATTTGAAGTGACAAAATCTGTTATTTGAATTTGGTCTCATTTTTACAATATTTGAAGTCTCGAGTTGAAAATTCCTAGGATATTTACGAATTTGTAAACTTCTTTTTCCTATATGCACTTTATTTAAAACGAGTTTAAAGCTGATTAAACCTACACGGAAGAGAAAGAAAAACAAAAAAAAGCTGCGAAGTCACTGGGAATCGAACTCTGAACTTTGGCACCGAAGGCCGCGCACTAACCAACTGTGCCATCGATATCCAACACGGCGGTCAAACGCATTGCGCATGCTCAATCTATTGGACCTCGTTCCCGGGAATTCTCGGCTTTTCCTAAATGTTTTTATAGTAAAAAAAAACAAAAAACTAGCGACTTTCCCGGCACAAAAATGCTAACACCAAAAAAAAAATACTCTAAAGCTTAGATTCAAATCCACACATATTGTAGATTAAGTCAAGACCTACATTGGCTGAGTTTCACGAAAAAAGTTATGCTTTCTCAAAAAAGTTATATTACAGTATTCGAATTATTATAATGCTCAAACTCTGTTAAAACTGTATCGTTCTATACTGTTTTACGACCTCTTCGCCATGAAGTTATGAAAAGATTAGGTAATAATGCAGAATCTAAAATAACTCGAAACTTTGATTTTACTGAACAAATTTTTTTCCCATAGCAGCGAATTCGTTTATATTTTGCCAGTCGCTTTAGCTTTGCATAATGATAAATTTCTACATATGAAAACTTTTTACCGTACAGTTTTTGAGTTTCTTGTCAATAAAGATAACACGGGACAGACCTTTCCGTGATGTTATTAAAATAAAAATTCTATAAGTTGTGGTATATTGGGCATGCTCGCGCGTCTACTGAAGAATGAGGTCTTTACCAAGACACCAAGACCGATTAAAAACAAAAACGAAAAAAATGTGGGAGGTTTATGAATCACATCCAGGTGCGTCTGAGGTTGCAACACCCTACCATAGCTGTACTCACGCTGCCAATGTTCCCTTGGGATGCGTCTCTTGGGTGGATGCGCACCGATTGACTCAGTTACTCATTGAGAACTTTCTTTTGATTTCAACAGCTGTTGATTATAATCTTTTGTGGACGCAAAAGTACTCCTATCATTGTGTATACCGTTTAGCGTATAGCACGGGGATAAGCGGAAATCGTGTTTTGGTCAAGAGAAAATATCTAGGACGGTATACATTTTTCAAAAAAGAAAAGGAATTGATCTTTCATAAACCACCAATCCTCGAGAAGCTAGTTCCAGGTTTCAAGGTCATAGCTCCTATTTCGAATAGCGCTAACAACGAACCCGTATACGCCGACACGACAGTGAAATCAGTAACCTCTGGAGTAGCTTCACTAAACTATCCAAGTAAGTAAGAAAAGTAGTCGTTGTAGAATATATCAATTTATGATACTTAATTATAATATTATAATATTGTATTCCATTGCATGAACTATGCCTAAAACTACCTTTATTATATATCCTAGTCAAACTCGTTTTCTTATTGGTCGAGAGTACATCACGTGGAGGGAAATAAATCTCAATAACCCCCGCGCGGTTAATAAATGCACGTGATCAAAGCGTGAGAGGGGAATATATTTTTTTTGTAAATAAAACATTTTCAAAATGGAGAGAAAATTTTTCTTCGTTTGACTAGAGTATATAATAAAACACTTAATGCTCCGGAATATTCAGATATGCTAATAGCCAATGTGCATGAGCATGAAATTGTAGAACAAAGCATGATGGGAAAGTGAGCTCTTACGCTGTTTTGGCTCCTCTAAAAATTCATCTGATAATTTTTCCTTCGACATTTTCTATGGAAATTAAAAAGCATTGCAACAGACGAAAACAACAGTAATTTTTTTTCTGATAGTTTCTTTGATTTCCCTGTTACTCACTTTCCCAGAGTGCTTTGTGAGCTTTGATGCACATTGCCTATAAGAGTTTTTTGACAATTTTTGGTTTTAGACCTTTTTGCTATAACGAACATTTTCGACATTCTCAAAGTCTCGTGCTGTTGAAATAAAAGATGTACAAATTCTTTTATGATTTTGTTGTTTAGAAATAATAGCAACATTAGTAATGATAATTAGATCATTATGCATGTTGCAGTGCTCGTGTGAAACGCTGAATCAGCGTTTCAAAGCAAAAAGGTCTAATACTAAAATAAAAAATAGGGGTCAACGTTGTTATTTTTGAGATATAGTCGGTCGAATTCCTTTTCGCAACGAAGGTGACAGAGTTTGATTTTGAAAAGCATATTAGAATGTAACTCAATTTGGAGGACAAAACAATAGGTTCCAGTTCTCAGGAGATTGAAATTCTTTTGTTTGTCCTCCAAATTGAGCTGCTTTGACGTCACGTGGAAGGGGTCTATACATTATAATCTACTGATGCTATTTTTGGGGGTCTATATCCTTCTTAAAGAATCCAGAGAAGATTCGTAGTAATTTTTCATTTTTTTTACAGGTTGTGATCCAGCTACCTTGCCTCCTGCTCTTGGACTATACTATACCCAGGTATATGCAAAACTTGAAGCACAATATATGACAGCTTCTAGCATATATGATGATCAACATAGTGCAGATAAAGCACGTTTTTATGACCCAAATTGCTGGTGCCCCAAACAGAACGTTGCCGGTGAATGGCTGCAAATAACAGTTCCAGTACCTTTTATGTTTTGTGGATTCCGGATGAGGGCAAATGGGAATGAAGAATATGCTAAGACTTTCTCTTTGTATATCGATAACGTTTTTCATGCGGTAAGTATTAAAAAAGTAAATAATTTCCCAAAACATTTTAACTAATAAGACCTAATTTTTGTTGAAAAAAAAAACAAAAAGAAAAAAAGAAGAAAGAAAAATGAAAAGAAAAGAAAAGAAAGAAAGAAGAGAAAAGAAGAGAAGAGAAGAGAAGAGAAGAGAAGAGAAGAGAAGAGAAGAGAAGAGAAGAGAAGAGAAGAGAAGAGAAGAGAAGAGAAGAGAAGAGAAGAGAAGAGAAGAGTTTTGTTTGAGTTCATTTGCATTAGATTCGACATATGTGAAATTCGACGTCTAAACTCGGCCTCAAATAACTTTGCCTTTTCCCCAATATTATAATAAGGGTTTTCTGTAGAGCTTTTATGTGTGACACGTACGTTGTCAGGTTTCACAATGAAAAGTAGTTCACGATTCCGATTTTTTTTTTGCTGTATCATTATAGGGTCCTTCACAGTTCCCTGCGCCATCTTGAAAAGTAGCCGTGCCTTTGCATCGAAGCGAGACAAACAGCGAGCTTGCAATGATAGAGCCTTTTTTAAAACCTTGGACAATTATCATCTTTATCAGTGCGAGGTCAATGTTGGTCAAGATGGCACAGGGAACTATAAAGAGCGACTAGTAGAGCACGGGGAAGCCGAAGGAAAGTACTCTTATATTCTAATACAAAAAAATGAATGTGGTTTTCTATTTCGCAAGAATAGATCAAGTTATTTATGCAGTTGGCTTTCAAATCTCTTGCTGCTGTTCCTTGTCTATGCACAAAGAATTCTGACGAGTTTTAGTCTTTTTACAAACCTACTAATATATCCTTACGATATAGAAATCCACATACATTGCTTTGTAATAAGGTACAAGAGTACCTTGCTTAGGTTTTGTCCGCTTAGAGGCGGGTAGAAGTGTTGTTCCCTTAAATTTTGAGGTGTTGCTTTTCCTATTTCATAAATATTGACTTTGAAATGGAAAAATAGATATTCTTCTGACACATTCGCAGGACTATACTCAGTTGAGCAAGGATCACCAATATTATCATACCAACATAAACGATAAAACAATTCGAACGGTGAAGTTTGTCACTAAGGGCGAATATGCTAAGCGCATGTGCATGTGTATTGAGATTTATGGATTTAGAGGTAAGTACTTTAGTCATTTGTGGCTTTTGTTTGAACATCGGTAAAATTGATTATACTCATGTTGTGTTTGCTGCTTCAGGTTTGTTTGGTCAATTTGTGGTTAACGTTTTCTAAAATTATTTTTGTTAACAGATTTAACTATAGATCCAGGAAACTTTGCGCTTGACTACAAAAAGCTCCGTATAAGAGGTAATTTGTCATAGAATGTGTGGTTGAGGGGCGATTATGGCGCGCGCGAGCATGCAATGTGCATCAAAGCTCACGAAGCACTCTGGTAAAGTGAGTTCTTTAGAAATGTAACAGGAAAATAAATTTAAAAAACTACTCTGTTATTTTCGTCTGCTGAAATCCTTTTATTTCCATAGAAAATGTCAAAGGAAAAATTGTCAGATGAATTTTTAGAGGAGCCAAAAAAACGTAAGAACTCACTTTCGCAGAGTGCTTTGTGCTATAATTTCGAGCTCGTGCTCATTGGCTATTCCGCAACTTGAATTTTTTTTTATTGACAAAAATCTCAGTTTTTCAGGTAAAAAGTTTTCTTAATTAAAGAGATTTTTTATCATACAAAGATTAAGCGATTAGCAAAATATATAGAGGAAATTAGAGCGAAGATATAAAGTTTACCTTCGAGTGGTGAATTATGATTTCAAGAGGTGAAGGGCGAGTGCACTATCGCTATCGCTATCACTATCACACTCTCCCATGCTCTTAGAAGACCTTAGAACAACTCAAAACGTATAATGTTTTCTTTAAGGAAATCAATGTGCTGGCATGGAGAACGACTGCCTCCCAACAACAGAATGCACCAACCCCAAGCTATTTGGAAAGTATCAATGCCAATGCCAACCTGGTCTTCAAAGTACAACTGGAGATGTCATTATCAATACTGGCCTTGGAATTACATGTGCAGGCAAGTGTCTTTGGTTAAGAAGCATAAAAAATAGGCCATTTGCGCTAATAACTATATTTTGTAAAACATTCTCATCAAAGACAAATTCTTTTATTTGTCTACCTCTTGGAGATTTTTTTGATTTTTTAAATTATTCAAAATTTCACATTTTGTCGATAACCGTAAAAAGGTCAGTAAAGTTTCAGTTTAGTTTGACAGTGGAATATAGGGTTCCCTGCTAGCAGTCTCCCGTGTAGACGAATCCTGGCAGAGAAAATGGGAGACACACAAATAAAAAGTTAGAAAATAGTTCAAATATAACAATATTGCCTTGCTTCTTGTCTTGCCATTTGCCAACAGTCGGCCACTCTAGTACTTTTTCGACTTTTTTGTGGTGAAGGTGCATTTTTTTTGCCAGATTTTACGGTTTCCACAAGCATGGGACTTAAATTTTCTGAAGATACTTCTGGGACTCTAGTAAAAGATTCACGCAGTTCCTTGTTAACGACGTTCGCGGGCATTGTTACTGCGCATCCTTTCTGAGCGCAAGCGAGAGCTTTTCAAATAAGCGAGGAACGCCTGGTCTATTTTGATAACATATTAAAAATCACTCATACTTCAATTTTCTTTAAATGTATACTGCAATTTTTTTGTCATATCGTGATATGTGTCATTTTTACCTAAAAAAACCCTGCAGTATTGTACGAAAAAAGGTCTTTTTTTACCGAACTTGATGCATAGTTGTGCCCAGTCTCTGCGCGTTATTCAAAATGGCGGCCAAATTTTCAAACTTTACGACTTAATATCTCCGAAACAAGAACGGTGACCCCCATTTTTATTTTTCTTAAAAATAAGCTACTATAGAGATCTACAATATATGTCAAAATGAAAAAAATGACATCACATGGAAAAGAATGACAGCTAATTTACCAAAAAAAAACATACCCCTTCACGAGATCGATGTTCACGCATTTTGACGGCGACGCGCGACTTCAACCCTTTATAAATCCTGTGTAGGATCCTTTTTCATAATTATTTTATTTTGTTCATGTCATAAAGAAACAAATCTGACATCAGAAAAAGTTTCATAAAATTTTTAATAAACGAGGCAAGATGCAATAGAACGCGCGCTGTTTTCTTGGAAATAGTCGATTTTGCTCGAGTTGTAGCTCTGAAATGAATACGGTGACCCCCAATTTTTATTTCATTTTTGGAACTCTAATATGATGAAGTAACTGCGTGCCAGGTTTCATAAAAATGACATCACAACTTCATTTGCCCGCGAACGTCCTTAAGGAAATTTTCATAATTTTGACTAAAAATATCGTTAAATTTTCTTCTTTCTCGATCCGCCATCTTGAATCCAGGACAAAGAAAACAAAGCCGATAAGTGTAAGGTGATTGGTTAAAAGTTAATTCCTATTGTTTTACTCGAGTTTTGATAGGCTGAGAGAAACTAGGCAATTACTAGTAATAGGACAGCTTCATTTTTGTTAAGAAAAATGCGAACGAAAACGATCCAAATTAATCTTTAATTTGGACAGGATGAAAATTTGAAAATAACACCATAGTTGCTTGTATGGGATTACAGTGTGATGATATGATTTTAGAAAATATTGGGCGAATGACGTTTCTTTCCAAATTTGGTCAATCAATACTTGTTGTGAAAAATTAACTGGGGGCTATAGGCCAATCAGAAACGATGAAAATTTGAAAATAATACCATAGTTGCTTATATGGGATTATAGAGTGATGATATGATTTAAAAAAATATTGGGCGAATGACGTTTCTTTCCAAATTTGGTCAATCAATGCTTGTTGTGAAAAATTAACCGAAGGCTGTAGGCCAATCAGAAACGGGGAAATATTTTGAATATTTAATAATGTCTTGTAATCACTGGTTGCTCGACCAATCACAGCGTGTGAAAATATATATTTAATTCTAAAATTAGTATAGGAATAGCATGATTTGTAGTGATATTTGGCATAAATACCACGAGAGATATCATTTGAAAATTGTTTGTAATTTCAGAAGCCGTCCGTGGCGCGGTGGTGGCTTTTACGGCTAACGGTTATAATTTTGCCTTTTTTACGACTAAGAGTTATTTTTTTCAGTTACATTTAACACAAAACTTTTAAATTACTTCCAATGTTTCAAAAATGAAACAATAATTTCCATCGTTTAAAAAAAGTTAAGTATGAGCATGGCTGAAAACACTGGCAAAGGGCAAACGCGACTCAAAAATCAATTTTCAATGTTTGAGCTAGTACATGTGCTAAATTCAGAAATATCCGAGTGTTTTTCATGCGATACAAGTGATTTAAAAAAATCACGAAATTCGCTGGCAATAGGCAATGAGCAATGCGCATCGAAGCTCACAAAGCACTCTGGGAAAGTGAGTTCTTTACAAATGTAACAGGGAAATCAAAGGAACTATCAGAAAAAAAATACTCTGTTATTTTGGTCTGCTGAAATACTTTTATTTCCATAGAAAATGTCGAAGGAAAAATTATCAAATGAATTTTTAGATGAGCCAAAAAAGCGTAAGAACTCACTTTCCCAGAGTGCTTTGTGCTATAATTTCATGCTCATGTACATTGGCTAATAGTTAGACTACCTTAGCAAAACACTAGAATGTAAGATCAAAAATAGCATAGATTTTAATGTATAGACCCCTTCCACGTGACGTCAAAGCAGCCCAATTTGGAGGACAAACCAAAAGAATTTCAATCTCCTGAGAATTCGAACCTATTGTTTTGTCCTCCAAATTGAGC
The DNA here is from genome assembly GCA_964019055.1 of Anthopleura xanthogrammica. Taxonomy (NCBI): domain Eukaryota; kingdom Metazoa; phylum Cnidaria; class Anthozoa; order Actiniaria; family Actiniidae; genus Anthopleura; species Anthopleura xanthogrammica. Next base: position 4,170,299 of record OZ025207.1, read on the forward strand.
TGCATTCCGACGTGCTGCAAGGGGACGTATATAGGAATATAATAACTAAACAGGGCCTTACTCTCAGTTAGACCGATATTAAGGATAATCATCATGCTTATTATTTTCAATATTTTTGTATGACCACTTTTAAATACAGAAGTTCATTCGAAATACGACGTTTTGGTTCGTAAAGACCACACTGATTTTCGGGTATTCAGATTGGCAAGTACAAGTGGCGTAACTGGTGGTAAAGTTAACGTTATAGAGGAAGGCTCCACTTCCACTGTACAAACTGAAGAAGACAACTTGATCATCAACAAACCACCAATCTTGGAGAAGCTCTCTGTAGGGTCCAACGTTCTATCACCATTGGCAATAAGTGGAAAAAATCGCCTGGTATACGCACCTACGACTATCAAAGCTATAAATTCAGGACAAGTTTCAGTCAGCCAACCAAGTAAGCAAATTTAATCGATAAAATTGTGCTTATGTTCTTGTTTTACTGAGCTACAATAAAGCCCAGCCCAGCCCAGCCCAGCCCATCCCATCCCAGCCCAGCCCAGCCCAGCCCAGCCCAGCCCAGCCCAGCCCAGCCCCCAATAGATACAAGTGAAAAACGCACTGCGCATGCTCGGAAGTTCGTCGTGTTTACAAAGAAAACCATTGGAAATTTACCGGCATTTAGTAAATCTTTAAGGTTAAGGCCGTTCGTGGATAGTTAGTGGTTATTTTTTCCTGACACATTACTTTAGTTTTTTTCTTTTCCTGGTCAAAGAATACCAAAGAAATTCGCATAATACAAAGCATGTAAATCTCCAATGGTTTTCTTCGTAAACACGACTCGTCTATGAATTTTCTGCCGAGCTTCCGAGCATGCGCATTGCGCTTTTCACTCGTGTCTCTCCAATACGATGGTTTTCTTTGTAAACACGACAAACTTCCGAGCATGTGCAGTGCGTTTTTTTACCCGTGTCTCTTGTATTGTTTTTAATCCTTTCTATAGGTTGTGATAAAGCTCCCGCTCTTGGAATACATTACGATACTGTATATCAGCTTTTTGATTCAACTTTTATAACTGCGTCAAGCAATTATGATAGCAGGTATAGTACAAATACAGCACGTTTGCATGAGCCTATGTGTTGGTGTGTCAAAGCCAACGACGTCGGAGAATGGCTGCAGTATACGTTTCCTTCGCGTTTCATTTTTTGTGGATTTGCCGTTACGGGAACTGCTGGTGGTGAATATGCTACAGAATTTTCCATGTACGTCGATGGAACATATCATAAGGTAAGTAATCTCAAATCCTATTATTTTATGAAAAGTATTTTAAAATAAGTCACTATTACAAAAATAAATGCTCTACTTTTTAATATCTTAAGGTGACTGACTACTTTTGAACGTTTAACTTGAGCCCACGATGTGCGCGCGCTCAAAAACTGCGCAAAACCGCATAATAAACTTCGGAATTTTATTGAGGAACAATACAGGTTTTGAACTTCAACAGGGGAAAAAACCAAAATTTTGTACGCGACTCTATATTTTTCTTTCAATTTCCTAAAACAACAGGTAAAAATCAATCTTTTGAGAAAGTTTGAAAAAACCTAATTATTAGTAAAAGCGTTTTATGTGTTTTTGTTGTCATCATGCATTTGCGTGTTTCAAACACTCAACAATAATCATTATTTCTAGAGCATTGGTGCTTTTTCACTTCCTAGGGCCAGAAAGACAACGCCGAGGAAAACGCGAATGCATAAATAAATAAGACGTTTTGAAAGCATGCTCGCGCCATTGTTTCGGCGTCGCTGTCCTCGATGGTTGTCAATGCTTAACTACCAGCGTTTAAAAATCGACTGCTGTCAACGTTATTCTTAATATATTGCTTAATAACTTATTTTTGTTTAATAGGACTATACAAAATCAGGTTCAAGTTATCAATACTATAATGTTGGGATGAACGATCGCACAGTACAAACCATCAAGTTTGTCATGAAGAAGTACTATTCATATATGTGCATGGGACCGGAATTCTACGGATATATGGGTAAGTGTTCTTTTGTATCAAAATTAAGTAAGACCAATAGGAGAATAAATAAAGAATAATCGATTCAAATTACAACTGTTTATTTTGACTGAGTTTCAAAAATCAATTCCTTTGACAAATATTATTACCAATATTCATCTTAAATCCAAAAAAAACCATCGTAGTGAGACTTGAATTGTTACTAAACTCTCTTCTTACTCAACAAATATAGGATAAAAAAACCTCACTAAATTGTCTCAAATCGCGCTTAAACTTTGCCTGTAGACCGAACAAGGGCGTAGCTAGGATTTTGTCTTAGGGGGGCCCAAAAACCGTTTTCAGAACATGAACCAAAAAAACGGCCAACAAAAGTACGGCCAACCAAAAAAAACGGCAAACACGGTGTTGGAGGGGGACCTGGCTACACTCCTGTAAGGTACAAGCAGCGACTAAAGCAAGGGAGCGCGTTAAAATCTTGTTCGTGTTATTCGTTTGTTTACCAAGCGCGTGAGTAATCTACAATGTGACAGGCGTTCCTAATAGTATTTGGTTACGTAGCGCGTGCGCTGCGAGAAGAATGAGACAATGAGACAGGCGTTCCTCGTCGACTTGGTCGGGCCTACGCGAAATTTCGACGACGAATATTTTGCGAGGAGCGACGTCGGAGCGACAAGTATCATATAACACTCGTCATTCCACAAGTTACACGCTCGGATCGCAATTGTAGACCTTTTGGCTTTTTTTCGGCCGCATGATGATTCCTCGCGCTTCTTAACCAGATACGAGGAACGCCTGTCACATTATGACACAAACAAAATTTTAACGTACTCCCTTGACTAAAGCAAGCTTTAAAAAAAGTTCAGCGAAACATTTTATTTTTTATCTTTATCCTAACTCTCGACCATTTTCCTATTAAAACCTACACAGAAAGTTTGCTTGGGCTGGATAGAATGGAGGGGCACATGTTTTTCAGTGTAAAAACTGTTATGTGCTACCCTATAAAGTTGTTTTTGTTGATGTCGTCGTCGTTGTCATCGTTATGATGATGATGATGATGATGATAATAATGCATGATGATGCATGATGATACATGATGATGATGATGACAATGACGATGAAGATTCATGATAATGATGATGATGATGATTATGATTATGATGATGACGATGATGATGCATGATGATGATGATGATGATGAAGATGATCATGATGATCATGATGATTATGAAAATTATGATGATGATGATGCTGATAATGATGACGATGATGATGCATGATAATGATGATGATGATGATTATACATGATGATGATGATGATGATGATGATGATGATGGGGATAATGATGACGATGATGATGCATGATAATGATGATGATGATGATGATGATACATGATGATGATGATGATGGGAATAATGATGACGATGATGATGCATGATGATGATGATGATGATGAAGATGATCATGATGATCATGATGATTATGAAAATTATGATGATGATGATGCTGATAATGATGACGATGATGATGCATGATAATGATGATGATGATGATGATGATGATGGGGATAATGATGACGATGATGATGACGATGATGATGCATGATAATGATGATGATGATGATACATGATGATGATGATGATGATGGGGATAATGATGACGATGATGATGATGATGCATGATAATGATGATGATGATAATGATGGTGATAATGATGATGATGATACATGATGATGATGATGATGATGATGCTGATAATGATGACGATGATGATGCATGATAATGATGATGATGATGATGATGATGATGGGGATAATGATGACGATGATGATGACGATGATGATGCATGATAATGATGATGATGATGATACATGATGATGATGATGATGATGGGGATAATGATGACGATGATGATGATGATGCATGATAATGATGATGATGATAATGATGGTGATAATGATGATGATGATACATGATGATGATGATGATGATGATGGGGATAATGATGACGATGATACATGATGATGATACATGATGATGATGATGATGATGGGGATAATGATGACGATGATGATGCATGATAATGAAGATGATGATCATGAACGCCCTCAAATATCGTTTTTCTTCAGATTTTCGCAAGGATCCTTTTGATTTTGTGATTGATTATCGAGAACTCCGTCTAAAAGGTAAGAATTAATATTGAATAATTGTACATTCTTATTCAGGATGTTAGCGGCCAATCCGTTTTTGAAAAACAGAAATCAGGAATCAGTGATGATATTTTTTATTCTTGAGGCTTTTTATCATGTTTGGATTTTTGACTGTGAAGAAAATATGCTGTTTACACTTAAGGAACATATACATAAGTTTCACCAAAAAGTATAAAATTTCATTCGATGACCACAAAGTAAGTGGATAAATATTTCCACGCAAATAGAGCGCTTACACTATGTCCATGAAATAAAATCTAAATAGCTACTACCTAATAGTTTTTATTTAGTGACTATTAGTCACTATCACTCAACTGGAACAGCTTCAGTAACAATAAAGTATGCCTCTATTAAATAAAGTATTATCTTTCTATTGTCTTGAGTATTTGATTTTCCTTGTGTATTGTTACTAAAGCTGTTCCAGTTGAGTGATAGTGACTATTACCGGCTTTCACTTACGTCATCATCAATTTCAAAAGCCTAATTTCACAATATAGTCAAAATAAAGCTCCATAATCTTGTAAAGCGGTGAAAACTATATATACTGCCAAAGTTTTAAGGCTGTAGATCATTTCGTTGTGGAATTATGGGCAAGGAAACATGACGTATTTTTTGGTAAAAATGTATGGAGCGGCCATGTTGGTGTCCCACTAAGGAACACCAATATGGCGGACGAATTTTCAACGGCTTAAAATGATAGAATATTCAATATTTTCAATTAAATTCCACTGCAATATACTTTAAATAGAGATTTTAAAGGTACCTAAGGCAAAATCTTTCACCTAGGGTAAATTAATTTTGATTTTCATCGTTATTCAGATACACGTGACGGTATTACGTGACACAAATTCAACCTTCATAACTTGGGAACAAAAACAATAAAATGACTCGAAACTTTTTCCTGTGGCTTATATCACTGATTTCTAAAATATATTTTAGAAATGTTTTTGTACGATGTATAGTTTAGATTTTGAGTTTTTGATGACGTCACGTGAAAGCCAGCAATTAGAAAAAACCTACTAATGGTCTATCACCAATCGAGCCCTGTGATTGGCTGAGCTACTAGGGGTCTATTAGTGATAGACCTCTAGTAGCGAAAAGCGCCGGTTTTGAAAACCAAAAAATATATATTTAAAGCAAAATCCAAAACTTTTTGCATCCTTTTATTGGACCGATTAGTAGGTTTTTACTAAAACAATTAGACCTCTCACCCTCATGGCCTACGAGTCAATAGCCCATTCGGCCTTCGGCCTCATGGGCTATTGACTCGTAGACCATTCGGACTCGAGGACTAATTGTTAAGTAACTATTTAGATTTTATTTCATGGACATAGTGTAAGCACTCTACAGTCAAGTTACTAGATGATGAATAAGAAAGTGTTAAAAAGGACGATTTTCTTTTCAATGAATCATATAGGATTAATTAACGAATACTACCAATGTTATAGCAGAAGCGTTTTTCAGAAAAAATCGTTAAAATAAACTTGTTACTTTGTGTTGTTGTCACATATTGTCTTTTTGTCCATCGTTGTTATTTTATTTAAACAAAAATTTCGGCTTGTCTTTGGGGTTAATTTTTTTTCAATTTGAAGTATTTTTTGGCTGAATTTGCGTGAATTTAAGCCGCGTTAATTTCCAGTTATTATCTTTATGATTAAGGTATATCAAATGTCTAATGCTAATATTTTATACTTATTAGGGAACCAATGTGTCATAAAGAATGACTGTCCTGAGAAATCGGAATGCATCAATCCAGCCTTTTTCGCAAAATACCAATGCAAATGTCTACCAGGCTTTGAAGGTTCTACCGGAAATGACGTATTTGACATAGGCCAAGGAATCACCTGTACTGGTATGGATTAATTAACCAATATTACTATATCATTTTGCCAACAGTTGCTCTGTTCTTTTTATCTCTGCTCTTTCCCTGCTAGCTGAGTCTCCCATGTAGACAAATCCTGTCAGAGAAAATGGGAGACTCTGCCGGTCCATGAGGTTGAGCATGATATCGTAAATTATCAAGACCAAGGCCGTGTTATCTGCCGGAGCCGTAGGCTGAGGCGGATAAAACGGCCGAAGTCTTGATACTTACGATATCATGCGAAAACCGAATTCAATAATTGTTTTATCATTAATTTTGTAAACTAAGAATAAAGATTTAATTCTGCGTTCGAAAAAATAGAAGAACGTATTGCCATTTTCATAATTGTGACCTTTGAACTCGACATGATAAATTTATTATCTGTAGGTAAAACCTACAGATAATACATTTATCATGTCGAGTTCACACGATATCAAGGATTGGCTGAGGGCTCTCGGCCAATCAGAAGCGAGATAGTGAGTAAAATGTATAATGATTTGTGTTAGCTGATACCTTATTAAGGATTCATTGTACTGTTATCAATGCAACTAATAAGAATCGATATAAATCAATATTTTATTGAATGTACTGAATAGTAGTTCTCGTTAGTTTGAAATCAGTCAATTTCGATTCTACCACCAGATATCAATGAATGTTTGACAAATCCATGCCAAAATGGTGGAACATGCACAAATACTGCAGGAAGTTACAATTGCACCTGTGATCCTGGTTGGCAAGGACAGCATTGTGATCAAGGTTAGTTATGTTGTATCTACCAGTACAGATGAATCTCCATGAATGTATATGTTGTATCGATTTTTTTGTTGTCTTTAAGGTGACTGGCTACTTTTGGGAAAAAATGTAATTTTTTTAAAAACTACGATGTTTTAAAGTGAAATTTAATGCTGATTCTGGATATGAAAAGAAAAATGGGGTGTCCAGCGCTCGTTTTCGAGATCAGCATTTAATGGATGCCCACGCGCGTGTTTTTGAAGCGAAAATTGCGCCACCGGAAGTGATCAGAAAAAAAAAATACAACTCATAAGATAATAGTTCTTTGCAGACCTTATCATGCACAAATGCCAGCTAGTGAATTATTCTGCAATACGACAGGGATATTTTTGAACAAAAAAAAACAAAGAAATACATCGATTTGTCATATTTCGCCCTTTCAGTGCTCTCAAAAATCTCATAAAGTCAAACAAAAATTCTTACAAAAATCTATTTTTTCATGCGTTAAAAAAATTAACTTTTAGAAAAAATTTGTTATAACGTAGATTTTTAGAAGTTTTTTCAATTAAGCTTATAAAAAGTATAGTCTCTTGCAAAATTTGAGGGTTTTGCCCTGTTGAAGTTCAAAACGTGTTTTTGTGCGCGCGCTCATCGTGGGCTCAAATCGAGCGTTCAAAAGTAGGCAGTCACCTTAACTCTTTTAGTTGTTGTAGTTATTGTTGTGTCGGTTGTGCTGGTTTTGATGTTAGTCATTATGGAGCTTCGTAATAGTTTTCGAATTCTAATCAATTTTTATCATTTATTTTTTCCCTGAGGTTTTATATTCTTTATTAGCCTTTCTCGGATTTTCAAAATTTAAATATCAATAACCAGCAGGCATGTACAGCAGCTTTCGGACAGAAATTAAAACCAATGTATGTTTCTTAACTTCCATTTACGAGTCACTCGTTTTTCTATGATTTCCATAACTCTCGTGCCGATCGTTTTATTATGAAAACAAAAATCTCATATTCTAAATTTATAACTTTTCAATATCCATCATATTATAGGTCAAAATTAACAACAAAAATATCTTTTGAAAAAAAATTAAACTTTGAAAATCCGACAAAACTGAGTGGAGTTACGGGAAGTCAAAGTTATCCAGATTTCTATATATTTTGTCGAGTTTGCCCCAATTCAAAATGGCCGCCGAAAACCATGATTTGGTCTATTAGAACCGAGTAATTTTATTGAGTGTACTATAATAGTGGTTATGCATTTCGATTATTTTAATGGAAATGTCGATGCACATGAATTTCGCTTTGAAACTGAATTTCAGTTACTTACAAAAGCCTTTCTATTGCTATTGTTAATAGTGTATCTACACCATTTCTCCTCAGATATCAATGAATGTGCAACAGTTCAATGTCATAATGGTGGAACATGCATAAATACTGCAGGAAGTTACGCTTGCAACTGTGATCCTGGTTGGCAAGGACAACATTGTGATCAAGGTCAGTTATATCTCATATCGGTTTTGATGTTTTCTTGATTTGAAGTTTTGTTGTTGTTGGTGTGATTGTCATCGTATTCCTCATATTGGTTATTGTTTTGGAGACACGTGAACTAAGGAATTAAGGGTGGCATAGCAGTGGTCAGGGGCGTTGCGAGGACCTAGGATCTGGGGGCACGCCGAAGCAAAAATATTGCAATAAACCCGATAATTGAGATGCAAATAACCCAAAGTGAGGGAAATCGCAACAAATAAACAACAAATAAACAAACAAACAAACAATTGCCTAACTACCAAATATTTTGGAGGCACGTGCCCACTTCCTACGCCAGTGACAGTGGTGTGCTCGTCGCTTCTCACCTCTGGGGTCTTAGGTTCCATTCATTGTCTTTTATTGCGATTGATCCATTTGCTCGAGGGTCACATAATTTTCGGCACTCAATTTCAAATCTCCACCCCCTCCCCCTGCTAATTTCTGACAAGTCCCTAAGATTGGAAAATATCAGAGACTGGTATGGGAAAAGGGAAAAAGTGGTTGGCCATAGCCCTACCAGCCCATCCCCTCGCGCGGTCCCTGACATGCACAAAGCATGTTCTAAGTGTAAGTGGGAATGTTCATTGTTAATGTTTGGTGTGAATAGACCATTTTCGAGATGCGCGACGCTTTCAAAAATGTTTCAATAGGGCTCCTGGTCCTTAGCATCGTATGTGATCGTTTCTTAGGCCTTATCTCCCTTGAAAGGGTTTTCTGTAGGTTTTCCTGCTTCCCCCCACCCCCCACCCCAAGCAAAATCTAAAACTCTTAATCCAATTCACCCTGCCCTGACTTTGGTAAGTCAAATCTGAGAGTGTTTCAGGTTATGGATAAAAAGAATTGAAGGAATTTTATTGTAAATATTTGGATTTTATATTACTTCTGCTGTTGAAAGGTTATAAGTAAATAATTCTCCAACCAGATACCAATGAATGTGATCAAAGTCCATGCCAAAATGGTGGAACATGCACGAATACTGCAGGAAGTTACACTTGCAGATGTGATTCTGGTTGGCAAGGACAAAAATGTGATCAAGGTCAGTTACATCGATTATCGGTTTCGATGTTCACCTAATTTGATTTGTTGTTGTTTTCATTTGGATCAAGGTCAATATAATGGTTATAGATGTTAGGGAAAATCTAAACATGGCAACCCTTAAGGACGTTCGCGAGCAAATGCTTTTCCCAATTTTCTTTTTACTTTGTATGGTGATATGATATCATCATGAAGTTAGATGAGCAATTCAAAAACACATGAATAATGCATTAGCCTTTGGTCCATTTTGAGCGCCCATACACGTCGACCTCATACCCGATCACATAATAAAGAATACTAACAAGGATGACTTTATTAGAGATATGATATGATTCGAGATTGATATAAAGACAAACGGGCCAAGCCTGAACGGTCCAAAGCGAGCCGAGATCAAACTAGCACCATGTGAGGGGGTTTTGGTTCGAACTAAAGTAGCTCGCATGAAAGTGTGAACGCTAAACCTACTAACTGATTGGACCAAAACAACTTAGCAGCCCGGCGTTGTATGCCTATTACGAAAGTGGATGGTAATTACGAACGTGCAGTTCGTGAGCGCGCGACTTTAAATTTTTTTTTTATTTTGAAGCGGTAACTTGTAAAAGTTGTAGCACATAGACCGCATGCCAATATGTCCGACTTTCAGAAATAAAACCTAATTTTAAAGAATAAGCACCACGTACTATCACAAAGAGCAAGCAGAAATTTATATTTTTGGAAAGTTTTTTTTGCTATAAATAGATTTTAAGTGAAGCTCTTTGGAATCAAAATTTATACAGAGATTCGTATGTGTCCTGTGAACTGTTTACTTACTAGCCTCGTTGTGGTGTTTTTCACATTTTTGAAATTCCGATAACTTCTCAAGAATTTAAAAGTTTTGTCTCAAACTTTCTCAAACTTTGTTAATGCCATTCTAATCTATAATCCTAATGTAATGGTCAACTAAAATATGAATTTAAAAAATTATGATAATGCGGCCATATTGGCGGCCATATTGGCTTTCCGACTATGGTTAATTCAATTTACGTTGTCGTTCAAAAAAGCATAAAGCTTATCATTTATCTATTATTTACCAGCGAACTTTACTGTAGGCTATCTAAGAATTGATGAATTTATGTCCTATAAATTTATGTCATTAATTTTTTTTGAAAATTTATGTGCTAATTTATTTCATACGAGTTTCTTTTTGCAATAATGCCAATGTGAAATAAATTTCATTAATTATTCCACTCTCAATGCTTTAGGCTTCGATGCATAGGTATGGCTACCTTTCAAGATGGCGCAGAGAACCGAGAACTATTGTCAATAGTTCAAAAACTTAAAGTGCTTTTAAACTTTTCTCCCACCAGATATCAATGAATGTGCGATAAATCCATGTCAAAATGGTGGAACATGCACAAATACTGCTGGGAGCTATACCTGCACCTGTGATCCTGGTTGGCAAGGACAAAATTGTGATCAAGGTGAGTTAAATCTCGCATTGGGTATTATGCTTTCTTTATCTCGGGTTTTTGTTGTTGTTAATGTCATGGTTGTAGTTGGAATCGTTGTTGTTATAGCAGTCGACGTCTCATTGTAGAGATACAACTCTTTCATTAATCAAAGTGTGTCCACACGGTTTGCCAACAGATATCAACGAATGTTCGACAAGTCCATGCCAAAATGGTGGAACATGCACAAATACTGCAGGAAGTTACGCTTGCAGCTGTGATCCTGGTTGGCAAGGACAACATTGTGATCAAGGTGAGTTGCATCCGCGCATTGGGTATTATTCTTTCTTTATCTCGCGTTTTTGTTGTTGTTGATGTCATGGTTGTAGTTGGAATCGTTGTTGTTATAGCAGTCGACGTCTCATTGTAAAGATACTCTTTCATGACTAATAGTAAGTCCACACGGTTTGCCAACAGATATCAATGAATGTTCGACAAGTCCATGCCAAAATGGTGGAACATGCACAAATACTGCAGGAAGTTACGCTTGCAGCTGTGATCCTGGTTGGCAAGGACAACATTGTGATCAAGGTCAGTTGCATCCGCGCATTGGGTATTATTCTTTCTTTATCTCGGGTTTTGTTGTTGTTAATGTCATGGTTGTAGTTGGAATCGTTGTTGGTATAGAAGTAGACGTTTCATTGAAAAGATACAACTCTTTCATTAATAAAAGTGTGTCCACACGGTTTGCCAACAGATATCAATGAATGTGCGACACATCCATGTAAAAATGGTGGAACGTGCGCAAACACTGCTGGGAGCTATACGTGCAGCTGTGATCCTGGTTGGCAAGGACAGCATTGTGATCAAGGTGAGTTACATCCTTGTATTGGTTATTATTCTTTTCTTATCTCGCGTTTTTGTTGTTGTTGATGTCACTGTTTAACGTTAGCCGAAAGACGAGAGAATCTTTGCTTAAGAACAGTTAAGAACATTTATAAAGAAGGGGGCTGTCTTTCGAGACACCTCCCATTGGAAAAAACACATAGTTAAGACACAAGGAACTGTAACTCTCTAAATTTAATACCATGTCGAACTGAACGCCTGCGTGGCAGTTTTTTTCCAAGCTCCATAAAACTTTTAAATCAGCATAAATAAGAAGAGTTAGTCTAAAGCTTTTAATCATAGATTCAATATAATCATAGTTTTTATTCATAGATTTCATATGTTTTAGTAAGTATATAGTAATTATAAGTTATATATTTTGATTGTCAGCGTAGCTAATAATTTTGACACGGGAACAGAGATTTGTAGCTTTGAGGGTTTTTCCAAGCCTTCAAGGTGGTAGATCTTTGTTCTTGTGTTAAAATATAATATAATCTGAATTTGTAAATATAGATTTTCACAATTAATTTTTTTTATATACTTACTTTGTAAACACATTCGTAATTCGTATTTATTTACGCGATATAATGTGATCTTTTAATAAACCTCATTATTATTATTATTATTATTATTATTATTATTATTATTATTATTATTATTATTATTATCATGGTTGTAGTTGGAATCGTTGTTGTTATAGCAGTCGACGTCTCATTGTAGAGATACCCTTTCATTACTAATAGTATGTCCACACGGTTTGCCAACAGATATCAATGAATGTTCGACAAGTCCATGCCAAAATGGTGGAACATGCACAAATACTGCAGGAAGTTACGCTTGCAGCTGTGATCCTGGTTGGCAAGGACAACATTGTGATCAAGGTCAGTTGCATCCGCGCATTGGGTATTAATCTTTCTTTATCTCGGGTTTTGTTGTTGTTAATGTCATGGTTGTAGTTGGAATCGTTTTTGGTTTAGAAGTCGAGGAATCATTGTAGAGATACTCTTTCATTATTAAAAGTGTGTCCACACGGTTTGCCAACAGATATCAATGAATGTTCGACAAGTCCCTGTCAAAATGGTGGAACGTGCACAAATACTGCAGGAAGTTACGCTTGCACCTGTGATCCTGGTTGGCAAGGACAAAATTGTGATCAAGGTGAGTTACATCCGCGTATCGGTTTTTATTCTTTCTTTCTCTCGGGGTTTTGTTGTTGTTGATGTCATGGTTGTAGATGTAATCGTTGTTGTTATAGAAGTAGACCTTTCATTGAAAAGATACAACTCTTTCATTAATAAAAGTGTGTCCACACGGTTTGCCAACAGATATCAATGAATGTTCGACAAGTCCATGTCAAAATGGTGGAACATGCACAAATACTGCAGGGAGCTATACCTGCACCTGTGATCCTGGTTGGCAGGGACAGCATTGTGATCAAGGTGAGTTACATCCTTGTATTGGTTATTATTCTTTTCTTATCTCGCGTTTTTGTTGTTGGTGATGTCATGGTTGTAGTTGTGATCATTGTCGTTATCTACATCTGTTTTTATTCTACACAACACCTTTCAGTACGAAAGTGAAGGACGAAGGGTCAATAAATATCTAGACATTTGTAAAAAAAAATATACGTATACCATCTATCGCTGTAGATATCAATGAATGCGTAAAACGTCCATGTCAAAATGGTGGAACATGTGCAAATACTGCTGGGAGCTATACTTGCACCTGTGACCCTGGTTGGCAGGGACAACATTGTGATCAAGGTCAGTTACATCTCGTATTGGGTATTATGCTATCTTTATCTTGGGTTTTTTCTTGTTGTTGATTTCATGTTAGTAGTTGGAATCGTTTTTAGTTTAGAAATCAACGTTTTATCGTGAAAATACTCTTTTATTATTAAAAGTGTGTCCACACGGTTTGCCAACAGATATCAATGAATGTGATCAAAGTCCATGCCAAAATGGTGGAACATGCACAAATACTGCAGGAAGTTACGCTTGCACCTGTGATCCTGGTTGGCAAGGACAAAAATGTGATCAAGGTGAGTTACATCCGCGTATCGGTTTTTATTCTTTCTTTCTCTCGGGGTTTTGTTGTTGTTGATGTCATGGTTGTAGATGTAATCGTTGTTGTTATAGAAGTGGAAGCCTCATTATAGAGATACTCTTTCATTACTAAGAGTATGTCCACGCGGTTTGCCAACAGATATCAATGAATGTTCGACAAGTCCATGCCAAAATGGTGGAACATGCACAAATACTGCTGGGAGCTATACTTGCACCTGTGATCCTGGTTGGCAAGGACAACATTGTGATCAAGGTCAGTTGCATCCGCGTATTGGGTATTAATCTTTCTTTATCTCGGGTTTTTGTTGTTGTTGACGTCATGGTTGTAGGTGGAATCGATATTGGTCTTAATAGAAGGCAACGTTTCTTTGTGAAAATACTCTTTCATTTTTGTGTGTCCACACGGTTTGCCATCAGATATCAATGAATGTGATCAAAGTCCATGTCAAAATGGTGGAACATGCACAAATACTGGAGGGAGCTATACCTGCACCTGTGCTCCTGGTTGGCAAGGACAGCACTGTGATCAAGGTCTGTTACATCTCATATGGGGTTTATGTTTTCTTGATCAGATCAATTGTTTTTAGATTAGTAAAAAAATATTATTCCTTTAAATAAATCGTGTCTACACGGTTTGTCAACAGATATCAACGAATGTGCGACAAATCCATGCCAAAATGGTGGAACATGCACAAATACTGCAGGAAGTTACAATTGCACCTGTGATCCTGATTGGGAAGGACAACATTGTGATCAAGGTGAGTTACATCTTGTTTAGCTTCTTATTTTTTCTTGATCTTTGGCTTTTATTGTCGTTGTTACTATGGTTGTAGTTGTGATCATTGTCGTTATGTATATCTGTTTTTATTCTACACAACACCTTTCAGTACGAAAGTGAAGGACCAAGGGTCAATAAATATCTAGACATTTGTAAAAAAATATACGTACACCATCTATCGCTGTAGATATCAATGAATGCGTAATAATAATAATGGGAGTTCTTATATAGCGCATTTTACATCGTCTCAATGCGCTTTACAATTTTTAACCAGTGGAGGACTTTACGGGCTGGATATTAAGGCGCTATTAGCAGCCGTGCAGCTTACAATCATGAGTGAATTGTTAGTAATTAGTGTTATGCCTCCAAATTGGGATAGGCTGTTGAACCGGGAGACAATCCCCTACTCTTACACGAATAATTCAACAAGTTCTTTTATGTCCGCCATTTACAGGTTAAGGAAGGGTTGGGAGACAGGGCCTACGGTTTAAAGTCCTTATCCGAGAAGACTTGAAAGTCTAACCATTTGTAGATGTGATTACAAAGGCAGCACTTTCTCCTCAGTTATTTTAAGACCCTGAGTGTTGGTCCGGCCGGGACTCGAACCACGACCTCCCGCACAACAGACCGACGCTCTTACCAACTGAGCTAACCGGGTGGCGGTTTTAAAACGTCCATGTCAAAATGGCGGAACATGTGCAAATACTGCTGGGAGCTATACTTGCAACTGTGATCATAACTTAAAGTGTCCCTAATATATAGCACCAAACCTATTTCAAATAAATATTTATGGTCATCAAAATATGTTTTTGTAGGATTAAGTGTAAAGAATCTTGAGCCAAAATAACCGTTCGTGTCCGCGTGGGACTGGGTTCTAGTGCCTTAATAACCGCTTAGAACGTATTTGTTAGTCATTCTGTTCTCTCGTGTCTCTAGAATCTATAGCAATCGAATTCAGGGTTTTCAGAGTTTGAATTCCTTTTCCCAGATCGTAGTTTTTGTTTAGAACTATTTTGTTGCAAAACGACACATACGGAGCTGATAAGATTTTGAAGATCAAATAAGATTTTGAATGTGTTGGAGTAAAAATTTGTTTTTTTGAACGGAAATAGAGCTAAAACCAAGGAATCTTTAGGGTTATTGTGGAGGTGGTTTCGAATTTACATAATGTTAGGATGAAACATCAAAAATACTTAGTTAAGTGATCAAAAAAATGCGCGAAACGGTTCTCAAAGTTCTCAAAGAATCTAATTATCTAATACACTCATTATGCTTTTATCCTATTTATTCTCTATGATTCCTCCTTATCCCCACCTTTGCTTGAGTTTGAATACCCGTGCCAAACATTGTTTTCTCGCTTTTCTCCCAGAAATATCTGTTCTCCCATAAATATCTGTTCTTAAGAAATGTGATGATTTTTATGTCAACAGGTTTGAATTAAAAGAACCAGACTTACTAGCTTTCAAAAGTATCAAAAATTTACAAAGAATATATGGTTACAGGAGACAAGCGTCCACTCTAACCGGCATACATTCTTTGTAAATTTTTGACACTTTTCAGGGCTTCTAACTCGGGTTCATTTCATTCAAACCTGTTCAAATTTGCTAGACTTACTAATCTGGTGATGCTCTTTCAAATGACAAAATGTTTTTCCTAATTAGATTAAAATTCAAAACTCGTCCCCAGTCCCTTGCTCGTTTCTGAAATGGCCTATGTGGATGCGCACCGATTGACTCAGTTACTCATTGAGAACTTTCTTTTGATTTCAACAGCTCTTGAATTTAATCTTTTGTGGGCGCAAAAATACTACTATCACCGTGTATACCGTTTAGCGTATAGCACGGGAATAAGGGAAGGTTTAGTTTTGGTCAAGAGAAAATATCTAGGACGGTATACATTTCTCAGAAGAGAAGATGAATTAATCTTTCATAAACCAGCAATCCTCGAGAAGCTAGTTCCAGGATTCAAGGTGATAGCTCCTATTTCGAATAGCGTTAACAACGGACCCGTATACGCCGACACGACAGTGAAATCAGTAACCTCTGGAAAAGCTTCACTAGACTATCCAAGTAAGTAAGAAAAGTAGTCGTTGTAGAATATATCAATTTATCTCACACCATAAAAAACATAGCCAATCAGAAAGCAGGGAAGCCGTTGTATATTCGTCGGTGTTTCACTCGTCCTTCCCATCATGCACTGCGCGTTGAACCTACGCATTGGTATTTTCTATGGTGTGCGATAAAATAGTGCTAATTAAACAACAGAAAAAAATATAATTTGCATAAAATTGTACAATTTAGTATAACTAAAGTTTCACGGTTATACTGTTTGCATTCTAAAGAATCCAGCGAAACTTCGTATTCATTTTCCATGTTTTTACAGGTTGTGATCCAGCTACCTTCCCTCCTGCTCTTGGAATATACTTTACCCAGGTGTATCCAAAACTTGAAGCAAAGTATATGACAGCTTCTAGCATATATGATGATCAACATAGTGCAGATAAAGCACGTTTTTATGACCCAAATTGCTGGTGCCCCAAACAGAACGTTGCCGGTGAATGGCTGCAAATAACAGTTCCAGTACCTTTTATGTTTTGTGGATTCCGGATGAAAGCAAATGGGAATGAGGAATATGCTAAGACTTTCTCTTTGTATGTTGATAACGTTTTTCATGCGGTAAGTATTAAAAAAGTAAATAATTTCCTAAAAACATTTTAACTAATAAGACCTAATCTTTGTTGAAAAGAGACCCAAAAAGAAAAAAAAGAAGAAAGAGAAATGAAAAGAAAAGAAAGAAAGAGAGAGAGAAAGAAAGAAAGGTCGACTTGTTCCTCTTGCCGGATTTTCATTTGCGTTTTGCGCCAAAAATAGCGTGTATTTCTGTAGCGCGCGCTAAATTTGTGTACGTTGATCAAGAGCGCGAACATAGTTCAGCGACCCGTTTTTGGGTTGCTGAAATTGGCGGGAAGCAAGTTGGAAAAGACCTTCGTCCAGCGCTTGTGATTTTGGTTCAGGTTGGGCTGCCTGTGCTTTATTCCGCGCGAGTTAACTAGAGCGGACGGAGACGGAGGACTTTGCGAAAGTCTACATACTTCTATGCTCGTGATTTTGTCATTAAACAGACACATTTGATGCCAAACTGTCTGGTTTTACCATATAATGCTTGTAAAACTCGTTTGGCAGAAAAAAGCCCGTGCTTAGAAGTATACGAATATATTAAATGTGGTCATACTTTTGTGCGTCGCGCTGTAATACTTGGGCAAGGTCTGCTCGAATTACAACATCAATCCTTTTCGCGCTTAGGCTTTTGTACAGCTGGTTTATTCGTCGAATTTTACGTGCCAAATCTAATCCCTATTGTTTGAGTTCATTTACATTAGATTCGGCATATGTGAAATTCGACGTCTAAATTCTGCCTAAACTACCTTTGCCTTTTCCCCAATATTATAACAAGGGTTTTCTGTAGAGCTTTTATGCGTGACGTACGTTGTCAGGCTTCACAATGAAAAGTAGTTAACGATGAGGTTTTTTTTGCTGTATAATTATAGTCCCTTCACAGTTCTCTGCGCCATCTTGAAAGGTAGCCATGCCTTTGCATCGAAGCGAGACAAACAGCGAGCCTTCAATGATAGAGCCTTTTTTAACACCTTGGACAATTATCATCTCTATCAGTGCGAGGTCAATGTTGGTCAAGATGGCACAGGGAACTATAAAGGGCGACTAGTAGAGCACGGGGAAGCCGAAGGAAAGTACTCTTATATTCTAATACAAAAAAATGAATGTGGTTTTCTATTTCGCAAGAATAGATCAAGTAATTTATGCAGTTGGCTTTCAAATTTTTGCATGTGTCTCTTGCTGCTGTTCCTTGTCTATGCACAAAGCAATCTGACGAGTTTTAGTCTTTTTACAAACCTACCAATATATCCTTACGATATAGAAATCCACATACATTTCTTTGTAATAAGGTACAAGAGTACCTTGCTTAGGTTTTGTCAGGTTAGTGGGTAGAGGTGTTGTTCCCTTAAATCACCAAATCATAATTTCCTTTTGAGGTGTTGGTTTCCTATTTCAAAGATTTTGACTTTGAAATGTAAAAATAAATATTCTTCTGACACATTCGCAGGACTACACTCAGTTGAGCAAGGATCACCAATATTATCATATCAACAGAAACGATAAAACAATTCGAACGGTGAAGTTTGTCACTAAGGGCGAATATGCTAAGCGCATGTGCATGTGTATTGAGATTTATGGATTTAGAGGTAAGTACTTTAGTCATTTGTGGCTTTTGTTTGAACATCGGTAAAATTGATTATACTCATGTTGTGTTTGCTGCTTCAGGTTTGTTTGGTGGTTAACGTTTTCTAAAATTATTTTTGTTAACAGATTTAACTATAGATCCAGGAAACTTTGTGCTTGACTACAAAAAGCTCCGTATAAGAGGTAATTTGTCATGGAATGTGTGGTTGAGGGGCGATTAAGGCGCGCGCGAGCATGCGCAACACCGCAACTTCAATTTTTTATTTTGATGATGTCACGAAAAGGTCTGTCGCGCTTTATCTTTACTGACGAAAATCTCAGTTTTTCAGGTAAAACGCTTTCTTAATTGTATGGATTTTTTATCATACAAAGAGTTAGCGATTAGCAAAATATATAGAGGATATTACAGGGTGGAGCGAAGATATAAAGTTTACCTTCGAGTGGTGAACTATGATTTCAAGAGGTGAAGGGCGAGTGCACTATTGCTACCGCTATCGCTAGCACACTTTCCCATGCTCTTAGAAGACCTTAGAACAACTCAAAACGTATAATGTTTTCTTTAAGGAAATCAATGTGCTGGCATGGAGAACGATTGCCTCCCAACAACAGAATGCACCAACCCCAAGCTATTTGGAAAGTATCAATGCCAATGCCAACCTGGTCTTCAAAGTACAACTGGAGATGTCATTATCAATACTGGCCTTGGAATTACATGTGCAGGCAAGTGTCTTTGCTTAAGAAGCATAAAAAATAGGCCATTTGCGCTAATAACTATATTTTGCAAAACATTCTCATCAAAGACAAATTCTTTTATTTGTCTACCTCTTGGAGATTTTTTTGATTTTTTTACTAATTCTGAAGAATGTTTTGCTTGTTAACTGACATTTCACATTTTGTCGATAACCGTAAAAAGGTCAGTAAAGTTTCAGTTTAGTTTGACAGTGGAATATAGGGTTCCCTGCTAGCAGAGTCTCCCTTGTAGGCGAATCCTGGCAGAGAAAATGGGAGACACATAAATAAAAAGTTAGAAAATAGTTCAAATATAACAGTATTGCCTTGCTTCTTGTCTTGCCATTTGCCAACAGTCGGCCACTCTAGTACTTTTTCGACTTTTTTGTGGCGAAGGTGCATTTTTTTGCCAGATTGTACGGTTTCCACAAGCAGGTAAACACTCGAGCAGTCAAATATTATCATCCATCTCGCGTTACTTTTTTGTGTATTTTTGTCTAATTAATTTACTTTTTGCATGGGACTTAAATTTTCTAAAGATACTTCTGGGAGTCTTGCAGCTCCTTGTTAACGACGTCCGCGGGCATTGTTATCGCGCATCCTTTCTGAGCGCGCGCGAGAGCTTTTCAAATAAGCGAGGAACGCCTGGTCTATTTTGATAACATATTAAAAATCACTCATACTTCAATTTTCTTTAAATGTATACTACTATATTTTGTGTCATATAGTGATATATGTCATTTTTACCTCAAAAAACCTGCAGTATTGTACGAAAAAAGGTCTTTTTTACCGAACTTGATGCATAGTTGTGCCCAGTCTCTGCGCGTTATCCAAAATGGCGGCCAAATTTTCAAACTTTACGACGTAATATCTCCGAAACAAGAACGGTGACCCCCATTTTTCTTTTTCTTAAAAACAAGCTACTATAGAGATCTACGATATATGTCAAAATGAAAAAAATGACATCACATGGAAAAGAATGACAGCTAATTCACCAATCTTTTTTGATAATTATTTTATTTTGTTCATGTCATAAAGAAACAAATCTGACGTCAGAAAAAGTTTCATAAAATTTGAATACTGTTTTAATAAACGAGGCAAGATGCAATAGAACGCGCGCTGTTTTCTTGGAAATAGTCGATTTTGCTCGAGTTGTAGCTCTGAAATGAATACGGTGACCCCCGTTTTTTATTTCATTTTTGGAACTCTAATATGATGTAGTAACTGTGTGCCACAACTTAATTTGCCCGCGAACGTCCTTAAGGAAATTTTCATAATTTTGACTAAAAACATCGTTAAAGACAAAGAACAATTTTCTTCTTTCTCGATCCGCCATCTTGAATCCAGGACAAAGAAAACAAAGCCGACAAGTGTAAGGTGATTGGTTGAAAGTTAATTCCTATTGTTTTATTCGAGTTTTGATAGGCTGAGAGAAACTAGGCAATTACTAGTAATAGGACAGCTTCATTTTTGTTAAGAAAAATGCGAACGAAAACGATCCAAATTAATCTTTAATTTGGACAGAATGAAAATTTGAAAATAATACCATAGTTGCTTATATGGGATTATAGAGTGATGATATAATTTTAGAAAATATTGGGCGAATGACGTTTCTTTCCAAATTTGGTCAATCAATGTTTGTTGTGAAAAATTAACCGGGGGCTATAGGCCAATCAGAAACGATGAAAATTTGAAAATAATACCCAGGGTTCGTGCAGGTCCTTGAACTCCTTGAAAAGTGCTGGAATTTGAAAACTCATTTCAAGGGCACTTGAAACTCCTTGAAAAAAGAATAAATTCCTTGAAAATCGTAAATACTCCTTGAAAAATATTTAGAAAGGTTTTTGTAACCCAAAACGCCTGTTTTCCTCATCTAAAAGTTCGTAATCCCGATCGCACCCATCGTTATGTGGTCCTTGAAAATTTTCATTTTGGTCCTTGAATACTCCTTGAAATGTCCTTGAATGTCTTCACAAGAAACCTGCACGGACCCTGAATACTATAATTGCTCATATGGGATTATAGAGTGATGATATGATTTAAAAAAATATTGGGCGAATGACGTTTCTTTCCAAATTTGGTCAATCAATGCTTGTTGTGAAAAATCAACCGGGGGCTATAGGCCAATCAGAAACGGGGAAATATTTTGAATATTTAACAATGTCTTGTAATCACTGGTTGCTCGACCAATCACAGCACGTGAAAATCTATATTCAAGTCTAAAATTAGTATAGGAATAGCATGATTTGTAGTGATATTTGGCATAAATACCACGAGAGATATCGTTTGAAAATTGTTTGTAATTTCAAAAGCCGTCCTTGGCGCGGTGGTGGCTTTTACGGCTAACGGTTATAATTTTGCCTTTTTTACGACTAACAGTTAATTTTTTTCAGTTACATTTAACAAAAAACTTTTAAATTACTTCCAATGTTTCAAAAATGAAACCTTTCCCTTCCACGTGGCGTTTCAATCTCAATTTCAATCTCCTGAAAATTGGAAATTTTTTTTCGCAGAAAAGTAAAGCAAGTATGAAATTAAATTTCATTTGTCATGGTCACGTGTTGCTTTGTACCCCCCTTTTTTCAAGACTTGCTACGGCCCTGGAATTTCACATGTGCTGAATCTAATACAAATGTATTCAAACAATAGGTTTTGCTCATTTGCATTAGATTCGGCAAATGTGTAATTCGACGTCTAAACAGGGCCTTACTCTCAGTTAAGACCGATATTAAGGATAATTATTATGCTTATTATTTTTAATATTTTTGTATGACCACTTTTAAATACAGAAGTTCATTCGAAATACGACGTTTTGGTTCGTAAAGACCACACTGATTATCGGGTATTCAGATTGGCAAGTACAAGTAACGTAACTGGTGGTAAAGTTAACGTTATAGAGGAAGGCTCCACTTCCACTGTACAAATTGAAGAAGACAAATTGATCATCAACAAACCACCAATCTTGGAGAAGCTCGCCGTAGGGTCCAACGTTCTATCACCATTGGCAATAAGTGGAAAAAATCGCCTGGTATACGCACCTACGACTATCAAAGCTATAAATTTAGGACAAGTTTCAGTCAGCCAACCAAGTAAGCAAATTTAAGCGATAAAATTAAACTGTAATTGTACTTATGTCCTTGTTTTACTGAGCTACAATAAAGCCCAGCCCAGCCCAGCCCAGCCCAGCCCAGCCCAGCCCAGCCCAGCCCAGCCCAGCCCAGCCCAGCCCAGCCCAGCCTAGAACGAAAACAGCGCATGCCTGGAGAAGGTTGAAAAACGCACTGCGCATGCTCGGAAGTTTACCGGCATTTAGTAAATCTCTAAAGTTAAGGTCGTTCGTGGATAGTTAGTGGTTATTTTTTCCTGACACATTACTTTAGTTGTTTTCTTTCCCTGGTCAAAGAATACCAAAGAAATTCGCATAATACAAGACATCAAAATCTTCAATGTTTTTCTTCGTAAACACGACTCGTCTATGGATTTTCTGCCGAGCTTCCGAGCACGCGCAGTGCGTTTTTCACTCGTGTCTCTCCAATATGATGGTTTTCTTTGTAAACACGACGAACTTACGAGCATGCGCAGTGCGTTTTTTTACCCGTGTCTCTTGTTTTTAATCCTTTCTATAGGTTGTGATAAAGCTCCCGCTCTTGGAATACGTTACGATACTGTATATCAGCTTTTTAATTCAACTTTTATAACTGCGTCAAGCAATTATGATAGCAGGTATAGTACAAATACAGCACGTTTGCATGAGCCTATGTGTTGGTGTGCCAAAGTCAACATCGTCGGAGAATGGCTGCAGTATACGTTTCCTTTGCGTTTCATTTTTTGTGGATTTGCCGTTACGGGAACTGATTATTTAAATGAACATGTTACAGAATTTTCCATGTACGTCGATGGAACATATCATAAGGTAAGTAATCTCAAATCCTATTATTTTATGAAAAATTATTTTAAATTAAAAAAAAAGTCACTATTACAAAAATAAATTCTCTACTTTTTAATATGTTAAGGCCCGTTCAGACGGGCGATTATTTCAGCGATTTTGAGGTGCGATGTAAAGGCCCGTTTACACTAGCAACTTTGTCGCGCGACTTGAGCGGCGATTTTATGGCGATAGATCGCAGCTACGTTGCCGCCAATTCAAACAGGATCGAAATTTAGTGCAACTCGCTGCGATTTGGGTCGCGATAAAATCGCCATTGAAATCGCCGCTCAAGTTGCGCGATAAACTTGCTAGTGTAAACGGGCCTTTAAAGTCCGGTGCACAAAATTGCCGCAAAAGTCGCACCTCATATCGCCATAAAAATCGCACCTCAAATCGCCATAAAAATCGCACCTCAAATCGCCATAAAAATCGCACCTCAAATCGCCATAAAAATCGCACCTCAAATCGCTATAAAAATCGCACCTCATATCGCCATAAAAATCGCACCTCAAATCGCACCTCAAATCGCTATAAAAATCGCACCTCAAATCGCCATAAAAATCGCACCTCAAATCGCCATAAAAATCGCATCTCAAATCGCCGCAAAAATCGCCCGTGTGAACGGGCCTTTATGTTACTAACTCGTTCGGAAATGGACCTGCGCTCACTCGCTAAATATTTTCATAGCGAAGTTAGCTAAGAATGTGCGTGTTTCAAACACTCAACAATAATCGTTATTTCTAGAGCGTTGGTGCTTTTTCACTTCCGAGGGCCAGAAAGACAACGCCGAGAAAGACGCGATTGTATGAAAAAATAAGACGTTTTGAAAGCATGCTCCCGTCATTGTTTCGGCGTCGTTGTCCTCGATGCTTGTCAATGCTTAACTACCAGCGTTTAAAAATCGACTGCTGTCAACGTTATTTTTAATATATTGCTTAATAACTTATTTTTGTTTAATAGGACTATACAAAAACAGGTTCAAGTTATCAATACTATAGTGTTGGGATGAACGATCGCACAGTACAAACCATCAGGTTTGTCATGAAGAAGTACTATTCATATATGTGCATGGGCGCGGAATTCTACGGATATATGAGTAAGTGTTCTTTTGTATCAAAATTAAGAGCGATTGTCTGTAACGGTCACCTACGCCATGAAGAATAGAAAAATCGAAAATTTTAAAAACTTGTCAAAAGAATGCCCTTACAACCCTGATTACGAATATCTAAGTTTTAGATTCATCCGATCTTTTTTGGGCGAGTTATCGAGTATTTTATGATTTGACTTCCGTCGACCCATTTTATCGGCTCGAGAAGGCCGATATTCAACCGCTCTATAAGACTACTAAACAAATATGAAACTTAGTCTATACTCATTTTCTCAATAAAGAATTATGTCTTCGACGTATTTCAAGCATTTTTATTAAGTATTTCGAAAACTGGAATTTTTTTCGGTATTTATGGTTTACCCCTCTTTCGACCAACTTTGCCGTGGTCGAAAATTCTCATAATTGAAAGCCAAAAAAACCCAATTGGTACTGGACTAGCCAGTTAATATTATACTTGGTAGATAGATTAGTCTTTCGGCTACAAATTCATGAAATAAAATTCTTGGGCACTTTAAAGCCAAAATTTTAAGAGCGTCGAATGTTTATACTATTTTCAAAGTTTTAACGGGTTTCCGAAGCCAAAAACTTTATTTTTCTATGCTAATATTGTAATTAGCATAGAAAAATAAAGTTTTTGGCTTCGGAAACCCGTTAAAACTTTGAAAAAATTATTAGAAATAAGCCATGTGATTAATTTTTCATCCAAAGCAATAAAATATTTGCTAAACTTGAAGTTACGAATTTTTTAAAGCCGACTTGATGATTTCATGTTGTTGGCGTGTGAGGTTAAAGAGTCACGATATTTGCGAAAGTAGTATAAACATTCGACGCTCTTAAAATTTTGGCTTTAAAGTGCCCAAGAATTTTATTTCATGAATTTGTAGCCGAAAGACTAATCTATCTACCAAGTATAATATTAACTGGCTAGTCCATGTACCAATTGGGTTTTTTTGGCTTTCAATTATGAGAATTTTCGACCACGGCAAAGTTGGTCGAAAGAGGGGTAAACCATAAATACCGAAAAAAATTCCAGTTTTCGAAATACTTAATAAAAATGCTTGAAATACGTCGAAGACATAATTCTTTATTGAGAAAATAAGTATAGACTAAGTTTCATATTTGTTTAGTAGTCTTATAGAGCGGTTGAATATCGGCCTTCTCGAGCCGATAAAATGGGTCGACGGAAGTCAAATCATAAAATACTCGATAACTCGCCCAAAAAAGATCGGATGAATCTAAAATATTCGTAATCAGGGTTGTAAGGGCATTCTTTTGACAAGTTTTTAAAATTTTCGATTTTTCTATTCTTCATGGCGTAGGTGACCGTTACAGACAATCGCTCTTAAGTAAGACCAATAGGAGAATAAATAAAGAATAATCGATTCAAATTACAACTGTTTATTTTGACTGAGTTTCAAAAATCAACTCCTTTGACAAATATTATTACCAATATTGATCTATAAAGGCCAACATGGTGGAGGACGGGGGCCCTGGCTACACCCCTGTAAGGTACAAGCAGCGACCAAAGCAAATTTTAAAATTTTAAGATTTTTTATCTTTATCCTAACTTCCAATCATTTTCCTATTAAAACATACACAGAAAGTTTGATTGGGCTAGATAGAATGGAGGGGCACAGGATTTTCAGTGTAAAAACTGTTATGTGCTACGCTATAAAGTTGTTTTTGTTGATGTCGTAGTCGTCGTGATGATGATGATGATGATGATGATGATGATGATGACGACGACGACGACGACGACAACGATGATGATGATTCATGATAATGATGATGATGATGATGATGATGATGATAACGATGAGGATTCATGATAATGATGATGATGATGATGAGAATGATGATGCATGATGATGCATGACGACGACGATGATGATGATGGTGGTGATGATGATGATGATGATGATGCATGATGATAATGATGATGATGATGACAAATACGATGATGATTTATGATGATGATGATGATGATGATGATGATGATGATGATGATGACGATGACAAATACGATGATGATGATGACAAATACGATGATGATGATGACAAATACGATGATGATGATGATGATGATGCATGATGATGATGATGATGATGCATGATGATGATGATGATGCATGATGATGCATGATGATGCATGATGATGATGATGATGGTGATAATGATGACGATGATGATGCATGATGATGATGATGGTGATGATGATGATGATGATGATGATGATGATGATGATGATGATGATGATGATGATGATGATGATGCATGATGCATGATGATACATGATAATGATAATGATGATGACGATGATGAACGGTACGCCCATGGCTTCTTCCCCATGACGTTACCGGAACATTGTACGGTTTGTGTTTGGTATTAAAACGCCCTCAAATATCGTTTTTCTTCAGATTTTCGCAAGGATCCTTTTGATTTTGTGATTGATTATCGAGAACTCCGTCTAAAAGGTAAGAATTAATATTAAATAATTGTACTTTTTTATTCAGGATGTTAGCGGCCAATCCGTTTTTGAATCAGGAATCAGTGATGATACTTTTTATTCTTGAGGCTTTTTATCATGTTTGGATTTTTATCCGCCAATTTTGACTGTGAAGAAAATATGTTGTTTGCACTTAAGGAACATATACATAAGTTTCACGAAGTTTCGAGTCATTTCCAATTGCTAAATTCTCTCGCAAAACCGGGATAGTATTGCATAAAACACTACTACTAAACTGAAAATTTTCATTCGATGACCACAAAGTAAGTGGATAAATATTTCCACGCAAATACAGTCAAGTTACTAGATGATGAATAAGAAAGTGTTAAAAAGGACGTTTTTATTTTCAATGAACAATTAATCTTAATCATAGAGGATTAATTAACAAATACTACCAATGTTATATCAACAGTTTATTTCAACACGGAATCTCATTCATACAATTAATGCTCTTCCAGAGAGCCGTGAATAAAAATAATACATACAATAAATTTATTTATATAATACTTAAACAACCTATCCCCCAACCCTTAATTAAAACTAATAATAAATATT
This sequence comes from Anthopleura xanthogrammica, assembly GCA_964019055.1. Classification (NCBI taxonomy): domain Eukaryota; kingdom Metazoa; phylum Cnidaria; class Anthozoa; order Actiniaria; family Actiniidae; genus Anthopleura; species Anthopleura xanthogrammica. Next base: position 4,197,905 of record OZ025207.1, read on the forward strand.
GTAAGTAGATCATAGTCTATTAACAAATTGACTATAACTAGATGCACATCTCTGATATTCTGTTAGATTATTCCATAAATTGGCTCCCCTATATGAAATGCTTCTTTTCATTGCTTCTGTGCTGGGTCTCGGAATAAAAAGACCATTTTGGGAGCTACGCAAGTTATGGGTGTGAATTTCGTGCGTATATTGAAAAAGCTCAAAAAAGTTAGCTAGGGGCATGGCCATTTAGAATTTTAAACATGAGGCAGGCTAACTGACCCTTGCGCCTTTCGACAAGGTCTTTCCATCTGAGTTGTTCGAGAATATCTATGGAACTAACTTCATAACTCGAGCCGGTTATGATCCTAGCAGCTCTATTTTGAAGCCTTTGTACTTTGTTTTCTAAGCCCTTCCCAATAGAATCCCAGATTGAACTACAATAGTCAAAGTAGGGTAATATTAAGGAATTATACACAGAAATCAAGATATCCATAGGTACAAACGGTCGTAATGTTCTTAAGACCCCAAGTGCCTTCGCTACTTTCTTAGAGATATTTTGCACATGAGATTCCCATGTAAGGAATTCATCAACATGCACACCAAGGTCTGTTGTCTTTCAATTTGACGTCCGTCCGACACAATGTTATAGCATAAGCGTTTTTCAGAAAAAATCGTTAAAATAAACTTGTTACTTTGTGTTGTTGTCACACATTGTCTTTTTGTCCATCGTGTTAATTTCATTTAAACAAACAATTCGGCTTGTCTTTGGGGTTAATTTTTTTAAAATTTGAAGTATTTTTTGCCTGAATTTGCGTGAATTTAAGCCGCGTTAATTTACCGTAATTATCCTTATGATTAAGATATATCAAATGTCTAATGCTAATATTTCATACTTATTAGGGAACCAATGTGTCATAAAGAATGACTGTCCTGAGAAATCGGAATGCATCAATCCAGCCTTTTTCGCAAAATACCAATGCAAATGTCTACCAGGCTTTGAAGGTTCTACCGGAAATGACGTATTTGACATAGGCCAAGGAATCACCTGTACTGGTATGGATTAATTAACCAATATTACTATATTATTTTGTCAATAGCTGCTCTGTTCTTTTCTGCTCTGCTCTTTCCCTGCTAGCAAAGTCTCCTATGTAGACAAATCGTGTCAGAGAAAATGGGAGACTCTGCCGGTCCAGGTCGTTTTCTTTGATATGCTGCCGTCAACAATCATGGACGAGCAAAACAGGTTTTTAAACTATATTATTTTGCCAATAGCTGCTCTGTTCTTTTCTGCTCTGCTCTTTCCCTGCTAGCAAAGTCTCCCATGTAGACAAATCGTGTCAGAGAAAATGGGAGACTCTGCCGGTCCAGGTCGTTTTCTTTGATATACTGCCGTCAACAATCATGGACGAGCAAAACAGGTTTTTAAACCGGTTTTAACCGGAAATAGGTAATAGGCTTGAGCAAATGTAGAACACCGCTTAAATTTTTTTGAGTCCACGGCACTTATTATGACGGGGTTGCTAAGTTACCAAACGCATGCGCAACCAAGAAAACGGCCTGGACCGACAGTCTCCGATTTTCTCTGCCAGGATTTGTCTAAAAGGGAGACTCTGCTAGCAGTGAAAGTCACAGGGGACAAGTGTCCCTACTTAACTATACTTTGTTTGTAAATATTTGACACTTTTGAAGGCTCGTTACTCTAGTTCTTTTTAACGAAACACGTTCAAATTTGCCAGACTTACTAATATTGAGAATAAGATGCCATAAAGAATTGATCCGTCCACTTCAAATCTGTGTACCTTAAGCATCATATATTGAGATCACGTGATCAAGAAAAATGCACTGTTTCTCCAAAATGCAATTTTATTTCCTAAAATAACTAACAGATATGTAATCCTTGTTAAATACACTTTCAGAAAATGTATATTTTGTTGGGATTTCATTGAACATTAAACAATTTTTGGATGAGGCTGAACATGATATCGTAAATTACCAAGACCAATAAGGCCGTGTTATCTGCCGAAGCCGTAGGCCGATGTCTTGATTTTTACGATATCATGCGAAAACCGAATTCAATAATTGTTTTATCATACATTTTGTAAACTAAGAATAAAGACTGATTTAATTCTGCTTTCGAAAAAATAGCAAACGTATTGCCATTTTCATAATTGTGACCTTTGAACTCGAAATGATAAATGTATTATCTGTACGTAAAACCTACAGATAATACATTTATTATGTCGAGTTCACACGATATCAGGGATTGGCTGAGGGCTCTTGGCCAATCAGATGCGAGATAGTGAGTAAAATGTATAATGATTTGTGTTAGCTGATACCTTATTAAGGATTCATTGTACTGTTATCAATGCAACTAATAAGAATCGATATAAATCAATATTTTATTGAATGTACTGAATAGTAGTTCTCGTTAGTTTGAAATCAGTCAATTTCGATTCTACCACCAGACATCAATGAATGTGATCAAAGTCCATGCCAAAATGGTGGAACATGCACAAATACTGTAGGGAGCTACAATTGCACCTGTGTTCCTGGTTGGCAAGGACAACGTTGTGATCAAGGTCAGTTACATCTCGTATTGGGTATTATGCTTTCTTTATCTCGGGTTTTTGTTGTTGTTGATGTCATGGTTGTAGTTAGAATCGTTGTTGGTCTTAATAGAAGGCAACGTTTCTTTGTGAAAATACTCTTTCATTATTATGTGTCCACACGGTTTGCCAACAGATATCAATGAATGTGATCAAAGTCCATGTCAAAATGGTGGAACATGCACAAATACTGCTGGGAGCTATACCTGCACCTGTGATCCTGGTTGGCAAGGACAGCACTGTGATCAAGGTCTGTTACATCTCATATGGGGTTTATGTTTTCTTGATCAGATCAATTGTTTTTAGATTAGTAAAAAAATATTATTCCTTTAATTAAATCGTGTGTGTACACGGTTTGCCAACAGATATCAACGAATGTGCGACAAATCCATGCCAAAATGGTGGAACATGCACAAATACTGCAGGAAGTTACAATTGCGCCTGTGATCCTGGTTGGCAAGGACAACGTTGTGATCAAGGTCAGTTACATCTCGTATTTGGTATTATGCTATCTTTATCTCGGGTTTTGTTGTTGTTAACGTCATGTCGTTGTTACTGTGGTTGTAGTTGTGATCATTGTCGTTATCTACATCTGTTTTTATTCTACACAACACCTTTCAGTACAAAAGTGAAGGACCAAGGGTCAATAAATATCTAGACATTTGTTAAAAAATATACGTACATAATCTATCGCTGTAGATACCAATGAATGCGTAAAAAGTCCATGTCAAAATGGCGGAACATGCGCAAATACTGCTGGGAGCTATACTTGCACCTGTGATCCTGGTTGGCAAGGACAGCATTGTGATCAAGGTCAGTTACATCTATTAGCCACTTGAGCTTGGTTTTTGTCGGGCGTCTTATTGGGAAACGAAGCAATGCGAATAGCGATGCGAAATGCGATGCGAAACCAGGTGATCTGACTAGGCGCGCAAAGCATGATTTCCTGATCTGAAAAAGAATCAATCCCATCATCCACCGTACGCTGAATTCACTTGAGTTTCATGGCGGCCATCTTGAAAATAGGCTAATTATGAGCGACTTTCTCGCCAATAAGTCTTTTCTTATTGAAAACGAGACACTATAAATAACAGATAAAAGGATTTTCTTAAGGTTCAAAGCATCCTGGAGATTGCCAAGGACAAAAGAGCAGCGTAAGGTGTGGAAATTTTAGTTAAATCTTGCCAAGGAATCGAGAAAGCTTTTCGGCAGCTTCTTCGAGATCGTTTCAACGGTAATTCTTTAATAAAAAACCATGAATATTAACCTAACCGATGAAAATATATTCTTAGTCTCATCTAGACAACATATTCTTTGAAGTAGAAACATTTTTAGCCTTAAATAATCGGCTAAATGACACTTTTCCTAGCATTATTGTACTTGTATGCTATTTGGTTTTGTTTTGATTTCCCTCTGTTTATCCATGATTGAGCTCGAAAAGACGCATGGGATTGATTCTTTTTCGGATATCACGATTCGCAATCTGATTGGCTAATCGCTTTTCCTCAGATCACCTGGAATGTGATGCGAAACGTGATGCGAAATGCGATGCGAAACGTGATGGGAGATGCAATGCGAAACGGGTGTTTTTTATAAATTAAAACCTAATCTTTAAGACTTGCTTACCGTAGTTGTCTAGTCTCCATTTAAGCTCAATAGTCTGGCAGGTTTAGTCTATTTTATTATAAAAACATAGAGTATATAAATTTAGGCACTGCCTAAAAGCGGAGCTTTCAGTTCAAATTTTCGAGGAAGAGTACATAGTGCATGACAAACGTGACGCAGAGCGGTTACGAAACAGCGTGACCACCTCTCCTTGTGGTCTTACAAGCAGGGAAAACTTAAAGTGTTCCTAATAGATAGCACCAAACCTATTTCAAATAGATATTTATGGTCATCAAAATATGTTTTTGTAGGATTAAGTGTAAAGAATCTTGAGCCAAAATAACCGTTCGTGTCCGCGTGGGACTGGGTTCTAGTGCCTTAATAACCGCTTAGAACGTATTTGTTAGTCATTCTGTTCTCTCGTGTCTCTAGAATCTATAGCAATCGAATTCACGGTCTTCAGAGTTTGAATTCCTTTTTCCAGATCGTAGTTTTTGTTTAGAACTATTTTGTTGCAAAACGACACATAAATAGGATTTTGAATGTGTTGCAGTAAAAATTCGTTTTAAAAACGGAAATAGAGCTAAAACCAAGGAATCTTTAGGGTTATTGTGGAGGTGGTTTTGAATTTACATAATGTTAAGATGAAACATCAAAAAAACTTAGTTAAGTGATCAAAAAGAAGATGCGCGAAACGGATGCGCAGTAGCAAGGGTGCCGAAGTACGTTAGGCGCGTTTTGAAAATTCCCCAATAAATATCACGGCTGCGCCACTGCGAGACAGGGCCAGTGATGTCATCGGGGTGATTGCTTTGACAGTTCTCAAAGAATCTAAGCGACGATTAGAAGAAAGTAACAATGATAACGACGCAGTATTTAGGCATCTTTTTCGTTCCAAAATTCCAAAACAACAACACACTTTGCTTGCAAAGACAGATAAATCACACCCCGATGACATAAGAAAAATACTACTGGTAGGGTACTGGAACTTGAAGAGTAACCTGGACGCTAGCTTTTTCGAAACTTCACTCGTTTGTGGCTTTGGGTTTCCTGTGTTGACGAGGGTTTGTTTGGGTAAACGCTCATTCACATCAGCTGAAAGGACCCTCATTGTCTTATACAACAATACAACGAGGCATATATCTATTGTGATACTGCCTCGTTCTATTGTCTTATAAGACAATGAAGGTCCTTTTGGCCGATGTGAAAGAGCGTTGACCGTTTGTTTGACGTAAGGAATTCAAGATGGCGCCCGAAAATTACTGCAGTAAAATGAGACTTTTGGGAGCTGACTTGCTACTGTCAGTATCACTTTCAAAACAACTATCAATATGCATATCAAGTCTCATATGAGTTTCCCAATAAATAAGCTATGCCTGCAAGACTATTGAGCTTAAACGGAGATCAGACAAATACAGTAAGCAGGTAAGCTTAAGTTTTAATACAGCTATTTAAAAAAACGTTGAATACCGAATAGTGCATTGCAAGACCAAAGGGCATTGTGGGTCTCATTAATTTGAAATAAAAAGTAAATATACAGCGATTTGCTCTCTATATGTAGCTAGTATGTTGTTTCTGATAGAATGCACTAGAAATAAAATAAATAATTATTATTTATTTTACTTTAGACAACATTTCATGACCCAAAATGCATTTCGGTCTTGGAATGCACTATTCAGTATGTGGTATTCAGTATGTGGTATTCAGCATTCAACGTTTTTTGAAATAGTTGTATATAAAAAATACCTGTTTCACATTACGTTTTGCATCACGTTTCGCATTGTTTAGTTTCGCAAAAAAATGGAAGCCTTTGCTAGTGTTGCTGTGGTTGTAGATATGCCTGGGGGGGTGTACTTTGGGAAGTTTCATATGGGGATACTTTGCCGGGATTCTCGACCCCTTACTGTATTATATACCAAATTTCTGCAAAGAGGTACCTTTTTGCCTGATAAGGTACCCCTTTCCCTTTCTATACCTAAGCAAATTCCCTACCCTTTCCTATTCCAAAATTCACAAATTTCTACCTCTTTTCTATACTTGCAGCCTGAAAAAGGTACTCCTTTAAGGCGGAGCATCCCATATTGTCAATTATAGGAAGTATCCACCCCCCTGGGTAGATATGTTAGTTGTCATTAGAGATGTTTTAGAAGACATAAATTTCACTGTAAAAATATGAATTTTTTGTTGTTCTTGTTGTTGCATTGGTTGTGATCATATTAGTTATAACTTTTGGTTATTGATGTTTGAGGCATAGTAGTGTGGTCTACCCTTGCCTCTCACCTCTTGGGTCTTGATTGCTTGCTTCATTCATTCATTCATTCCTTCCTTCCTTCCTTCCTTCCTTCCTTCCTTCCTTTCTTCATCCATTTACCAAAAAAAAAACCCAACACTCCAATTCCAATTCAATCTGTGAGCTAGCCCTGCTCTGACTTGGGTTTAGCCCAAACTGATCATGAGGATGTTTCAGGGTATGGGTGAAAAGTCCTGTGTACTTAAAAGTGTTTCCACACGGTTTGCCAACAGATATCAATGAATGTGATCAAAGTCCATGCCAAAATGGTGGAACATGCACAAATACTGCAGGAAGTTACGCTTGCACCTGTGTTCCTGGTTGGCAAGGACAAAATTGTGATCAAGGTCAGTTACATCTTGTATTGGTTTTGATGTTAATTTCATTTTGTTTGTTTTTTCCATGGTCACTTGCCATGGTTGTCATTTAATGATGATCACAGTTATTATTGCCATGATGCAAGCTTATTTCATTATGAAAAATTGGATTTTAGATTAATTAAGTTAAAAACATTCGGTTGTTAAAATTATTGATCTATACGGTTTCCCACCAGATATCAATGAATGTGGGACAAATCCATGTCAAAATGGTGGAACATGCACAAATACTGCAGGAAGTTATGCTTGTACCTGTGATCCTGGATGGCAAGGACAACATTGTGATCAAGGTCAGTTACATCTTGGGTTTTATGTTTTCTTAATACCAATTTTTGTTTTACCAGTTTTGCTGCTGTGGTTGTGTTGTGTTTAATCATAGTGTGACTACTATAATAGGGGCACTTAGAGACTGGTCATAAAGTAAAGTGAGGGGTTGTCGGGGGGGGGGGGGGGGGAGAAACTAGTATTGAATAAGCATTTTCTTGGCCTATAATAAAATGCAGTTGAAAAATTGATGACCAACCCTGAGTTTTGAAGCAAAATTGCATAGATATTAAATGTTAGATGTTCAATTTTATAGATAGCCCACCTGTTTTTGCCCCCCACCCCCTTTACTTTATGACCAGTCCCTTAGACAGTGTGGACCTCAGAACCAATTGAAAGGTAGAATGAAAACAATGCTTTCTAACTTTGGGTTGTCAAGCCAATCAGAAACCTGAACAGGACAAGTTGACTGTTTATATGATCCTCTTTTTCTCATGGGAATCAGAATAATTTTGTTGCATTGGATAGACTCATTGTTGAAATGCTATTGATTTTGATAGCCTCTGATTGGCTTACCTAAGTTGATATGCATTGTTTTCTTTCTACATTTTGATTGGTTCTTGCTCTGTAAGTGGGTTATAGTAATCTCACCATAAGTTCTTGTTCGAGGAACATGATTTAAGGACGTTTGTAGGCAAAAAAGTTACCCATGTTTTTTTTCTTTAAACTTCGCATGGTGAAATAAGACCATCATAGAAGTTCCATGAGCAAATAAAAAATATGGGTCACTGTTCTCGTTTAGGAGTGAGATAATATCAAAGTGCAGCCTTTTTCTTGTCGAAAATCACTTGCGTGCAATACATACAAGTCGAGCAGTAAAGTCATTTTTGTTGTTGAAAAACTAAATGGATTGCTAAACATTTTTGAAACAACCGTCTAATAACCAATAGAGAAATTTTTAGGTGTAAATATTTATGAATACATACAAATAACTTGTAGTTTTGGTTCAAATTTACAACCACCATGCACCATTCGGTTACACTTTGGCCGTAATATTGATTGAATTTTTCATCCGAATACATGTTTTTGTTATGATTTTCCCATATTTTTTTCTTCAAATTTGGAACACTGACAGCTTATGTAATTCTTTATGAAATACTAAAATAAAAAATGGGGATCACCGTTGTTGTTTTCTAGATATAGCCAATCGAAATCATTTTCGCAACGAGTATGACTGACTTTGATCTTGAAAAACATAGGTCACGTGTGCGTGCTGTCACACCATATGCGCGGAACAGATGTGCACGAACAATGCCTGTGAGCGTCCTTAAGGAATTTAGGGAGGCATAGCATTGTAGTTTATTGCGCCTGTCACATCTGGGGTCTCAGTTTTGATTGTGGATATATATACATATATATATTTATTATTATTTTTAACTTTAAAATTCATGTTTAGCCAGTATAACCCATTCAGCATGCTGATTTCAATGGGGGCGCTGGTCCTTAGCATTAGTTTCTAAGGTCTGATCTCAAATCATTGATTTTAAAGATTTTCCCAAGGTTCTTTAGTTTTTCCCCCAAATAAAACCTAAAATCATTAATTTGATAACAAACTTTAACCTAGTCCTGCCCTAAATTTGGTAAGCCAAAACTGTAATTTTTTTCAGGGAGTAAATAAAAGAATTGAAAAATTGTATTGCGCATATTTGGCTTTTGTTTTACATTATTAAGTCCTGTGTCTTTAGAAGTGTATCTAAATCATTTCGCTCCAGATATCAATGAATGTGTGAAAAAACCATGTCAAAACGGTGGAACGTGCGCAAATACTGCTGGGAGCTATACATGCAGCTGTGATCCTGGTTGGCAAGGACAAAATTGTGATCAAGGTGAGTTACATCCGCGTATCGGTTTTTATTCTTTCTTTCTCTCGTGTTTTTTGTTTATTTTGCATGTCATGGTTGTAGTTGTAATGATTGTTAATATAGAAGTCAACGTTTCATTGTAAAAGTACTCTTTCATTATTAAAAGTGCATCGGAACGGTTTGCCAACAGATATCAATGAATGTAATCAAAGTCCATGCCAAAATGGTGGAACATGCACAAATACTGCAGGAAGTTACGCTTGCACCTGTGTTCCTGGTTGGGAAGGACAACATTGTGATCAAGGTGAGTAAAATCTGTCATAGGTTTAGTGTTTTCTTTATCTCGGGTTTTGGTTGTTGTTGATGTCATGGTTGTAGTTGGAATCGTTGTTCGTTTTAATAGAAGGCAACGTTTCATTATAAAAGTACTCTTTGAATATTATTGTGTGTCCGCACGGTCTGCCAACAGATATCAATGAATGTGATCAAAGTCCATGCCAAAATGGTGGAACATGCACAAATACTGCAGGAAGTTACGCTTGCACCTGTGTTCCTGGTTGGGAAGGACAACATTGTGATCAAGGTGAGTAAAATCTCTCATAGGTTTAGTGGTTTCTTTATCTCGGGTTTTTGTTGTTGTTGATGTCATGGTTGTAGTTGGAATCGTTGTTGGTGTTAATAGAAGGCTACGTTTCATTGTGAAAATACTCTTTGATTATTATTGTGTGTCCGCACGGTTTGCCAACAGATATCAATGAATGTGATCAAAGTCCATGCCAAAATGGTGGAACATGCACAAATACTGCAGGAAGTTACGCTTGCACCTGTGTTCCTGGTTGGGAAGGACAACATTGTGATCAAGGTGAGTAAAATCTCGTATTGGTTTAGTGCTTTCTTTCTCTCGGGTTTTTGTTGTTGTTGATGTCATGGTTGTAGTTGGATTCGTTGTTGGTGTTAATAGAAGGCAACGTTTCATTGTGAAAATACTCTTTGATTTTTATTGTGTGTCCGCACGGTTTGCCAACAGATATCAATGAATGTGATCAAAGTCCATGCCAAAATGGTGGAACATGCACAAATACTGCAGGAAGTTACGCTTGCACCTGTGTTCCTGGTTGGGAAGGACAACATTGTGATCAAGGTCAGTATAATCTCACATGGTTTTCATGTTTTCTTAATCTGCTTTTTAAAAATCCTTGATGTGGCTGTGAACATTATGAATATAGTGGTTATCTCTATGGGGACATATAAGCGTAATTGTGAAGTTTGGATATTATATAGGTTAAGATATACTTGGCAGATTGTCAAAATTGTACGTAAATTATTTTACTCCAGATATTAATGAATGTGAGAAAAATCCATGTCAAAACGGTGGAACGTGCGCAAACACTGCTGGGAGCTATACGTGCAGCTGTGATCCTGGTTGGCAAGGACAACATTGTGATCAAGGTGAGTTACATCTCCCATTGGGTATTATGCTTTCTTTATCTCGTGTTTTTTGTTTATTTTGCATGTCATGGTTGTAGTTGTAATGATTGTTAATATAGAAGTCAACGTTTCAATGTAAAAGTACTCTTTCATTATTAAAAGTGCATCGGAACGGTTTGCCAACAGATATCAATGAATGTAATCAAAGTCCATGCCAAAATGGTGGAACATGCACAAATACTGCAGGAAGTTACGCTTGCACGTGTGTTCCTGGTTGGGAAGGACAACATTGTGATCAAGGTGAGTAAAATCTGTCATAGGTTTAGTGTATTCTTTTTCTCGGGTTTTGGTTGTTGTTGATGTCATGGTTGTAGTTGGAATCGTCGTTGGTGTTAATAGAAGGCAACGTTTCATTGTGAAAATACTCTTTGATTATTATTGTGTGTCCGCACGGTCTGCCAACAGATATCAATGAATGTGAACAAAGTCCATGCCAAAATGGTGGAACATGCACAAATACTGCAGGAAGTTACGCTTGCACCTGTGTTCCTGGTTGGGAAGGACAACATTGTGATCAAGGTGAGTAAAATCTCTCATAGGTTTAGTGGTTTCTTTATCTCGGGTTTTTGTTGTTGTTGATGTCATGGTTGTAGTTGGATTCGTTGTTGGTGTTAATAGAAGGCAACGTTTCATTGTGAAAATACTCTTTGATTATTATTGTGTGTCCGCACGGTCTGCCAACAGATATCAATGAATGTAATCAAAGTCCATGCCAAAATGGTGGAACATGCACAAATACTGCAGGAAGTTACGCTTGCACCTGTGTTCCTGGTTGGGAAGGACAACATTGTGATCAAGGTCAGTAAAATCTGTCATAGGTTTAGTGTTTTCTTTTTCTCGGGTTTTGGTTGTTGTTGATGTCATGGTTGTAGTTGGATTCGTTGTTGGTGTTAATAGAAGGCAACGTTTCATTGTAAAAGTACTCTTTGATTATTATTGTGTGTCCGCACGGTTTGCCAACAGATATCAATGAATGTGATCAAAGTCCATGCCAAAATGGTGGAACATGCACAAATACTGCAGGAAGTTACGCTTGCACCTGTGTTCCTGGTTGGGAAGGACAACATTGTGATCAAGGTCAGTATAATCTCACATGGTTTTCATGTTTTCTTAATCTGCTTTTTAAAAATCCTTGATGTGGCTGTGAACATTATGAATATAGTGGTTATCTCTATGGGGACATATAAGCGTAATTGTGAAGTTTGGATATTATATAGGTTAAGATATACTTGGCAGATTGTCAAAATTGTACGTAAATTATTTTACTCCAGATATTAATGAATGTGAGAAAAATCCATGTCAAAACGGTGGAACGTGCGCAAACACTGCTGGGAGCTATAGGTGCAGCTGTGATCCTGGTTGGCAAGGACAACATTGTGATCAAGGTGAGTTACATCTCCCATTGGGTATTAGGCTTTCTTTATCTGGTGTTTTTTGTTTATTTTGCATGTCATGGTTGTAGTTGTAATGATTGTTAATATAGAAGTCAACGTTTCATTGTAAAAGTACTCTTTCATTATTAAAAGTGCATCGGAACGGTCTGCCAACAGATATCAATGAATGTAATCAAAGTCCATGCCAAAATGGTGGAACATGCACAAATACTGCAGGAAGTTACGCTTGCACCTGTGTTCCTGGTTGGGAAGGACAACATTGTGATCAAGGTCAGTAAAATCTGTCATAGGTTTAGTGTTTTCTTTTTCTCGGGTTTTGGTTGTTGTTGATGTCATGGTTGTAGTTGGATTCGTTGTTGGTGTTAATAGAAGGCAACGTTTCATTGTAAAAGTACTCTTTGATTATTATTGTGTGTCCGCACGGTTTGCCAACAGATATCAATGAATGTGATCAAAGTCCATGCCAAAATGGTGGAACATGCACAAATACTGCAGGAAGTTACGCTTGCACCTGTGTTCCTGGTTGGGAAGGACAACATTGTGATCAAGGTCAGTATAATCTCACATGGTTTTCATGTTTTCTTAATCTGCTTTTTAAAAATCCTTGATGTGGCTGTGAACATTATGAATATAGTGGTTATCTCTATGGGGACATATAAGCGTAATTGTGAAGTTTGGATATTATATAGGTTAAGATATACTTGGCAGATTGTCAAAATTGTACGTAAATTATTTTACTCCAGATATTAATGAATGTGAGAAAAATCCATGTCAAAACGGTGGAACGTGCGCAAACACTGCTGGGAGCTATAGGTGCAGCTGTGATCCTGGTTGGCAAGGACAACATTGTGATCAAGGTGAGTTACATCTCCCATTGGGTATTAGGCTTTCTTTATCTGGTGTTTTTTGTTTATTTTGCATGTCATGGTTGTAGTTGTAATGATTGTTAATATAGAAGTCAACGTTTCATTGTAAAAGTACTCTTTCATTATTAAAAGTGCATCGGAACGGTTTGCCAACAGATATCAATGAATGTAATCAAAGTCCATGCCAAAATGGTGGAACATGCACAAATACTGCAGGAAGTTACGCTTGCACGTGTGTTCCTGGTTGGGAAGGACAACATTGTGATCAAGGTCAGTTAAATCTGTCATAGGTTTAGTGTTTTCTTTATCTCGGGTTTTGGTTGTTGTTGATGTCATGGTTGTAGTTGGAATCGTTGTTGGTGTTAATAGAAGGCAACGTTTCATTGTGAAAATACTCTTTGATTATTATTGTGTGTCCGCACGGTCTGCCAACAGATATCAATGAATGTGATCAAAGTCCATGCCAAAATGGTGGAACATGCACAAATACTGCAGGAAGTTACGCTTGCACCTGTGTTCCTGGTTGGGAAGGACAACATTGTGATCAAGGTCAGTAAAATCTGTCATAGGTTTAGTGTTTTGCTTTTCTCGGGTTTTTGTTGTTGTTGATGTCATGGTTGTAGTTGGATTCGTTGTTGGTGTTAATAGAAGGCAACGTTTCATTGTGAAAATACTCTTTGATTATTATTGTGTGTCCCCACGGTCTGCCAACAGATATCAATGAATGTGATCAAAGTCCATGCCAAAATGGTGGAACATGCACAAATACTGCAGGAAGTTACGCTTGCACCTGTGTTCCTGGTTGGGAAGGACAACATTGTGATCAAGGTCAGTATAATCTCACATGGTTTTCATGTTTTCTTAATCTGCTTTTTAAAAATCCTTGATGTGGCTGTGAACATTATGAATATAGTGGTTATCTCTATGGGGACATATAAGCGTAATTGTGAAGTTTGGATATTATATAGGTTAAGATATACTTGGCAGATTGTCAAAATTGTACGTAAATTATTTTACTCCAGATATTAATGAATGTGAGAAAAATCCATGTCAAAACGGTGGAACGTGCGCAAACACTGCTGGGAGCTATACGTGCAGCTGTGATCCTGGTTGGCAAGGACAACATTGTGATCAAGGTGAGTTACATCTCCCATTGGGTATTATGTTTTCTTTATCTGGTGTTTTTTGTTTATTTTGCATGTCATGGTTGTAGTTGTAATGATTGTTAATATAGAAGTCAACGTTTCATTGTAAAAGTACTCTTTCATTATTAAAAGTGCATCGGAACGGTTTGCCAACAGATATCAATGAATGTAATCAAAGTCCATGCCAAAATGGTGGAACATGCACAAATACTGCAGGAAGTTACGCTTGCACCTGTGTTCCTGGTTGGGAAGGACAACATTGTGATCAAGGTGAGTAAAATCTGTCATAGGTTTAGTGTTTTCTTTATCTCGGGTTTTGGTTGTTGTTGATGTCATGGTTGTAGTTGGAATCGTCGTTGGTGTTAATAGAAGGCAACGTTTCATTGTGAAAATACTCTTTGATTTTTATTGTGTGTCCGCACGGTCTGCCAACAGATATCAATGAATGTGATCAAAGTCCATGCCAAAATGGTGGAACATGCACAAATACTGCAGGCAGTTACGCTTGCACGTGTGTTCCTGGTTGGGAAGGAAAACATTGTGATCAAGGTCAGTAAAATCTCTCATAGGTTTAGTGGTTTCTTTATCTCGGGTTTTTGTTGTTGTTGATGTCATGGTTGTAGTTGGATTCGTTGTTGGTGTTAATAGAAGGCAACGTTTCATTGTGAAAATACTCTTTGATTATTATTGTGTGTCCGCACGGTTTGCCAACAGATATTAATGAATGTGATCAAAGTCCATGCCAAAATGGTGGAACATGCACAAATACTGCAGGAAGTTACGCTTGCACCTGTGTTCCTGGTTGGGAAGGACAACATTGTGATCAAGGTCAGTAAAATCTGTCATAGGTTTAGTGGTTTCTTTATCTCGGGTTTTGGTTGTTGTTGATGTCATGGTTGTAGTTGGATTCGTTGTTGGTGTTAATAGAAGGCAACGTTTCATTGTAAAAGTACTCTTTGATTATTATTGTGTGTCCGCACGGTTTGCCAACAGATATCAATGAATGTGATCAAAGTCCATGCCAAAATGGTGGAACATGCACAAATACTGCAGGAAGTTACGCTTGCACCTGTGTTCCTGGTTGGGAAGGACAACATTGTGATCAAGGTGAGTAAAATCTCGTATTGGTTTAGTGCTTTCTTTCTCTCGGGTTTTTGTTGTTGTTGATGTCATGGTTGTAGTTGGATTC
Organism: Anthopleura xanthogrammica; assembly: GCA_964019055.1. Taxonomy (NCBI): domain Eukaryota; kingdom Metazoa; phylum Cnidaria; class Anthozoa; order Actiniaria; family Actiniidae; genus Anthopleura; species Anthopleura xanthogrammica. Next base: position 4,212,973 of record OZ025207.1, read on the forward strand.
GTTGTTGGTGTTAATAGAAGGCAACGTTTCATTGTGAAAATACTCTTTGATTATTATTGTGTGTCCGCACGGTCTTTCAACAGATATCAATGAATGTGATCAAAGTCCATGCCAAAATGGTGGAACATGCACAAATACTGCAGGAAGTTACGCTTGCACGTGTGTTCCTGGTTGGGAAGGACAACATTGTGATCAAGGTCAGTAAAATCTCACATGGTTTTCATGTTTTCTTTATCTGCTTTTTAAAAATCCTTGATGTGGCTGTGAACATTATGAATATAGTGGTTATCTGTATGGGGACATATAAGCGTAATTGTGAAGTTTGGATTTTATATAGGTTAAGATATACGTGGCAGATTGTCAAAATTGTACGTAAATTATTTTGCTGCAGATATTAATGAATGTGAGAAAAATCCATGTCAAAACGGTGGAACGTGCGCAAACACTGCTGGGAGCTATACGTGCAGTTGTGATCCTGGTTGGCAAGGACAACATTGTGATCAAGGTGAGTTACATCTCCCATTGGGTATTATGCTTTCTTTATCTCGTGTTTTTTGTTTATTTTGCATTTCATGGTTGTAGTTGTAATGATTGTTAATATAGAAGTCAACGTTTCAATGTAAAAGTACTCTTTCATTATTAAAAGTGCATCGGAACGGTTTGCCAACAGATATCAATGAATGTGATCAAAGTCCATGCGAAAATGGTGGAACATGCACAAATACTGCAGGAAGTTACGCTTGCACGTGTGTTCCTGGTTGGGAAGGACAACATTGTGATCAAGGTCAGTTAAATTTCGTATTGGTTTAGTGCTTTCTTTTTCTCGGGTTTTGGTTGTTGTTGATGTCATGGTTGTAGTTGGAATCGTCGTTGGTGTTAATAGAAGGCAACGTTTCATTGTGAAAATACTCTTTGATTATTATTGTGTGTCCGCACGGTCTGCCAACAGATATCAATGAATGTGAACAAAGTCCATGCCAAAATGGTGGAACATGCACAAATACTGCAGGAAGTTACGCTTGCACCTGTGTTCCTGGTTGGGAAGGACAACATTGTGATCAAGGTGAGTAAAATCTCTCATAGGTTTAGTGGTTTCTTTATCTCGGGTTTTTGTTGTTGTTGATGTCATGGTTGTAGTTGGATTCGTTGTTGGTGTTAATAGAAGGCAACGTTTCATTGTGAAAATACTCTTTGATTATTATTGTGTGTCCGCACGGTCTGCCAACAGATATCAATGAATGTAATCAAAGTCCATGCCAAAATGGTGGAACATGCACAAATACTGCAGGAAGTTACGCTTGCACCTGTGTTCCTGGTTGGGAAGGACAACATTGTGATCAAGGTCATTAAAATCTGTCATAGGTTTAGTGTTTTCTTTTTCTCGGGTTTTGGTTGTTGTTGATGTCATGGTTGTAGTTGGATTCGTTGTTGGTGTTAATAGAAAGCAACGTTTCATTGTAAAAGTACTCTTTGATTATTATTGTGTGTCCGCACGGTTTGCCAACAGATATCAATGAATGTGATCAAAGTCCATGCCAAAATGGTGGAACATGCACAAATACTGCAGGAAGTTACGCTTGCACCTGTGTTCCTGGTTGGGAAGGACAACATTGTGATCAAGGTCAGTATAATCTCACATGGTTTTCATGTTTTCTTAATCTGCTTTTTAAAAATCCTTGATGTGGCTGTGAACATTATGAATATAGTGGTTATCTCTATGGGGACATATAAGCGTAATTGTGAAGTTTGGATATTATATAGGTTAAGATATACTTGGCAGATTGTCAAAATTGTACGTAAATTATTTTACTCCAGATATTAATGAATGTGAGAAAAATCCATGTCAAAACGGTGGAACGTGCGCAAACACTGCTGGGAGCTATACGTGCAGCTGTGATCCTGGTTGGCAAGGACAACATTGTGATCAAGGTGAGTTACATCTCCCATTGGGTATTATGCTTTCTTTATCTCGTGTTTTTTGTTTATTTTGCATTTCATGGTTGTAGTTGTAATGATTGTTAATATAGAAGTCAACGTTTCATTGTAAAAGTACTCTTTCATTATTAAAAGTGCATCGGAACGGTTTGCCAACAGATATCAATGAATGTAATCAAAGTCCATGCCAAAATGGTGGAACATGCACAAATACTGCAGGAAGTTACGCTTGCACGTGTGTTCCTGGTTGGGAAGGACAACATTGTAATCAAGGTCAGTTAAATCTGTCATAGGTTTAGTGTTTTCTTTATCTCGGGTTTTGGTTGTTGTTGATGTCATGGTTGTAGTTGGAATCGTTGTTGGTGTTAATAGAAGGCAACGTTTCATTGTAAAAGTACTCTTTGATTATTATTGTGTGTCCGCACGGTCTGCCAACAGATATCAATGAATGTGATCAAAGTCCATGCCAAAATGGTGGAACATGCACAAATACTGCAGGAAGTTACGCTTGCACCTGTGTTCCTGGTTGGGAAGGACAACATTGTGATCAAGGTCAGTAAAATCTGTCATAGGTTTAGTGTTTTGCTTTTCTCGGGTTTTTGTTGTTGTTGATGTCATGGTTGTAGTTGGATTCGTTGTTGGTGTTAATAGAAGGCAACGTTTCATTGTGAAAATACTCTTTGATTATTATTGTGTGTCCCCACGGTCTGCCAACAGATATCAATGAATGTGATCAAAGTCCATGCCAAAATGGTGGAACATGCACAAATACTGCAGGAAGTTACGCTTGCACCTGTGTTCCTGGTTGGGAAGGACAACATTGTGATCAAGGTCAGTATAATCTCACATGGTTTTCATGTTTTCTTAATCTGCTTTTTAAAAATCCTTGATGTGGCTGTGAACATTATGAATATAGTGGTTATCTCTATGGGGACATATAAGCGTAATTGTGAAGTTTGGATATTATATAGGTTAAGATATACTTGGCAGATTGTCAAAATTGTACGTAAATTATTTTACTCCAGATATTAATGAATGTGAGAAAAATCCATGTCAAAACGGTGGAACGTGCGCAAACACTGCTGGGAGCTATACGTGCAGCTGTGATCCTGGTTGGCAAGGACAACATTGTGATCAAGGTGAGTTACATCTCCCATTGGGTATTATGCTTTCTTTATCTCGTGTTTTTTGTTTATTTTGCATTTCATGGTTGTAGTTGTAATGATTGTTAATATAGAAGTCAACGTTTCATTGTAAAAGTACTCTTTCATTATTAAAAGTGCATCGGAACGGTTTGCCAACAGATATCAATGAATGTAATCAAAGTCCATGCCAAAATGGTGGAACATGCACAAATACTGCAGGAAGTTACGCTTGCACGTGTGTTCCTGGTTGGGAAGGACAACATTGTGATCAAGGTCAGTTAAATCTGTCATAGGTTTAGTGTTTTCTTTATCTCGGGTTTTGGTTGTTGTTGATGTCATGGTTGTAGTTGGAATCGTTGTTGGTGTTAATAGAAGGCAACGTTTCATTGTAAAAGTACTCTCTGATTATTATTGTGTGTCCGCACGGTCTGCCAACAGATATCAATGAATGTGATCAAAGTCCATGCCAAAATGGTGGAACATGCACAAATACTGCAGGAAGTTACGCTTGCACCTGTGTTCCTGGTTGGGAAGGACAACATTGTGATCAAGGTCAGTAAAATCTGTCATAGGTTTAGTGTTTTGCTTTTCTCGGGTTTTTGTTGTTGTTGATGTCATGGTTGTAGTTGGATTCGTTGTTGGTGTTAATAGAAGGCAACGTTTCATTGTGAAAATACTCTTTGATTATTATTGTGTGTCCCCACGGTCTGCCAACAGATATCAATGAATGTGATCAAAGTCCATGCCAAAATGGTGGAACATGCACAAATACTGCAGGAAGTTACGCTTGCACCTGTGTTCCTGGTTGGGAAGGACAACATTGTGATCAAGGTCAGTATAATCTCACATGGTTTTCATGTTTTCTTAATCTGCTTTTTAAAAATCCTTGATGTGGCTGTGAACATTATGAATATAGTGGTTATCTCTATGGGGACATATAAGCGTAATTGTGAAGTTTGGATATTATATAGGTTAAGATATACTTGGCAGATTGTCAAAATTGTACGTAAATTATTTTACTCCAGATATTAATGAATGTGAGAAAAATCCATGTCAAAACGGTGGAACGTGCGCAAACACTGCTGGGAGCTATACGTGCAGCTGTGATCCTGGTTGGCAAGGACAACATTGTGATCAAGGTGAGTTACATCTCCCATTGGGTATTATGTTTTCTTTATCTGGTGTTTTTTGTTTATTTTGCATGTCATGGTTGTAGTTGTAATGATTGTTAATATAGAAGTCAACGTTTCATTGTAAAAGTACTCTTTCATTATTAAAAGTGCATCGGAACGGTTTGCCAACAGATATCAATGAATGTAATCAAAGTCCATGCCAAAATGGTGGAACATGCACAAATACTGCAGGAAGTTACGCTTGCACCTGTGTTCCTGGTTGGGAAGGACAACATTGTCATCAAGGTGAGTAAAATCTGTCATAGGTTTAGTGTATTCTTTTTCTCGGGTTTTGGTTGTTGTTGATGTCATGGTTGTAGTTGGAATCGTCGTTGGTGTTAATAGAAGGCAACGTTTCATTGTGAAAATACTCTTTGATTTTTATTGTGTGTCCGCACGGTCTGCCAACAGATATCAATGAATGTGATCAAAGTCCATGCCAAAATGGTGGAACATGCACAAATACTGCAGGCAGTTACGCTTGCACGTGTGTTCCTGGTTGGGAAGGAAAACATTGTGATCAAGGTCAGTAAAATCTCTCATAGGTTTAGTGGTTTCTTTATCTCGGGTTTTGGTTGTTGTTGATGTCATGGTTGTAGTTGGATCGTTGTTGGTGTTAATAGAAGGCAACGTTTCATTGTGAAAATACTCTTTGATTATTATTGTGTGTCCGCACGGTTTGCCAACAGATATCAATGAATGTGATCAAAGTCCATGCCAAAATGGTGGAACATGCACAAATACTGCAGGAAGTTACGCTTGCACCTGTGTTCCTGGTTGGGAAGGACAACATTGTGATCAAGGTCAGTATAATCTCACATGGGTTTCATGTTTTCTTAATCTGCTTTTTAAAAATCCTTGATGTGGCTGTGAACCTTATGAATATAGTGGTTAGCTCTATGGGGACATATAAGCGTAATTGTGAAGTTTGGATATTATATAGGTTAAGATATACTTGGCAGATTGTCAATATTGTACGTAAATTATTTTACTCCAGATATTAATGAATGTGAGAAAAATCCATGTCAAAACGGTGGAACGTGCGCAAACACTGCTGGGAGCTATAGGTGCAGCTGTGATCCTGGTTGGCAAGGACAACATTGTGATCAAGGTGAGTTACATCTCCCATTGGGTATTATGCTTTCTTTATCTCGTGTTTTTTGTTTATTTTGCATGTCATGGTTGTAGTTGTAATGATTGTTAATATAGAAGTCAACGTTTCAATGTAAAAGTACTCTTTCATTATTAAAAGTGCATCGGAACGGTTTGCCAACAGATATCAATGAATGTAATCAAAGTCCATGCCAAAATGGTGGAACATGCACAAATACTGCAGGAAGTTACGCTTGCACCTGTGTTCCTGGTTGGGAAGGACAACATTGTGATCAAGGTGAGTAAAATCTGTCATAGGTTTAGTGTTTTCTTTTTCTCGGGTTTTGGTTGTTGTTGATGTCATGGTTGTAGTTGGAATCGTCGTTGGTGTTAATAGAAGGCAACGTTTCATTGTGAAAATACTCTTTGATTATTATTGTGTGTCCGCACGGTCTGCCAACAGATATCAATGAATGTGATCAAAGTCCATGCCAAAATGGTGGAACATGCACAAATACTGCAGGAAGTTACGCTTGCACCTGTGTTCCTGGTTGGGAAGGACAACATTGTGATCAAGGTCAGTAAAATCTGTCATAGGTTTAGTGGTTTCTTTATCTCGGGTTTTGGTTGTTGTTGATGTCATGGTTGTAGTTGGATTCGTTGTTGGTGTTAATAGAAGGCAACGTTTCATTGTAAAAGTACTCTTTGATTATTATTGTGTGTCCGCACGGTTTGCCAACAGATATCAATGAATGTGATCAAAGTCCATGCCAAAATGGTGGAACATGCACAAATACTGCAGGAAGTTACGCTTGCACCTGTGTTCCTGGTTGGGAAGGACAACATTGTGATCAAGGTGAGTAAAATCTCGTATTGGTTTAGTGCTTTCTTTCTCTCGGGTTTTTGTTGTTGTTGATGTCATGGTTGTAGTTGGATTCGTTGTTGGTGTTAATAGAAGGCAACGTTTCATTGTGAAAATACTCTTTGATTATTATTGTGTGTCCGCACGGTCTTTCAACAGATATCAATGAATGTGATCAAAGTCCATGCCAAAATGGTGGAACATGCACAAATACTGCAGGAAGTTACGCTTGCACGTGTGTTCCTGGTTGGGAAGGACAACATTGTGATCAAGGTCAGTAAAATCTCACATGGTTTTCATGTTTTCTTTATCTGCTTTTTAAAAATCCTTGATGTGGCTGTGAACATTATGAATATAGTGGTTATCTGTATGGGGACATATAAGCGTAATTGTGAAGTTTGGATTTTATATAGGTTAAGATATACGTGGCAGATTGTCAAAATTGTACGTAAATTATTTTGCTGCAGATATTAATGAATGTGAGAAAAATCCATGTCAAAACGGTGGAACGTGCGCAAACACTGCTGGGAGCTATACGTGCAGTTGTGATCCTGGTTGGCAAGGACAACATTGTGATCAAGGTGAGTTACATCTCCCATTGGGTATTATGCTTTCTTTATCTCGTGTTTTTTGTTTATTTTGCATTTCATGGTTGTAGTTGTAATGATTGTTAATATAGAAGTCAACGTTTCAATGTAAAAGTACTCTTTCATTATTAAAAGTGCATCGGAACGGTTTGCCAACAGATATCAATGAATGTAATCAAAGTCCATGCCAAAATGGTGGAACATGCACAAATACTGCAGGAAGTTACGCTTGCACCTGTGTTCCTGGTTGGGAAGGACAACATTGTGATCAAGGTGAGTAAAATCTGTCATAGGTTTAGTGTTTTCTTTTTCTCGGGTTTTGGTTGTTGTTGATGTCATGGTTGTAGTTGGAATCGTCGTTGGTGTTAATAGAAGGCAACGTTTCATTGTGAAAATACTCTTTGATTATTATTGTGTGTCCGCACGGTCTGCCAACAGATATCAATGAATGTGATCAAAGTCCATGCCAAAATGGTGGAACATGCACAAATACTGCAGGAAGTTACGCTTGCACCTGTGTTCCTGGTTGGGAAGGACAACATTGTGATCAAGGTCAGTAAAATCTGTCATAGGTTTAGTGGTTTCTTTATCTCGGGTTTTGGTTGTTGTTGATGTCATGGTTGTAGTTGGATTCGTTGTTGGTGTTAATAGAAGGCAACGTTTCATTGTAAAAGTACTCTTTGATTATTATTGTGTGTCCGCACGGTTTGCCAACAGATATCAATGAATGTGATCAAAGTCCATGCCAAAATGGTGGAACATGCACAAATACTGCAGGAAGTTACGCTTGCACCTGTGTTCCTGGTTGGGAAGGACAACATTGTGATCAAGGTGAGTAAAATCTCGTATTGGTTTAGTGCTTTCTTTCTCTCGGGTTTTTGTTGTTGTTGATGTCATGGTTGTAGTTGGATTCGTTGTTGGTGTTAATAGAAGGCAACGTTTCATTGTGAAAATACTCTTTGATTATTATTGTGTGTCCGCACGGTCTTTCAACAGATATCAATGAATGTGATCAAAGTCCATGCCAAAATGGTGGAACATGCACAAATACTGCAGGAAGTTACGCTTGCACGTGTGTTCCTGGTTGGGAAGGACAACATTGTGATCAAGGTCAGTAAAATCTCACATGGTTTTCATGTTTTCTTTATCTGCTTTTTAAAAATCCTTGATGTGGCTGTGAACATTATGAATATAGTGGTTATCTGTATGGGGACATATAAGCGTAATTGTGAAGTTTGGATTTTATATAGGTTAAGATATACGTGGCAGATTGTCAAAATTGTACGTAAATTATTTTGCTGCAGATATTAATGAATGTGAGAAAAATCCATGTCAAAACGGTGGAACGTGCGCAAACACTGCTGGGAGCTATACGTGCAGTTGTGATCCTGGTTGGCAAGGACAACATTGTGATCAAGGTGAGTTACATCTCCCATTGGGTATTATGCTTTCTTTATCTCGTGTTTTTTGTTTATTTTGCATTTCATGGTTGTAGTTGTAATGATTGTTAATATAGAAGTCAACGTTTCAATGTAAAAGTACTCTTTCATTATTAAAAGTGCATCGGAACGGTTTGCCAACAGATATCAATGAATGTGATCAAAGTCCATGCGAAAATGGTGGAACATGCACAAATACTGCAGGAAGTTACGCTTGCACGTGTGTTCCTGGTTGGGAAGGACAACATTGTGATCAAGGTCAGTTAAATTTCGTATTGGTTTAGTGCTTTCTTTTTCTCGGGTTTTGGTTGTTGTTGATGTCATGGTTGTAGTTGGATTCGTTGTTGGTGTTAATAGAAGGCAACGTTTCATTGTGAAAATACTCTTTGATTTTTATTGTGTTTCCTCACGGTCTGCCAACAGATATCAATGAATGTGATCAAAGTCCATGCCAAAATGGTGGAACATGCACAAATACTGCAGGAAGTTACGCTTGCACCTGTGTTCCTGGTTGGGAAGGACAACATTGTGATCAAGGTCAGTAAAATCTGTCATAGGTTTAGTGGTTTCTTTATCTCGGGTTTTGGTTGTTGTTGATGTCATGGTTGTAGTTGGATTCGTTGTTGGTGTTAATAGAAGGCAACGTTTCATTGTAAAAGTACTCTTTGATTATTATTGTGTGTCCGCACGGTTTGCCAACAGATATCAATGAATGTGATCAAAGTCCATGCCAAAATGGTGGAACATGCACAAATACTGCAGGAAGTTACGCTTGCACCTGTGTTCCTGGTTGGGAAGGACAACATTGTGATCAAGGTGAGTAAAATCTCGTATTGGTTTAGTGCTTTCTTTCTCTCGGGTTTTTGTTGTTGTTGATGTCATGGTTGTAGTTGGATTCGTTGTTGGTGTTAATAGAAGGCAACGTTTCATTGTGAAAATACTCTTTGATTTTTATTGTGTGTCCGCACGGTCTTTCAACAGATATCAATGAATGTGATCAAAGTCCATGCCAAAATGGTGGAACATGCACAAATACTGCAGGAAGTTACGCTTGCACCTGTGTTCCTGGTTGGGAAGGACAACATTGTGATCAAGGTCAGTATAATCTCACATGGTTTTCATGTTTTCTTAATCTGCTTTTTAAAAATCCTTGATGTGGCTGTGAACATTATGAATATAGTGGTTATCTCTATGGGGACATATAAGCGTAATTGTGAAGTTTGGATATTATATAGGTTAAGATATACGTGGCAGATTGTCAAAATTGTACGTAAATTATTTTGCTGCAGATATTAATGAATGTGAGAAAAATCCATGTCAAAACGGTGGAACGTGCGCAAACACTGCTGGGAGCTATACGTGCAGTTGTGATCCTGGTTGGCAAGGACAACATTGTGATCAAGGTGAGTTACATCTCCCATTGGGTATTATGCTTTCTTTATCTCGTGTTTTTTGTTTATTTTGCATTTCATGGTTGTAGTTGTAATGATTGTTAATATAGAAGTCAACGTTTCAATGTAAAAGTACTCTTTCATTATTAAAAGTGCATCGGAACGGTTTGCCAACAGATATCAATGAATGTGATCAAAGTCCATGCGAAAATGGTGGAACATGCACAAATACTGCAGGAAGTTACGCTTGCACGTGTGTTCCTGGTTGGGAAGGACAACATTGTGATCAAGGTCAGTTAAATTTCGTATTGGTTTAGTGCTTTCTTTTTCTCGGGTTTTGGTTGTTGTTGATGTCATGGTTGTAGTTGGAATCGTCGTTGGTGTTAATAGAAGGCAACGTTTCATTGTGAAAATACTCTTTGATTTTTATTGTGTTTCCTCACGGTCTGCCAACAGATATCAATGAATGTGATCAAAGTCCATGCCAAAATGGTGGAACATGCACAAATACTGCAGGAAGTTACGCTTGCACGTGTGTTCCTGGTTGGGAAGGACAACATTGTAATCAAGGTCAGTAAAATCTGTCATAGGTTTAGTGGTTTCTTTATCTCGGGTTTTGGTTGTTGTTGATGTCATGGTTGTAGTTGGATTCGTTGTTGGTGTTAATAGAAGGCAACGTTTCATTGTAAAAGTACTCTTTGATTATTATTGTGTGTCCGCACGGTTTGCCAACAGATATCAATGAATGTGATCAAAGTCCATGCCAAAATGGTGGAACATGCACAAATACTGCAGGAAGTTACGCTTGCACCTGTGTTCCTGGTTGGGAAGGACAACATTGTGATCAAGGTCAGTAAAATCTCGTATTGGTTTAGTGCTTTCTTTCTCTCGGGTTTTTGTTGTTGTTGATGTCATGGTTGTAGTTGGATTCGTTGTTGGTGTTAATAGAAGGCAACGTTTCATTGTGAAAATACTCTTTGATTTTTATTGTGTTTCCTCACGGTCTGCCAACAGATATCAATGAATGTGATCAAAGTCCATGCCAAAATGGTGGAACATGCACAAATACTGCAGGAAGTTACGCTTGCACGTGTGTTCCTGGTTGGGAAGGACAACATTGTGATCAAGGTCAGTAAAATCTCACATGGTTTTCATGTTTTCTTAATCTGCTTTTTAAAAATCATTGATGTGGCTGTGAACATTATGAATATAGTGGTTATCTGTATGGGGACATATAAGCGTAATTGTGAAGTTTGGATTTTATATAGGTTAAGATATACGTGGCAGATTGTCAAAATTGTACGTAAATTATTTTGCTGCAGATATTAATGAATGTGAGAAAAATCCATGTCAAAACGGTGGAACGTGCGCAAACACTGCTGGGAGCTATACGTGCAGCTGTGATCCTGGTTGGCAAGGACAACATTGTGATCAAGGTGAGTTACATCTCCCATTGGGTATTATGCTTTCTTTATCTCGTGCTTTTTGTTTATTTTGCATTTCATGGTTGTAGTTGTAATGATTGTTAATATAGAAGTCAACGTTTCATTGTAAAAGTACTCTTTCATTATTAAAAGTGCATCGGAACGGTTTGCCAACAGATATCAATGAATGTAATCAAAGTCCATGCCAAAATGGTGGAACATGCACAAATACTGCAGGAAGTTACGCTTGCACGTGTGTTCCTGGTTGGGAAGGACAACATTGTGATCAAGGTCAGTAAAATCTGTCATAGGTTTAGTGTTTTCTTTTTCTCGGGTTTTTGTTGTTGTTGATGTCATGGTTGTAGTTGGATTCGTCGTTGGTGTTAATAGAAGGCAACGTTTCATTGTGAAAATACTCTTTGATTATTATTGTGTGTCCGCACGGTCTGCCAACAGATATCAATGAATGTGATCAAAGTCCATGCCAAAATGGTGGAACATGCACAAATACTGCAGGAAGTTACGCTTGCACGTGTGTTCCTGGTTGGGAAGGACAACATTGTGATCAAGGTCAGTTAAATTTCGTATTGGTTTAGTGCTTTCTTTCTCTCGGGTTTTTGTTGTTGTTGATGTCATGGTTGTAGTTGGATTCGTTGTTGGTGTTAATAGAAGGCAACGTTTCATTGTGAAAATACTCTTTGATTTTTATTGTGTTTCCTCACGGTCTGCCAACAGATATCAATGAATGTGATCAAAGTCCATGCCAAAATGGTGGAACATGCACAAATACTGCAGGAAGTTACGCTTGCACGTGTGTTCCTGGTTGGGAAGGACAACATTGTGATCAAGGTCAGTAAAATCTCACATGGTTTTCATGTTTTCTTAACCCTTTGACTCTTGGAGGTTTTTGAGGTTTTTCAGTGTTTTTGTGGACGTAAACGTTCTCCAAGCCCTAGCAAGACCATATTTGGAGTTTTGATTGACACTGTCGGTTTTTTATGTAAATGAGGGATGACGTTTACTGGCTGCATAATTAGTTCCCGCTTGAAGCCGTTCTTCTTGGAATTCGGCTGCCTTGTTTTCGACTATTTTCGAAAACCAGAGATTTTGAGAGCCATTTTGTTCATCTATGGAGTGCTGGAGGGCATCATTAAGCCCCAAGACAGCTTAAATCAGCATGATCTCGAAGAACTGAGATTATGCAAGGGATTTTAGCGTCAAAAGTTCGTAGATCATGTACATTCTTACGAGTTAGAATTTTTGGCGCGATTATGCTATGAGCTCTGAAACGATGAACAACCAGGACCTACTGAGGCATTTTATTTTATATTTGGCTTGTGGAGAATGCTCTGAAGCTGATATTTGGGAAGTAGGACCTAGTGGCTCGACACTTATAAAAAATTCTTGAAATGTGGGGGCGGACTACTTTCCTGTTGAAAAAAATCGTATTTTTCCCAGAATGCATTGCGAAAGAGAGTAGTGAAAATCGATAAGCGATGAAATGGGTCGAAGAAAAGGGCTGTCGCTCGCCGTGGGGAAGGAATTGATGGAAAAAAAAGCACTAAAAGCCAAGTACTAGGTCCAAACTATCCTGTGTAAGAGTATTGTTTGAGTAGAAATAAAAATTGCATGGAAAACGATGCGATGAAAAAGCGTGATTGTTGGCTTTGGGAAATGACGTCAAAAACAGTGGTTTTTGGTCTTCCAAAAATGTCTAAAGTTTTTTACGTTCTAATTTTGGACATTTGTGCAGGTTTTTTGATTTTAAAAGTTGTTCTGTTTGCTAGTTAAAATTTTAGACTGGTATTTAGGTCAACTTGATCAAAATTGTTGAAGCTGAAATTTTTCATTTAAGGTGCGTTTTTTACGGGCGGTTTCGGATGCCGTAGGAGTGAAAGGGTTAATCTGCTTTTTAAAAATCATTGATGTGGCTGTGAACATTATGAAAATAGTGGTTTGTATATGGAAAACACATAAGCTGTATTTCAAAACTTGGATTTAGTTGGCTTAAGATATGTGATGTTTTTTAAGTGTATCGCTCTAGATGTCAATGAATGTGTGAGAATTCCATAAAAAAATGGTGGAACGTGCACAAATAATGCTGGAAGATTTTAGATTTTAGATTTTAAAAGTCGTTAGTTTTGTACTTTATAAGTCTTTAGTTCATATGCGCCACGTCGTTAGTTGCTACGCAATACAATTCGCGATTTTTATTGTTTGAACTCTTTAGTTTTTACGTCGGATTATTATTAATGCTTTATACATTTTACTAAATACGTTTTTGTATGACTGTTCAAAGCTTTTTTCGGGTTATCGCAGTAGCTTTGGTATGAGTTTCGTACGCGTAACCTGTCTCGGGTGTGTTACGCGGATTATCGCGTTATCGTTAGCGGTTCTTCCTAGTAATTTTTTAGTTACAAACATCTTTTCTTTTTCACGTTTACGTTTACACGTTTCGTCTATGCGGTGTTTGATTGCAAAACTTCTCGGTTGTCACAAAACCGAAGGGTATGTTGTTTTTGTTCAGTTGTCTGGAGAATTTTTACAACTGATTGTGTTTTTTTTTTTTGATGTTGTCAGACGTGGATGAGTGTCAAGCAAATCCATGCCAAAACCAAGGAACATGTACAAATTCTGCCGGGGGCTACAACTGTAGTTGCGTGGACGGATGGCAGGGCAAGCACTGCGAACAAGGTTTGATGATTGTGCATGGAATTGTTGCATGTGTCTGTGTTGTGGTTGATGTTAAGATATATAGGGTTAGGGGAAAGAAGGTTTGGACGCTGCAAAGTGCTGTCCATGATTTGGACTTCGATGCTATGATAGTAGAACGTGAGCTGAAGTGAACGCGCCTGTTTTCTTCTAGACGTGGACGAGTGTCTCCTGAATCCTTGTGAAAACGAAGGAAACTGTACGAATACGGCAGGCAGTTACAAATGCACCTGCAAACCAGGATGGAAAGCACAGCACTGCGATGAAGGTAAGTGTTGCTATTGTTAGTGTTATTGTTGCCATCAGTGGTATCCTTGTTATCGTGCTCGTTGTAATCGTTATCAATGGAAAATGATTGTGTTGGTTATGTTCATGTTGATCATCATCACCCTGATAATCATTTGTGTGATTATTATCGTCATCATTTTTGCCTTAATTTTCATTGTTGTCGTTCTTTCGGTGGTCATTATGTTTGTGAATGTCATTATCATGATTTGATGGTCACTGTTTTCGTTCTCATTTTCATTTTCGACACTGGTGATTGGTAGATTGCGTGAATTTTGATGAGCTGTTAATAGGCGTTGCTGATGTTTCTGTTGGTCGGAGCCCTCCAATTTTATTGAGGGCGGTTTGGTTTGTCTGGAGAGTGGTTCCAAAGATTTGCTTTTGTATGTTTACGTAGATGTCAACGAGTGTCTGGCAGAGCCATGTGCAAACCAAGGAACCTGCATTAATTCTAATGGCAGTTATTCGTGCGTATGCGTAGAGGGTTGGCAGGGAATGCATTGTGATGAAGGTGAGTGCGTCGATGTGTTGGTAGGCTGAAGCATTTGATTTGACAAGCGGCAGAAAGTGTGTTGGGTGTTGATTGTGGTTGAACGTGGGGCTAACATGATGCTTTGGAACTTTTCGTTTCAAGATGTTGACGAGTGTTTGAAGAATCCGTGTCAAAATCAAGGAACATGTACAAATACTGCTGGAAGTTACAGCTGCAGCTGCGAGGTGGGATGGCAGGCACAGCACTGTGATGAAGACGTGGACGAGTGTGCGAAGGATCCCTGCGCAAACCAAGGAACATGCACCAACTTCGCTGGGGGCTACAACTGCACGTGCGCCTGGGGATGGCAGGGGCATGACTGTGATCAGGACATAGATGAATGTGTTGAGAATCCGTGTCTTCACGAAGGCAATTGTACGAATACCGTGGGGAATTTTACCTGTGCGTGCACAGTTGGCTGGCAAGGCCACACGTGTCAGCATGAAATCAACGAGTGTGTTTCCAATCCGTGTCAACACAATGGAACGTGTACCGACCTCATAGGCAGATACTCGTGCGCATGCATAGTCGGTTGGAAAGGCAGCAACTGCGAGGAGGATGTGGACGAGTGTCTTAACAGGCCATGCCTGAACCGAGGAGCATGCATCAATTCCGCTGGCAGTTACTCGTGCGCATGCACTGCTGGATGGCAGGGCAAGCATTGTGATCAAGATGTCAACGAGTGTCTGAGCGAGCCGTGCCAGAACAACGGAACGTGTCGTAATGCGGTCGGCAGTTACACTTGCGCATGCCAATCAGGGTGGCAGGGACAGGACTGCGATCAAGACGTAGACGAGTGTCTGAACGAGCCATGCCAGAATCAAGGAACATGCACTAATTCTGTGGGCAGTTACCAATGCAGTTGCGTGGCCGGATGGCAGGCACACGACTGCGATGAGGATGTGGACGAGTGCGAAGCGAAACCATGCCAAAACCAAGGGACTTGCACTAACTCTAATGGCAGCTATGCTTGTAGTTGCGCAGTGGGATGGAAGGGACAGCATTGCGAGGAAGGTAAGGATGTGTACCGCGTTGAACCCAGAAAGGCATGGAGTTGTTGTTGTTGTTGTTGTCACTGAAGTGAGCTTTTTATTTTTTTGGTTTGGTTTTAGATGTGAACGAGTGTGAGAATAACCCTTGCCAAAACCAAGGCACTTGTTGGAACTTTGCTGGTGGTTACAACTGCACATGCACCACTGGATGGTACGGCAAGAACTGCGACTTAGGTAGGTCTTTGCTTCAGCACTGGAGTGTAGAGAGGCTCTCCTTCTGTAGTGATTGATTGTTGGAGGTATTGATTGATTGTGTTTTTTTTTTTTTGATGTTGTCAGACGTGGATGAGTGTCAAGCAAATCCATGCCAAAACCAAGGAACATGTACAAATTCTGCCGGGGGCTACAACTGTAGTTGCGTGGACGGATGGCAGGGCAAGCACTGCGAACAAGGTTTGATGATTGTGCATGGAATTGTTGCATGTGTCTGTGTTGTGGTTGATGTTAAGATATATAGGGTTAGGGGAAAGAAGGTTTGGACGCTGCAAAGTGCTGTCCATGATTTGGACTTCGATGCTATGATAGTAGAACGTGAGCTGAAGTGAACGCGCCTGTTTTCTTCTAGACGTGGACGAGTGTCTCCTGAATCCTTGTGAAAACGAAGGAAACTGTACGAATACGGCAGGCAGTTACAAATGCACCTGCAAACCAGGATGGAAAGCACAGCACTGCGATGAAGGTAAGTGTTGCTATTGTTAGTGTTATTGTTGCCATCAGTGGTATCCTTGTTATCGTGCTCGTTGTAATCGTTATCAATGGAAAATGATTGTGTTGGTTATGTTCATGTTGATCATCATCACCCTGATAATCATTTGTGTGATTATTATCGTCATCATTTTTGCCTTAATTTTCATTGTTGTCGTTCTTTCGGTGGTCATTATGTTTGTGAATGTCATTATCATGATTTGATGGTCACTGTTTTCGTTCTCATTTTCATTTTCGACACTGGTGATTGGTAGATTGCGTGAATTTTGATGAGCTGTTAATAGGCGTTGCTGATGTTTCTGTTGGTCGGAGCCCTCCAATTTTATTGAGGGCGGTTTGGTTTGTCTGGAGAGTGGTTCCAAAGATTTGCTTTTGTATGTTTACGTAGATGTCAACGAGTGTCTGGCAGAGCCATGTGCAAACCAAGGAACCTGCATTAATTCTAATGGCAGTTATTCGTGCGTATGCGTAGAGGGTTGGCAGGGAATGCATTGTGATGAAGGTGAGTGCGTCGATGTGTTGGTAGGCTGAAGCATTTGATTTGACAAGCGGCAGAAAGTGTGTTGGGTGTTGATTGTGGTTGAACGTGGGGCTAACATGATGCTTTGGAACTTTTCGTTTCAAGATGTTGACGAGTGTTTGAAGAATCCGTGTCAAAATCAAGGAACATGTACAAATACTGCTGGAAGTTACAGCTGCAGCTGCGAGGTGGGATGGCAGGCACAGCACTGTGATGAAGACGTGGACGAGTGTGCGAAGGATCCCTGCGCAAACCAAGGAACATGCACCAACTTCGCTGGGGGCTACAACTGCACGTGCGCCTGGGGATGGCAGGGGCATGACTGTGATCAGGACATAGATGAATGTGTTGAGAATCCGTGTCTTCACGAAGGCAATTGTACGAATACCGTGGGGAATTTTACCTGTGCGTGCACAGTTGGCTGGCAAGGCCACACGTGTCAGCATGAAATCAACGAGTGTGTTTCCAATCCGTGTCAACACAATGGAACGTGTACCGACCTCATAGGCAGATACTCGTGCGCATGCATAGTCGGTTGGAAAGGCAGCAACTGCGAGGAGGATGTGGACGAGTGTCTTAACAGGCCATGCCTGAACCGAGGAGCATGCATCAATTCCGCTGGCAGTTACTCGTGCGCATGCACTGCTGGATGGCAGGGCAAGCATTGTGATCAAGATGTCAACGAGTGTCTGAGCGAGCCGTGCCAGAACAACGGAACGTGTCGTAATGCGGTCGGCAGTTACACTTGCGCATGCCAATCAGGGTGGCAGGGACAGGACTGCGATCAAGACGTAGACGAGTGTCTGAACGAGCCATGCCAGAATCAAGGAACATGCACTAATTCTGTGGGCAGTTACCAATGCAGTTGCGTGGCCGGATGGCAGGCACACGACTGCGATGAGGATGTGGACGAGTGCGAAGCGAAACCATGCCAAAACCAAGGGACTTGCACTAACTCTAATGGCAGCTATGCTTGTAGTTGCGCAGTGGGATGGAAGGGACAGCATTGCGAGGAAGGTAAGGATGTGTACCGCGTTGAACCCAGAAAGGCATGGAGTTGTTGTTGTTGTTGTTGTCACTGAAGTGAGCTTTTTATTTTTTTGGTTTGGTTTTAGATGTGAACGAGTGTGAGAATAACCCTTGCCAAAACCAAGGCACTTGTTGGAACTTTGCTGGTGGTTACAACTGCACATGCACCACTGGATGGTACGGCAAGAACTGCGACTTAGGTAGGTCTTTGCTTCAGCACTGGAGTGTAGAGAGGCTCTCCTTCTGTAGTGATTGATTGTTGGAGGTATTGATTGATTGTGTTTTTTTTTTTTTGATGTTGTCAGACGTGGATGAGTGTCAAGCAAATCCATGCCAAAACCAAGGAACATGTACAAATTCTGCCGGGGGCTACAACTGTAGTTGCGTGGACGGATGGCAGGGCAAGCACTGCGAACAAGGTTTGATGATTGTGCATGGAATTGTTGCATGTGTCTGTGTTGTGGTTGATGTTAAGATATATAGGGTTAGGGGAAAGAAGGTTTGGACGCTGCAAAGTGCTGTCCATGATTTGGACTTCGATGCTATGATAGTAGAACGTGAGCTGAAGTGAACGCGCCTGTTTTCTTCTAGACGTGGACGAGTGTCTCCTGAATCCTTGTGAAAACGAAGGAAACTGTACGAATACGGCAGGCAGTTACAAATGCACCTGCAAACCAGGATGGAAAGCACAGCACTGCGATGAAGGTAAGTGTTGCTATTGTTAGTGTTATTGTTGCCATCAGTGGTATCCTTGTTATCGTGCTCGTTGTAATCGTTATCAATGGAAAATGATTGTGTTGGTTATGTTCATGTTGATCATCATCACCCTGATAATCATTTGTGTGATTATTATCGTCATCATTTTTGCCTTAATTTTCATTGTTGTCGTTCTTTCGGTGGTCATTATGTTTGTGAATGTCATTATCATGATTTGATGGTCACTGTTTTCGTTCTCATTTTCATTTTCGACACTGGTGATTGGTAGATTGCGTGAATTTTGATGAGCTGTTAATAGGCGTTGCTGATGTTTCTGTTGGTCGGAGCCCTCCAATTTTATTGAGGGCGGTTTGGTTTGTCTGGAGAGTGGTTCCAAAGATTTGCTTTTGTATGTTTACGTAGATGTCAACGAGTGTCTGGCAGAGCCATGTGCAAACCAAGGAACCTGCATTAATTCTAATGGCAGTTATTCGTGCGTATGCGTAGAGGGTTGGCAGGGAATGCATTGTGATGAAGGTGAGTGCGTCGATGTGTTGGTAGGCTGAAGCATTTGATTTGACAAGCGGCAGAAAGTGTGTTGGGTGTTGATTGTGGTTGAACGTGGGGCTAACATGATGCTTTGGAACTTTTCGTTTCAAGATGTTGACGAGTGTTTGAAGAATCCGTGTCAAAATCAAGGAACATGTACAAATACTGCTGGAAGTTACAGCTGCAGCTGCGAGGTGGGATGGCAGGCACAGCACTGTGATGAAGACGTGGACGAGTGTGCGAAGGATCCCTGCGCAAACCAAGGAACATGCACCAACTTCGCTGGGGGCTACAACTGCACGTGCGCCTGGGGATGGCAGGGGCATGACTGTGATCAGGACATAGATGAATGTGTTGAGAATCCGTGTCTTCACGAAGGCAATTGTACGAATACCGTGGGGAATTTTACCTGTGCGTGCACAGTTGGCTGGCAAGGCCACACGTGTCAGCATGAAATCAACGAGTGTGTTTCCAATCCGTGTCAACACAATGGAACGTGTACCGACCTCATAGGCAGATACTCGTGCGCATGCATAGTCGGTTGGAAAGGCAGCAACTGCGAGGAGGATGTGGACGAGTGTCTTAACAGGCCATGCCTGAACCGAGGAGCATGCATCAATTCCGCTGGCAGTTACTCGTGCGCATGCACTGCTGGATGGCAGGGCAAGCATTGTGATCAAGATGTCAACGAGTGTCTGAGCGAGCCGTGCCAGAACAACGGAACGTGTCGTAATGCGGTCGGCAGTTACACTTGCGCATGCCAATCAGGGTGGCAGGGACAGGACTGCGATCAAGACGTAGACGAGTGTCTGAACGAGCCATGCCAGAATCAAGGAACATGCACTAATTCTGTGGGCAGTTACCAATGCAGTTGCGTGGCCGGATGGCAGGCACACGACTGCGATGAGGATGTGGACGAGTGCGAAGCGAAACCATGCCAAAACCAAGGGACTTGCACTAACTCTAATGGCAGCTATGCTTGTAGTTGCGCAGTGGGATGGAAGGGACAGCATTGCGAGGAAGGTAAGGATGTGTACCGCGTTGAACCCAGAAAGGCATGGAGTTGTTGTTGTTGTTGTTGTCACTGAAGTGAGCTTTTTATTTTTTTGGTTTGGTTTTAGATGTGAACGAGTGTGAGAATAACCCTTGCCAAAACCAAGGCACTTGTTGGAACTTTGCTGGTGGTTACAACTGCACATGCACCACTGGATGGTACGGCAAGAACTGCGACTTAGGTAGGTCTTTGCTTCAGCACTGGAGTGTAGAGAGGCTCTCCTTCTGTAGTGATTGATTGTTGGAGGTATTGATTGATTGTGTTTTTTTTTTTTTGATGTTGTCAGACGTGGATGAGTGTCAAGCAAATCCATGCCAAAACCAAGGAACATGTACAAATTCTGCCGGGGGCTACAACTGTAGTTGCGTGGACGGATGGCAGGGCAAGCACTGCGAACAAGGTTTGATGATTGTGCATGGAATTGTTGCATGTGTCTGTGTTGTGGTTGATGTTAAGATATATAGGGTTAGGGGAAAGAAGGTTTGGACGCTGCAAAGTGCTGTCCATGATTTGGACTTCGATGCTATGATAGTAGAACGTGAGCTGAAGTGAACGCGCCTGTTTTCTTCTAGACGTGGACGAGTGTCTCCTGAATCCTTGTGAAAACGAAGGAAACTGTACGAATACGGCAGGCAGTTACAAATGCACCTGCAAACCAGGATGGAAAGCACAGCACTGCGATGAAGGTAAGTGTTGCTATTGTTAGTGTTATTGTTGCCATCAGTGGTATCCTTGTTATCGTGCTCGTTGTAATCGTTATCAATGGAAAATGATTGTGTTGGTTATGTTCATGTTGATCATCATCACCCTGATAATCATTTGTGTGATTATTATCGTCATCATTTTTGCCTTAATTTTCATTGTTGTCGTTCTTTCGGTGGTCATTATGTTTGTGAATGTCATTATCATGATTTGATGGTCACTGTTTTCGTTCTCATTTTCATTTTCGACACTGGTGATTGGTAGATTGCGTGTATTTTGATGAGCTGTTAATAGGCGTTGCTGATGTTTCTGTTGGTCGGAGCCCTCCAATTTTATTGAGGGCGGTTTGGTTTGTCTGGAGAGTGGTTCCAAAGATTTGCTTTTGTATGTTTACGTAGATGTCAACGAGTGTCTGGCAGAGCCATGTGCAAACCAAGGAACCTGCATTAATTCTAATGGCAGTTATTCGTGCGTATGCGTAGAGGGTTGGCAGGGAATGCATTGTGATGAAGGTGAGTGCGTCGATGTGTTGGTAGGCTGAAGCATTTGATTTGACAAGCGGCAGAAAGTGTGTTGGGTGTTGATTGTGGTTGAACGTGGGGCTAACATGATGCTTTGGAACTTTTCGTTTCAAGATGTTGACGAGTGTTTGAAGAATCCGTGTCAAAATCAAGGAACATGTACAAATACTGCTGGAAGTTACAGCTGCAGCTGCGAGGTGGGATGGCAGGCACAGCACTGTGATGAAGACGTGGACGAGTGTGCGAAGGATCCCTGCGCAAACCAAGGAACATGCACCAACTTCGCTGGGGGCTACAACTGCACGTGCGCCTGGGGATGGCAGGGGCATGACTGTGATCAGGACATAGATGAATGTGTTGAGAATCCGTGTCTTCACGAAGGCAATTGTACGAATACCGTGGGGAATTTTACCTGTGCGTGCACAGTTGGCTGGCAAGGCCACACGTGTCAGCATGAAATCAACGAGTGTGTTTCCAATCCGTGTCAACACAATGGAACGTGTACCGACCTCATAGGCAGATACTCGTGCGCATGCATAGTCGGTTGGAAAGGCAGCAACTGCGAGGAGGATGTGGACGAGTGTCTTAACAGGCCATGCCTGAACCGAGGAGCATGCATCAATTCCGCTGGCAGTTACTCGTGCGCATGCACTGCTGGATGGCAGGGCAAGCATTGTGATCAAGATGTCAACGAGTGTCTGAGCGAGCCGTGCCAGAACAACGGAACGTGTCGTAATGCGGTCGGCAGTTACACTTGCGCATGCCAATCAGGGTGGCAGGGACAGGACTGCGATCAAGACGTAGACGAGTGTCTGAACGAGCCATGCCAGAATCAAGGAACATGCACTAATTCTGTGGGCAGTTACCAATGCAGTTGCGTGGCCGGATGGCAGGCACACGACTGCGATGAGGATGTGGACGAGTGCGAAGCGAAACCATGCCAAAACCAAGGGACTTGCACTAACTCTAATGGCAGCTATGCTTGTAGTTGCGCAGTGGGATGGAAGGGACAGCATTGCGAGGAAGGTAAGGATGTGTACCGCGTTGAACCCAGAAAGGCATGGAGTTGTTGTTGTTGTTGTTGTCACTGAAGTGAGCTTTTTATTTTTTTGGTTTGGTTTTAGATGTGAACGAGTGTGAGAATAACCCTTGCCAAAACCAAGGCACTTGTTGGAACTTTGCTGGTGGTTACAACTGCACATGCACCACTGGATGGTACGGCAAGAACTGCGACTTAGGTAGGTCTTTGCTTCAGCACTGGAGTGTAGAGAGGCTCTCCTTCTGTAGTGATTGATTGTTGGAGGTATTGATTGATTGTGTTTTTTTTTTTTTGATGTTGTCAGACGTGGATGAGTGTCAAGCAAATCCATGCCAAAACCAAGGAACATGTACAAATTCTGCCGGGGGCTACAACTGTAGTTGCGTGGACGGATGGCAGGGCAAGCACTGCGAACAAGGTTTGATGATTGTGCATGGAATTGTTGCATGTGTCTGTGTTGTGGTTGATGTTAAGATATATAGGGTTAGGGGAAAGAAGGTTTGGACGCTGCAAAGTGCTGTCCATGATTTGGACTTCGATGCTATGATAGTAGAACGTGAGCTGAAGTGAACGCGCCTGTTTTCTTCTAGACGTGGACGAGTGTCTCCTGAATCCTTGTGAAAACGAAGGAAACTGTACGAATACGGCAGGCAGTTACAAATGCACCTGCAAACCAGGATGGAAAGCACAGCACTGCGATGAAGGTAAGTGTTGCTATTGTTAGTGTTATTGTTGCCATCAGTGGTATCCTTGTTATCGTGCTCGTTGTAATCGTTATCAATGGAAAATGATTGTGTTGGTTATGTTCATGTTGATCATCATCACCCTGATAATCATTTGTGTGATTATTATCGTCATCATTTTTGCCTTAATTTTCATTGTTGTCGTTCTTTCGGTGGTCATTATGTTTGTGAATGTCATTATCATGATTTGATGGTCACTGTTTTCGTTCTCATTTTCATTTTCGACACTGGTGATTGGTAGATTGCGTGAATTTTGATGAGCTGTTAATAGGCGTTGCTGATGTTTCTGTTGGTCGGAGCCCTCCAATTTTATTGAGGGCGGTTTGGTTTGTCTGGAGAGTGGTTCCAAAGATTTGCTTTTGTATGTTTACGTAGATGTCAACGAGTGTCTGGCAGAGCCATGTGCAAACCAAGGAACCTGCATTAATTCTAATGGCAGTTATTCGTGCGTATGCGTAGAGGGTTGGCAGGGAATGCATTGTGATGAAGGTGAGTGCGTCGATGTGTTGGTAGGCTGAAGCATTTGATTTGACAAGCGGCAGAAAGTGTGTTGGGTGTTGATTGTGGTTGAACGTGGGGCTAAC
Source organism: Anthopleura xanthogrammica (assembly GCA_964019055.1). Taxonomy (NCBI): domain Eukaryota; kingdom Metazoa; phylum Cnidaria; class Anthozoa; order Actiniaria; family Actiniidae; genus Anthopleura; species Anthopleura xanthogrammica. The sequence goes on from OZ025207.1 coordinate 4,236,743, forward strand.
ATGATGCTTTGGAACTTTTCGTTTCAAGATGTTGACGAGTGTTTGAAGAATCCGTGTCAAAATCAAGGAACATGTACAAATACTGCTGGAAGTTACAGCTGCAGCTGCGAGGTGGGATGGCAGGCACAGCACTGTGATGAAGACGTGGACGAGTGTGCGAAGGATCCCTGCGCAAACCAAGGAACATGCACCAACTTCGCTGGGGGCTACAACTGCACGTGCGCCTGGGGATGGCAGGGGCATGACTGTGATCAGGACATAGATGAATGTGTTGAGAATCCGTGTCTTCACGAAGGCAATTGTACGAATACCGTGGGGAATTTTACCTGTGCGTGCACAGTTGGCTGGCAAGGCCACACGTGTCAGCATGAAATCAACGAGTGTGTTTCCAATCCGTGTCAACACAATGGAACGTGTACCGACCTCATAGGCAGATACTCGTGCGCATGCATAGTCGGTTGGAAAGGCAGCAACTGCGAGGAGGATGTGGACGAGTGTCTTAACAGGCCATGCCTGAACCGAGGAGCATGCATCAATTCCGCTGGCAGTTACTCGTGCGCATGCACTGCTGGATGGCAGGGCAAGCATTGTGATCAAGATGTCAACGAGTGTCTGAGCGAGCCGTGCCAGAACAACGGAACGTGTCGTAATGCGGTCGGCAGTTACACTTGCGCATGCCAATCAGGGTGGCAGGGACAGGACTGTGATCAAGACGTAGACGAGTGTCTGAACGAGCCATGCCAGAATCAAGGAACATGCACTAATTCTGTGGGCAGTTACCAATGCAGTTGCGTGGCCGGATGGCAGGCACACGACTGCGATGAGGATGTGGACGAGTGCGAAGCGAAACCATGCCAAAACCAAGGGACTTGCACTAACTCTAATGGCAGCTATGCTTGTAGTTGCGCAGTGGGATGGAAGGGACAGCATTGCGAGGAAGGTAAGGATGTGTACCGCGTTGAACCCAGAAAGGCATGGAGTTGTTGTTGTTGTTGTTGTCACTGAAGTGAGCTTTTTATTTTTTTGGTTTGGTTTTAGATGTGAACGAGTGTGAGAATAACCCTTGCCAAAACCAAGGCACTTGTTGGAACTTTGCTGGTGGTTACAACTGCACATGCACCACTGGATGGTACGGCAAGAACTGCGACTTAGGTAGGTCTTTGCTTCAGCACTGGAGTGTAGAGAGGCTCTCCTTCTGTAGTGATTGATTGTTGGAGGTATTGATTGATTGTGTTTTTTTTTTTTTGATGTTGTCAGACGTGGATGAGTGTCAAGCAAATCCATGCCAAAACCAAGGAACATGTACAAATTCTGCCGGGGGCTACAACTGTAGTTGCGTGGACGGATGGCAGGGCAAGCACTGCGAACAAGGTTTGATGATTGTGCATGGAATTGTTGCATGTGTCTGTGTTGTGGTTGATGTTAAGATATATAGGGTTAGGGGAAAGAAGGTTTGGACGCTGCAAAGTGCTGTCCATGATTTGGACTTCGATGCTATGATAGTAGAACGTGAGCTGAAGTGAACGCGCCTGTTTTCTTCTAGACGTGGACGAGTGTCTCCTGAATCCTTGTGAAAACGAAGGAAACTGTACGAATACGGCAGGCAGTTACAAATGCACCTGCAAACCAGGATGGAAAGCACAGCACTGCGATGAAGGTAAGTGTTGCTATTGTTAGTGTTATTGTTGCCATCAGTGGTATCCTTGTTATCGTGCTCGTTGTAATCGTTATCAATGGAAAATGATTGTGTTGGTTATGTTCATGTTGATCATCATCACCCTGATAATCATTTGTGTGATTATTATCGTCATCATTTTTGCCTTAATTTTCATTGTTGTCGTTCTTTCGGTGGTCATTATGTTTGTGAATGTCATTATCATGATTTGATGGTCACTGTTTTCGTTCTCATTTTCATTTTCGACACTGGTGATTGGTAGATTGCGTGAATTTTGATGAGCTGTTAATAGGCGTTGCTGATGTTTCTGTTGGTCGGAGCCCTCCAATTTTATTGAGGGCGGTTTGGTTTGTCTGGAGAGTGGTTCCAAAGATTTGCTTTTGTATGTTTACGTAGATGTCAACGAGTGTCTGGCAGAGCCATGTGCAAACCAAGGAACCTGCATTAATTCTAATGGCAGTTATTCGTGCGTATGCGTAGAGGGTTGGCAGGGAATGCATTGTGATGAAGGTGAGTGCGTCGATGTGTTGGTAGGCTGAAGCATTTGATTTGACAAGCGGCAGAAAGTGTGTTGGGTGTTGATTGTGGTTGAACGTGGGGCTAACATGATGCTTTGGAACTTTTCGTTTCAAGATGTTGACGAGTGTTTGAAGAATCCGTGTCAAAATCAAGGAACATGTACAAATACTGCTGGAAGTTACAGCTGCAGCTGCGAGGTGGGATGGCAGGCACAGCACTGTGATGAAGACGTGGACGAGTGTGCGAAGGATCCCTGCGCAAACCAAGGAACATGCACCAACTTCGCTGGGGGCTACAACTGCACGTGCGCCTGGGGATGGCAGGGGCATGACTGTGATCAGGACATAGATGAATGTGTTGAGAATCCGTGTCTTCACGAAGGCAATTGTACGAATACCGTGGGGAATTTTACCTGTGCGTGCACAGTTGGCTGGCAAGGCCACACGTGTCAGCATGAAATCAACGAGTGTGTTTCCAATCCGTGTCAACACAATGGAACGTGTACCGACCTCATAGGCAGATACTCGTGCGCATGCATAGTCGGTTGGAAAGGCAGCAACTGCGAGGAGGATGTGGACGAGTGTCTTAACAGGCCATGCCTGAACCGAGGAGCATGCATCAATTCCGCTGGCAGTTACTCGTGCGCATGCACTGCTGGATGGCAGGGCAAGCATTGTGATCAAGATGTCAACGAGTGTCTGAGCGAGCCGTGCCAGAACAACGGAACGTGTCGTAATGCGGTCGGCAGTTACACTTGCGCATGCCAATCAGGGTGGCAGGGACAGGACTGCGATCAAGACGTAGACGAGTGTCTGAACGAGCCATGCCAGAATCAAGGAACATGCACTAATTCTGTGGGCAGTTACCAATGCAGTTGCGTGGCCGGATGGCAGGCACACGACTGCGATGAGGATGTGGACGAGTGCGAAGCGAAACCATGCCAAAACCAAGGGACTTGCACTAACTCTAATGGCAGCTATGCTTGTAGTTGCGCAGTGGGATGGAAGGGACAGCATTGCGAGGAAGGTAAGGATGTGTACCGCGTTGAACCCAGAAAGGCATGGAGTTGTTGTTGTTGTTGTTGTCACTGAAGTGAGCTTTTTATTTTTTTGGTTTGGTTTTAGATGTGAACGAGTGTGAGAATAACCCTTGCCAAAACCAAGGCACTTGTTGGAACTTTGCTGGTGGTTACAACTGCACATGCACCACTGGATGGTACGGCAAGAACTGCGACTTAGGTAGGTCTTTGCTTCAGCACTGGAGTGTAGAGAGGCTCTCCTTCTGTAGTGATTGATTGTTGGAGGTATTGATTGATTGTGTTTTTTTTTTTTTGATGTTGTCAGACGTGGATGAGTGTCAAGCAAATCCATGCCAAAACCAAGGAACATGTACAAATTCTGCCGGGGGCTACAACTGTAGTTGCGTGGACGGATGGCAGGGCAAGCACTGCGAACAAGGTTTGATGATTGTGCATGGAATTGTTGCATGTGTCTGTGTTGTGGTTGATGTTAAGATATATAGGGTTAGGGGAAAGAAGGTTTGGACGCTGCAAAGTGCTGTCCATGATTTGGACTTCGATGCTATGATAGTAGAACGTGAGCTGAAGTGAACGCGCCTGTTTTCTTCTAGACGTGGACGAGTGTCTCCTGAATCCTTGTGAAAACGAAGGAAACTGTACGAATACGGCAGGCAGTTACAAATGCACCTGCAAACCAGGATGGAAAGCACAGCACTGCGATGAAGGTAAGTGTTGCTATTGTTAGTGTTATTGTTGCCATCAGTGGTATCCTTGTTATCGTGCTCGTTGTAATCGTTATCAATGGAAAATGATTGTGTTGGTTATGTTCATGTTGATCATCATCACCCTGATAATCATTTGTGTGATTATTATCGTCATCATTTTTGCCTTAATTTTCATTGTTGTCGTTCTTTCGGTGGTCATTATGTTTGTGAATGTCATTATCATGATTTGATGGTCACTGTTTTCGTTCTCATTTTCATTTTCGACACTGGTGATTGGTAGATTGCGTGTATTTTGATGAGCTGTTAATAGGCGTTGCTGATGTTTCTGTTGGTCGGAGCCCTCCAATTTTATTGAGGGCGGTTTGGTTTGTCTGGAGAGTGGTTCCAAAGATTTGCTTTTGTATGTTTACGTAGATGTCAACGAGTGTCTGGCAGAGCCATGTGCAAACCAAGGAACCTGCATTAATTCTAATGGCAGTTATTCGTGCGTATGCGTAGAGGGTTGGCAGGGAATGCATTGTGATGAAGGTGAGTGCGTCGATGTGTTGGTAGGCTGAAGCATTTGATTTGACAAGCGGCAGAAAGTGTGTTGGGTGTTGATTGTGGTTGAACGTGGGGCTAACATGATGCTTTGGAACTTTTCGTTTCAAGATGTTGACGAGTGTTTGAAGAATCCGTGTCAAAATCAAGGAACATGTACAAATACTGCTGGAAGTTACAGCTGCAGCTGCGAGGTGGGATGGCAGGCACAGCACTGTGATGAAGACGTGGACGAGTGTGCGAAGGATCCCTGCGCAAACCAAGGAACATGCACCAACTTCGCTGGGGGCTACAACTGCACGTGCGCCTGGGGATGGCAGGGGCATGACTGTGATCAGGACATAGATGAATGTGTTGAGAATCCGTGTCTTCACGAAGGCAATTGTACGAATACCGTGGGGAATTTTACCTGTGCGTGCACAGTTGGCTGGCAAGGCCACACGTGTCAGCATGAAATCAACGAGTGTGTTTCCAATCCGTGTCAACACAATGGAACGTGTACCGACCTCATAGGCAGATACTCGTGCGCATGCATAGTCGGTTGGAAAGGCAGCAACTGCGAGGAGGATGTGGACGAGTGTCTTAACAGGCCATGCCTGAACCGAGGAGCATGCATCAATTCCGCTGGCAGTTACTCGTGCGCATGCACTGCTGGATGGCAGGGCAAGCATTGTGATCAAGATGTCAACGAGTGTCTGAGCGAGCCGTGCCAGAACAACGGAACGTGTCGTAATGCGGTCGGCAGTTACACTTGCGCATGCCAATCAGGGTGGCAGGGACAGGACTGCGATCAAGACGTAGACGAGTGTCTGAACGAGCCATGCCAGAATCAAGGAACATGCACTAATTCTGTGGGCAGTTACCAATGCAGTTGCGTGGCCGGATGGCAGGCACACGACTGCGATGAGGATGTGGACGAGTGCGAAGCGAAACCATGCCAAAACCAAGGGACTTGCACTAACTCTAATGGCAGCTATGCTTGTAGTTGCGCAGTGGGATGGAAGGGACAGCATTGCGAGGAAGGTAAGGATGTGTACCGCGTTGAACCCAGAAAGGCATGGAGTTGTTGTTGTTGTTGTTGTCACTGAAGTGAGCTTTTTATTTTTTTGGTTTGGTTTTAGATGTGAACGAGTGTGAGAATAACCCTTGCCAAAACCAAGGCACTTGTTGGAACTTTGCTGGTGGTTACAACTGCACATGCACCACTGGATGGTACGGCAAGAACTGCGACTTAGGTAGGTCTTTGCTTCAGCACTGGAGTGTAGAGAGGCTCTCCTTCTGTAGTGATTGATTGTTGGAGGTATTGATTGATTGTGTTTTTTTTTTTTTGATGTTGTCAGACGTGGATGAGTGTCAAGCAAATCCATGCCAAAACCAAGGAACATGTACAAATTCTGCCGGGGGCTACAACTGTAGTTGCGTGGACGGATGGCAGGGCAAGCACTGCGAACAAGGTTTGATGATTGTGCATGGAATTGTTGCATGTGTCTGTGTTGTGGTTGATATTAAGATATATAGGGTTAGGGGAAAGAAGGTTTGGACGCTGCAAAGTGCTGTCCATGATTTGGACTTCGATGCTATGATAGTAGAACGTGAGCTGAAGTGAACGCGCCTGTTTTCTTCTAGACGTGGACGAGTGTCTCCTGAATCCTTGTGAAAACGAAGGAAACTGTACGAATACGGCAGGCAGTTACAAATGCACCTGCAAACCAGGATGGAAAGCACAGCACTGCGATGAAGGTAAGTGTTGCTATTGTTAGTGTTATTGTTGCCATCAGTGGTATCCTTGTTATCGTGCTCGTTGTAATCGTTATCAATGGAAAATGATTGTGTTGGTTATGTTCATGTTGATCATCATCACCCTGATAATCATTTGTGTGATTATTATCGTCATCATTTTTGCCTTAATTTTCATTGTTGTCGTTCTTTCGGTGGTCATTATGTTTGTGAATGTCATTATCATGATTTGATGGTCACTGTTTTCGTTCTCATTTTCATTTTCGACACTGGTGATTGGTAGATTGCGTGAATTTTGATGAGCTGTTAATAGGCGTTGCTGATGTTTCTGTTGGTCGGAGCCCTCCAATTTTATTGAGGGCGGTTTGGTTTGTCTGGAGAGTGGTTCCAAAGATTTGCTTTTGTATGTTTACGTAGATGTCAACGAGTGTCTGGCAGAGCCATGTGCAAACCAAGGAACCTGCATTAATTCTAATGGCAGTTATTCGTGCGTATGCGTAGAGGGTTGGCAGGGAATGCATTGTGATGAAGGTGAGTGCGTCGATGTGTTGGTAGGCTGAAGCATTTGATTTGACAAGCGGCAGAAAGTGTGTTGGGTGTTGATTGTGGTTGAACGTGGGGCTAACATGATGCTTTGGAACTTTTCGTTTCAAGATGTTGACGAGTGTTTGAAGAATCCGTGTCAAAATCAAGGAACATGTACAAATACTGCTGGAAGTTACAGCTGCAGCTGCGAGGTGGGATGGCAGGCACAGCACTGTGATGAAGACGTGGACGAGTGTGCGAAGGATCCCTGCGCAAACCAAGGAACATGCACCAACTTCGCTGGGGGCTACAACTGCACGTGCGCCTGGGGATGGCAGGGGCATGACTGTGATCAGGACATAGATGAATGTGTTGAGAATCCGTGTCTTCACGAAGGCAATTGTACGAATACCGTGGGGAATTTTACCTGTGCGTGCACAGTTGGCTGGCAAGGCCACACGTGTCAGCATGAAATCAACGAGTGTGTTTCCAATCCGTGTCAACACAATGGAACGTGTACCGACCTCATAGGCAGATACTCGTGCGCATGCATAGTCGGTTGGAAAGGCAGCAACTGCGAGGAGGATGTGGACGAGTGTCTTAACAGGCCATGCCTGAACCGAGGAGCATGCATCAATTCCGCTGGCAGTTACTCGTGCGCATGCACTGCTGGATGGCAGGGCAGGCATTGTGATCAAGATGTCAACGAGTGTCTGAGCGAGCCGTGCCAGAACAACGGAACGTGTCGTAATGCGGTCGGCAGTTACACTTGCGCATGCCAATCAGGGTGGCAGGGACAGGACTGCGATCAAGACGTAGACGAGTGTCTGAACGAGCCATGCCAGAATCAAGGAACATGCACTAATTCTGTGGGCAGTTACCAATGCAGTTGCGTGGCCGGATGGCAGGCACACGACTGCGATGAGGATGTGGACGAGTGCGAAGCGAAACCATGCCAAAACCAAGGGACTTGCACTAACTCTAATGGCAGCTATGCTTGTAGTTGCGCAGTGGGATGGAAGGGACAGCATTGCGAGGAAGGTAAGGATGTGTACCGCGTTGAACCCAGAAAGGCATGGAGTTGTTGTTGTTGTTGTTGTCACTGAAGTGAGCTTTTTATTTTTTTGGTTTGGTTTTAGATGTGAACGAGTGTGAGAATAACCCTTGCCAAAACCAAGGCACTTGTTGGAACTTTGCTGGTGGTTACAACTGCACATGCACCACTGGATGGTACGGCAAGAACTGCGACTTAGGTAGGTCTTTGCTTCAGCACTGGAGTGTAGAGAGGCTCTCCTTCTCTAGTGATTGATTGTTGGAGGTATTGATTGATCGTGGTTTGTTTTTTTTTGATGTTGTCAGACGTGGATGAGTGTCAAGCAAATCCATGCCAAAACCAAGGAACATGTACAAATTCTGCCGGGGGCTACAACTGTAGTTGCGTGGACGGATGGCAGGGCAAGCACTGCGAACAAGGTTTGATGATTGTGCATGGAATTGTTGCATGTGTCTGTGTTGTGGTTGATGTTAAGATATATAGGGTTAGGGGAAAGAAGGTTTGGACGCTGCAAAGTGCTGTCCATGATTTGGACTTCGATGCTATGATAGTAGAACGTGAGCTGAAGTGAACGCGCCTGTTTTCTTCTAGACGTGGACGAGTGTCTCCTGAATCCTTGTGAAAACGAAGGAAACTGTACGAATACGGCAGGCAGTTACAAATGCACCTGCAAACCAGGATGGAAAGCACAGCACTGCGATGAAGGTAAGTGTTGCTATTGTTAGTGTTATTGTTGCCATCAGTGGTATCCTTGTTATCGTGCTCGTTGTAATCGTTATCAATGGAAAATGATTGTGTTGGTTATGTTCATGTTGATCATCATCACCCTGATAATCATTTGTGTGATTATTATCGTCATCATTTTTGCCTTAATTTTCATTGTTGTCGTTCTTTCGGTGGTCATTATGTTTGTGAATGTCATTATCATGATTTGATGGTCACTGTTTTCGTTCTCATTTTCATTTTCGACACTGGTGATTGGTAGATTGCGTGAATTTTGATGAGCTGTTAATAGGCGTTGCTGATGTTTCTGTTGGTCGGAGCCCTCCAATTTTATTGAGGGCGGTTTGGTTTGTCTGGAGAGTGGTTCCAAAGATTTGCTTTTGTATGTTTACGTAGATGTCAACGAGTGTCTGGCAGAGCCATGTGCAAACCAAGGAACCTGCATTAATTCTAATGGCAGTTATTCGTGCGTATGCGTAGAGGGTTGGCAGGGAATGCATTGTGATGAAGGTGAGTGCGTCGATGTGTTGGTAGGCTGAAGCATTTGATTTGACAAGCGGCAGAAAGTGTGTTGGGTGTTGATTGTGGTTGAACGTGGGGCTAACATGATGCTTTGGAACTTTTCGTTTCAAGATGTTGACGAGTGTTTGAAGAATCCGTGTCAAAATCAAGGAACATGTACAAATACTGCTGGAAGTTACAGCTGCAGCTGCGAGGTGGGATGGCAGGCACAGCACTGTGATGAAGACGTGGACGAGTGTGCGAAGGATCCCTGCGCAAACCAAGGAACATGCACCAACTTCGCTGGGGGCTACAACTGCACGTGCGCCTGGGGATGGCAGGGGCATGACTGTGATCAGGACATAGATGAATGTGTTGAGAATCCGTGTCTTCACGAAGGCAATTGTACGAATACCGTGGGGAATTTTACCTGTGCGTGCACAGTTGGCTGGCAAGGCCACACGTGTCAGCATGAAATCAACGAGTGTGTTTCCAATCCGTGTCAACACAATGGAACGTGTACCGACCTCATAGGCAGATACTCGTGCGCATGCATAGTCGGTTGGAAAGGCAGCAACTGCGAGGAGGATGTGGACGAGTGTCTTAACAGGCCATGCCTGAACCGAGGAGCATGCATCAATTCCGCTGGCAGTTACTCGTGCGCATGCACTGCTGGATGGCAGGGCAAGCATTGTGATCAAGATGTCAACGAGTGTCTGAGCGAGCCGTGCCAGAACAACGGAACGTGTCGTAATGCGGTCGGCAGTTACACTTGCGCATGCCAATCAGGGTGGCAGGGACAGGACTGCGATCAAGACGTAGACGAGTGTCTGAACGAGCCATGCCAGAATCAAGGAACATGCACTAATTCTGTGGGCAGTTACCAATGCAGTTGCGTGGCCGGATGGCAGGCACACGACTGCGATGAGGATGTGGACGAGTGCGAAGCAAAACCATGCCAAAACCAAGGGACTTGCACTAACTCTAATGGCAGCTATGCTTGTAGTTGCGCAGTGGGATGGAAGGGACAGCATTGCGAGGAAGGTAAGGATGTGTACCGCGTTGAACCCAGAAAGGCATGGAGTTGTTGTTGTTGTTGTTGTCACTGAAGTGAGCTTTTTATTTTTTTGGTTTGGTTTTAGATGTGAACGAGTGTGAGAATAACCCTTGCCAAAACCAAGGCACTTGTTGGAACTTTGCTGGTGGTTACAACTGCACATGCACCACTGGATGGTACGGCAAGAACTGCGACTTAGGTAGGTCTTTGCTTCAGCACTGGAGTGTAGAGAGGCTCTCCTTCTGTAGTGATTGATTGTTGGAGGTATTGATTGATTGTGTTTTTTTTTTTTTGATGTTGTCAGACGTGGATGAGTGTCAAGCAAATCCATGCCAAAACCAAGGAACATGTACAAATTCTGCCGGGGGCTACAACTGTAGTTGCGTGGACGGATGGCAGGGCAAGCACTGCGAACAAGGTTTGATGATTGTGCATGGAATTGTTGCATGTGTCTGTGTTGTGGTTGATGTTAAGATATATAGGGTTAGGGGAAAGAAGGTTTGGACGCTGCAAAGTGCTGTCCATGATTTGGACTTCGATGCTATGATAGTAGAACGTGAGCTGAAGTGAACGCGCCTGTTTTCTTCTAGACGTGGACGAGTGTCTCCTGAATCCTTGTGAAAACGAAGGAAACTGTACGAATACGGCAGGCAGTTACAAATGCACCTGCAAACCAGGATGGAAAGCACAGCACTGCGATGAAGGTAAGTGTTGCTATTGTTAGTGTTATTGTTGCCATCAGTGGTATCCTTGTTATCGTGCTCGTTGTAATCGTTATCAATGGAAAATGATTGTGTTGGTTATGTTCATGTTGATCATCATCACCCTGATAATCATTTGTGTGATTATTATCGTCATCATTTTTGCCTTAATTTTCATTGTTGTCGTTCTTTCGGTGGTCATTATGTTTGTGAATGTCATTATCATGATTTGATGGTCACTGTTTTCGTTCTCATTTTCATTTTCGACACTGGTGATTGGTAGATTGCGTGAATTTTGATGAGCTGTTAATAGGCGTTGCTGATGTTTCTGTTGGTCGGAGCCCTCCAATTTTATTGAGGGCGGTTTGGTTTGTCTGGAGAGTGGTTCCAAAGATTTGCTTTTGTATGTTTACGTAGATGTCAACGAGTGTCTGGCAGAGCCATGTGCAAACCAAGGAACCTGCATTAATTCTAATGGCAGTTATTCGTGCGTATGCGTAGAGGGTTGGCAGGGAATGCATTGTGATGAAGGTGAGTGCGTCGATGTGTTGGTAGGCTGAAGCATTTGATTTGACAAGCGGCAGAAAGTGTGTTGGGTGTTGATTGTGGTTGAACGTGGGGCTAACATGATGCTTTGGAACTTTTCGTTTCAAGATGTTGACGAGTGTTTGAAGAATCCGTGTCAAAATCAAGGAACATGTACAAATACTGCTGGAAGTTACAGCTGCAGCTGCGAGGTGGGATGGCAGGCACAGCACTGTGATGAAGACGTGGACGAGTGTGCGAAGGATCCCTGCGCAAACCAAGGAACATGCACCAACTTCGCTGGGGGCTACAACTGCACGTGCGCCTGGGGATGGCAGGGGCATGACTGTGATCAGGACATAGATGAATGTGTTGAGAATCCGTGTCTTCACGAAGGCAATTGTACGAATACCGTGGGGAATTTTACCTGTGCGTGCACAGTTGGCTGGCAAGGCCACACGTGTCAGCATGAAATCAACGAGTGTGTTTCCAATCCGTGTCAACACAATGGAACGTGTACCGACCTCATAGGCAGATACTCGTGCGCATGCATAGTCGGTTGGAAAGGCAGCAACTGCGAGGAGGATGTGGACGAGTGTCTTAACAGGCCATGCCTGAACCGAGGAGCATGCATCAATTCCGCTGGCAGTTACTCGTGCGCATGCACTGCTGGATGGCAGGGCAAGCATTGTGATCAAGATGTCAACGAGTGTCTGAGCGAGCCGTGCCAGAACAACGGAACGTGTCGTAATGCGGTCGGCAGTTACACTTGCGCATGCCAATCAGGGTGGCAGGGACAGGACTGCGATCAAGACGTAGACGAGTGTCTGAACGAGCCATGCCAGAATCAAGGAACATGCACTAATTCTGTGGGCAGTTACCAATGCAGTTGCGTGGCCGGATGGCAGGCACACGACTGCGATGAGGATGTGGACGAGTGCGAAGCGAAACCATGCCAAAACCAAGGGACTTGCACTAACTCTAATGGCAGCTATGCTTGTAGTTGCGCAGTGGGATGGAAGGGACAGCATTGCGAGGAAGGTAAGGATGTGTACCGCGTTGAACCCAGAAAGGCATGGAGTTGTTGTTGTTGTTGTTGTCACTGAAGTGAGCTTTTTATTTTTTTGGTTTGGTTTTAGATGTGAACGAGTGTGAGAATAACCCTTGCCAAAACCAAGGCACTTGTTGGAACTTTGCTGGTGGTTACAACTGCACATGCACCACTGGATGGTACGGCAAGAACTGCGACTTAGGTAGGTCTTTGCTTCAGCACTGGAGTGTAGAGAGGCTCTCCTTCTGTAGTGATTGATTGTTGGAGGTATTGATTGATTGTGTTTTTTTTTTTTGATGTTGTCAGACGTGGATGAGTGTCAAGCAAATCCATGCCAAAACCAAGGAACATGTACAAATTCTGCCGGGGGCTACAACTGTAGTTGCGTGGACGGATGGCAGGGCAAGCACTGCGAACAAGGTTTGATGATTGTGAATGGAATTGTTGCATGTGTCTGTGTTGTGGTTGATGTTAAGATATATAGGGTTAGGGGAAAGAAGGTTTGGACGCTGCAAAGTGCTGTCCATGATTTGGACTTCGATGCTATGATAGTAGAACGTGAGCTGAAGTGAACGCGCCTGTTTTCTTCTAGACGTGGACGAGTGTCTCCTGAATCCTTGTGAAAACGAAGGAAACTGTACGAATACGGCAGGCAGTTACAAATGCACCTGCAAACCAGGATGGAAAGCACAGCACTGCGATGAAGGTAAGTGTTGCTATTGTTAGTGTTATTGTTGCCATCAGTGGTATCCTTGTTATCGTGCTCGTTGTAATCGTTATCAATGGAAAATGATTGTGTTGGTTATGTTCATGTTGATCATCATCATGATCATAATTTTCATTGTTGTCGTTCTTTCGGTGGTCATTATGTTTGTGAATGTCATTATCATGATTTGATGGTCACTGTTTTCGTTCTCATTTTCATTTTCGACACTGGTGATTGGTAGATTGCGTGAATTTTGATGAGCTGTTAATAGGCGTTGCTGATGTTTCTGTTGGTCGGAGCCCTCCAATTTTATTGAGGGCGGTTTGGTTTGTCTGGAGAGTGGTTCCAAAGATTTGCTTTTGTATGTTTACGTAGATGTCAACGAGTGTCTGGCAGAGCCATGTGCAAACCAAGGAACCTGCATTAATTCTAATGGCAGTTATTCGTGCGTATGCGTAGAGGGTTGGCAGGGAATGCATTGTGATGAAGGTGAGTGCGTCGATGTGTTGGTAGGCTGAAGCATTTGATTTGACAAGCGGCAGAAAGTGTGTTGGGTGTTGATTGTGGTTGAACGTGGGGCTAACATGATGCTTTGGAACTTTTCGTTTCAAGATGTTGACGAGTGTTTGAAGAATCCGTGTCAAAATCAAGGAACATGTACAAATACTGCTGGAAGTTACAGCTGCAGCTGCGAGGTGGGATGGCAGGCACAGCACTGTGATGAAGACGTGGACGAGTGTGCGAAGGATCCCTGCGCAAACCAAGGAACATGCACCAACTTCGCTGGGGGCTACAACTGCACGTGCGCCTGGGGATGGCAGGGGCATGACTGTGATCAGGACATAGATGAATGTGTTGAGAATCCGTGTCTTCACGAAGGCAATTGTACGAATACCGTGGGGAATTTTACCTGTGCGTGCACAGTTGGCTGGCAAGGCCACACGTGTCAGCATGAAATCAACGAGTGTGTTTCCAATCCGTGTCAACACAATGGAACGTGTACCGACCTCATAGGCAGATACTCGTGCGCATGCATAGTCGGTTGGAAAGGCAGCAACTGCGAGGAGGATGTGGACGAGTGTCTTAACAGGCCATGCCTGAACCGAGGAGCATGCATCAATTCCGCTGGCAGTTACTCGTGCGCATGCACTGCTGGATGGCAGGGCAAGCATTGTGATCAAGATGTCAACGAGTGTCTGAGCGAGCCGTGCCAGAACAACGGAACGTGTCGTAATGCGGTCGGCAGTTACACTTGCGCATGCCAATCAGGGTGGCAGGGACAGGACTGCGATCAAGACGTAGACGAGTGTCTGAACGAGCCATGCCAGAATCAAGGAACATGCACTAATTCTGTGGGCAGTTACCAATGCAGTTGCGTGGCCGGATGGCAGGCACACGACTGCGATGAGGATGTGGACGAGTGCGAAGCAAAACCATGCCAAAACCAAGGGACTTGCACTAACTCTAATGGCAGCTATGCTTGTAGTTGCGCAGTGGGATGGAAGGGACAGCATTGCGAGGAAGGTAAGGATGTGTACCGCGTTGAACCCAGAAAGGCATGGAGTTGTTGTTGTTGTTGTTGTCACTGAAGTGAGCTTTTTATTTTTTTGGTTTGGTTTTAGATGTGAACGAGTGTGAGAATAACCCTTGCCAAAACCAAGGCACTTGTTGGAACTTTGCTGGTGGTTACAACTGCACATGCACCACTGGATGGTACGGCAAGAACTGCGACTTAGGTAGGTCTTTGCTTCAGCACTGGAGTGTAGAGAGGCTCTCCTTCTGTAGTGATTGATTGTTGGAGGTATTGATTGATTGTGTTTTTTTTTTTTTGATGTTGTCAGACGTGGATGAGTGTCAAGCAAATCCATGCCAAAACCAAGGAACATGTACAAATTCTGCCGGGGGCTACAACTGTAGTTGCGTGGACGGATGGCAGGGCAAGCACTGCGAACAAGGTTTGATGATTGTGCATGGAATTGTTGCATGTGTCTGTGTTGTGGTTGATGTTAAGATATATAGGGTTAGGGGAAAGAAGGTTTGGACGCTGCAAAGTGCTGTCCATGATTTGGACTTCGATGCTATGATAGTAGAACGTGAGCTGAAGTGAACGCGCCTGTTTTCTTCTAGACGTGGACGAGTGTCTCCTGAATCCTTGTGAAAACGAAGGAAACTGTACGAATACGGCAGGCAGTTACAAATGCACCTGCAAACCAGGATGGAAAGCACAGCACTGCGATGAAGGTAAGTGTTGCTATTGTTAGTGTTATTGTTGCCATCAGTGGTATCCTTGTTATCGTGCTCGTTGTAATCGTTATCAATGGAAAATGATTGTGTTGGTTATGTTCATGTTGATCATCATCACCCTGATAATCATTTGTGTGATTATTATCGTCATCATTTTTGCCTTAATTTTCATTGTTGTCGTTCTTTCGGTGGTCATTATGTTTGTGAATGTCATTATCATGATTTGATGGTCACTGTTTTCGTTCTCATTTTCATTTTCGACACTGGTGATTGGTAGATTGCGTGAATTTTGATGAGCTGTTAATAGGCGTTGCTGATGTTTCTGTTGGTCGGAGCCCTCCAATTTTATTGAGGGCGGTTTGGTTTGTCTGGAGAGTGGTTCCAAAGATTTGCTTTTGTATGTTTACGTAGATGTCAACGAGTGTCTGGCAGAGCCATGTGCAAACCAAGGAACCTGCATTAATTCTAATGGCAGTTATTCGTGCGTATGCGTAGAGGGTTGGCAGGGAATGCATTGTGATGAAGGTGAGTGCGTCGATGTGTTGGTAGGCTGAAGCATTTGATTTGACAAGCGGCAGAAAGTGTGTTGGGTGTTGATTGTGGTTGAACGTGGGGCTAACATGATGCTTTGGAACTTTTCGTTTCAAGATGTTGACGAGTGTTTGAAGAATCCGTGTCAAAATCAAGGAACATGTACAAATACTGCTGGAAGTTACAGCTGCAGCTGCGAGGTGGGATGGCAGGCACAGCACTGTGATGAAGACGTGGACGAGTGTGCGAAGGATCCCTGCGCAAACCAAGGAACATGCACCAACTTCGCTGGGGGCTACAACTGCACGTGCGCCTGGGGATGGCAGGGGCATGACTGTGATCAGGACATAGATGAATGTGTTGAGAATCCGTGTCTTCACGAAGGCAATTGTACGAATACCGTGGGGAATTTTACCTGTGCGTGCACAGTTGGCTGGCAAGGCCACACGTGTCAGCATGAAATCAACGAGTGTGTTTCCAATCCGTGTCAACACAATGGAACGTGTACCGACCTCATAGGCAGATACTCGTGCGCATGCATAGTCGGTTGGAAAGGCAGCAACTGCGAGGAGGATGTGGACGAGTGTCTTAACAGGCCATGCCTGAACCGAGGAGCATGCATCAATTCCGCTGGCAGTTACTCGTGCGCATGCACTGCTGGATGGCAGGGCAAGCATTGTGATCAAGATGTCAACGAGTGTCTGAGCGAGCCGTGCCAGAACAACGGAACGTGTCGTAATGCGGTCGGCAGTTACACTTGCGCATGCCAATCAGGGTGGCAGGGACAGGACTGCGATCAAGACGTAGACGAGTGTCTGAACGAGCCATGCCAGAATCAAGGAACATGCACTAATTCTGTGGGCAGTTACCAATGCAGTTGCGTGGCCGGATGGCAGGCACACGACTGCGATGAGGATGTGGACGAGTGCGAAGCGAAACCATGCCAAAACCAAGGGACTTGCACTAACTCTAATGGCAGCTATGCTTGTAGTTGCGCAGTGGGATGGAAGGGACAGCATTGCGAGGAAGGTAAGGATGTGTACCGCGTTGAACCCAGAAAGGCATGGAGTTGTTGTTGTTGTTGTTGTCACTGAAGTGAGCTTTTTATTTTTTTGGTTTGGTTTTAGATGTGAACGAGTGTGAGAATAACCCTTGCCAAAACCAAGGCACTTGTTGGAACTTTGCTGGTGGTTACAACTGCACATGCACCACTGGATGGTACGGCAAGAACTGCGACTTAGGTAGGTCTTTGCTTCAGCACTGGAGTGTAGAGAGGCTCTCCTTCTGTAGTGATTGATTGTTGGAGGTATTGATTGATTGTGTTTTTTTTTTTTTGATGTTGTCAGACGTGGATGAGTGTCAAGCAAATCCATGCCAAAACCAAGGAACATGTACAAATTCTGCCGGGGGCTACAACTGTAGTTGCGTGGACGGATGGCAGGGCAAGCACTGCGAACAAGGTTTGATGATTGTGCATGGAATTGTTGCATGTGTCTGTGTTGTGGTTGATGTTAAGATATATAGGGTTAGGGGAAAGAAGGTTTGGACGCTGCAAAGTGCTGTCCATGATTTGGACTTCGATGCTATGATAGTAGAACGTGAGCTGAAGTGAACGCGCCTGTTTTCTTCTAGACGTGGACGAGTGTCTCCTGAATCCTTGTGAAAACGAAGGAAACTGTACGAATACGGCAGGCAGTTACAAATGCACCTGCAAACCAGGATGGAAAGCACAGCACTGCGATGAAGGTAAGTGTTGCTATTGTTAGTGTTATTGTTGCCATCAGTGGTATCCTTGTTATCGTGCTCGTTGTAATCGTTATCAATGGAAAATGATTGTGTTGGTTATGTTCATGTTGATCATCATCACCCTGATAATCATTTGTGTGATTATTATCGTCATCATTTTTGCCTTAATTTTCATTGTTGTCGTTCTTTCGGTGGTCATTATGTTTGTGAATGTCATTATCATGATTTGATGGTCACTGTTTTCGTTCTCATTTTCATTTTCGACACTGGTGATTGGTAGATTGCGTGAATTTTGATGAGCTGTTAATAGGCGTTGCTGATGTTTCTGTTGGTCGGAGCCCTCCAATTTTATTGAGGGCGGTTTGGTTTGTCTGGAGAGTGGTTCCAAAGATTTGCTTTTGTATGTTTACGTAGATGTCAACGAGTGTCTGGCAGAGCCATGTGCAAACCAAGGAACCTGCATTAATTCTAATGGCAGTTATTCGTGCGTATGCGTAGAGGGTTGGCAGGGAATGCATTGTGATGAAGGTGAGTGCGTCGATGTGTTGGTAGGCTGAAGCATTTGATTTGACAAGCGGCAGAAAGTGTGTTGGGTGTTGATTGTGGTTGAACGTGGGGCTAACATGATGCTTTGGAACTTTTCGTTTCAAGATGTTGACGAGTGTTTGAAGAATCCGTGTCAAAATCAAGGAACATGTACAAATACTGCTGGAAGTTACAGCTGCAGCTGCGAGGTGGGATGGCAGGCACAGCACTGTGATGAAGACGTGGACGAGTGTGCGAAGGATCCCTGCGCAAACCAAGGAACATGCACCAACTTCGCTGGGGGCTACAACTGCACGTGCGCCTGGGGATGGCAGGGGCATGACTGTGATCAGGACATAGATGAATGTGTTGAGAATCCGTGTCTTCACGAAGGCAATTGTACGAATACCGTGGGGAATTTTACCTGTGCGTGCACAGTTGGCTGGCAAGGCCACACGTGTCAGCATGAAATCAACGAGTGTGTTTCCAATCCGTGTCAACACAATGGAACGTGTACCGACCTCATAGGCAGATACTCGTGCGCATGCATAGTCGGTTGGAAAGGCAGCAACTGCGAGGAGGATGTGGACGAGTGTCTTAACAGGCCATGCCTGAACCGAGGAGCATGCATCAATTCCGCTGGCAGTTACTCGTGCGCATGCACTGCTGGATGGCAGGGCAAGCATTGTGATCAAGATGTCAACGAGTGTCTGAGCGAGCCGTGCCAGAACAACGGAACGTGTCGTAATGCGGTCGGCAGTTACACTTGCGCATGCCAATCAGGGTGGCAGGGACAGGACTGCGATCAAGACGTAGACGAGTGTCTGAACGAGCCATGCCAGAATCAAGGAACATGCACTAATTCTGTGGGCAGTTACCAATGCAGTTGCGTGGCCGGATGGCAGGCACACGACTGCGATGAGGATGTGGACGAGTGCGAAGCGAAACCATGCCAAAACCAAGGGACTTGCACTAACTCTAATGGCAGCTATGCTTGTAGTTGCGCAGTGGGATGGAAGGGACAGCATTGCGAGGAAGGTAAGGATGTGTACCGCGTTGAACCCAGAAAGGCATGGAGTTGTTGTTGTTGTTGTTGTCACTGAAGTGAGCTTTTTATTTTTTTGGTTTGGTTTTAGATGTGAACGAGTGTGAGAATAACCCTTGCCAAAACCAAGGCACTTGTTGGAACTTTGCTGGTGGTTACAACTGCACATGCACCACTGGATGGTACGGCAAGAACTGCGACTTAGGTAGGTCTTTGCTTCAGCACTGGAGTGTAGAGAGGCTCTCCTTCTGTAGTGATTGATTGTTGGAGGTATTGATTGATTGTGTTTTTTTTTTTTTGATGTTGTCAGACGTGGATGAGTGTCAAGCAAATCCATGCCAAAACCAAGGAACATGTACAAATTCTGCCGGGGGCTACAACTGTAGTTGCGTGGACGGATGGCAGGGCAAGCACTGCGAACAAGGTTTGATGATTGTGCATGGAATTGTTGCATGTGTCTGTGTTGTGGTTGATGTTAAGATATATAGGGTTAGGGGAAAGAAGGTTTGGACGCTGCAAAGTGCTGTCCATGATTTGGACTTCGATGCTATGATAGTAGAACGTGAGCTGAAGTGAACGCGCCTGTTTTCTTCTAGACGTGGACGAGTGTCTCCTGAATCCTTGTGAAAACGAAGGAAACTGTACGAATACGGCAGGCAGTTACAAATGCACCTGCAAACCAGGATGGAAAGCACAGCACTGCGATGAAGGTAAGTGTTGCTATTGTTAGTGTTATTGTTGCCATCAGTGGTATCCTTGTTATCGTGCTCGTTGTAATCGTTATCAATGGAAAATGATTGTGTTGGTTATGTTCATGTTGATCATCATCACCCTGATAATCATTTGTGTGATTATTATCGTCATCATTTTTGCCTTAATTTTCATTGTTGTCGTTCTTTCGGTGGTCATTATGTTTGTGAATGTCATTATCATGATTTGATGGTCACTGTTTTCGTTCTCATTTTCATTTTCGACACTGGTGATTGGTAGATTGCGTGAATTTTGATGAGCTGTTAATAGGCGTTGCTGATGTTTCTGTTGGTCGGAGCCCTCCAATTTTATTGAGGGCGGTTTGGTTTGTCTGGAGAGTGGTTCCAAAGATTTGCTTTTGTATGTTTACGTAGATGTCAACGAGTGTCTGGCAGAGCCATGTGCAAACCAAGGAACCTGCATTAATTCTAATGGCAGTTATTCGTGCGTATGCGTAGAGGGTTGGCAGGGAATGCATTGTGATGAAGGTGAGTGCGTCGATGTGTTGGTAGGCTGAAGCATTTGATTTGACAAGCGGCAGAAAGTGTGTTGGGTGTTGATTGTGGTTGAACGTGGGGCTAACATGATGCTTTGGAACTTTTCGTTTCAAGATGTTGACGAGTGTTTGAAGAATCCGTGTCAAAATCAAGGAACATGTACAAATACTGCTGGAAGTTACAGCTGCAGCTGCGAGGTGGGATGGCAGGCACAGCACTGTGATGAAGACGTGGACGAGTGTGCGAAGGATCCCTGCGCAAACCAAGGAACATGCACCAACTTCGCTGGGGGCTACAACTGCACGTGCGCCTGGGGATGGCAGGGGCATGACTGTGATCAGGACATAGATGAATGTGTTGAGAATCCGTGTCTTCACGAAGGCAATTGTACGAATACCGTGGGGAATTTTACCTGTGCGTGCACAGTTGGCTGGCAAGGCCACACGTGTCAGCATGAAATCAACGAGTGTGTTTCCAATCCGTGTCAACACAATGGAACGTGTACCGACCTCATAGGCAGATACTCGTGCGCATGCATAGTCGGTTGGAAAGGCAGCAACTGCGAGGAGGATGTGGACGAGTGTCTTAACAGGCCATGCCTGAACCGAGGAGCATGCATCAATTCCGCTGGCAGTTACTCGTGCGCATGCACTGCTGGATGGCAGGGCAAGCATTGTGATCAAGATGTCAACGAGTGTCTGAGCGAGCCGTGCCAGAACAACGGAACGTGTCGTAATGCGGTCGGCAGTTACACTTGCGCATGCCAATCAGGGTGGCAGGGACAGGACTGCGATCAAGACGTAGACGAGTGTCTGAACGAGCCATGCCAGAATCAAGGAACATGCACTAATTCTGTGGGCAGTTACCAATGCAGTTGCGTGGCCGGATGGCAGGCACACGACTGCGATGAGGATGTGGACGAGTGCGAAGCGAAACCATGCCAAAACCAAGGGACTTGCACTAACTCTAATGGCAGCTATGCTTGTAGTTGCGCAGTGGGATGGAAGGGACAGCATTGCGAGGAAGGTAAGGATGTGTACCGCGTTGAACCCAGAAAGGCATGGAGTTGTTGTTGTTGTTGTTGTCACTGAAGTGAGCTTTTTATTTTTTTGGTTTGGTTTTAGATGTGAACGAGTGTGAGAATAACCCTTGCCAAAACCAAGGCACTTGTTGGAACTTTGCTGGTGGTTACAACTGCACATGCACCACTGGATGGTACGGCAAGAACTGCGACTTAGGTAGGTCTTTGCTTCAGCACTGGAGTGTAGAGAGGCTCTCCTTCTGTAGTGATTGATTGTTGGAGGTATTGATTGATTGTGTTTTTTTTTTTTTGATGTTGTCAGACGTGGATGAGTGTCAAGCAAATCCATGCCAAAACCAAGGAACATGTACAAATTCTGCCGGGGGCTACAACTGTAGTTGCGTGGACGGATGGCAGGGCAAGCACTGCGAACAAGGTTTGATGATTGTGCATGGAATTGTTGCATGTGTCTGTGTTGTGGTTGATGTTAAGATATATAGGGTTAGGGGAAAGAAGGTTTGGACGCTGCAAAGTGCTGTCCATGATTTGGACTTCGATGCTATGATAGTAGAACGTGAGCTGAAGTGAACGCGCCTGTTTTCTTCTAGACGTGGACGAGTGTCTCCTGAATCCTTGTGAAAACGAAGGAAACTGTACGAATACGGCAGGCAGTTACAAATGCACCTGCAAACCAGGATGGAAAGCACAGCACTGCGATGAAGGTAAGTGTTGCTATTGTTAGTGTTATTGTTGCCATCAGTGGTATCCTTGTTATCGTGCTCGTTGTAATCGTTATCAATGGAAAATGATTGTGTTGGTTATGTTCATGTTGATCATCATCACCCTGATAATCATTTGTGTGATTATTATCGTCATCATTTTTGCCTTAATTTTCATTGTTGTCGTTCTTTCGGTGGTCATTATGTTTGTGAATGTCATTATCATGATTTGATGGTCACTGTTTTCGTTCTCATTTTCATTTTCGACACTGGTGATTGGTAGATTGCGTGAATTTTGATGAGCTGTTAATAGGCGTTGCTGATGTTTCTGTTGGTCGGAGCCCTCCAATTTTATTGAGGGCGGTTTGGTTTGTCTGGAGAGTGGTTCCAAAGATTTGCTTTTGTATGTTTACGTAGATGTCAACGAGTGTCTGGCAGAGCCATGTGCAAACCAAGGAACCTGCATTAATTCTAATGGCAGTTATTCGTGCGTATGCGTAGAGGGTTGGCAGGGAATGCATTGTGATGAAGGTGAGTGCGTCGATGTGTTGGTAGGCTGAAGCATTTGATTTGACAAGCGGCAGAAAGTGTGTTGGGTGTTGATTGTGGTTGAACGTGGGGCTAACATGATGCTTTGGAACTTTTCGTTTCAAGATGTTGACGAGTGTTTGAAGAATCCGTGTCAAAATCAAGGAACATGTACAAATACTGCTGGAAGTTACAGCTGCAGCTGCGAGGTGGGATGGCAGGCACAGCACTGTGATGAAGACGTGGACGAGTGTGCGAAGGATCCCTGCGCAAACCAAGGAACATGCACCAACTTCGCTGGGGGCTACAACTGCACGTGCGCCTGGGGATGGCAGGGGCATGACTGTGATCAGGACATAGATGAATGTGTTGAGAATCCGTGTCTTCACGAAGGCAATTGTACGAATACCGTGGGGAATTTTACCTGTGCGTGCACAGTTGGCTGGCAAGGCCACACGTGTCAGCATGAAATCAACGAGTGTGTTTCCAATCCGTGTCAACACAATGGAACGTGTACCGACCTCATAGGCAGATACTCGTGCGCATGCATAGTCGGTTGGAAAGGCAGCAACTGCGAGGAGGATGTGGACGAGTGTCTTAACAGGCCATGCCTGAACCGAGGAGCATGCATCAATTCCGCTGGCAGTTACTCGTGCGCATGCACTGCTGGATGGCAGGGCAAGCATTGTGATCAAGATGTCAACGAGTGTCTGAGCGAGCCGTGCCAGAACAACGGAACGTGTCGTAATGCGGTCGGCAGTTACACTTGCGCATGCCAATCAGGGTGGCAGGGACAGGACTGCGATCAAGACGTAGACGAGTGTCTGAACGAGCCATGCCAGAATCAAGGAACATGCACTAATTCTGTGGGCAGTTACCAATGCAGTTGCGTGGCCGGATGGCAGGCACACGACTGCGATGAGGATGTGGACGAGTGCGAAGCGAAACCATGCCAAAACCAAGGGACTTGCACTAACTCTAATGGCAGCTATGCTTGTAGTTGCGCAGTGGGATGGAAGGGACAGCATTGCGAGGAAGGTAAGGATGTGTACCGCGTTGAACCCAGAAAGGCATGGAGTTGTTGTTGTTGTTGTTGTCACTGAAGTGAGCTTTTTATTTTTTTGGTTTGGTTTTAGATGTGAACGAGTGTGAGAATAACCCTTGCCAAAACCAAGGCACTTGTTGGAACTTTGCTGGTGGTTACAACTGCACATGCACCACTGGATGGTACGGCAAGAACTGCGACTTAGGTAGGTCTTTGCTTCAGCACTGGAGTGTAGAGAGGCTCTCCTTCTGTAGTGATTGATTGTTGGAGGTATTGATTGATTGTGTTTTTTTTTTTTTGATGTTGTCAGACGTGGATGAGTGTCAAGCAAATCCATGCCAAAACCAAGGAACATGTACAAATTCTGCCGGGGGCTACAACTGTAGTTGCGTGGACGGATGGCAGGGCAAGCACTGCGAACAAGGTTTGATGATTGTGCATGGAATTGTTGCATGTGTCTGTGTTGTGGTTGATGTTAAGATATATAGGGTTAGGGGAAAGAAGGTTTGGACGCTGCAAAGTGCTGTCCATGATTTGGACTTCGATGCTATGATAGTAGAACGTGAGCTGAAGTGAACGCGCCTGTTTTCTTCTAGACGTGGACGAGTGTCTCCTGAATCCTTGTGAAAACGAAGGAAACTGTACGAATACGGCAGGCAGTTACAAATGCACCTGCAAACCAGGATGGAAAGCACAGCACTGCGATGAAGGTAAGTGTTGCTATTGTTAGTGTTATTGTTGCCATCAGTGGTATCCTTGTTATCGTGCTCGTTGTAATCGTTATCAATGGAAAATGATTGTGTTGGTTATGTTCATGTTGATCATCATCACCCTGATAATCATTTGTGTGATTATTATCGTCATCATTTTTGTCTTAATTTTCATTGTTGTCGTTCTTTCGGTGGTCATTATGTTTGTGAATGTCATTATCATGATTTGATGGTCACTGTTTTCGTTCTCATTTTCATTTTCGACACTGGTGATTGGTAGATTGCGTGAATTTTGATGAGCTGTTAATAGGCGTTGCTGATGTTTCTGTTGGTCGGAGCCCTCCAATTTTATTGAGGGCGGTTTGGTTTGTCTGGAGAGTGGTTCCAAAGATTTGCTTTTGTATGTTTTCGTAGACGTCAACGAGTGTCTGGCAGAGCCATGTGCAAACCAAGGAACCTGCATTAATTCTAATGGCAGTTATTCGTGCGTATGCGTAGAGGGTTGGCAGGGAATGCATTGTGATGAAGGTGAGTGCGTCGATGTGTTGGTAGGCTGAAGCATTTGATTTGACAAGCGGCAGAAAGTGTGTTGGGTGTTGATTGTGGTTGAACGTGGGGCTAACATGATGCTTTGGAACTTTTCGTTTCAAGATGTTGACGAGTGTTTGAAGAATCCGTGTCAAAATCAAGGAACATGTACAAATACTGCTGGAAGTTACAGCTGCAGCTGCGAGGTGGGATGGCAGGCACAGCACTGTGATGAAGACGTGGACGAGTGTGCGAAGGATCCCTGCGCAAACCAAGGAACATGCACCAACTTCGCTGGGGGCTACAACTGCACGTGCGCCTGGGGATGGCAGGGGCATGACTGTGATCAGGACATAGATGAATGTGTTGAGAATCCGTGTCTTCACGAAGGCAATTGTACGAATACCGTGGGGAATTTTACCTGTGCGTGCACAGTTGGCTGGCAAGGCCACACGTGTCAGCATGAAATCAACGAGTGTGTTTCCAATCCGTGTCAACACAATGGAACGTGTACCGACCTCATAGGCAGATACTCGTGCGCATGCATAGTCGGTTGGAAAGGCAGCAACTGCGAGGAGGATGTGGACGAGTGTCTTAACAGGCCATGCCTGAACCGAGGAGCATGCATCAATTCCGCTGGCAGTTACTCGTGCGCATGCACTGCTGGATGGCAGGGCAAGCATTGTGATCAAGATGTCAACGAGTGTCTGAGCGAGCCGTGCCAGAACAACGGAACGTGTCGTAATGCGGTCGGCAGTTACACTTGCGCATGCCAATCAGGGTGGCAGGGACAGGACTGCGATCAAGACGTAGACGAGTGTCTGAACGAGCCATGCCAGAATCAAGGAACATGCACTAATTCTGTGGGCAGTTACCAATGCAGTTGCGTGGCCGGATGGCAGGCACACGACTGCGATGAGGATGTGGACGAGTGCGAAGCGAAACCATGCCAAAACCAAGGGACTTGCACTAACTCTAATGGCAGCTATGCTTGTAGTTGCGCAGTGGGATGGAAGGGACAGCATTGCGAGGAAGGTAAGGATGTGTACCGCGTTGAACCCAGAAAGGCATTGCGTTGTTGTTGTTGTTGTTGTTGTCACTGAAGTGAGATTTTTATTTTTTTGGTTTGGTTTTAGATGTGAACGAGTGTGAGAATAACCCTTGCCAAAACCAAGGCACTTGTTGGAACTTTGCTGGTGGTTACAACTGCACATGCACCACTGGATGGTACGGCAAGAACTGCGACTTAGGTAGGTCTTTGCTTCAGCACTGGAGTGTAGAGAGGCTCTCCTTCTGTAGTGATTGATTGTTGGAGGTATTGATTGATTGTGTTTTTTTTTTTTGATGTTGTCAGACGTGGATGAGTGTCAAGCAAATCCATGCCAAAACCAAGGAACATGTACAAATTCTGCCGGGGGCTACAACTGTAGTTGCGTGGACGGATGGCAGGGCAAGCACTGCGAACAAGGTTTGATGATTGTGCATGGAATTGTTGCATGTGTCTGTGTTGTGGTTGATGTTAAGATATATAGGGTTAGGGGAAAGAAGGTTTGGACGCTGCAAAGTGCTGTCCATGATTTGGACTTCGATGCTATGATAGTAGAACGTGAGCTGAAGTGAAAGTGCCTGTTTTCTTCTAGACGTGGACGAGTGTCTCCTGAATCCTTGTGAAAACGAAGGAAACTGTACGAATACGGCAGGCAGTTACAAATGCACCTGCAAACCAGGATGGAAAGCACAGCACTGCGATGAAGGTAAGTGTTGCTATTGTTAGTGTTATTGTTGCCATCAGTGGTATC
Source organism: Anthopleura xanthogrammica (assembly GCA_964019055.1). Lineage (NCBI taxonomy): Eukaryota > Metazoa > Cnidaria > Anthozoa > Actiniaria > Actiniidae > Anthopleura > Anthopleura xanthogrammica. Next base: position 4,263,488 of record OZ025207.1, read on the forward strand.
CTTGTTATCGTGCTCGTTGTAATCGTTATCAATGGAAAATGATTGTGTTGGTTATGTTCATGTTGATCATCATCACCCTGATAATCATTTGTGTGATTATTATCGTCATCATTTTTGCCTTAATTTTCATTGTTGTCGTTCTTTCGGTGGTCATTATGTTTGTGAATGTCATTATCATGATTTGATGGTCACTGTTTTCGTTCTCATTTTCATTTTCGACACTGGTGATTGGTAGATTGCGTGAATTTTGATGAGCTGTTAATAGGCGTTGCTGATGTTTCTGTTGGTCGGAGCCCTCCAATTTTATTGAGGGCGGTTTGGTTTGTCTGGAGAGTGGTTCCAAAGATTTGCTTTTGTATGTTTTCGTAGACGTCAACGAGTGTCTGGCAGAGCCATGTGCAAACCAAGGAACCTGCATTAATTCTAATGGCAGTTATTCGTGCGTATGCGTAGAGGGTTGGCAGGGAATGCATTGTGATGAAGGTGAGTGCGTCGATGTGTTGGTAGGCTGAAGCATTTGATTTGACAAGCGGCAGAAAGTGTGTTGGGTGTTGATTGTGGTTGAACGTGGGGCTAACATGATGCTTTGGAACTTTTCGTTTCAAGATGTTGACGAGTGTTTGAAGAATCCGTGTCAAAATCAAGGAACATGTACAAATACTGCTGGAAGTTACAGCTGCAGCTGCGAGGTGGGATGGCAGGCACAGCACTGTGATGAAGACGTGGACGAGTGTGCGAAGGATCCCTGCGCAAACCAAGGAACATGCACCAACTTCGCTGGGGGCTACAACTGCACGTGCGCCTGGGGATGGCAGGGGCATGACTGTGATCAGGACATAGATGAATGTGTTGAGAATCCGTGTCTTCACGAAGGCAATTGTACGAATACCGTGGGGAATTTTACCTGTGCGTGCACAGTTGGCTGGCAAGGCCACACGTGTCAGCATGAAATCAACGAGTGTGTTTCCAATCCGTGTCAACACAATGGAACGTGTACCGACCTCATAGGCAGATACTCGTGCGCATGCATAGTCGGTTGGAAAGGCAGCAACTGCGAGGAGGATGTGGACGAGTGTCTTAACAGGCCATGCCTGAACCGAGGAGCATGCATCAATTCCGCTGGCAGTTACTCGTGCGCATGCACTGCTGGATGGCAGGGCAAGCATTGTGATCAAGATGTCAACGAGTGTCTGAGCGAGCCGTGCCAGAACAACGGAACGTGTCGTAATGCGGTCGGCAGTTACACTTGCGCATGCCAATCAGGGTGGCAGGGACAGGACTGCGATCAAGACGTAGACGAGTGTCTGAACGAGCCATGCCAGAATCAAGGAACATGCACTAATTCTGTGGGCAGTTACCAATGCAGTTGCGTGGCCGGATGGCAGGCACACGACTGCGATGAGGATGTGGACGAGTGCGAAGCGAAACCATGCCAAAACCAAGGGACTTGCACTAACTCTAATGGCAGCTATGCTTGTAGTTGCGCAGTGGGATGGAAGGGACAGCATTGCGAGGAAGGTAAGGATGTGTACCGCGTTGAACCCAGAAAGGCATGGAGTTGTTGTTGTTGTTGTTGTCACTGAAGTGAGCTTTTTATTTTTTTGGTTTGGTTTTAGATGTGAACGAGTGTGAGAATAACCCTTGCCAAAACCAAGGCACTTGTTGGAACTTTGCTGGTGGTTACAACTGCACATGCACCACTGGATGGTACGGCAAGAACTGCGACTTAGGTAGGTCTTTGCTTCAGCACTGGAGTGTAGAGAGGCTCTCCTTCTGTAGTGATTGATTGTTGGAGGTATTGATTGATTGTGTTTTGTTTTTTTTGATGTTGTCAGACGTGGATGAGTGTCAAGCAAATCCATGCCAAAACCAAGGAACATGTACAAATTCTGCCGGGGGCTACAACTGTAGTTGCGTGGACGGATGGCAGGGCAAGCACTGCGAACAAGGTTTGATGATTGTGCATGGAATTGTTGCATGTGTCTGTGTTGTGGTTGATGTTAAGATATATAGGGTTAGGGGAAAGAAGGTTTGGACGCTGCAAAGTGCTGTCCATGATTTGGACTTCGATGCTATGATAGTAGAACGTGAGCTGAAGTGAACGCGCCTGTTTTCTTCTAGACGTGGACGAGTGTCTCCTGAATCCTTGTGAAAACGAAGGAAACTGTACGAATACGGCAGGCAGTTACAAATGCACCTGCAAACCAGGATGGAAAGCACAGCACTGCGATGAAGGTAAGTGTTGCTATTGTTAGTGTTATTGTTGCCATCAGTGGTATCCTTGTTATCGTGCTCGTTGTAATCGTTATCAATGGAAAATGATTGTGTTGGTTATGTTCATGTTGATCATCATCACCCTGATAATCATTTGTGTGATTATTATCGTCATCATTTTTGCCTTAATTTTCATTGTTGTCGTTCTTTCGGTGGTCATTATGTTTGTGAATGTCATTATCATGATTTGATGGTCACTGTTTTCGTTCTCATTTTCATTTTCGACACTGGTGATTGGTAGATTGCGTGAATTTTGATGAGCTGTTAATAGGCGTTGCTGATGTTTCTGTTGGTCGGAGCCCTCCAATTTTATTGAGGGCGGTTTGGTTTGTCTGGAGAGTGGTTCCAAAGATTTGCTTTTGTATGTTTACGTAGATGTCAACGAGTGTCTGGCAGAGCCATGTGCAAACCAAGGAACCTGCATTAATTCTAATGGCAGTTATTCGTGCGTATGCGTAGAGGGTTGGCAGGGAATGCATTGTGATGAAGGTGAGTGCGTCGATGTGTTGGTAGGCTGAAGCATTTGATTTGACAAGCGGCAGAAAGTGTGTTGGGTGTTGATTGTGGTTGAACGTGGGGCTAACATGATGCTTTGGAACTTTTCGTTTCAAGATGTTGACGAGTGTTTGAAGAATCCGTGTCAAAATCAAGGAACATGTACAAATACTGCTGGAAGTTACAGCTGCAGCTGCGAGGTGGGATGGCAGGCACAGCACTGTGATGAAGACGTGGACGAGTGTGCGAAGGATCCCTGCGCAAACCAAGGAACATGCACCAACTTCGCTGGGGGCTACAACTGCACGTGCGCCTGGGGATGGCAGGGGCATGACTGTGATCAGGACATAGATGAATGTGTTGAGAATCCGTGTCTTCACGAAGGCAATTGTACGAATACCGTGGGGAATTTTACCTGTGCGTGCACAGTTGGCTGGCAAGGCCACACGTGTCAGCATGAAATCAACGAGTGTGTTTCCTATCCGTGTCAACACAATGGAACGTGTACCGACCTCATAGGCAGATACTCGTGCGCATGCATAGTCGGTTGGAAAGGCAGCAACTGCGAGGAGGATGTGGACGAGTGTCTTAACAGGCCATGCCTGAACCGAGGAGCATGCATCAATTCCGCTGGCAGTTACTCGTGCGCATGCACTGCTGGATGGCAGGGCAAGCATTGTGATCAAGATGTCAACGAGTGTCTGAGCGAGCCGTGCCAGAACAACGGAACGTGTCGTAATGCGGTCGGCAGTTACACTTGCGCATGCCAATCAGGGTGGCAGGGACAGGACTGCGATCAAGACGTAGACGAGTGTCTGAACGAGCCATGCCAGAATCAAGGAACATGCACTAATTCTGTGGGCAGTTACCAATGCAGTTGCGTGGCCGGATGGCAGGCACACGACTGCGATGAGGATGTGGACGAGTGCGAAGCGAAACCATGCCAAAACCAAGGGACTTGCACTAACTCTAATGGCAGCTATGCTTGTAGTTGCGCAGTGGGATGGAAGGGACAGCATTGCGAGGAAGGTAAGGATGTGTACCGCGTTGAACCCAGAAAGGCATGGAGTTGTTGTTGTTGTTGTTGTCACTGAAGTGAGCTTTTTATTTTTTTGGTTTGGTTTTAGATGTGAACGAGTGTGAGAATAACCCTTGCCAAAACCAAGGCACTTGTTGGAACTTTGCTGGTGGTTACAACTGCACATGCACCACTGGATGGTACGGCAAGAACTGCGACTTAGGTAGGTCTTTGCTTCAGCACTGGAGTGTAGAGAGGCTCTCCTTCTGTAGTGATTGATTGTTGGAGGTATTGATTGATTGTGTTTTTTTTTTTTTTTGATGTTGTCAGACGTGGATGAGTGTCAAGCAAATCCATGCCAAAACCAAGGAACATGTACAAATTCTGCCGGGGGCTACAACTGTAGTTGCGTGGACGGATGGCAGGGCAAGCACTGCGAACAAGGTTTGATGATTGTGCATGGAATTGTTGCATGTGTCTGTGTTGTGGTTGATGTTAAGATATATAGGGTTAGGGGAAAGAAGGTTTGGACGCTGCAAAGTGCTGTCCATGATTTGGACTTCGATGCTATGATAGTAGAACGTGAGCTGAAGTGAACGCGCCTGTTTTCTTCTAGACGTGGACGAGTGTCTCCTGAATCCTTGTGAAAACGAAGGAAACTGTACGAATACGGCAGGCAGTTACAAATGCACCTGCAAACCAGGATGGAAAGCACAGCACTGCGATGAAGGTAAGTGTTGCTATTGTTAGTGTTATTGTTGCCATCAGTGGTATCCTTGTTATCGTGCTCGTTGTAATCGTTATCAATGGAAAATGATTGTGTTGGTTATGTTCATGTTGATCATCATCACCCTGATAATCATTTGTGTGATTATTATCGTCATCATTTTTGCCTTAATTTTCATTGTTGTCGTTCTTTCGGTGGTCATTATGTTTGTGAATGTCATTATCATGATTTGATGGTCACTGTTTTCGTTCTCATTTTCATTTTCGACACTGGTGATTGGTAGATTGCGTGAATTTTGATGAGCTGTTAATAGGCGTTGCTGATGTTTCTGTTGGTCGGAGCCCTCCAATTTTATTGAGGGCGGTTTGGTTTGTCTGGAGAGTGGTTCCAAAGATTTGCTTTTGTATGTTTACGTAGATGTCAACGAGTGTCTGGCAGAGCCATGTGCAAACCAAGGAACCTGCATTAATTCTAATGGCAGTTATTCGTGCGTATGCGTAGAGGGTTGGCAGGGAATGCATTGTGATGAAGGTGAGTGCGTCGATGTGTTGGTAGGCTGAAGCATTTGATTTGACAAGCGGCAGAAAGTGTGTTGGGTGTTGATTGTGGTTGAACGTGGGGCTAACATGATGCTTTGGAACTTTTCGTTTCAAGATGTTGACGAGTGTTTGAAGAATCCGTGTCAAAATCAAGGAACATGTACAAATACTGCTGGAAGTTACAGCTGCAGCTGCGAGGTGGGATGGCAGGCACAGCACTGTGATGAAGACGTGGACGAGTGTGCGAAGGATCCCTGCGCAAACCAAGGAACATGCACCAACTTCGCTGGGGGCTACAACTGCACGTGCGCCTGGGGATGGCAGGGGCATGACTGTGATCAGGACATAGATGAATGTGTTGAGAATCCGTGTCTTCACGAAGGCAATTGTACGAATACCGTGGGGAATTTTACCTGTGCGTGCACAGTTGGCTGGCAAGGCCACACGTGTCAGCATGAAATCAACGAGTGTGTTTCCAATCCGTGTCAACACAATGGAACGTGTACCGACCTCATAGGCAGATACTCGTGCGCATGCATAGTCGGTTGGAAAGGCAGCAACTGCGAGGAGGATGTGGACGAGTGTCTTAACAGGCCATGCCTGAACCGAGGAGCATGCATCAATTCCGCTGGCAGTTACTCGTGCGCATGCACTGCTGGATGGCAGGGCAAGCATTGTGATCAAGATGTCAACGAGTGTCTGAGCGAGCCGTGCCAGAACAACGGAACGTGTCGTAATGCGGTCGGCAGTTACACTTGCGCATGCCAATCAGGGTGGCAGGGACAGGACTGCGATCAAGACGTAGACGAGTGTCTGAACGAGCCATGCCAGAATCAAGGAACATGCACTAATTCTGTGGGCAGTTACCAATGCAGTTGCGTGGCCGGATGGCAGGCACACGACTGCGATGAGGATGTGGACGAGTGCGAAGCGAAACCATGCCAAAACCAAGGGACTTGCACTAACTCTAATGGCAGCTATGCTTGTAGTTGCGCAGTGGGATGGAAGGGACAGCATTGCGAGGAAGGTAAGGATGTGTACCGCGTTGAACCCAGAAAGGCATGGAGTTGTTGTTGTTGTTGTTGTCACTGAAGTGAGCTTTTTATTTTTTTGGTTTGGTTTTAGATGTGAACGAGTGTGAGAATAACCCTTGCCAAAACCAAGGCACTTGTTGGAACTTTGCTGGTGGTTACAACTGCACATGCACCACTGGATGGTACGGCAAGAACTGCGACTTAGGTAGGTCTTTGCTTCAGCACTGGAGTGTAGAGAGGCTCTCCTTCTGTAGTGATTGATTGTTGGAGGTATTGATTGATTGTGTTTTTTTTTTTTTTTGATGTTGTCAGACGTGGATGAGTGTCAAGCAAATCCATGCCAAAACCAAGGAACATGTACAAATTCTGCCGGGGGCTACAACTGTAGTTGCGTGGACGGATGGCAGGGCAAGCACTGCGAACAAGGTTTGATGATTGTGCATGGAATTGTTGCATGTGTCTGTGTTGTGGTTGATGTTAAGATATATAGGGTTAGGGGAAAGAAGGTTTGGACGCTGCAAAGTGCTGTCCATGATTTGGACTTCGATGCTATGATAGTAGAACGTGAGCTGAAGTGAACGCGCCTGTTTTCTTCTAGACGTGGACGAGTGTCTCCTGAATCCTTGTGAAAACGAAGGAAACTGTACGAATACGGCAGGCAGTTACAAATGCACCTGCAAACCAGGATGGAAAGCACAGCACTGCGATGAAGGTAAGTGTTGCTATTGTTAGTGTTATTGTTGCCATCAGTGGTATCCTTGTTATCGTGCTCGTTGTAATCGTTATCAATGGAAAATGATTGTGTTGGTTATGTTCATGTTGATCATCATCACCCTGATAATCATTTGTGTGATTATTATCGTCATCATTTTTGCCTTAATTTTCATTGTTGTCGTTCTTTCGGTGGTCATTATGTTTGTGAATGTCATTATCATGATTTGATGGTCACTGTTTTCGTTCTCATTTTCATTTTCGACACTGGTGATTGGTAGATTGCGTGAATTTTGATGAGCTGTTAATAGGCGTTGCTGATGTTTCTGTTGGTCGGAGCCCTCCAATTTTATTGAGGGCGGTTTGGTTTGTCTGGAGAGTGGTTCCAAAGATTTGCTTTTGTATGTTTACGTAGATGTCAACGAGTGTCTGGCAGAGCCATGTGCAAACCAAGGAACCTGCATTAATTCTAATGGCAGTTATTCGTGCGTATGCGTAGAGGGTTGGCAGGGAATGCATTGTGATGAAGGTGAGTGCGTCGATGTGTTGGTAGGCTGAAGCATTTGATTTGACAAGCGGCAGAAAGTGTGTTGGGTGTTGATTGTGGTTGAACGTGGGGCTAACATGATGCTTTGGAACTTTTCGTTTCAAGATGTTGACGAGTGTTTGAAGAATCCGTGTCAAAATCAAGGAACATGTACAAATACTGCTGGAAGTTACAGCTGCAGCTGCGAGGTGGGATGGCAGGCACAGCACTGTGATGAAGACGTGGACGAGTGTGCGAAGGATCCCTGCGCAAACCAAGGAACATGCACCAACTTCGCTGGGGGCTACAACTGCACGTGCGCCTGGGGATGGCAGGGGCATGACTGTGATCAGGACATAGATGAATGTGTTGAGAATCCGTGTCTTCACGAAGGCAATTGTACGAATACCGTGGGGAATTTTACCTGTGCGTGCACAGTTGGCTGGCAAGGCCACACGTGTCAGCATGAAATCAACGAGTGTGTTTCCAATCCGTGTCAACACAATGGAACGTGTACCGACCTCATAGGCAGATACTCGTGCGCATGCATAGTCGGTTGGAAAGGCAGCAACTGCGAGGAGGATGTGGACGAGTGTCTTAACAGGCCATGCCTGAACCGAGGAGCATGCATCAATTCCGCTGGCAGTTACTCGTGCGCATGCACTGCTGGATGGCAGGGCAAGCATTGTGATCAAGATGTCAACGAGTGTCTGAGCGAGCCGTGCCAGAACAACGGAACGTGTCGTAATGCGGTCGGCAGTTACACTTGCGCATGCCAATCAGGGTGGCAGGGACAGGACTGCGATCAAGACGTAGACGAGTGTCTGAACGAGCCATGCCAGAATCAAGGAACATGCACTAATTCTGTGGGCAGTTACCAATGCAGTTGCGTGGCCGGATGGCAGGCACACGACTGCGATGAGGATGTGGACGAGTGCGAAGCGAAACCATGCCAAAACCAAGGGACTTGCACTAACTCTAATGGCAGCTATGCTTGTAGTTGCGCAGTGGGATGGAAGGGACAGCATTGCGAGGAAGGTAAGGATGTGTACCGCGTTGAACCCAGAAAGGCATGGAGTTGTTGTTGTTGTTGTTGTTGTCACTGAAGTGAGCTTTTTATTTTTTTGGTTTGGTTTTAGATGTGAACGAGTGTGAGAATAACCCTTGCCAAAACCAAGGCACTTGTTGGAACTTTGCTGGTGGTTACAACTGCACATGCACCACTGGATGGTACGGCAAGAACTGCGACTTAGGTAGGTCTTTGCTTCAGCACTGGAGTGTAGAGAGGCTCTCCTTCTGTAGTGATTGATTGTTGGAGGTATTGATTGATTGTGTTTTTTTTTTTTTGATGTTGTCAGACGTGGATGAGTGTCAAGCAAATCCATGCCAAAACCAAGGAACATGTACAAATTCTGCCGGGGGCTACAACTGTAGTTGCGTGGACGGATGGCAGGGCAAGCACTGCGAACAAGGTTTGATGATTGTGCATGGAATTGTTGCATGTGTCTGTGTTGTGGTTGATGTTAAGATATATAGGGTTAGGGGAAAGAAGGTTTGGACGCTGCAAAGTGCTGTCCATGATTTGGACTTCGATGCTATGATAGTAGAACGTGAGCTGAAGTGAACGCGCCTGTTTTCTTCTAGACGTGGACGAGTGTCTCCTGAATCCTTGTGAAAACGAAGGAAACTGTACGAATACGGCAGGCAGTTACAAATGCACCTGCAAACCAGGATGGAAAGCACAGCACTGCGATGAAGGTAAGTGTTGCTATTGTTAGTGTTATTGTTGCCATCAGTGGTATCCTTGTTATCGTGCTCGTTGTAATCGTTATCAATGGAAAATGATTGTGTTGGTTATATTCATGTTGATCATCATCACCCTGATAATCATTTGTGTGATTATTATCGTCATCATTTTTGCCTTAATTTTCATTGTTGTCGTTCTTTCGGTGGTCATTATGTTTGTGAATGTCATTATCATGATTTGATGGTCACTGTTTTCGTTCTCATTTTCATTTTCGACACTGGTGATTGGTAGATTGCGTGAATTTTGATGAGCTGTTAATAGGCATTGCTGATGTTTCTGTTGGTCGGAGCCCTCCAATTTTATTGAGGGCGGTTTGGTTTGTCTGGAGAGTGGTTCCAAAGATTTGCTTTTGTATGTTTACGTAGATGTCAACGAGTGTCTGGCAGAGCCATGTGCAAACCAAGGAACCTGCATTAATTCTAATGGCAGTTATTCGTGCGTATGCGTAGAGGGTTGGCAGGGAATGCATTGTGATGAAGGTGAGTGCGTCGATGTGTTGGTAGGCTGAAGCATTTGATTTGACAAGCGGCAGAAAGTGTGTTGGGTGTTGATTGTGGTTGAACGTGGGGCTAACATGATGCTTTGGAACTTTTCGTTTCAAGATGTTGACGAGTGTTTGAAGAATCCGTGTCAAAATCAAGGAACATGTACAAATACTGCTGGAAGTTACAGCTGCAGCTGCGAGGTGGGATGGCAGGCACAGCACTGTGATGAAGACGTGGACGAGTGTGCGAAGGATCCCTGCGCAAACCAAGGAACATGCACCAACTTCGCTGGGGGCTACAACTGCACGTGCGCCTGGGGATGGCAGGGGCATGACTGTGATCAGGACATAGATGAATGTGTTGAGAATCCGTGTCTTCACGAAGGCAATTGTACGAATACCGTGGGGAATTTTACCTGTGCGTGCACAGTTGGCTGGCAAGGCCACACGTGTCAGCATGAAATCAACGAGTGTGTTTCCAATCCGTGTCAACACAATGGAACGTGTACCGACCTCATAGGCAGATACTCGTGCGCATGCATAGTCGGTTGGAAAGGCAGCAACTGCGAGGAGGATGTGGACGAGTGTCTTAACAGGCCATGCCTGAACCGAGGAGCATGCATCAATTCCGCTGGCAGTTACTCGTGCGCATGCACTGCTGGATGGCAGGGCAAGCATTGTGATCAAGATGTCAACGAGTGTCTGAGCGAGCCGTGCCAGAACAACGGAACGTGTCGTAATGCGGTCGGCAGTTACACTTGCGCATGCCAATCAGGGTGGCAGGGACAGGACTGCGATCAAGACGTAGACGAGTGTCTGAACGAGCCATGCCAGAATCAAGGAACATGCACTAATTCTGTGGGCAGTTACCAATGCAGTTGCGTGGCCGGATGGCAGGCACACGACTGCGATGAGGATGTGGACGAGTGCGAAGCGAAACCATGCCAAAACCAAGGGACTTGCACTAACTCTAATGGCAGCTATGCTTGTAGTTGCGCAGTGGGATGGAAGGGACAGCATTGCGAGGAAGGTAAGGATGTGTACCGCGTTGAACCCAGAAAGGCATGGAGTTGTTGTTGTTGTTGTTGTTGTCACTGAAGTGAGCTTTTTATTTTTTTGGTTTGGTTTTAGATGTGAACGAGTGTGAGAATAACCCTTGCCAAAACCAAGGCACTTGTTGGAACTTTGCTGGTGGTTACAACTGCACATGCACCACTGGATGGTACGGCAAGAACTGCGACTTAGGTAGGTCTTTGCTTCAGCACTGGAGTGTAGAGAGGCTCTCCTTCTGTAGTGATTGATTGTTGGAGGTATTGATTGATTGTGTTTTTTTTTTTTGATGTTGTCAGACGTGGATGAGTGTCAAGCAAATCCATGCCAAAACCAAGGAACATGTACAAATTCTGCCGGGGGCTACAACTGTAGTTGCGTGGACGGATGGCAGGGCAAGCACTGCGAACAAGGTTTGATGATTGTGCATGGAATTGTTGCATGTGTCTGTGTTGTGGTTGATGTTAAGATATATAGGGTTAGGGGAAAGAAGGTTTGGACGCTGCAAAGTGCTGTCCATGATTTGGACTTCGATGCTATGATAGTAGAACGTGAGCTGAAGTGAACGCGCCTGTTTTCTTCTAGACGTGAACGAGTGTCTCCTGAATCCTTGTGAAAACGAAGGAAACTGTACGAATACGGCAGGCAGTTACAAATGCACCTGCAAATCAGGATGGAAAGCACAGCACTGCGATGAAGGTAAGTGTTGCTATTGTTAGTGTTATTGTTGCCATCAGTGGTATCCTTGTTATCGTGCTCGTTGTAATCGTTATCAATGGAAAATGATTGTGTTGGTTATATTCATGTTGATCATCATCACCCTGATAATCATTTGTGTGATTATTATCGTCATCATTTTTGCCTTAATTTTCATTGTTGTCGTTCTTTCGGTGGTCATTATGTTTGTGAATGTCATTATCATGATTTGATGGTCACTGTTTTCGTTCTCATTTTCATTTTCGACACTGGTGATTGGTAGATTGCGTGAATTTTGATGAGCTGTTAATAGGCATTGCTGATGTTTCTGTTGGTCGGAGCCCTCCAATTTTATTGAGGGCGGTTTGGTTTGTCTGGAGAGTGGTTCCAAAGATTTGCTTTTGTATGTTTACGTAGATGTCAACGAGTGTCTGGCAGAGCCATGTGCAAACCAAGGAACCTGCATTAATTCTAATGGCAGTTATTCGTGCGTATGCGTAGAGGGTTGGCAGGGAATGCATTGTGATGAAGGTGAGTGCGTCGATGTGTTGGTAGGCTGAAGCATTTGATTTGACAAGCGGCAGAAAGTGTGTTGGGTGTTGATTGTGGTTGAACGTGGGGCTAACATGATGCTTTGGAACTTTTCGTTTCAAGATGTTGACGAGTGTTTGAAGAATCCGTGTCAAAATCAAGGAACATGTACAAATACTGCTGGAAGTTACAGCTGCAGCTGCGAGGTGGGATGGCAGGCACAGCACTGTGATGAAGACGTGGACGAGTGTGCGAAGGATCCCTGCGCAAACCAAGGAACATGCACCAACTTCGCTGGGGGCTACAACTGCACGTGCGCCTGGGGATGGCAGGGGCATGACTGTGATCAGGACATAGATGAATGTGTTGAGAATCCGTGTCTTCACGAAGGCAATTGTACGAATACCGTGGGGAATTTTACCTGTGCGTGCACAGTTGGCTGGCAAGGCCACACGTGTCAGCATGAAATCAACGAGTGTGTTTCCAATCCGTGTCAACACAATGGAACGTGTACCGACCTCATAGGCAGATACTCGTGCGCATGCATAGTCGGTTGGAAAGGCAGCAACTGCGAGGAGGATGTGGACGAGTGTCTTAACAGGCCATGCCTGAACCGAGGAGCATGCATCAATTCCGCTGGCAGTTACTCGTGCGCATGCACTGCTGGATGGCAGGGCAAGCATTGTGATCAAGATGTCAACGAGTGTCTGAGCGAGCCGTGCCAGAACAACGGAACGTGTCGTAATGCGGTCGGCAGTTACACTTGCGCATGCCAATCAGGGTGGCAGGGACAGGACTGCGATCAAGACGTAGACGAGTGTCTGAACGAGCCATGCCAGAATCAAGGAACATGCACTAATTCTGTGGGCAGTTACCAATGCAGTTGCGTGGCCGGATGGCAGGCACACGACTGCGATGAGGATGTGGACGAGTGCGAAGCGAAACCATGCCAAAACCAAGGGACTTGCACTAACTCTAATGGCAGCTATGCTTGTAGTTGCGCAGTGGGATGGAAGGGACAGCATTGCGAGGAAGGTAAGGATGTGTACCGCGTTGAACCCAGAAAGGCATGGAGTTGTTGTTGTTGTTGTTGTCACTGAAGTGAGCTTTTCTATTTTTTTGGTTTGGTTTTAGATGTGAACGAGTGTGAGAATAACCCTTGCCAAAACCAAGGCACTTGTTGGAACTTTGCTGGTGGTTACAACTGCACATGCACCACTGGATGGTACGGCAAGAACTGCGACTTAGGTAGGTCTTTGCTTCAGCACTGGAGTGTAGAGAGGCTCTCCTTCTGTAGTGATTGATTGTTGGAGGTATTGATTGATTATGTTTTTTCTTTTTGATGTTGTCAGACGTGGATGAGTGTCAAGCAAATCCATGCCAAAACCAAGGAACATGTACAAATTCTGCCGGGGGCTACAACTGTAGTTGCGTGGACGGATGGCAGGGCAAGCACTGCGAACAAGGTTTGATGATTGTGCATGGAATTGTTGCATGTGTCTGTGTTGTGGTTGATGTTAAGATATATAGGGTTAGGGGAAAGAAGGTTTGGACGCTGCAAAGTGCTGTCCATGATTTGGACTTCGATGCTATGATAGTAGAACGTGAGCTGAAGTGAAAGCGCCTGTTTTCTTCTAGACGTGGACGAGTGTCTCCTGAATCCTTGTGAAAACGAAGGAAACTGTACGAATACGGCAGGCAGTTACAAATGCACCTGCAAACCAGGATGGAAAGCACAGCACTGCGATGAAGGTAAGTGTTGCTATTGTTAGTGTTATTGTTGCCATCAGTGGTATCCTTGTTATCGTGCTCGTTGTAATCGTTATCAATGGAAAATGATTGTGTTGGTTATGTTCATGTTGATCATCATCACCCTGATAATCATTTGTGTGATTATTATCGTCATCATTTTTGCCTTAATTTTCATTGTTGTCGTTCTTTCGGTAGTCATTATGTTTGTGAATGTCATTATCATGATTTGATGGTCACTGTTTTCGTTCTCATTTTCATTTTCGACACTGGTGATTGGTAGATTGCGTGAATTTTGATGAGCTGTTAATAGGCGTTGCTGATGTTTCTGTTGGTCGGAGCCCTCCAATTTTATTGAGGGCGGTTTGGTTTGTCTGGAGAGTGGTTCCAAAGATTTGCTTTTGTATGTTTACGTAGATGTCAACGAGTGTCTGGCAGAGCCATGTGCAAACCAAGGAACCTGCATTAATTCTAATGGCAGTTATTCGTGCGTATGCGTAGAGGGTTGGCAGGGAATGCATTGTGATGAAGGTGAGTGCGTCGATGTGTTGGTAGGCTGAAGCATTTGATTTGACAAGCGGCAGAAAGTGTGTTGGGTGTTGATTGTGGTTGAACGTGGGGCTAACATGATGCTTTGGAACTTTTCGTTTCAAGATGTTGACGAGTGTTTGAAGAATCCGTGTCAAAATCAAGGAACATGTACAAATACTGCTGGAAGTTACAGCTGCAGCTGCGAGGTGGGATGGCAGGCACAGCACTGTGATGAAGACGTGGACGAGTGTGCGAAGGATCCCTGCGCAAACCAAGGAACATGCACCAACTTCGCTGGGGGCTACAACTGCACGTGCGCCTGGGGATGGCAGGGGCATGACTGTGATCAGGACATAGATGAATGTGTTGAGAATCCGTGTCTTCACGAAGGCAATTGTACGAATACCGTGGGGAATTTTACCTGTGCGTGCACAGTTGGCTGGCAAGGCCACACGTGTCAGCATGAAATCAACGAGTGTGTTTCCAATCCGTGTCAACACAATGGAACGTGTACCGACCTCATAGGCAGATACTCGTGCGCATGCATAGTCGGTTGGAAAGGCAGCAACTGCGAGGAGGATGTGGACGAGTGTCTTAACAGGCCATGCCTGAACCGAGGAGCATGCATCAATTCCGCTGGCAGTTACTCGTGCGCATGCACTGCTGGATGGCAGGGCAAGCATTGTGATCAAGATGTCAACGAGTGTCTGAGCGAGCCGTGCCAGAACAACGGAACGTGTCGTAATGCGGTCGGCAGTTACACTTGCGCATGCCAATCAGGGTGGCAGGGACAGGACTGCGATCAAGACGTAGACGAGTGTCTGAACGAGCCATGCCAGAATCAAGGAACATGCACTAATTCTGTGGGCAGTTACCAATGCAGTTGCGTGGCCGGATGGCAGGCACACGACTGCGATGAGGATGTGGACGAGTGCGAAGCGAAACCATGCCAAAACCAAGGGACTTGCACTAACTCTAATGGCAGCTATGCTTGTAGTTGCGCAGTGGGATGGAAGGGACAGCATTGCGAGGAAGGTAAGGATGTGTACCGCGTTGAACCCAGAAAGGCATGGAGTTGTTGTTGTTGTTGTTGTTGTCACTGAAGTGAGCTTTTCTATTTTTTTGGTTTGGTTTTAGATGTGAACGAGTGTGAGAATAACCCTTGCCAAAACCAAGGCACTTGTTGGAACTTTGCTGGTGGTTACAACTGCACATGCACCACTGGATGGTACGGCAAGAACTGCGACTTAGGTAGGTCTTTGCTTCAGCACTGGAGTGTAGAGAGGCTCTCCTTCTGTAGTGATTGATTGTTGGAGGTATTGATTGATTGTGTTTTTTTTTTTTTGATGTTGTCAGACGTGGATGAGTGTCAAGCAAATCCATGCCAAAACCAAGGAACATGTACAAATTCTGCCGGGGGCTACAACTGTAGTTGCGTGGACGGATGGCAGGGCAAGCACTGCGAACAAGGTTTGATGATTGTGCATGGAATTGTTGCATGTGTCTGTGTTGTGGTTGATGTTAAGATATATAGGGTTAGGGGAAAGAAGGTTTGGACGCTGCAAAGTGCTGTCCATGATTTGGACTTCGATGCTATGATAATAGAACGTGAGTTGAAGTGAAAGCGCCTGTTTTCTTCTAGACGTGGACGAGTGTCTCCTGAATCCTTGTGAAAACGAAGGAAACTGTACGAATACGGCAGGCAGTTACAAATGCACCTGCAAACCAGGATGGAAAGCACAGCACTGCGATGAAGGTAAGTGTTGCTATTGTTAGTGTTATTGTTGCCATCAGTGGTATCCTTGTTATCGTGCTCGTTGTAATCGTTATCAATGGAAAATGATTGTGTTGGTTATGTTCATGTTGATCATCATCACCCTGATAATCATTTGTGTGATTATTATCGTCATCATTTTTGCCTTAATTTTCATTGTTGTCGTTCTTTCGGTGGTCATTATGTTTGTGAATGTCATTATCATGATTTGATGGTCACTGTTTTCGTTCTCATTTTCATTTTCGACACTGGTGATTGGTAGATTGCGTGAATTTTGATGAGCTGTTAATAGGCGTTGCTGATGTTTCTGTTGGTCGGAGCCCTCCAATTTTATTGAGGGCGGTTTGGTTTGTCTGGAGAGTGGTTCCAAAGATTTGCTTTTGTATGTTTACGTAGATGTCAACGAGTGTCTGGCAGAGCCATGTGCAAACCAAGGAACCTGCATTAATTCTAATGGCAGTTATTCGTGCGTATGCGTAGAGGGTTGGCAGGGAATGCATTGTGATGAAGGTGAGTGCGTCGATGTGTTGGTAGGCTGAAGCATTTGATTTGACAAGCGGCAGAAAGTGTGTTGGGTGTTGATTGTGGTTGAACGTGGGGCTAACATGATGCTTTGGAACTTTTCGTTTCAAGATGTTGACGAGTGTTTGAAGAATCCGTGTCAAAATCAAGGAACATGTACAAATACTGCTGGAAGTTACAGCTGCAGCTGCGAGGTGGGATGGCAGGCACAGCACTGTGATGAAGACGTGGACGAGTGTGCGAAGGATCCCTGCGCAAACCAAGGAACATGCACCAACTTCGCTGGGGGCTACAACTGCACGTGCGCCTGGGGATGGCAGGGGCATGACTGTGATCAGGACATAGATGAATGTGTTGAGAATCCGTGTCTTCACGAAGGCAATTGTACGAATACCGTGGGGAATTTTACCTGTGCGTGCACAGTTGGCTGGCAAGGCCACACGTGTCAGCATGAAATCAACGAGTGTGTTTCCAATCCATGTCAACACAATGGAACGTGTACCGACCTCATAGGCAGATACTCGTGCGCATGCATAGTCGGTTGGAAAGGCAGCAACTGCGAGGAGGATGTGGACGAGTGTCTTAACAGGCCATGCCTGAACCGAGGAGCATGCATCAATTCCGCTGGCAGTTACTCGTGCGCATGCACTGCTGGATGGCAGGGCAAGCATTGTGATCAAGATGTCAACGAGTGTCTGAGCGAGCCGTGCCAGAACAACGGAACGTGTCGTAATGCGGTCGGCAGTTACACTTGCGCATGCCAATCAGGGTGGCAGGGACAGGACTGCGATCAAGACGTAGACGAGTGTCTGAACGAGCCATGCCAGAATCAAGGAACATGCACTAATTCTGTGGGCAGTTACCAATGCAGTTGCGTGGCCGGATGGCAGGCACACGACTGCGATGAGGATGTGGACGAGTGCGAAGCGAAACCATGCCAAAACCAAGGGACTTGCACTAACTCTAATGGCAGCTATGCTTGTAGTTGCGCAGTGGGATGGAAGGGACAGCATTGCGAGGAAGGTAATGATGTGTACCGCGTTGAACCCAGAAAGGCATGGAGTTGTTGTTGTTGTTGTTGTCACTGAAGTGAGCTTTTTATTTTTTTGGTTTGGTTTTAGATGTGAACGAGTGTGAGAATAACCCTTGCCAAAACCAAGGCACTTGTTGGAACTTTGCTGGTGGTTACAACTGCACATGCACCACTGGATGGTACGGCAAGAACTGCGACTTAGGTAGGTCTTTGCTTCAGCACTGGAGTGTAGAGAGGCTCTCCTTCTGTAGTGATTGATTGTTGGAGGTATTGATTGATTATGTTTTTTCTTTTTGATGTTGTCAGACGTGGATGAGTGTCAAGCAAATCCATGCCAAAACCAAGGAACATGTACAAATTCTGCCGGGGGCTACAACTGTAGTTGCGTGGACGGATGGCAGGGCAAGCACTGCGAACAAGGTTTGATGATTGTGCATGGAATTGTTGCATGTGTCTGTGTTGTGGTTGATGTTAAGATATATAGGGTTAGGGGAAAGAAGGTTTGGACGCTGCAAAGTGCTGTCCATGATTTGGACTTCGATGCTATGATAGTAGAACGTGAGCTGAAGTGAAAGCGCCTGTTTTCTTCTAGACGTGGACGAGTGTCTCCTGAATCCTTGTGAAAACGAAGGAAACTGTACGAATACGGCAGGCAGTTACAAATGCACCTGCAAACCAGGATGGAAAGCACAGCACTGCGATGAAGGTAAGTGTTGCTATTGTTAGTGTTATTGTTGCCATCAGTGGTATCCTTGTTATCGTGCTCGTTGTAATCGTTATCAATGGAAAATGATTGTGTTGGTTATGTTCATGTTGATCATCATCACCCTGATAATCATTTGTGTGATTATTATCGTCATCATTTTTGCCTTAATTTTCATTGTTGTCGTTCTTTCGGTGGTCATTATGTTTGTGAATGTCATTATCATGATTTGATGGTCACTGTTTTCGTTCTCATTTTCATTTTCGACACTGGTGATTGGTAGATTGCGTGAATTTTGATGAGCTGTTAATAGGCGTTGCTGATGTTTCTGTTGGTCGGAGCCCTCCAATTTTATTGAGGGCGGTTTGGTTTGTCTGGAGAGTGGTTCCAAAGATTTGCTTTTGTATGTTTACGTAGATGTCAACGAGTGTCTGGCAGAGCCATGTGCAAACCAAGGAACCTGCATTAATTCTAATGGCAGTTATTCGTGCGTATGCGTAGAGGGTTGGCAGGGAATGCATTGTGATGAAGGTGAGTGCGTCGATGTGTTGGTAGGCTGAAGCATTTGATTTGACAAGCGGCAGAAAGTGTGTTGGGTGTTGATTGTGGTTGAACGTGGGGCTAACATGATGCTTTGGAACTTTTCGTTTCAAGATGTTGACGAGTGTTTGAAGAATCCGTGTCAAAATCAAGGAACATGTACAAATACTGCTGGAAGTTACAGCTGCAGCTGCGAGGTGGGATGGCAGGCACAGCACTGTGATGAAGACGTGGACGAGTGTGCGAAGGATCCCTGCGCAAACCAAGGAACATGCACCAACTTCGCTGGGGGCTACAACTGCACGTGCGCCTGGGGATGGCAGGGGCATGACTGTGATCAGGACATAGATGAATGTGTTGAGAATCCGTGTCTTCACGAAGGCAATTGTACGAATACCGTGGGGAATTTTACCTGTGCGTGCACAGTTGGCTGGCAAGGCCACACGTGTCAGCATGAAATCAACGAGTGTGTTTCCAATCCATGTCAACACAATGGAACGTGTACCGACCTCATAGGCAGATACTCGTGCGCATGCATAGTCGGTTGGAAAGGCAGCAACTGCGAGGAGGATGTGGACGAGTGTCTTAACAGGCCATGCCTGAACCGAGGAGCATGCATCAATTCCGCTGGCAGTTACTCGTGCGCATGCACTGCTGGATGGCAGGGCAAGCATTGTGATCAAGATGTCAACGAGTGTCTGAGCGAGCCGTGCCAGAACAACGGAACGTGTCGTAATGCGGTCGGCAGTTACACTTGCGCATGCCAATCAGGGTGGCAGGGACAGGACTGCGATCAAGACGTAGACGAGTGTCTGAACGAGCCATGCCAGAATCAAGGAACATGCACTAATTCTGTGGGCAGTTACCAATGCAGTTGCGTGGCCGGATGGCAGGCACACGACTGCGATGAGGATGTGGACGAGTGCGAAGCGAAACCATGCCAAAACCAAGGGACTTGCACTAACTCTAATGGCAGCTATGCTTGTAGTTGCGCAGTGGGATGGAAGGGACAGCATTGCGAGGAAGGTAATGATGTGTACCGCGTTGAACCCAGAAAGGCATGGAGTTGTTGTTGTTGTTGTTGTCACTGAAGTGAGCTTTTTATTTTTTTGGTTTGGTTTTAGATGTGAACGAGTGTGAGAATAACCCTTGCCAAAACCAAGGCACTTGTTGGAACTTTGCTGGTGGTTACAACTGCACATGCACCACTGGATGGTACGGCAAGAACTGCGACTTAGGTAGGTCTTTGCTTCAGCACTGGAGTGTAGAGAGGCTCTCCTTCTGTAGTGATTGATTGTTGGAGGTATTGATTGATTATGTTTTTTCTTTTTGATGTTGTCAGACGTGGATGAGTGTCAAGCAAATCCATGCCAAAACCAAGGAACATGTACAAATTCTGCCGGGGGCTACAACTGTAGTTGCGTGGACGGATGGCAGGGCAAGCACTGCGAACAAGGTTTGATGATTGTGCATGGAATTGTTGCATGTGTCTGTGTTGTGGTTGATGTTAAGATATATAGGGTTAGGGGAAAGAAGGTTTGGACGCTGCAAAGTGCTGTCCATGATTTGGACTTCGATGCTATGATAGTAGAACGTGAGCTGAAGTGAACGCGCCTGTTTTCTTCTAGACGTGGACGAGTGTCTCCTGAATCCTTGTGAAAACGAAGGAAACTGTACGAATACGGCAGGCAGTTACAAATGCACCTGCAAACCAGGATGGAAAGCACAGCACTGCGATGAAGGTAAGTGTTGCTATTGTTAGTGTTATTGTTGCCATCAGTGGTATCCTTGTTATCGTGCTCGTTGTAATCGTTATCAATGGAAAATGATTGTGTTGGTTATGTTCATGTTGATCATCATCACCCTGATAATCATTTGTGTGATTATTATCGTCATCATTTTTGCCTTAATTTTCATTGTTGTCGTTCTTTCGGTAGTCATTATGTTTGTGAATGTCATTATCATGATTTGATGGTCACTGTTTTCGTTCTCATTTTCATTTTCGACACTGGTGATTGGTAGATTGCGTGAATTTTGATGAGCTGTTAATAGGCGTTGCTGATGTTTCTGTTGGTCGGAGCCCTCCAATTTTATTGAGGGCGGTTTGGTTTGTCTGGAGAGTGGTTCCAAAGATTTGCTTTTGTATGTTTTCGTAGATGTCAACGAGTGTCTGGCAGAGCCATGTGCAAACCAAGGAACCTGCATTAATTGTAATGGCAGTTATTCGTGCGTATGCGTAGAGGGTTGGCAGGGAATGCATTGTGATGAAGGTGAGTGCGTCGATGTGTTGGTAGGCTGAAGCATTTGATTTGACAAGCGGCAGAAAGTGTGTTGGGTGTTGATTGTGGTTGAACGTGGGGCTAACATGATGCTTTGGAACTTTTCGTTTCAAGATGTTGACGAGTGTTTGAAGAATCCGTGTCAAAATCAAGGAACATGTACAAATACTGCTGGAAGTTACAGCTGCAGCTGCGAGGTGGGATGGCAGGCACAGCACTGTGATGAAGACGTGGACGAGTGTGCGAAGGATCCCTGCGCAAACCAAGGAACATGCACCAACTTCGCTGGGGGCTACAACTGCACGTGCGCCTGGGGATGGCAGGGGCATGACTGTGATCAGGACATAGATGAATGTGTTGAGAATCCGTGTCTTCACGAAGGCAATTGTACGAATACCGTGGGGAATTTTACCTGTGCGTGCACAGTTGGCTGGCAAGGCCACACGTGTCAGCATGAAATCAACGAGTGTGTTTCCAATCCGTGTCAACACAATGGAACGTGTACCGACCTCATAGGCAGATACTCGTGCGCATGCATAGTCGGTTGGAAAGGCAGCAACTGCGAGGAGGATGTGGACGAGTGTCTTAACAGGCCATGCCTGAACCGAGGAGCATGCATCAATTCCGCTGGCAGTTACTCGTGCGCATGCACTGCTGGATGGCAGGGCAAGCATTGTGATCAAGATGTCAACGAGTGTCTGAGCGAGCCGTGCCAGAACAACGGAACGTGTCGTAATGCGGTCGGCAGTTACACTTGCGCATGCCAATCAGGGTGGCAGGGACAGGACTGCGATCAAGACGTAGACGAGTGTCTGAACGAGCCATGCCAGAATCAAGGAACATGCACTAATTCTGTGGGCAGTTACCAATGCAGTTGCGTGGCCGGATGGCAGGCACACGACTGCGATGAGGATGTGGACGAGTGCGAAGCGAAACCATGCCAAAACCAAGGGACTTGCACTAACTCTAATGGCAGCTATGCTTGTAGTTGCGCAGTGGGATGGAAGGGACAGCATTGCGAGGAAGGTAAGGATGTGTACCGCGTTGAACCCAGAAAGGCATGGAGTTGTTGTTGTTGTTGTTGTCACTGAAGTGAGCTTTTTATTTTTTTGGTTTGGTTTTAGATGTGAACGAGTGTGAGAATAACCCTTGCCAAAACCAAGGCACTTGTTGGAACTTTGCTGGTGGTTACAACTGCACATGCACCACTGGATGGTACGGCAAGAACTGCGACTTAGGTAGGTCTTTGCTTCAGCACTGGAGTGTAGAGAGGCTCTCCTTCTGTAGTGATTGATTGTTGGAGGTATTGATTGATTGTGTTTTTTTTTTTTGATGTTGTCAGACGTGGATGAGTGTCAAGCAAATCCATGCCAAAACCAAGGAACATGTACAAATTCTGCCGGGGGCTACAACTGTAGTTGCGTAGACGGATGGCAGGGCAAGCACTGCGAACAAGGTTTGATGATTGTGCATGGAATTGTTGCATGTGTCTGTGTTGTGGTTGATGTTAAGATATATAGGGTTAGGGGAAAGAAGGTTTGGACGCTGCAAAGTGCTGTCCATGATTTGGACTTCGATGCTATGATAGTAGAACGTGAGCTGAAGTGAACGCGCCTGTTTTCTTCTAGACGTGGACGAGTGTCTCCTGAATCCTTGTGAAAACGAAGGAAACTGTACGAATACGGCAGGCAGTTACAAATGCACCTGCAAACCAGGATGGAAAGCACAGCACTGCGATGAAGGTAAGTGTTGCTATTGTTAGTGTTATTGTTGCCATCAGTGGTATCCTTGTTATCGTGCTCGTTGTAATCGTTATCAATGGAAAATGATTGTGTTGGTTATGTTCATGTTGATCATCATCACCCTGATAATCATTTGTGTGATTATTATCGTCATCATTTTTGCCTTAATTTTCATTGTTGTCGTTCTTTCGGTGGTCATTATGTTTGTGAATGTCATTATCATGATTTGATGGTCACTGTTTTCGTTCTCATTTTCATTTTCGACACTGGTGATTGGTAGATTGCGTGAATTTTGATGAGCTGTTAATAGGCGTTGCTGATGTTTCTGTTGGTCGGAGCCCTCCAATTTTATTGAGGGCGGTTTGGTTTGTCTGGAGAGTGGTTC
Source organism: Anthopleura xanthogrammica (assembly GCA_964019055.1). Taxonomy (NCBI): domain Eukaryota; kingdom Metazoa; phylum Cnidaria; class Anthozoa; order Actiniaria; family Actiniidae; genus Anthopleura; species Anthopleura xanthogrammica. The sequence continues at coordinate 4,286,638 of OZ025207.1, forward strand.
CAAAGATTTGCTTTTGTATGTTTACGTAGATGTCAACGAGTGTCTGGCAGAGCCATGTGCAAACCAAGGAACCTGCATTAATTCTAATGGCAGTTATTCGTGCGTATGCGTAGAGGGTTGGCAGGGAATGCATTGTGATGAAGGTGAGTGCGTCGATGTGTTGGTAGGCTGAAGCATTTGATTTGACAAGCGGCAGAAAGTGTGTTGGGTGTTGATTTTGGTTGAACGTGGGGCTAACATGATGCTTTGGAACTTTTCGTTTCAAGATGTTGACGAGTGTTTGAAGAATCCGTGTCAAAATCAAGGAACATGTACAAATACTGCTGGAAGTTACAGCTGCAGCTGCGAGGTGGGATGGCAGGCACAGCACTGTGATGAAGACGTGGACGAGTGTGCGAAGGATCCCTGCGCAAACCAAGGAACATGCACCAACTTCGCTGGGGGCTACAACTGCACGTGCGCCTGGGGATGGCAGGGGCATGACTGTGATCAGGACATAGATGAATGTGTTGAGAATCCGTGTCTTCACGAAGGCAATTGTACGAATACCGTGGGGAATTTTACCTGTGCGTGCACAGTTGGCTGGCAAGGCCACACGTGTCAGCATGAAATCAACGAGTGTGTTTCCAATCCGTGTCAACACAATGGAACGTGTACCGACCTCATAGGCAGATACTCGTGCGCATGCATAGTCGGTTGGAAAGGCAGCAACTGCGAGGAGGATGTGGACGAGTGTCTTAACAGGCCATGCCTGAACCGAGGAGCATGCATCAATTCCGCTGGCAGTTACTCGTGCGCATGCACTGCTGGATGGCAGGGCAAGCATTGTGATCAAGATGTCAACGAGTGTCTGAGCGAGCCGTGCCAGAACAACGGAACGTGTCGTAATGCGGTCGGCAGTTACACTTGCGCATGCCAATCAGGGTGGCAGGGACAGGACTGCGATCAAGACGTAGACGAGTGTCTGAACGAGCCATGCCAGAATCAAGGAACATGCACTAATTCTGTGGGCAGTTACCAATGCAGTTGCGTGGCCGGATGGCAGGCACACGACTGCGATGAGGATGTGGACGAGTGCGAAGCGAAACCATGCCAAAACCAAGGGACTTGCACTAACTCTAATGGCAGCTATGCTTGTAGTTGCGCAGTGGGATGGAAGGGACAGCATTGCGAGGAAGGTAAGGATGTGTACCGCGTTGAACCCAGAAAGGCATGGAGTTGTTGTTGTTGTTGTTGTCACTGAAGTGAGCTTTTTATTTTTTTGGTTTGGTTTTAGATGTGAACGAGTGTGAGAATAACCCTTGCCAAAACCAAGGCACTTGTTGGAACTTTGCTGGTGGTTACAACTGCACATGCACCACTGGATGGTACGGCAAGAACTGCGACTTAGGTAGGTCTTTGCTTCAGCACTGGAGTGTAGAGAGGCTCTCCTTCTGTAGTGATTGATTGTTGGAGGTATTGATTGATTGTGTTTTTTTTTTTTGATGTTGTCAGACGTGGATGAGTGTCAAGCAAATCCATGCCAAAACCAAGGAACATGTACAAATTCTGCCGGGGGCTACAACTGTAGTTGCGTGGACGGATGGCAGGGCAAGCACTGCGAACAAGGTTTGATGATATTGCATGGAATTGTTGCATGTGTCTGTGTTGTGGTTGATGTTAAGATATATAGGGTTAGGGGAAAGAAGGTTTGGACGCTGCAAAGTGCTGTCCATGATTTGGACTTCGATGCTATGATAGTAGAACGTGAGCTGAAGTGAAAGCGCCTGTTTTCTTCTAGACGTGGACGAGTGTCTCCTGAATCCTTGTGAAAACGAAGGAAACTGTACGAATACGGCAGGCAGTTACAAATGCACCTGCAAACCAGGATGGAAAGCACAGCACTGCGATGAAGGTAAGTGTTGCTATTGTTAGTGTTATTGTTGCCATCAGTGGTATCCTTGTTATCGTGCTCGTTGTAATCGTTATCAATGGAAAATGATTGTGTTGGTTATGTTCATGTTGATCATCATCACCCTGATAATCATTTGTGTGATTATTATCGTCATCATTTTTGCCTTAATTTTCATTGTTGTCGTTCTTTCGGTGGTCATTATGTTTGTGAATGTCATTATCATGATTTGATGGTCACTGTTTTAGTTCTCATTTTCATTTTCGACACTGGTGATTGGTAGATTGCGTGAATTTTGATGAGCTGTTAATAGGCGTTGCTGATGTTTCTGTTGGTCGGAGCCCTCCAATTTTATTGAGGGCGGTTTGGTTTGTCTGGAGAGTGGTTCCAAAGATTTGCTTTTGTATGTTTTCGTAGATGTCAACGAGTGTCTGGCAGAGCCATGTGCAAACCAAGGAACCTGCATTAATTCTAATGGCAGTTATTCGTGCGTATGCGTAGAGGGTTGGCAGGGAATGCATTGTGATGAAGGTGAGTGCGTCGATGTGTTGGTAGGCTGAAGCATTTGATTTGACAAGCGGCAGAAAGTGTGTTGGGTGTTGATTGTGGTTGAACGTGGGGCTAACATGATGCTTTGGAACTTTTCGTTTCAAGATGTTGACGAGTGTTTGAAGAATCCGTGTCAAAATCAAGGAACATGTACAAATACTGCTGGAAGTTACAGCTGCAGCTGCGAGGTGGGATGGCAGGCACAGCACTGTGATGAAGACGTGGACGAGTGTGCGAAGGATCCCTGCGCAAACCAAGGAACATGCACCAACTTCGCTGGGGGCTACAACTGCACGTGCGCCTGGGGATGGCAGGGGCATGACTGTGATCAGGACATAGATGAATGTGTTGAGAATCCGTGTCTTCACGAAGGCAATTGTACGAATACCGTGGGGAATTTTACCTGTGCGTGCACAGTTGGCTGGCAAGGCCACACGTGTCAGCATGAAATCAACGAGTGTGTTTCCAATCCATGTCAACACAATGGAACGTGTACCGACCTCATAGGCAGATACTCGTGCGCATGCATAGTCGGTTGGAAAGGCAGCAACTGCGAGGAGGATGTGGACGAGTGTCTTAACAGGCCATGCCTGAACCGAGGAGCATGCATCAATTCCGCTGGCAGTTACTCGTGCGCATGCACTGCTGGATGGCAGGGCAAGCATTGTGATCAAGATGTCAACGAGTGTCTGAGCGAGCCGTGCCAGAACAACGGAACGTGTCGTAATGCGGTCGGCAGTTACACTTGCGCATGCCAATCAGGGTGGCAGGGACAGGACTGCGATCAAGACGTAGACGAGTGTCTGAACGAGCCATGCCAGAATCAAGGAACATGCACTAATTCTGTGGGCAGTTACCAATGCAGTTGCGTGGCCGGATGGCAGGCACACGACTGCGATGAGGATGTGGACGAGTGCGAAGCGAAACCATGCCAAAACCAAGGGACTTGCACTAACTCTAATGGCAGCTATGCTTGTAGTTGCGCAGTGGGATGGAAGGGACAGCATTGCGAGGAAGGTAAGGATGTGTACCGCGTTGAACCCAGAAAGGCATGGAGTTGTTGTTGTTGTTGTTGTTGTCACTGAAGTGAGCTTTTTATTTTTTTGGTTTGGTTTTAGATGTGAACGAGTGTGAGAATAACCCTTGCCAAAACCAAGGCACTTGTTGGAACTTTGCTGGTGGTTACAACTGCACATGCACCACTGGATGGTACGGCAAGAACTGCGACTTAGGTAGGTCTTTGCTTCAGCACTGGAGTGTAGAGAGGCTCTCCTTCTGTAGTGATTGATTGTTGGAGGTATTGATTGATTGTGTTTTTTTTTTTTTGATGTTGTCAGACGTGGATGAGTGTCAAGCAAATCCATGCCAAAACCAAGGAACATGTACAAATTCTGCCGGGGGCTACAACTGTAGTTGCGTGGACGGATGGCAGGGCAAGCACTGCGAACAAGGTTTGATGATTGTGCATGGAATTGTTGCATGTGTCTGTGTTGTGGTTGATGTTAAGATATATAGGGTTAGGGGAAAGAAGGTTTGGACGCTGCAAAGTGCTGTCCATGATTTGGACTTCGATGCTATGATAGTAGAACGTGAGCTGAAGTGAAAGCGCCTGTTTTCTTCTAGACGTGGACGAGTGTCTCCTGAATCCTTGTGAAAACGAAGGAAACTGTACGAATACGGCAGGCAGTTACAAATGCACCTGCAAACCAGGATGGAAAGCACAGCACTGCGATGAAGGTAAGTGTTGCTATTGTTAGTGTTATTGTTGCCATCAGTGGTATCCTTGTTATCGTGCTCGTTGTAATCGTTATCAATGGAAAATGATTGTGTTGGTTATGTTCATGTTGATCATCATCACCCTGATAATCATTTGTGTGATTATTATCGTCATCATTTTTGCCTTAATTTTCATTGTTGTCGTTCTTTCGGTGGTCATTATGTTTGTGAATGTCATTATCATGATTTGATGGTCACTGTTTTCGTTCTCATTTTCATTTTCGACACTGGTGATTGGTAGATTGCGTGAATTTTGATGAGCTGTTAATAGGCGTTGCTGATGTTTCTGTTGGTCGGAGCCCTCCAATTTTATTGAGGGCGGTTTGGTTTGTCTGGAGAGTGGTTCCAAAGATTTGCTTTTGTATGTTTTCGTAGATGTCAACGAGTGTCTGGCAGAGCCATGTGCAAACCAAGGAACCTGCATTAATTCTAATGGCAGTTATTCGTGCGTATGCGTAGAGGGTTGGCAGGGAATGCATTGTGATGAAGGTGAGTGCGTCGATGTGTTGGTAGGCTGAAGCATTTGATTTGACAAGCGGCAGAAAGTGTGTTGGGTGTTGATTGTGGTTGAACGTGGGGCTAACATGATGCTTTGGAACTTTTCGTTTCAAGATGTTGACGAGTGTTTGAAGAATCCGTGTCAAAATCAAGGAACATGTACAAATACTGCTGGAAGTTACAGCTGCAGCTGCGAGGTGGGATGGCAGGCACAGCACTGTGATGAAGACGTGGACGAGTGTGCGAAGGATCCCTGCGCAAACCAAGGAACATGCACCAACTTCGCTGGGGGCTACAACTGCACGTGCGCCTGGGGATGGCAGGGGCATGACTGTGATCAGGACATAGATGAATGTGTTGAGAATCCGTGTCTTCACGAAGGCAATTGTACGAATACCGTGGGGAATTTTACCTGTGCGTGCACAGTTGGCTGGCAAGGCCACACGTGTCAGCATGAAATCAACGAGTGTGTTTCCAATCCATGTCAACACAATGGAACGTGTACCGACCTCATAGGCAGATACTCGTGCGCATGCATAGTCGGTTGGAAAGGCAGCAACTGCGAGGAGGATGTGGACGAGTGTCTTAACAGGCCATGCCTGAACCGAGGAGCATGCATCAATTCCGCTGGCAGTTACTCGTGCGCATGCACTGCTGGATGGCAGGGCAAGCATTGTGATCAAGATGTCAACGAGTGTCTGAGCGAGCCGTGCCAGAACAACGGAACGTGTCGTAATGCGGTCGGCAGTTACACTTGCGCATGCCAATCAGGGTGGCAGGGACAGGACTGCGATCAAGACGTAGACGAGTGTCTGAACGAGCCATGCCAGAATCAAGGAACATGCACTAATTCTGTGGGCAGTTACCAATGCAGTTGCGTGGCCGGATGGCAGGCACACGACTGCGATGAGGATGTGGACGAGTGCGAAGCGAAACCATGCCAAAACCAAGGGACTTGCACTAACTCTAATGGCAGCTATGCTTGTAGTTGCGCAGTGGGATGGAAGGGACGGCATTGCGAGGAAGGTAAGGATGTGTACCGCGTTGAACCCAGAAAGGCATGGAGTTGTTGTTGTTGTTGTTGTCACTGAAGTGAGCTTTTCTATTTTTTTGGTTTGGTTTTAGATGTGAACGAGTGTGAGAATAACCCTTGCCAAAACCAAGGCACTTGTTGGAACTTTGCTGGTGGTTACAACTGCACATGCACCACTGGATGGTACGGCAAGAACTGCGACTTAGGTAGGTCTTTGCTTCAGCACTGGAGTGTAGAGAGGCTCTCCTTCTGTAGTGATTGATTGTTGGAGGTATTGATTGATTATGTTTTTTCTTTTTGATGTTGTCAGACGTGGATGAGTGTCAAGCAAATCCATGCCAAAACCAAGGAACATGTACAAATTCTGCCGGGGGCTACAACTGTAGTTGCGTGGACGGATGGCAGGGCAAGCACTGCGAACAAGGTTTGATGATTGTGCATGGAATTGTTGCATGTGTCTGTGTTGTGGTTGATGTTAAGATATATAGGGTTAGGGGAAAGAAGGTTTGGACGCTGCAAAGTGCTGTCCATGATTTGGACTTCGATGCTATGATAGTAGAACGTGAGCTGAAGTGAAAGCGCCTGTTTTCTTCTAGACGTGGACGAGTGTCTCCTGAATCCTTGTGAAAACGAAGGAAACTGTACGAATACGGCAGGCAGTTACAAATGCACCTGCAAACCAGGATGGAAAGCACAGCACTGCGATGAAGGTAAGTGTTGCTATTGTTAGTGTTATTGTTGCCATCAGTGGTATCCTTGTTATCGTGCTCGTTGTAATCGTTATCAATGGAAAATGATTGTGTTGGTTATGTTCATGTTGATCATCATCACCCTGATAATCATTTGTGTGATTATTATCGTCATCATTTTTGCCTTAATTTTCATTGTTGTCGTTCTTTCGGTGGTCATTATGTTTGTGAATGTCATTATCATGATTTGATGGTCACTGTTTTCGTTCTCATTTTCATTTTCGACACTGGTGATTGGTAGATTGCGTGAATTTTGATGAGCTGTTAATAGGCGTTGCTTATGTTTCTGTTGGTCGGAGCCCTCCAATTTTATTGAGGGCGGTTTGGTTTGTCTGGAGAGTAGTTCCAAAGATTTGCTTTTGTATGTTTTCGTAGATGTCAACGAGTGTCTGGCAGAGCCATGTGCAAACCAAGGAACCTGCATTAATTCTAATGGCAGTTATTCGTGCGTATGCGTAGAGGGTTGGCAGGGAATGCATTGTGATGAAGGTGAGTGCGTCGATGTGTTGGTAGGCTGAAGCATTTGATTTGACAAGCGGCAGAAAGTGTGTTGGGTGTTGATTGTGGTTGAACGTGGGGCTAACATGATGCTTTGGAACTTTTCGTTTCAAGATGTTGACGAGTGTTTGAAGAATCCGTGTCAAAATCAAGGAACATGTACAAATACTGCTGGAAGTTACAGCTGCAGCTGCGAGGTGGGATGGCAGGCACAGCACTGTGATGAAGACGTGGACGAGTGTGCGAAGGATCCCTGCGCAAACCAAGGAACATGCACCAACTTCGCTGGGGGCTACAACTGCACGTGCGCCTGGGGATGGCAGGGGCATGACTGTGATCAGGACATAGATGAATGTGTTGAGAATCCGTGTCTTCACGAAGGCAATTGTACGAATACCGTGGGGAATTTTACCTGTGCGTGCACAGTTGGCTGGCAAGGCCACACGTGTCAGCATGAAATCAACGAGTGTGTTTCCAATCCATGTCAACACAATGGAACGTGTACCGACCTCATAGGCAGATACTCGTGCGCATGCATAGTCGGTTGGAAAGGCAGCAACTGCGAGGAGGATGTGGACGAGTGTCTTAACAGGCCATGCCTGAACCGAGGAGCATGCATCAATTCCGCTGGCAGTTACTCGTGCGCATGCACTGCTGGATGGCAGGGCAAGCATTGTGATCAAGATGTCAACGAGTGTCTGAGCGAGCCGTGCCAGAATCAAGGAACATGCACTAATTCTGTGGGCAGTTACCAATGCAGTTGCGTGGCCGGATGGCAGGCACACGACTGCGATGAGGATGTGGACGAGTGCGAAGCGAAACCATGCCAAAACCAAGGGACTTGCACTAACTCTAATGGCAGCTATGCTTGTAGTTGCGCAGTGGGATGGAAGGGACAGCATTGCGAGGAAGGTAAGGATGTGTACCGCGTTGAACCCAGAAAGGCATGGAGTTGTTGTTGTTGTTGTTGTCACTGAAGTGAGCTTTTCTATTTTTTTGGTTTGGTTTTAGATGTGAACGAGTGTGAGAATAACCCTTGCCAAAACCAAGGCACTTGTTGGAACTTTGCTGGTGGTTACAACTGCACATGCACCACTGGATGGTACGGCAAGAACTGCGACTTAGGTAGGTCTTTGCTTCAGCACTGGAGTGTAGAGAGGCTCTCCTTCTGTAGTGATTGATTGTTGGAGGTATTGATTGATTATGTTTTTTCTTTTTGATGTTGTCAGACGTGGATGAGTGTCAAGCAAATCCATGCCAAAACCAAGGAACATGTACAAATTCTGCCGGGGGCTACAACTGTAGTTGCGTGGACGGATGGCAGGGCAAGCACTGCGAACAAGGTTTGATGATTGTGCATGGAATTGTTGCATGTGTCTGTGTTGTGGTTGATGTTAAGATATATAGGGTTAGGGGAAAGAAGGTTTGGACGCTGCAAAGTGCTGTCCATGATTTGGACTTCGATGCTATGATAGTAGAACGTGAGCTGAAGTGAAAGCGCCTGTTTTCTTCTAGACGTGGACGAGTGTCTCCTGAATCCTTGTGAAAACGAAGGAAACTGTACGAATACGGCAGGCAGTTACAAATGCACCTGCAAACCAGGATGGAAAGCACAGCACTGCGATGAAGGTAAGTGTTGCTATTGTTAGTGTTATTGTTGCCATCAGTGGTATCCTTGTTATCGTGCTCGTTGTAATCGTTATCAATGGAAAATGATTGTGTTGGTTATGTTCATGTTGATCATCATCACCCTGATAATCATTTGTGTGATTATTATCGTCATCATTTTTGCCTTAATTTTCATTGTTGTCGTTCTTTCGGTAGTCATTATGTTTGTGAATGTCATTATCATGATTTGATGGTCACTGTTTTCGTTCTCATTTTCATTTTCGACACTGGTGATTGGTAGATTGCGTGAATTTTGATGAGCTGTTAATAGGCGTTGCTGATGTTTCTGTTGGTCGGAGCCCTCCAATTTTATTGAGGGCGGTTTGGTTTGTCTGGAGAGTGGTTCCAAAGATTTGCTTTTGTATGTTTTCGTAGATGTCAACGAGTGTCTGGCAGAGCCATGTGCAAACCAAGGAACCTGCATTAATTCTAATGGCAGTTATTCGTGCGTATGCGTAGAGGGTTGGCAGGGAATGCATTGTGATGAAGGTGAGTGCGTCGATGTGTTGGTAGGCTGAAGCATTTGATTTGACAAGCGGCAGAAAGTGTGTTGGGTGTTGATTGTGGTTGAACGTGGGGCTAACATGATGCTTTGGAACTTTTCGTTTCAAGATGTTGACGAGTGTTTGAAGAATCCGTGTCAAAATCAAGGAACATGTACAAATACTGCTGGAAGTTACAGCTGCAGCTGCGAGGTGGGATGGCAGGCACAGCACTGTGATGAAGACGTGGACGAGTGTGCGAAGGATCCCTGCGCAAACCAAGGAACATGCACCAACTTCGCTGGGGGCTACAACTGCACGTGCGCCTGGGGATGGCAGGGGCATGACTGTGATCAGGACATAGATGAATGTGTTGAGAATCCGTGTCTTCACGAAGGCAATTGTACGAATACCGTGGGGAATTTTACCTGTGCGTGCACAGTTGGCTGGCAAGGCCACACGTGTCAGCATGAAATCAACGAGTGTGTTTCCAATCCGTGTCAACACAATGGAACGTGTACCGACCTCATAGGCAGATACTCGTGCGCATGCATAGTCGGTTGGAAAGGCAGCAACTGCGAGGAGGATGTGGACGAGTGTCTTAACAGGCCATGCCTGAACCGAGGAGCATGCATCAATTCCGCTGGCAGTTACTCGTGCGCATGCACTGCTGGATGGCAGGGCAAGCATTGTGATCAAGATGTCAACGAGTGTCTGAGCGAGCCGTGCCAGAACAACGGAACGTGTCGTAATGCGGTCGGCAGTTACACTTGCGCATGCCAATCAGGGTGGCAGGGACAGGACTGCGATCAAGACGTAGACGAGTGTCTGAACGAGCCATGCCAGAATCAAGGAACATGCACTAATTCTGTGGGCAGTTACCAATGCAGTTGCGTGGCCGGATGGCAGGCACACGACTGCGATGAGGATGTGGACGAGTGCGAAGCGAAACCATGCCAAAACCAAGGGACTTGCACTAACTCTAATGGCAGCTATGCTTGTAGTTGCGCAGTGGGATGGAAGGGACAGCATTGCGAGGAAGGTAAGGATGTGTACCGCGTTGAACCCAGAAAGGCATGGAGTTGTTGTTGTTGTTGTTGTTGTCACTGAAGTGAGCTTTTTATTTTTTTGGTTTGGTTTTAGATGTGAACGAGTGTGAGAATAACCCTTGCCAAAACCAAGGCACTTGTTGGAACTTTGCTGGTGGTTACAACTGCACATGCACCACTGGATGGTACGGCAAGAACTGCGACTTAGGTAGGTCTTTGCTTCAGCACTGGAGTGTAGAGAGGCTCTCCTTCTGTAGTGATTGATTGTTGGAGGTATTGATTGATTGTGTTTTTTTTTTTTTGATGTTGTCAGACGTGGATGAGTGTCAAGCAAATCCATGCCAAAACCAAGGAACATGTACAAATTCTGCCGGGGGCTACAACTGTAGTTGCGTGGACGGATGGCAGGGCAAGCACTGCGAACAAGGTTTGATGATTGTGCATGGAATTGTTGCATGTGTCTGTGTTGTGGTTGATGTTAAGATATATAGGGTTAGGGGAAAGAAGGTTTGGACGCTGCAAAGTGCTGTCCATGATTTGGACTTCGATGCTATGATAGTAGAACGTGAGCTGAAGTGAAAGCGCCTGTTTTCTTCTAGACGTGGACGAGTGTCTCCTGAATCCTTGTGAAAACGAAGGAAACTGTACGAATACGGCAGGCAGTTACAAATGCACCTGCAAACCAGGATGGAAAGCACAGCACTGCGATGAAGGTAAGTGTTGCTATTGTTAGTGTTATTGTTGCCATCAGTGGTATCCTTGTTATCGTGCTCGTTGTAATCGTTATCAATGGAAAATGATTGTGTTGGTTATGTTCATGTTGATCATCATCACCCTGATAATCATTTGTGTGATTATTATCGTCATCATTTTTGCCTTAATTTTCATTGTTGTCGTTCTTTCGGTGGTCATTATGTTTGTGAATGTCATTATCATGATTTGATGGTCACTGTTTTCGTTCTCATTTTCATTTTCGACACTGGTGATTGGTAGATTGCGTGAATTTGATGAGCTGTTAATAGGCGTTGCTGATGTTTCTGTTGGTCGGAGCCCTCCAATTTTATTGAGGGCGGTTTGGTTTGTCTGGAGAGTGGTTCCAAAGATTTGCTTTTGTATGTTTTCGTAGATGTCAACGAGTGTCTGGCAGAGCCATGTGCAAACCAAGGAACCTGCATTAATTCTAATGGCAGTTATTCGTGCGTATGCGTAGAGGGTTGGCAGGGAATGCATTGTGATGAAGGTGAGTGCGTCGATGTGTTGGTAGGCTGAAGCATTTGATTTGACAAGCGGCAGAAAGTGTGTTGGGTGTTGATTGTGGTTGAACGTGGGGCTAACATGATGCTTTGGAACTTTTCGTTTCAAGATGTTGACGAGTGTTTGAAGAATCCGTGTCAAAATCAAGGAACATGTACAAATACTGCTGGAAGTTACAGCTGCAGCTGCGAGGTGGGATGGCAGGCACAGCACTGTGATGAAGACGTGGACGAGTGTGCGAAGGATCCCTGCGCAAACCAAGGAACATGCACCAACTTCGCTGGGGGCTACAACTGCACGTGCGCCTGGGGATGGCAGGGGCATGACTGTGATCAGGACATAGATGAATGTGTTGAGAATCCGTGTCTTCACGAAGGCAATTGTACGAATACCGTGGGGAATTTTACCTGTGCGTGCACAGTTGGCTGGCAAGGCCACACGTGTCAGCATGAAATCAACGAGTGTGTTTCCAATCCGTGTCAACACAATGGAACGTGTACCGACCTCATAGGCAGATACTCGTGCGCATGCATAGTCGGTTGGAAAGGCAGCAACTGCGAGGAGGATGTGGACGAGTGTCTTAACAGGCCATGCCTGAACCGAGGAGCATGCATCAATTCCGCTGGCAGTTACTCGTGCGCATGCACTGCTGGATGGCAGGGCAAGCATTGTGATCAAGATGTCAACGAGTGTCTGAGCGAGCCGTGCCAGAACAACGGAACGTGTCGTAATGCGGTCGGCAGTTACACTTGCGCATGCCAATCAGGGTGGCAGGGACAGGACTGCGATCAAGACGTAGACGAGTGTCTGAACGAGCCATGCCAGAATCAAGGAACATGCACTAATTCTGTGGGCAGTTACCAATGCAGTTGCGTGGCCGGATGGCAGGCACACGACTGCGATGAGGATGTGGACGAGTGCGAAGCGAAACCATGCCAAAACCAAGGGACTTGCACTAACTCTAATGGCAGCTATGCTTGTAGTTGCGCAGTGGGATGGAAGGGACAGCATTGCGAGGAAGGTAAGGATGTGTACCGCGTTGAACCCAGAAAGGCATGGAGTTGTTGTTGTTGTTGTTGTCACTGAAGTGAGCTTTTCTATTTTTTTGGTTTGGTTTTAGATGTGAACGAGTGTGAGAATAACCCTTGCCAAAACCAAGGCACTTGTTGGAACTTTGCTGGTGGTTACAACTGCACATGCACCACTGGATGGTACGGCAAGAACTGCGACTTAGGTAGGTCTTTGCTTCAGCACTGGAGTGTAGAGAGGCTCTCCTTCTGTAGTGATTGATTGTTGGAGGTATTGATTGATTATGTTTTTTCTTTTTGATGTTGTCAGACGTGGATGAGTGTCAAGCAAATCCATGCCAAAACCAAGGAACATGTACAAATTCTGCCGGGGGCTACAACTGTAGTTGCGTGGACGGATGGCAGGGCAAGCACTGCGAACAAGGTTTGATGATTGTGCATGGAATTGTTGCATGTGTCTGTGTTGTGGTTGATGTTAAGATATATAGGGTTAGGGGAAAGAAGGTTTGGACGCTGCAAAGTGCTGTCCATGATTTGGACTTCGATGCTATGATAGTAGAACGTGAGCTGAAGTGAAAGCGCCTGTTTTCTTCTAGACGTGGACGAGTGTCTCCTGAATCCTTGTGAAAACGAAGGAAACTGTACGAATACGGCAGGCAGTTACAAATGCACCTGCAAACCAGGATGGAAAGCACAGCACTGCGATGAAGGTAAGTGTTGCTATTGTTAGTGTTATTGTTGCCATCAGTGGTATCCTTGTTATCGTGCTCGTTGTAATCGTTATCAATGGAAAATGATTGTGTTGGTTATGTTCATGTTGATCATCATCACCCTGATAATCATTTGTGTGATTATTATCGTCATCATTTTTGCCTTAATTTTCATTGTTGTCGTTCTTTCGGTGGTCATTATGTTTGTGAATGTCATTATCATGATTTGATGGTCACTGTTTTCGTTCTCATTTTCATTTTCGACACTGGTGATTGGTAGATTGCGTGAATTTTGATGAGCTGTTAATAGGCATTGCTGATGTTTCTGTTGGTCGGAGCCCTCCAATTTTATTGAGGGCGGTTTGGTTTGTCTGGAGAGTGGTTCCAAAGATTTGCTTTTGTATGTTTTCGTAGATGTCAACGAGTGTCTGGCAGAGCCATGTGCAAACCAAGGAACCTGCATTAATTCTAATGGCAGTTATTCGTGCGTATGCGTAGAGGGTTGGCAGGGAATGCATTGTGATGAAGGTGAGTGCGTCGATGTGTTGGTAGGCTGAAGCATTTGATTTGACAAGCGGCAGAAAGTGTGTTGGGTGTTGATTGTGGTTGAACGTGGGGCTAACATGATGCTTTGGAACTTTTCGTTTCAAGATGTTGACGAGTGTTTGAAGAATCCGTGTCAAAATCAAGGAACATGTACAAATACTGCTGGAAGTTACAGCTGCAGCTGCGAGGTGGGATGGCAGGCACAGCACTGTGATGAAGACGTGGACGAGTGTGCGAAGGATCCCTGCGCAAACCAAGGAACATGCACCAACTTCGCTGGGGGCTACAACTGCACGTGCGCCTGGGGATGGCAGGGGCATGACTGTGATCAGGACATAGATGAATGTGTTGAGAATCCGTGTCTTCACGAAGGCAATTGTACGAATACCGTGGGGAATTTTACCTGTGCGTGCACAGTTGGCTGGCAAGGCCACACGTGTCAGCATGAAATCAACGAGTGTGTTTCCAATCCGTGTCAACACAATGGAACGTGTACCGACCTCATAGGCAGATACTCGTGCGCATGCATAGTCGGTTGGAAAGGCAGCAACTGCGAGGAGGATGTGGACGAGTGTCTTAACAGGCCATGCCTGAACCGAGGAGCATGCATCAATTCCGCTGGCAGTTACTCGTGCGCATGCACTGCTGGATGGCAGGGCAAGCATTGTGATCAAGATGTCAACGAGTGTCTGAGCGAGCCGTGCCAGAACAACGGAACGTGTCGTAATGCGGTCGGCAGTTACACTTGCGCATGCCAATCAGGGTGGCAGGGACAGGACTGCGATCAAGACGTAGACGAGTGTCTGAACGAGCCATGCCAGAATCAAGGAACATGCACTAATTCTGTGGGCAGTTACCAATGCAGTTGCGTGGCCGGATGGCAGGCACACGACTGCGATGAGGATGTGGACGAGTGCGAAGCGAAACCATGCCAAAACCAAGGGACTTGCACTAACTCTAATGGCAGCTATGCTTGTAGTTGCGCAGTGGGATGGAAGGGACAGCATTGCGAGGAAGGTAAGGATGTGTACCGCGTTGAACCCAGAAAGGCATGGAGTTGTTGTTGTTGTTGTTGTTGTCACTGAAGTGAGCTTTTTATTTTTTTGGTTTGGTTTTAGATGTGAACGAGTGTGAGAATAACCCTTGCCAAAACCAAGGCACTTGTTGGAACTTTGCTGGTGGTTACAACTGCACATGCACCACTGGATGGTACGGCAAGAACTGCGACTTAGGTAGGTCTTTGCTTCAGCACTGGAGTGTAGAGAGGCTCTCCTTCTCTAGTGATTGATTGTTGGAGGTATTGATTGATTGTGTTTTTTTTTTTTTTGATGTTGTCAGACGTGGATGAGTGTCAAGCAAATCCATGCCAAAACCAAGGAACATGTACAAATTCTGCCGGGGGCTACAACTGTAGTTGCGTGGACGGATGGCAGGGCAAGCACTGCGAACAAGGTTTGATGATTGTGCATGGAATTGTTGCATGTGTCTGTGTTGTGGTTGATGTTAAGATATATAGGGTTAGGGGAAAGAAGGTTTGGACGCTGCAAAGTGCTGTCCATGATTTGGACTTCGATGCTATGATAGTAGAACGTGAGCTGAAGTGAAAGCCCCTGTTTTCTTCTAGACGTGGACGAGTGTCTCCTGAATCCTTGTGAAAACGAAGGAAACTGTACGAATACGGCAGGCAGTTACAAATGCACCTGCAAACCAGGATGGAAAGCACAGCACTGCGATGAAGGTAAGTGTTGCTATTGTTAGTGTTATTGTTGCCATCAGTGGTATCCTTGTTATCGTGCTCGTTGTAATCGTTATCAATGGAAAATGATTGTGTTGGTTATGTTCATGTTGATCATCATCACCCTGATAATCATTTGTGTGATTATTATCGTCATCATTTTTGCCTTAATTTTCATTGTTGTCGTTCTTTCGGTGGTCATTATGTTTGTGAATGTCATTATCATGATTTGATGGTCACTGTTTTCGTTCTCATTTTCATTTTCGACACTGGTGATTGGTAGATTGCGTGAATTTTGATGAGCTGTTAATAGGCGTTGCTGATGTTTCTGTTGGTCGGAGCCCTCCAATTTTATTGAGGGCGGTTTGGTTTGTCTGGAGAGTGGTTCCAAAGATTTGCTTTTGTATGTTTTCGTAGACGTCAACGAGTGTCTGGCAGAGCCATGTGCAAACCAAGGAACCTGCATTAATTCTAATGGCAGTTATTCGTGCGTATGCGTAGAGGGTTGGCAGGGAATGCATTGTGATGAAGGTGAGTGCGTCGATGTGTTGGTAGGCTGAAGCATTTGATTTGACAAGCGGCAGAAAGTGTGTTGGGTGTTGATTGTGGTTGAACGTGGGGCTAACATGATGCTTTGGAACTTTTCGTTTCAAGATGTTGACGAGTGTTTGAAGAATCCGTGTCAAAATCAAGGAACATGTACAAATACTGCTGGAAGTTACAGCTGCAGCTGCGAGGTGGGATGGCAGGCACAGCACTGTGATGAAGACGTGGACGAGTGTGCGAAGGATCCCTGCGCAAACCAAGGAACATGCACCAACTTCGCTGGGGGCTACAACTGCACGTGCGCCTGGGGATGGCAGGGGCATGACTGTGATCAGGACATAGATGAATGTGTTGAGAATCCGTGTCTTCACGAAGGCAATTGTACGAATACCGTGGGGAATTTTACCTGTGCGTGCACAGTTGGCTGGCAAGGCCACACGTGTCAGCATGAAATCAACGAGTGTGTTTCCAATCCGTGTCAACACAATGGAACGTGTACCGACCTCATAGGCAGATACTCGTGCGCATGCATAGTCGGTTGGAAAGGCAGCAACTGCGAGGAGGATGTGGACGAGTGTCTTAACAGGCCATGCCTGAACCGAGGAGCATGCATCAATTCCGCTGGCAGTTACTCGTGCGCATGCACTGCTGGATGGCAGGGCAAGCATTGTGATCAAGATGTCAACGAGTGTCTGAGCGAGCCGTGCCAGAACAACGGAACGTGTCGTAATGCGGTCGGCAGTTACACTTGCGCATGCCAATCAGGGTGGCAGGGACAGGACTGCGATCAAGACGTAGACGAGTGTCTGAACGAGCCATGCCAGAATCAAGGAACATGCACTAATTCTGTGGGCAGTTACCAATGCAGTTGCGTGGCCGGATGGCAGGCACACGACTGCGATGAGGATGTGGACGAGTGCGAAGCGAAACCATGCCAAAACCAAGGGACTTGCACTAACTCTAATGGCAGCTATGCTTGTAGTTGCGCAGTGGGATGGAAGGGACAGCATTGCGAGGAAGGTAAGGATGTGTACCGCGTTGAACCCAGAAAGGCATGGAGTTGTTGTTGTTGTTGTTGTCACTGAAGTGAGCTTTTCTATTTTTTTGGTTTGGTTTTAGATGTGAACGAGTGTGAGAATAACCCTTGCCAAAACCAAGGCACTTGTTGGAACTTTGCTGGTGGTTACAACTGCACATGCACCACTGGATGGTACGGCAAGAACTGCGACTTAGGTAGGTCTTTGCTTCAGCACTGGAGTGTAGAGAGGCTCTCCTTCTGTAGTGATTGATTGTTGGAGGTATTGATTGATTATGTTTTTTCTTTTTGATGTTGTCAGACGTGGATGAGTGTCAAGCAAATCCATGCCAAAACCAAGGAACATGTACAAATTCTGCCGGGGGCTACAACTGTAGTTGCGTGGACGGATGGCAGGGCAAGCACTGCGAACAAGGTTTGATGATTGTGCATGGAATTGTTGCATGTGTCTGTGTTGTGGTTGATGTTAAGATATATAGGGTTAGGGGAAAGAAGGTTTGGACGCTGCAAAGTGCTGTCCATGATTTGGACTTCGATGCTATGATAGTAGAACGTGAGCTGAAGTGAAAGCCCCTGTTTTCTTCTAGACGTGGACGAGTGTCTCCTGAATCCTTGTGAAAACGAAGGAAACTGTACGAATACGGCAGGCAGTTACAAATGCACCTGCAAACCAGGATGGAAAGCACAGCACTGCGATGAAGGTAAGTGTTGCTATTGTTAGTGTTATTGTTGCCATCAGTGGTATCCTTGTTATCGTGCTCGTTGTAATCGTTATCAATGGAAAATGATTGTGTTGGTTATGTTCATGTTGATCATCATCACCCTGATAATCATTTGTGTGATTATTATCGTCATCATTTTTGCCTTAATTTTCATTGTTGTCGTTCTTTCGGTGGTCATTATGTTTGTGAATGTCATTATCATGATTTGATGGTCACTGTTTTCGTTCTCATTTTCATTTTCGACACTGGTGATTGGTAGATTGCGTGAATTTTGATGAGCTGTTAATAGGCGTTGCTGATGTTTCTGTTGGTCGGAGCCCTCCAATTTTATTGAGGGCGGTTTGGTTTGTCTGGAGAGTGGTTCCAAAGATTTGCTTTTGTATGTTTTCGTAGACGTCAACGAGTGTCTGGCAGAGCCATGTGCAAACCAAGGAACCTGCATTAATTCTAATGGCAGTTATTCGTGCGTATGCGTAGAGGGTTGGCAGGGAATGCATTGTGATGAAGGTGAGTGCGTCGATGTGTTGGTAGGCTGAAGCATTTGATTTGACAAGCGGCAGAAAGTGTGTTGGGTGTTGATTGTGGTTGAACGTGGGGCTAACATGATGCTTTGGAACTTTTCGTTTCAAGATGTTGACGAGTGTTTGAAGAATCCGTGTCAAAATCAAGGAACATGTACAAATACTGCTGGAAGTTACAGCTGCAGCTGCGAGGTGGGATGGCAGGCACAGCACTGTGATGAAGACGTGGACGAGTGTGCGAAGGATCCCTGCGCAAACCAAGGAACATGCACCAACTTCGCTGGGGGCTACAACTGCACGTGCGCCTGGGGATGGCAGGGGCATGACTGTGATCAGGACATAGATGAATGTGTTGAGAATCCGTGTCTTCACGAAGGCAATTGTACGAATACCGTGGGGAATTTTACCTGTGCGTGCACAGTTGGCTGGCAAGGCCACACGTGTCAGCATGAAATCAACGAGTGTGTTTCCAATCCGTGTCAACACAATGGAACGTGTACCGACCTCATAGGCAGATACTCGTGCGCATGCATAGTCGGTTGGAAAGGCAGCAACTGCGAGGAGGATGTGGACGAGTGTCTTAACAGGCCATGCCTGAACCGAGGAGCATGCATCAATTCCGCTGGCAGTTACTCGTGCGCATGCACTGCTGGATGGCAGGGCAAGCATTGTGATCAAGATGTCAACGAGTGTCTGAGCGAGCCGTGCCAGAACAACGGAACGTGTCGTAATGCGGTCGGCAGTTACACTTGCGCATGCCAATCAGGGTGGCAGGGACAGGACTGCGATCAAGACGTAGACGAGTGTCTGAACGAGCCATGCCAGAATCAAGGAACATGCACTAATTCTGTGGGCAGTTACCAATGCAGTTGCGTGGCCGGATGGCAGGCACACGACTGCGATGAGGATGTGGACGAGTGCGAAGCGAAACCATGCCAAAACCAAGGGACTTGCACTAACTCTAATGGCAGCTATGCTTGTAGTTGCGCAGTGGGATGGAAGGGACAGCATTGCGAGGAAGGTAAGGATGTGTACCGCGTTGAACCCAGAAAGGCATGGAGTTGTTGTTGTTGTTGTTGTCACTGAAGTGAGCTTTTTATTTTTTTGGTTTGGTTTTAGATGTGAACGAGTGTGAGAATAACCCTTGCCAAAACCAAGGCACTTGTTGGAACTTTGCTGGTGGTTACAACTGCACATGCACCACTGGATGGTACGGCAAGAACTGCGACTTAGGTAGGTCTTTGCTTCAGCACTGGAGTGTAGAGAGGCTCTCCTTCTGTAGTGATTGATTGTTGGAGGTATTGATTGATTATGTTTTTTCTTTTTGATGTTGTCAGACGTGGATGAGTGTCAAGCAAATCCATGCCAAAACCAAGGAACATGTACAAATTCTGCCGGGGGCTACAACTGTAGTTGCGTGGACGGATGGCAGGGCAAGCACTGCGAACAAGGTTTGATGATTGTGCATGGAATTGTTGCATGTGTCTGTGTTGTGGTTGATGTTAAGATATATAGGGTTAGGGGAAAGAAGGTTTGGACGCTGCAAAGTGCTGTCCATGATTTGGACTTCGATGCTATGATAGTAGAACGTGAGCTGAAGTGAAAGCCCCTGTTTTCTTCTAGACGTGGACGAGTGTCTCCTGAATCCTTGTGAAAACGAAGGAAACTGTACGAATACGGCAGGCAGTTACAAATGCACCTGCAAACCAGGATGGAAAGCACAGCACTGCGATGAAGGTAAGTGTTGCTATTGTTAGTGTTATTGTTGCCATCAGTGGTATCCTTGTTATCGTGCTCGTTGTAATCGTTATCAATGGAAAATGATTGTGTTGGTTATGTTCATGTTGATCATCATCACCCTGATAATCATTTGTGTGATTATTATCGTCATCATTTTTGCCTTAATTTTCATTGTTGTCGTTCTTTCGGTGGTCATTATGTTTGTGAATGTCATTATCATGATTTGATGGTCACTGTTTTCGTTCTCATTTTCATTTTCGACACTGGTGATTGGTAGATTGCGTGAATTTTGATGAGCTGTTAATAGGCGTTGCTGATGTTTCTGTTGGTCGGAGCCCTCCAATTTTATTGAGGGCGGTTTGGTTTGTCTGGAGAGTGGTTCCAAAGATTTGCTTTTGTATGTTTTCGTAGACGTCAACGAGTGTCTGGCAGAGCCATGTGCAAACCAAGGAACCTGCATTAATTCTAATGGCAGTTATTCGTGCGTATGCGTAGAGGGTTGGCAGGGAATGCATTGTGATGAAGGTGAGTGCGTCGATGTGTTGGTAGGCTGAAGCATTTGATTTGACAAGCGGCAGAAAGTGTGTTGGGTGTTGATTGTGGTTGAACGTGGGGCTAACATGATGCTTTGGAACTTTTCGTTTCAAGATGTTGACGAGTGTTTGAAGAATCCGTGTCAAAATCAAGGAACATGTACAAATACTGCTGGAAGTTACAGCTGCAGCTGCGAGGTGGGATGGCAGGCACAGCACTGTGATGAAGACGTGGACGAGTGTGCGAAGGATCCCTGCGCAAACCAAGGAACATGCACCAACTTCGCTGGGGGCTACAACTGCACGTGCGCCTGGGGATGGCAGGGGCATGACTGTGATCAGGACATAGATGAATGTGTTGAGAATCCGTGTCTTCACGAAGGCAATTGTACGAATACCGTGGGGAATTTTACCTGTGCGTGCACAGTTGGCTGGCAAGGCCACACGTGTCAGCATGAAATCAACGAGTGTGTTTCCAATCCGTGTCAACACAATGGAACGTGTACCGACCTCATAGGCAGATACTCGTGCGCATGCATAGTCGGTTGGAAAGGCAGCAACTGCGAGGAGGATGTGGACGAGTGTCTTAACAGGCCATGCCTGAACCGAGGAGCATGCATCAATTCCGCTGGCAGTTACTCGTGCGCATGCACTGCTGGATGGCAGGGCAAGCATTGTGATCAAGATGTCAACGAGTGTCTGAGCGAGCCGTGCCAGAACAACGGAACGTGTCGTAATGCGGTCGGCAGTTACACTTGCGCATGCCAATCAGGGTGGCAGGGACAGGACTGCGATCAAGACGTAGACGAGTGTCTGAACGAGCCATGCCAGAATCAAGGAACATGCACTAATTCTGTGGGCAGTTACCAATGCAGTTGCGTGGCCGGATGGCAGGCACACGACTGCGATGAGGATGTGGACGAGTGCGAAGCGAAACCATGCCAAAACCAAGGGACTTGCACTAACTCTAATGGCAGCTATGCTTGTAGTTGCGCAGTGGGATGGAAGGGACAGCATTGCGAGGAAGGTAAGGATGTGTACCGCGTTGAACCCAGAAAGGCATGGAGTTGTTGTTGTTGTTGTTGTCACTGAAGTGAGCTTTTTATTTTTTTGGTTTGGTTTTAGATGTGAACGAGTGTGAGAATAACCCTTGCCAAAACCAAGGCACTTGTTGGAACTTTGCTGGTGGTTACAACTGCACATGCACCACTGGATGGTACGGCAAGAACTGCGACTTAGGTAGGTCTTTGCTTCAGCACTGGAGTGTAGAGAGGCTCTCCTTCTGTAGTGATTGATTGTTGGAGGTATTGATTGATTATGTTTTTTCTTTTTGATGTTGTCAGACGTGGATGAGTGTCAAGCAAATCCATGCCAAAACCAAGGAACATGTACAAATTCTGCCGGGGGCTACAACTGTAGTTGCGTGGACGGATGGCAGGGCAAGCACTGCGAACAAGGTTTGATGATTGTGCATGGAATTGTTGCATGTGTCTGTGTTGTGGTTGATGTTAAGATATATAGGGTTAGGGGAAAGAAGGTTTGGACGCTGCAAAGTGCTGTCCATGATTTGGACTTCGATGCTATGATAGTAGAACGTGAGCTGAAGTGAAAGCGCCTGTTTTCTTCTAGACGTGGACGAGTGTCTCCTGAATCCTTGTGAAAACGAAGGAAACTGTACGAATACGGCAGGCAGTTACAAATGCACCTGCAAACCAGGATGGAAAGCACAGCACTGCGATGAAGGTAAGTGTTGCTATTGTTAGTGTTATTGTTGCCATCAGTGGTATCCTTGTTATCGTGCTCGTTGTAATCGTTATCAATGGAAAATGATTGTGTTGGTTATGTTCATGTTGATCATCATCACCCTGATAATCATTTGTGTGATTATTATCGTCATCATTTTTGCCTTAATTTTCATTGTTGTCGTTCTTTCGGTGGTCATTATGTTTGTGAATGTCATTATCATGATTTGATGGTCACTGTTTTCGTTCTCATTTTCATTTTCGACACTGGTGATTGGTAGATTGCGTGAATTTTGATGAGCTGTTAATAGGCGTTGCTGATGTTTCTGTTGGTCGGAGCCCTCCAATTTTATTGAGGGCGGTTTGGTTTGTCTGGAGAGTGGTTCCAAAGATTTGCTTTTGTATGTTTTCGTAGACGTCAACGAGTGTCTGGCAGAGCCATGTGCAAACCAAGGAACCTGCATTAATTCTAATGGCAGTTATTCGTGCGTATGCGTAGAGGGTTGGCAGGGAATGCATTGTGATGAAGGTGAGTGCGTCGATGTGTTGGTAGGCTGAAGCATTTGATTTGACAAGCGGCAGAAAGTGTGTTGGGTGTTGATTGTGGTTGAACGTGGGGCTAACATGATGCTTTGGAACTTTTCGTTTCAAGATGTTGACGAGTGTTTGAAGAATCCGTGTCAAAATCAAGGAACATGTACAAATACTGCTGGAAGTTACAGCTGCAGCTGCGAGGTGGGATGGCAGGCACAGCACTGTGATGAAGACGTGGACGAGTGTGCGAAGGATCCCTGCGCAAACCAAGGAACATGCACCAACTTCGCTGGGGGCTACAACTGCACGTGCGCCTGGGGATGGCAGGGGCATGACTGTGATCAGGACATAGATGAATGTGTTGAGAATCCGTGTCTTCACGAAGGCAATTGTACGAATACCGTGGGGAATTTTACCTGTGCGTGCACAGTTGGCTGGCAAGGCCACACGTGTCAGCATGAAATCAACGAGTGTGTTTCCAATCCGTGTCAACACAATGGAACGTGTACCGACCTCATAGGCAGATACTCGTGCGCATGCATAGTCGGTTGGAAAGGCAGCAACTGCGAGGAGGATGTGGACGAGTGTCTTAACAGGCCATGCCTGAACCGAGGAGCATGCATCAATTCCGCTGGCAGTTACTCGTGCGCATGCACTGCTGGATGGCAGGGCAAGCATTGTGATCAAGATGTCAACGAGTGTCTGAGCGAGCCGTGCCAGAACAACGGAACGTGTCGTAATGCGGTCGGCAGTTACACTTGCGCATGCCAATCAGGGTGGCAGGGACAGGACTGCGATCAAGACGTAGACGAGTGTCTGAACGAGCCATGCCAGAATCAAGGAACATGCACTAATTCTGTGGGCAGTTACCAATGCAGTTGCGTGGCCGGATGGCAGGCACACGACTGCGATGAGGATGTGGACGAGTGCGAAGCGAAACCATGCCAAAACCAAGGGACTTGCACTAACTCTAATGGCAGCTATGCTTGTAGTTGCGCAGTGGGATGGAAGGGACAGCATTGCGAGGAAGGTAAGGATGTGTACCGCGTTGAACCCAGAAAGGCATGGAGTTGTTGTTGTTGTTGTTGTCACTGAAGTGAGCTTTTCTATTTTTTTGGTTTGGTTTTAGATGTGAACGAGTGTGAGAATAACCCTTGCCAAAACCAAGGCACTTGTTGGAACTTTGCTGGTGGTTACAACTGCACATGCACCACTGGATGGTACGGCAAGAACTGCGACTTAGGTAGGTCTTTGCTTCAGCACTGGAGTGTAGAGAGGCTCTCCTTCTGTAGTGATTGATTGTTGGAGGTATTGATTGATTATGTTTTTTCTTTTTGATGTTGTCAGACGTGGATGAGTGTCAAGCAAATCCATGCCAAAACCAAGGAACATGTACAAATTCTGCCGGGGGCTACAACTGTAGTTGCGTGGACGGATGGCAGGGCAAGCACTGCGAACAAGGTTTGATGATTGTGCATGGAATTGTTGCATGTGTCTGTGTTGTGGTTGATGTTAAGATATATAGGGTTAGGGGAAAGAAGGTTTGGACGCTGCAAAGTGCTGTCCATGATTTGGACTTCGATGCTATGATAGTAGAACGTGAGCTGAAGTGAAAGCGCCTGTTTTCTTCTAGACGTGGACGAGTGTCTCCTGAATCCTTGTGAAAACGAAGGAAACTGTACGAATACGGCAGGCAGTTACAAATGCACCTGCAAACCAGGATGGAAAGCACAGCACTGCGATGAAGGTAAGTGTTGCTATTGTTAGTGTTATTGTTGCCATCAGTGGTATCCTTGTTATCGTGCTCGTTGTAATCGTTATCAATGGAAAATGATTGTGTTGGTTATGTTCATGTTGATCATCATCACCCTGATAATCATTTGTGTGATTATTATCGTCATCATTTTTGCCTTAATTTTCATTGTTGTCGTTCTTTCGGTGGTCATTATGTTTGTGAATGTCATTATCATGATTTGATGGTCACTGTTTTCGTTCTCATTTTCATTTTCGACACTGGTGATTGGTAGATTGCGTGAATTTTGATGAGCTGTTAATAGGCGTTGCTTATGTTTCTGTTGGTCGGAGCCCTCCAATTTTATTGAGGGCGGTTTGGTTTGTCTGGAGAGTAGTTCCAAAGATTTGCTTTTGTATGTTTTCGTAGATGTCAACGAGTGTCTGGCAGAGCCATGTGCAAACCAAGGAACCTGCATTAATTCTAATGGCAGTTATTCGTGCGTATGCGTAGAGGGTTGGCAGGGAATGCATTGTGATGAAGGTGAGTGCGTCGATGTGTTGGTAGGCTGAAGCATTTGATTTGACAAGCGGCAGAAAGTGTGTTGGGTGTTGATTGTGGTTGAACGTGGGGCTAACATGATGCTTTGGAACTTTTCGTTTCAAGATGTTGACGAGTGTTTGAAGAATCCGTGTCAAAATCAAGGAACATGTACAAATACTGCTGGAAGTTACAGCTGCAGCTGCGAGGTGGGATGGCAGGCACAGCACTGTGATGAAGACGTGGACGAGTGTGCGAAGGATCCCTGCGCAAACCAAGGAACATGCACCAACTTCGCTGGGGGCTACAACTGCACGTGCGCCTGGGGATGGCAGGGGCATGACTGTGATCAGGACATAGATGAATGTGTTGAGAATCCGTGTCTTCACGAAGGCAATTGTACGAATACCGTGGGGAATTTTACCTGTGCGTGCACAGTTGGCTGGCAAGGCCACACGTGTCAGCATGAAATCAACGAGTGTGTTTCCAATCCATGTCAACACAATGGAACGTGTACCGACCTCATAGGCAGATACTCGTGCGCATGCATAGTCGGTTGGAAAGGCAGCAACTGCGAGGAGGATGTGGACGAGTGTCTTAACAGGCCATGCCTGAACCGAGGAGCATGCATCAATTCCGCTGGCAGTTACTCGTGCGCATGCACTGCTGGATGGCAGGGCAAGCATTGTGATCAAGATGTCAACGAGTGTCTGAGCGAGCCGTGCCAGAACAACGGAACGTGTCGTAATGCGGTCGGCAGTTACACTTGCGCATGCCAATCAGGGTGGCAGGGACAGGACTGCGATCAAGACGTAGACGAGTGTCTGAACGAGCCATGCCAGAATCAAGGAACATGCACTAATTCTGTGGGCAGTTACCAATGCAGTTGCGTGGCCGGATGGCAGGCACACGACTGCGATGAGGATGTGGACGAGTGCGAAGCGAAACCATGCCAAAACCAAGGGACTTGCACTAACTCTAATGGCAGCTATGCTTGTAGTTGCGCAGTGGGATGGAAGGGACAGCATTGCGAGGAAGGTAAGGATGTGTACCGCGTTGAACCCAGAAAGGCATGGAGTTGTTGTTGTTGTTGTTGTCACTGAAGTGAGCTTTTCTATTTTTTTGGTTTGGTATTAGATGTGAACGAGTGTGAGAATAACCCTTGCCAAAACCAAGGCACTTGTTGGAACTTTGCTGGTGGTTACAACTGCACATGCACCACTGGATGGTACGGCAAGAACTGCGACTTAGGTAGGTCTTTGCTTCAGCACTGGAGTGTAGAGAGGCTCTCCTTCTGTAGTGATTGATTGTTGGAGGTATTGATTGATTATGTTTTTTCTTTTTGATGTTGTCAGACGTGGATGAGTGTCAAGCAAATCCATGCCAAAACCAAGGAACATGTACAAATTCTGCCGGGGGCTACAACTGTAGTTGCGTGGACGGATGGCAGGGCAAGCACTGCGAACAAGGTTTGATGATTGTGCATGGAATTGTTGCATGTGTCTGTGTTGTGGTTGATGTTAAGATATATAGGGTTAGGGGAAAGAAGGTTTGGACGCTGCAAAGTGCTGTCCATGATTTGGACTTCGATGCTATGATAGTAGAACGTGAGCTGAAGTGAAAGCGCCTGTTTTCTTCTAGACGTGGACGAGTGTCTCCTGAATCCTTGTGAAAACGAAGGAAACTGTACGAATACGGCAGGCAGTTACAAATGCACCTGCAAACCAGGATGGAAAGCACAGCACTGCGATGAAGGTAAGTGTTGCTATTGTTAGTGTTATTGTTGCCATCAGTGGTATCCTTGTTATCGTGCTCGTTGTAATCGTTATCAATGGAAAATGATTGTGTTGGTTATGTTCATGTTGATCATCATCACCCTGATAATCATTTGTGTGATTATTATCGTCATCATTTTTGCCTTAATTTTCATTGTTGTCGTTCTTTCGGTAGTCATTATGTTTGTGAATGTCATTATCATGATTTGATGGTCACTGTTTTCGTTCTCATTTTCATTTTCGACACTGGTGATTGGTAGATTGCGTGAATTTTGATGAGCTGTTAATAGGCGTTGCTGATGTTTCTGTTGGTCGGAGCCCTCCAATTTTATTGAGGGCGGTTTGGTTTGTCTGGAGAGTGGTTCCAAAGATTTGCTTTTGTATGTTTTCGTAGACGTCAACGAGTGTCTGGCAGAGCCATGTGCAAACCAAGGAACCTGCATTAATTCTAATGGCAGTTATTCGTGCGTATGCGTAGAGGGTTGGCAGGGAATGCATTGTGATGAAGGTGAGTGCGTCGATGTGTTGGTAGGCTGAAGCATTTGATTTGACAAGCGGCAGAAAGTGTGTTGGGTGTTGATTGTGGTTGAACGTGGGGCTAACATGATGCTTTGGAACTTTTCGTTTCAAGATGTTGACGAGTGTTTGAAGAATCCGTGTCAAAATCAAGGAACATGTACAAATACTGCTGGAAGTTACAGCTGCAGCTGCGAGGTGGGATGGCAGGCACAGCACTGTGATGAAGACGTGGACGAGTGTGCGAAGGATCCCTGCGCAAACCAAGGAACATGCACCAACTTCGCTGGGGGCTACAACTGCACGTGCGCCTGGGGATGGCAGGGGCATGACTGTGATCAGGACATAGATGAATGTGTTGAGAATCCGTGTCTTCACGAAGGCAATTGTACGAATACCGTGGGGAATTTTACCTGTGCGTGCACAGTTGGCTGGCAAGGCCACACGTGTCAGCATGAAATCAACGAGTGTGTTTCCAATCCGTGTCAACACAATGGAACGTGTACCGACCTCATAGGCAGATACTCGTGCGCATGCATAGTCGGTTGGAAAGGCAGCAACTGCGAGGAGGATGTGGACGAGTGTCTTAACAGGCCATGCCTGAACCGAGGAGCATGCATCAATTCCGCTGGCAGTTACTCGTGCGCATGCACTGCTGGATGGCAGGGCAAGCATTGTGATCAAGATGTCAACGAGTGTCTGAGCGAGCCGTGCCAGAACAACGGAACGTGTCGTAATGCGGTCGGCAGTTACACTTGCGCATGCCAATCAGGGTGGCAGGGACAGGACTGCGATCAAGACGTAGACGAGTGTCTGAACGAGCCATGCCAGAATCAAGGAACATGCACTAATTCTGTGGGCAGTTACCAATGCAGTTGCGTGGCCGGATGGCAGGCACACGACTGCGATGAGGATGTGGACGAGTGCGAAGCGAAACCATGCCAAAACCAAGGGACTTGCACTAACTCTAATGGCAGCTATGCTTGTAGTTGCGCAGTGGGATGGAAGGGACAGCATTGCGAGGAAGGTAAGGATGTGTACCGCGTTGAACCCAGAAAGGCATGGAGTTGTTGTTGTTGTTGTTGTCACTGAAGTGAGCTTTTCTATTTTTTTGGTTTGGTTTTAGATGTGAACGAGTGTGAGAATAACCCTTGCCAAAACCAAGGCACTTGTTGGAACTTTGCTGGTGGTTACAACTGCACATGCACCACTGGATGGTACGGCAAGAACTGCGACTTAGGTAGGTCTTTGCTTCAGCACTGGAGTGTAGAGAGGCTCTCCTTCTGTAGTGATTGATTGTTGGAGGTATTGATTGATTATGTTTTTTCTTTTTGATGTTGTCAGACGTGGATGAGTGTCAAGCAAATCCATGCCAAAACCAAGGAACATGTACAAATTCTGCCGGGGGCTACAACTGTAGTTGCGTGGACGGATGGCAGGGCAAGCACTGCGAACAAGGTTTGATGATTGTGCATGGAATTGTTGCATGTGTCTGTGTTGTGGTTGATGTTAAGATATATAGGGTTAGGGGAAAGAAGGTTTGGACGCTGCAAAGTGCTGTCCATGATTTGGACTTCGATGCTATGATAGTAGAACGTGAGCTGAAGTGAAAGCGCCTGTTTTCTTCTAGACGTGGACGAGTGTCTCCTGAATCCTTGTGAAAACGAAGGAAACTGTACGAATACGGCAGGCAGTTACAAATGCACCTGCAAACCAGGATGGAAAGCACAGCACTGCGATGAAGGTAAGTGTTGCTATTGTTAGTGTTATTGTTGCCATCAGTGGTATCCTTGTTATCGTGCTCGTTGTAATCGTTATCAATGGAAAATGATTGTGTTGGTTATGTTCATGTTGATCATCATCACCCTGATAATCATTTGTGTGATTATTATCGTCATCATTTTTGCCTTAATTTTCATTGTTGTCGTTCTTTCGGTGGTCATTATGTTTGTGAATGTCATTATCATGATTTGATGGTCACTGTTTTCGTTCTCATTTTCATTTTCGACACTGGTGATTGGTAGATTGCGTGAATTTTGATGAGCTGTTAATAGGCATTGCTGATGTTTCTGTTGGTCGGAGCCCTCCAATTTTATTGAGGGCGGTTTGGTTTGTCTGGAGAGTGGTTCCAAAGATTTGCTTTTGTATGTTTTCGTAGACGTCAACGAGTGTCTGGCAGAGCCATGTGCAAACCAAGGAACCTGCATTAATTCTAATGGCAGTTATTCGTGCGTATGCGTAGAGGGTTGGCAGGGAATGCATTGTGATGAAGGTGAGTGCGTCGATGTGTTGGTAGGCTGAAGCATTTGATTTGACAAGCGGCAGAAAGTGTGTTGGGTGTTGATTGTGGTTGAACGTGGGGCTAACATGATGCTTTGGAACTTTTCGTTTCAAGATGTTGACGAGTGTTTGAAGAATCCGTGTCAAAATCAAGGAACATGTACAAATACTGCTGGAAGTTACAGCTGCAGCTGCGAGGTGGGATGGCAGGCACAGCACTGTGATGAAGACGTGGACGAGTGTGCGAAGGATCCCTGCGCAAACCAAGGAACATGCACCAACTTCGCTGGGGGCTACAACTGCACGTGCGCCTGGGGATGGCAGGGGCATGACTGTGATCAGGACATAGATGAATGTGTTGAGAATCCGTGTCTTCACGAAGGCAATTGTACGAATACCGTGGGGAATTTTACCTGTGCGTGCACAGTTGGCTGGCAAGGCCACACGTGTCAGCATGAAATCAACGAGTGTGTTTCCAATCCGTGTCAACACAATGGAACGTGTACCGACCTCATAGGCAGATACTCGTGCGCATGCATAGTCGGTTGGAAAGGCAGCAACTGCGAGGAGGATGTGGACGAGTGTCTTAACAGGCCATGCCTGAACCGAGGAGCATGCATCAATTCCGCTGGCAGTTACTCGTGCGCATGCACTGCTGGATGGCAGGGCAAGCATTGTGATCAAGATGTCAACGAGTGTCTGAGCGAGCCGTGCCAGAACAACGGAACGTGTCGTAATGCGGTCGGCAGTTACACTTGCGCATGCCAATCAGGGTGGCAGGGACAGGACTGCGATCAAGACGTAGACGAGTGTCTGAACGAGCCATGCCAGAATCAAGGAACATGCACTAATTCTGTGGGCAGTTACCAATGCAGTTGCGTGGCCGGATGGCAGGCACACGACTGCGATGAGGATGTGGACGAGTGCGAAGCGAAACCATGCCAAAACCAAGGGACTTGCACTAACTCTAATGGCAGCTATGCTTGTAGTTGCGCAGTGGGATGGAAGGGACAGCATTGCGAGGAAGGTAAGGATGTGTACCGCGTTGAACCCAGAAAGGCATGGAGTTGTTGTTGTTGTTGTTGTCACT
This sequence comes from Anthopleura xanthogrammica, assembly GCA_964019055.1. Lineage (NCBI taxonomy): Eukaryota > Metazoa > Cnidaria > Anthozoa > Actiniaria > Actiniidae > Anthopleura > Anthopleura xanthogrammica. The sequence continues at coordinate 4,317,411 of OZ025207.1, forward strand.
GAAGTGAGCTTTTCTATTTTTTTGGTTTGGTTTTAGATGTGAACGAGTGTGAGAATAACCCTTGCCAAAACCAAGGCACTTGTTGGAACTTTGCTGGTGGTTACAACTGCACATGCACCACTGGATGGTACGGCAAGAACTGCGACTTAGGTAGGTCTTTGCTTCAGCACTGGAGTGTAGAGAGGCTCTCCTTCTGTAGTGATTGATTGTTGGAGGTATTGATTGATTGTGTTTTTTCTTTTTGATGTTGTCAGACGTGGATGAGTGTCAAGCAAATCCATGCCAAAACCAAGGAACATGTACAAATTCTGCCGGGGGCTACAACTGTAGTTGCGTGGACGGATGGCAGGGCAAGCACTGCGAACAAGGTTTGATGATTGTGCATGGAATTGTTGCATGTGTCTGTGTTGTGGTTGATGTTAAGATATATAGGGTTAGGGGAAAGAAGGTTTGGACGCTGCAAAGTGCTGTCCATGATTTGGACTTCGATGCTATGATAGTAGAACGTGAGCTGAAGTGAAAGCGCCTGTTTTCTTCTAGACGTGGACGAGTGTCTCCTGAATCCTTGTGAAAACGAAGGAAACTGTACGAATACGGCAGGCAGTTACAAATGCACCTGCAAACCAGGATGGAAAGCACAGCACTGCGATGAAGGTAAGTGTTGCTATTGTTAGTGTTATTGTTGCCATCAGTGGTATCCTTGTTATCGTGCTCGTTGTAATCGTTATCAATGGAAAATGATTGTGTTGGTTATGTTCATGTTGATCATCATCACCCTGATAATCATTTGTGTGATTATTATCGTCATCATTTTTGCCTTAATTTTCATTGTTGTCGTTCTTTCGGTGGTCATTATGTTTGTGAATGTCATTATCATGATTTGATGGTCACTGTTTTCGTTCTCATTTTCATTTTCGACACTGGTGATTGGTAGATTGCGTGAATTTTGATGAGCTGTTAATAGGCGTTGCTGATGTTTCTGTTGGTCGGAGCCCTCCAATTTTATTGAGGGCGGTTTGGTTTGTCTGGAGAGTGGTTCCAAAGATTTGCTTTTGTATGTTTTCGTAGATGTCAACGAGTGTCTGGCAGAGCCATGTGCAAACCAAGGAACCTGCATTAATTCTAATGGCAGTTATTCGTGCGTATGCGTAGAGGGTTGGCAGGGAATGCATTGTGATGAAGGTGAGTGCGTCGATGTGTTGGTAGGCTGAAGCATTTGATTTGACAAGCGGCAGAAAGTGTGTTGGGTGTTGATTGTGGTTGAACGTGGGGCTAACATGATGCTTTGGAACTTTTCGTTTCAAGATGTTGACGAGTGTTTGAAGAATCCGTGTCAAAATCAAGGAACATGTACAAATACTGCTGGAAGTTACAGCTGCAGCTGCGAGGTGGGATGGCAGGCACAGCACTGTGATGAAGACGTGGACGAGTGTGCGAAGGATCCCTGCGCAAACCAAGGAACATGCACCAACTTCGCTGGGGGCTACAACTGCACGTGCGCCTGGGGATGGCAGGGGCATGACTGTGATCAGGACATAGATGAATGTGTTGAGAATCCGTGTCTTCACGAAGGCAATTGTACGAATACCGTGGGGAATTTTACCTGTGCGTGCACAGTTGGCTGGCAAGGCCACACGTGTCAGCATGAAATCAACGAGTGTGTTTCCAATCCGTGTCAACACAATGGAACGTGTACCGACCTCATAGGCAGATACTCGTGCGCATGCATAGTCGGTTGGAAAGGCAGCAACTGCGAGGAGGATGTGGACGAGTGTCTTAACAGGCCATGCCTGAACCGAGGAGCATGCATCAATTCCGCTGGCAGTTACTCGTGCGCATGCACTGCTGGATGGCAGGGCAAGCATTGTGATCAAGATGTCAACGAGTGTCTGAGCGAGCCGTGCCAGAACAACGGAACGTGTCGTAATGCGGTCGGCAGTTACACTTGCGCATGCCAATCAGGGTGGCAGGGACAGGACTGCGATCAAGACGTAGACGAGTGTCTGAACGAGCCATGCCAGAATCAAGGAACATGCACTAATTCTGTGGGCAGTTACCAATGCAGTTGCGTGGCCGGATGGCAGGCACACGACTGCGATGAGGATGTGGACGAGTGCGAAGCGAAACCATGCCAAAACCAAGGGACTTGCACTAACTCTAATGGCAGCTATGCTTGTAGTTGCGCAGTGGGATGGAAGGGACAGCATTGCGAGGAAGGTAAGGATGTGTACCGCGTTGAACCCAGAAAGGCATGGAGTTGTTGTTGTTGTTGTTGTCACTGAAGTGAGCTTTTCTATTTTTTTGGTTTGGTTTTAGATGTGAACGAGTGTGAGAATAACCCTTGCCAAAACCAAGGCACTTGTTGGAACTTTGCTGGTGGTTACAACTGCACATGCACCACTGGATGGTACGGCAAGAACTGCGACTTAGGTAGGTCTTTGCTTCAGCACTGGAGTGTAGAGAGGCTCTCCTTCTGTAGTGATTGATTGTTGGAGGTATTGATTGATTGTGTTTTTTCTTTTTGATGTTGTCAGACGTGGATGAGTGTCAAGCAAATCCATGCCAAAACCAAGGAACATGTACAAATTCTGCCGGGGGCTACAACTGTAGTTGCGTGGACGGATGGCAGGGCAAGCACTGCGAACAAGGTTTGATGATTGTGCATGGAATTGTTGCATGTGTCTGTGTTGTGGTTGATGTTAAGATATATAGGGTTAGGGGAAAGAAGGTTTGGACGCTGCAAAGTGCTGTCCATGATTTGGACTTCGATGCTATGATAGTAGAACGTGAGCTGAAGTGAAAGCGCCTGTTTTCTTCTAGACGTGGACGAGTGTCTCCTGAATCCTTGTGAAAACGAAGGAAACTGTACGAATACGGCAGGCAGTTACAAATGCACCTGCAAACCAGGATGGAAAGCACAGCACTGCGATGAAGGTAAGTGTTGCTATTGTTAGTGTTATTGTTGCCATCAGTGGTATCCTTGTTATCGTGCTCGTTGTAATCGTTATCAATGGAAAATGATTGTGTTGGTTATGTTCATGTTGATCATCATCACCCTGATAATCATTTGTGTGATTATTATCGTCATCATTTTTGCCTTAATTTTCATTGTTGTCGTTCTTTCGGTGGTCATTATGTTTGTGAATGTCATTATCATGATTTGATGGTCACTGTTTTCGTTCTCATTTTCATTTTCGACACTGGTGATTGGTAGATTGCGTGAATTTTGATGAGCTGTTAATAGGCGTTGCTGATGTTTCTGTTGGTCGGAGCCCTCCAATTTTATTGAGGGCGGTTTGGTTTGTCTGGAGAGTGGTTCCAAAGATTTGCTTTTGTATGTTTTCGTAGATGTCAACGAGTGTCTGGCAGAGCCATGTGCAAACCAAGGAACCTGCATTAATTCTAATGGCAGTTATTCGTGCGTATGCGTAGAGGGTTGGCAGGGAATGCATTGTGATGAAGGTGAGTGCGTCGATGTGTTGGTAGGCTGAAGCATTTGATTTGACAAGCGGCAGAAAGTGTGTTGGGTGTTGATTGTGGTTGAACGTGGGGCTAACATGATGCTTTGGAACTTTTCGTTTCAAGATGTTGACGAGTGTTTGAAGAATCCGTGTCAAAATCAAGGAACATGTACAAATACTGCTGGAAGTTACAGCTGCAGCTGCGAGGTGGGATGGCAGGCACAGCACTGTGATGAAGACGTGGACGAGTGTGCGAAGGATCCCTGCGCAAACCAAGGAACATGCACCAACTTCGCTGGGGGCTACAACTGCACGTGCGCCTGGGGATGGCAGGGGCATGACTGTGATCAGGACATAGATGAATGTGTTGAGAATCCGTGTCTTCACGAAGGCAATTGTACGAATACCGTGGGGAATTTTACCTGTGCGTGCACAGTTGGCTGGCAAGGCCACACGTGTCAGCATGAAATCAACGAGTGTGTTTCCAATCCGTGTCAACACAATGGAACGTGTACCGACCTCATAGGCAGATACTCGTGCGCATGCATAGTCGGTTGGAAAGGCAGCAACTGCGAGGAGGATGTGGACGAGTGTCTTAACAGGCCATGCCTGAACCGAGGAGCATGCATCAATTCCGCTGGCAGTTACTCGTGCGCATGCACTGCTGGATGGCAGGGCAAGCATTGTGATCAAGATGTCAACGAGTGTCTGAGCGAGCCGTGCCAGAACAACGGAACGTGTCGTAATGCGGTCGGCAGTTACACTTGCGCATGCCAATCAGGGTGGCAGGGACAGGACTGCGATCAAGACGTAGACGAGTGTCTGAACGAGCCATGCCAGAATCAAGGAACATGCACTAATTCTGTGGGCAGTTACCAATGCAGTTGCGTGGCCGGATGGCAGGCACACGACTGCGATGAGGATGTGGACGAGTGCGAAGCGAAACCATGCCAAAACCAAGGGACTTGCACTAACTCTAATGGCAGCTATGCTTGTAGTTGCGCAGTGGGATGGAAGGGACAGCATTGCGAGGAAGGTAAGGATGTGTACCGCGTTGAACCCAGAAAGGCATGGAGTTGTTGTTGTTGTTGTTGTCACTGAAGTGAGCTTTTCTATTTTTTTGGTTTGGTTTTAGATGTGAACGAGTGTGAGAATAACCCTTGCCAAAACCAAGGCACTTGTTGGAACTTTGCTGGTGGTTACAACTGCACATGCACCACTGGATGGTACGGCAAGAACTGCGACTTAGGTAGGTCTTTGCTTCAGCACTGGAGTGTAGAGAGGCTCTCCTTCTGTAGTGATTGATTGTTGGAGGTATTGATTGATTGTGTTTTTTTTTTTTGATGTTGTCAGACGTGGATGAGTGTCAAGCAAATCCATGCCAAAACCAAGGAACATGTACAAATTCTGCCGGGGGCTACAACTGTAGTTGCGTGGACGGATGGCAGGGCAAGCACTGCGAACAAGGTTTGATGATTGTGCATGGAATTGTTGCATGTGTCTGTGTTGTGGTTGATGTTAAGATATATAGGGTTAGGGGAAAGAAGGTTTGGACGCTGCAAAGTGCTGTCCATGATTTGGACTTCGATGCTATGATAGTAGAACGTGAGCTGAAGTGAAAGCGCCTGTTTTCTTCTAGACGTGGACGAGTGTCTCCTGAATCCTTGTGAAAACGAAGGAAACTGTACGAATACGGCAGGCAGTTACAAATGCACCTGCAAACCAGGATGGAAAGCACAGCACTGCGATGAAGGTAAGTGTTGCTATTGTTAGTGTTATTGTTGCCATCAGTGGTATCCTTGTTATCGTGCTCGTTGTAATCGTTATCAATGGAAAATGATTGTGTTGGTTATGTTCATGTTGATCATCATCACCCTGATAATCATTTGTGTGATTATTATCGTCATCATTTTTGCCTTAATTTTCATTGTTGTCGTTCTTTCGGTGGTCATTATGTTTGTGAATGTCATTATCATGATTTGATGGTCACTGTTTTCGTTCTCATTTTCATTTTCGACACTGGTGATTGGTAGATTGCGTGAATTTTGATGAGCTGTTAATAGGCGTTGCTGATGTTTCTGTTGGTCGGAGCCCTCCAATTTTATTGAGGGCGGTTTGGTTTGTCTGGAGAGTGGTTCCAAAGATTTGCTTTTGTATGTTTTCGTAGACGTCAACGAGTGTCTGGCAGAGCCATGTGCAAACCAAGGAACCTGCATTAATTCTAATGGCAGTTATTCGTGCGTATGCGTAGAGGGTTGGCAGGGAATGCATTGTGATGAAGGTGAGTGCGTCGATGTGTTGGTAGGCTGAAGCATTTGATTTGACAAGCGGCAGAAAGTGTGTTGGGTGTTGATTGTGGTTGAACGTGGGGCTAACATGATGCTTTGGAACTTTTCGTTTCAAGATGTTGACGAGTGTTTGAAGAATCCGTGTCAAAATCAAGGAACATGTACAAATACTGCTGGAAGTTACAGCTGCAGCTGCGAGGTGGGATGGCAGGCACAGCACTGTGATGAAGACGTGGACGAGTGTGCGAAGGATCCCTGCGCAAACCAAGGAACATGCACCAACTTCGCTGGGGGCTACAACTGCACGTGCGCCTGGGGATGGCAGGGGCATGACTGTGATCAGGACATAGATGAATGTGTTGAGAATCCGTGTCTTCACGAAGGCAATTGTACGAATACCGTGGGGAATTTTACCTGTGCGTGCACAGTTGGCTGGCAAGGCCACACGTGTCAGCATGAAATCAACGAGTGTGTTTCCAATCCGTGTCAACACAATGGAACGTGTACCGACCTCATAGGCAGATACTCGTGCGCATGCATAGTCGGTTGGAAAGGCAGCAACTGCGAGGAGGATGTGGACGAGTGTCTTAACAGGCCATGCCTGAACCGAGGAGCATGCATCAATTCCGCTGGCAGTTACTCGTGCGCATGCACTGCTGGATGGCAGGGCAAGCATTGTGATCAAGATGTCAACGAGTGTCTGAGCGAGCCGTGCCAGAACAACGGAACGTGTCGTAATGCGGTCGGCAGTTACACTTGCGCATGCCAATCAGGGTGGCAGGGACAGGACTGCGATCAAGACGTAGACGAGTGTCTGAACGAGCCATGCCAGAATCAAGGAACATGCACTAATTCTGTGGGCAGTTACCAATGCAGTTGCGTGGCCGGATGGCAGGCACACGACTGCGATGAGGATGTGGACGAGTGCGAAGCGAAACCATGCCAAAACCAAGGGACTTGCACTAACTCTAATGGCAGCTATGCTTGTAGTTGCGCAGTGGGATGGAAGGGACAGCATTGCGAGGAAGGTAAGGATGTGTACCGCGTTGAACCCAGAAAGGCATGGAGTTGTTGTTGTTGTTGTTGTCACTGAAGTGAGCTTTTCTATTTTTTTGGTTTGGTTTTAGATGTGAACGAGTGTGAGAATAACCCTTGCCAAAACCAAGGCACTTGTTGGAACTTTGCTGGTGGTTACAACTGCACATGCACCACTGGATGGTACGGCAAGAACTGCGACTTAGGTAGGTCTTTGCTTCAGCACTGGAGTGTAGAGAGGCTCTCCTTCTGTAGTGATTGATTGTTGGAGGTATTGATTGATTATGTTTTTTCTTTTTGATGTTGTCAGACGTGGATGAGTGTCAAGCAAATCCATGCCAAAACCAAGGAACATGTACAAATTCTGCCGGGGGCTACAACTGTAGTTGCGTGGACGGATGGCAGGGCAAGCACTGCGAACAAGGTTTGATGATTGTGCATGGAATTGTTGCATGTGTCTGTGTTGTGGTTGATGTTAAGATATATAGGGTTAGGGGAAAGAAGGTTTGGACGCTGCAAAGTGCTGTCCATGATTTGGACTTCGATGCTATGATAGTAGAACGTGAGCTGAAGTGAAAGCGCCTGTTTTCTTCTAGACGTGGACGAGTGTCTCCTGAATCCTTGTGAAAACGAAGGAAACTGTACGAATACGGCAGGCAGTTACAAATGCACCTGCAAACCAGGATGGAAAGCACAGCACTGCGATGAAGGTAAGTGTTGCTATTGTTAGTGTTATTGTTGCCATCAGTGGTATCCTTGTTATCGTGCTCGTTGTAATCGTTATCAATGGAAAATGATTGTGTTGGTTATGTTCATGTTGATCATCATCACCCTGATAATCATTTGTGTGATTATTATCGTCATCATGTTTGCCTTAATTTTCATTGTTGTCGTTCTTTCGGTGGTCATTATGTTTGTGAATGTCATTATCATGATTTGATGGTCACTGTTTTCGTTCTCATTTTCATTTTCGACACTGGTGATTGGTAGATTGCGTGAATTTTGATGAGCTGTTAATAGGCATTGCTGATGTTTCTGTTGGTCGGAGCCCTCCAATTTTATTGAGGGCGGTTTGGTTTGTCTGGAGAGTGGTTCCAAAGATTTGCTTTTGTATGTTTTCGTAGATGTCAACGAGTGTCTGGCAGAGCCATGTGCAAACCAAGGAACCTGCATTAATTCTAATGGCAGTTATTCGTGCGTATGCGTAGAGGGTTGGCAGGGAATGCATTGTGATGAAGGTGAGTGCGTCGATGTGTTGGTAGGCTGAAGCATTTGATTTGACAAGCGGCAGAAAGTGTGTTGGGTGTTGATTGTGGTTGAACGTGGGGCTAACATGATGCTTTGGAACTTTTCGTTTCAAGATGTTGACGAGTGTTTGAAGAATCCGTGTCAAAATCAAGGAACATGTACAAATACTGCTGGAAGTTACAGCTGCAGCTGCGAGGTGGGATGGCAGGCACAGCACTGTGATGAAGACGTGGACGAGTGTGCGAAGGATCCCTGCGCAAACCAAGGAACATGCACCAACTTCGCTGGGGGCTACAACTGCACGTGCGCCTGGGGATGGCAGGGGCATGACTGTGATCAGGACATAGATGAATGTGTTGAGAATCCGTGTCTTCACGAAGGCAATTGTACGAATACCGTGGGGAATTTTACCTGTGCGTGCACAGTTGGCTGGCAAGGCCACACGTGTCAGCATGAAATCAACGAGTGTGTTTCCAATCCGTGTCAACACAATGGAACGTGTACCGACCTCATAGGCAGATACTCGTGCGCATGCATAGTCGGTTGGAAAGGCAGCAACTGCGAGGAGGATGTGGACGAGTGTCTTAACAGGCCATGCCTGAACCGAGGAGCATGCATCAATTCCGCTGGCAGTTACTCGTGCGCATGCACTGCTGGATGGCAGGGCAAGCATTGTGATCAAGATGTCAACGAGTGTCTGAGCGAGCCGTGCCAGAACAACGGAACGTGTCGTAATGCGGTCGGCAGTTACACTTGCGCATGCCAATCAGGGTGGCAGGGACAGGACTGCGATCAAGACGTAGACGAGTGTCTGAACGAGCCATGCCAGAATCAAGGAACATGCACTAATTCTGTGGGCAGTTACCAATGCAGTTGCGTGGCCGGATGGCAGGCACACGACTGCGATGAGGATGTGGACGAGTGCGAAGCGAAACCATGCCAAAACCAAGGGACTTGCACTAACTCTAATGGCAGCTATGCTTGTAGTTGCGCAGTGGGATGGAAGGGACAGCATTGCGAGGAAGGTAAGGATGTGTACCGCGTTGAACCCAGAAAGGCATGGAGTTGTTGTTGTTGTTGTTGTCACTGAAGTGAGCTTTTCTATTTTTTTGGTTTGGTTTTAGATGTGAACGAGTGTGAGAATAACCCTTGCCAAAACCAAGGCACTTGTTGGAACTTTGCTGGTGGTTACAACTGCACATGCACCACTGGATGGTACGGCAAGAACTGCGACTTAGGTAGGTCTTTGCTTCAGCACTGGAGTGTAGAGAGGCTCTCCTTCTGTAGTGATTGATTGTTGGAGGTATTGATTGATTATGTTTTTTCTTTTTGATGTTGTCAGACGTGGATGAGTGTCAAGCAAATCCATGCCAAAACCAAGGAACATGTACAAATTCTGCCGGGGGCTACAACTGTAGTTGCGTGGACGGATGGCAGGGCAAGCACTGCGAACAAGGTTTGATGATTGTGCATGGAATTGTTGCATGTGTCTGTGTTGTGGTTGATGTTAAGATATATAGGGTTAGGGGAAAGAAGGTTTGGACGCTGCAAAGTGCTGTCCATGATTTGGACTTCGATGCTATGATAGTAGAACGTGAGCTGAAGTGAAAGCGCCTGTTTTCTTCTAGACGTGGACGAGTGTCTCCTGAATCCTTGTGAAAACGAAGGAAACTGTACGAATACGGCAGGCAGTTACAAATGCACCTGCAAACCAGGATGGAAAGCACAGCACTGCGATGAAGGTAAGTGTTGCTATTGTTAGTGTTATTGTTGCCATCAGTGGTATCCTTGTTATCGTGCTCGTTGTAATCGTTATCAATGGAAAATGATTGTGTTGGTTATGTTCATGTTGATCATCATCACCCTGATAATCATTTGTGTGATTATTATCGTCATCATTTTTGCCTTAATTTTCATTGTTGTCGTTCTTTCGGTGGTCATTATGTTTGTGAATGTCATTATCATGATTTGATGGTCACTGTTTTCGTTCTCATTTTCATTTTCGACACTGGTGATTGGTAGATTGCGTGAATTTTGATGAGCTGTTAATAGGCGTTGCTGATGTTTCTGTTGGTCGGAGCCCTCCAATTTTATTGAGGGCGGTTTGGTTTGTCTGGAGAGTGGTTCCAAAGATTTGCTTTTGTATGTTTTCGTAGACGTCAACGAGTGTCTGGCAGAGCCATGTGCAAACCAAGGAACCTGCATTAATTCTAATGGCAGTTATTCGTGCGTATGCGTAGAGGGTTGGCAGGGAATGCATTGTGATGAAGGTGAGTGCGTCGATGTGTTGGTAGGCTGAAGCATTTGATTTGACAAGCGGCAGAAAGTGTGTTGGGTGTTGATTGTGGTTGAACGTGGGGCTAACATGATGCTTTGGAACTTTTCGTTTCAAGATGTTGACGAGTGTTTGAAGAATCCGTGTCAAAATCAAGGAACATGTACAAATACTGCTGGAAGTTACAGCTGCAGCTGCGAGGTGGGATGGCAGGCACAGCACTGTGATGAAGACGTGGACGAGTGTGCGAAGGATCCCTGCGCAAACCAAGGAACATGCACCAACTTCGCTGGGGGCTACAACTGCACGTGCGCCTGGGGATGGCAGGGGCATGACTGTGATCAGGACATAGATGAATGTGTTGAGAATCCGTGTCTTCACGAAGGCAATTGTACGAATACCGTGGGGAATTTTACCTGTGCGTGCACAGTTGGCTGGCAAGGCCACACGTGTCAGCATGAAATCAACGAGTGTGTTTCCAATCCGTGTCAACACAATGGAACGTGTACCGACCTCATAGGCAGATACTCGTGCGCATGCATAGTCGGTTGGAAAGGCAGCAACTGCGAGGAGGATGTGGACGAGTGTCTTAACAGGCCATGCCTGAACCGAGGAGCATGCATCAATTCCGCTGGCAGTTACTCGTGCGCATGCACTGCTGGATGGCAGGGCAAGCATTGTGATCAAGATGTCAACGAGTGTCTGAGCGAGCCGTGCCAGAACAACGGAACGTGTCGTAATGCGGTCGGCAGTTACACTTGCGCATGCCAATCAGGGTGGCAGGGACAGGACTGCGATCAAGACGTAGACGAGTGTCTGAACGAGCCATGCCAGAATCAAGGAACATGCACTAATTCTGTGGGCAGTTACCAATGCAGTTGCGTGGCCGGATGGCAGGCACACGACTGCGATGAGGATGTGGACGAGTGCGAAGCGAAACCATGCCAAAACCAAGGGACTTGCACTAACTCTAATGGCAGCTATGCTTGTAGTTGCGCAGTGGGATGGAAGGGACAGCATTGCGAGGAAGGTAAGGATGTGTACCGCGTTGAACCCAGAAAGGCATGGAGTTGTTGTTGTTGTTGTTGTCACTGAAGTGAGCTTTTCTATTTTTTTGGTTTGGTTTTAGATGTGAACGAGTGTGAGAATAACCCTTGCCAAAACCAAGGCACTTGTTGGAACTTTGCTGGTGGTTACAACTGCACATGCACCACTGGATGGTACGGCAAGAACTGCGACTTAGGTAGGTCTTTGCTTCAGCACTGGAGTGTAGAGAGGCTCTCCTTCTCTAGTGATTGATTGTTGGAGGTATTGATTGATCGTGGTTTGTTTTTTTTTGATGTTGTCAGACGTGGATGAGTGTCAAGCAAATCCATGCCAAAACCAAGGAACATGTACAAATTCTGCCGGGGGCTACAACTGTAGTTGCGTGGACGGATGGCAGGGCAAGCACTGCGAACAAGGTTTGATGATTGTGCATGGAATTGTTGCATGTGTCTGTGTTGTGGTTGATGTTAAGATATATAGGGTTAGGGGAAAGAAGGTTTGGACGCTGCAAAGTGCTGTCCATGATTTGGACTTCGATGCTATGATAGTAGAACGTGAGCTGAAGTGAACGCGCCTGTTTTCTTCTAGACGTGGACGAGTGTCTCCTGAATCCTTGTGAAAACGAAGGAAACTGTACGAATACGGCAGGCAGTTACAAATGCACCTGCAAACCAGGATGGAAAGCACAGCACTGCGATGAAGGTAAGTGTTGCTATTGTTAGTGTTATTGTTGCCATCAGTGGTATCCTTGTTATCGTGCTCGTTGTAATCGTTATCAATGGAAAATGATTGTGTTGGTTATGTTCATGTTGATCATCATCACCCTGATAATCATTTGTGTGATTATTATCGTCATCATTTTTGCCTTAATTTTCATTGTTGTCGTTCTTTCGGTGGTCATTATGTTTGTGAATGTCATTATCATGATTTGATGGTCACTGTTTTCGTTCTCATTTCATTTTCGACACTGGTGATTGGTAGATTGCGTGAATTTTGATGAGCTGTTAATAGGCGTTGCTGATGTTTCTGTTGGTCGGAGCCCTCCAATTTTATCGAGGGCGGTTTGGTTTGTCTGGAGAGTGGTTCCAAAGATTTGCTTTTGTATGTTTTCGTAGATGTCAACGAGTGTCTGGCAGAGCCATGTGCAAACCAAGGAACCTGCATTAATTCTAATGGCAGTTATTCGTGCGTATGCGTAGAGGGTTGGCAGGGAATGCATTGTGATGAAGGTGAGTGCGTCGATGTGTTGGTAGGCTGAAGCATTTGATTTGACAAGCGGCAGAAAGTGTGTTGGGTGTTGATTGTGGTTGAACGTGGGGCTAACATGATGCTTTGGAACTTTTCGTTTCAAGATGTTGACGAGTGTTTGAAGAATCCGTGTCAAAATCAAGGAACATGTACAAATACTGCTGGAAGTTACAGCTGCAGCTGCGAGGTGGGATGGCAGGCACAGCACTGTGATGAAGACGTGGACGAGTGTGCGAAGGATCCCTGCGCAAACCAAGGAACATGCACCAACTTCGCTGGGGGCTACAACTGCACGTGCGCCTGGGGATGGCAGGGGCATGACTGTGATCAGGACATAGATGAATGTGTTGAGAATCCGTGTCTTCACGAAGGCAATTGTACGAATACCGTGGGGAATTTTACCTGTGCGTGCACAGTTGGCTGGCAAGGCCACACGTGTCAGCATGAAATCAACGAGTGTGTTTCCAATCCGTGTCAACACAATGGAACGTGTACCGACCTCATAGGCAGATACTCGTGCGCATGCATAGTCGGTTGGAAAGGCAGCAACTGCGAGGAGGATGTGGACGAGTGTCTTAACAGGCCCTGCCTGAACCGAGGAGCATGCATCAATTCCGCTGGCAGTTACTCGTGCGCATGCACTGCTGGATGGCAGGGCAAGCATTGTGATCAAGATGTCAACGAGTGTCTGAGCGAGCCGTGCCAGAACAACGGAACGTGTCGTAATGCGGTCGGCAGTTACACTTGCGCATGCCAATCAGGGTGGCAGGGACAGAACTGCGATCAAGACGTAGACGAGTGTCTGAACGAGCCATGCCAGAATCAAGGAACATGCACTAATTCTGTGGGCAGTTACCAATGCAGTTGCGTGGCCGGATGGCAGGCACACGACTGCGATGAGGATGTGGACGAGTGCGAAGCGAAACCATGCCAAAACCAAGGGACTTGCACTAACTCTAATGGCAGCTATGCTTGTAGTTGCGCAGTGGGATGGAAGGGACGGCATTGCGAGGAAGGTAAGGATGTGTACCGCGTTGAACCCAGAAAGGCATGGAGTTGTTGTTGTTGTTGTTGTCACTGAAGTGAGCTTTTTATTTTTTTGGTTTGGTTTTAGATGTGAACGAGTGTGAGAATAACCCTTGCCAAAACCAAGGCACTTGTTGGAACTTTGCTGGTGGTTACAACTGCACATGCACCACTGGATGGTACGGCAAGAACTGCGACTTAGGTAGGTCTTTGCTTCAGCACTGGAGTGTAGAGAGGCTCTCCTTCTGTAGTGATTGATTGTTGGAGGTATTGATTGATTGTGTTTTTTTTTTTTGATGTTGTCAGACGTGGATGAGTGTCAAGCAAATCCATGCCAAAACCAAGGAACATGTACAAATTCTGCCGGGGGCTACAACTGTAGTTGCGTGGACGGATGGCAGGGCAAGCACTGCGAACAAGGTTTGATGATTGTGCATGGAATTGTTGCATGTGTCTGTGTTGTGGTTGATGTTAAGATATATAGGGTTAGGGGAAAGAAGGTTTGGACGCTGCAAAGTGCTGTCCATGATTTGGACTTCGATGCTATGATAGTAGAACGTGAGCTGAAGTGAAAGCGCCTGTTTTCTTCTAGACGTGGACGAGTGTCTCCTGAATCCTTGTGAAAACGAAGGAAACTGTACGAATACGGCAGGCAGTTACAAATGCACCTGCAAACCAGGATGGAAAGCACAGCACTGCGATGAAGGTAAGTGTTGCTATTGTTAGTGTTATTGTTGCCATCAGTGGTATCCTTGTTATCGTGCTCGTTGTAATCGTTATCAATGGAAAATGATTGTGTTGGTTATGTTCATGTTGATCATCATCACCCTGATAATCATTTGTGTGATTATTATCGTCATCATTTTTGCCTTAATTTTCATTGTTGTCGTTCTTTCGGTGGTCATTATGTTTGTGAATGTCATTATCATGATTTGATGGTCACTGTTTTCGTTCTCATTTTCATTTTCGACACTGGTGATTGGTAGATTGCGTGAATTTTGATGAGCTGTTAATAGGCGTTGCTGATGTTTCTGTTGGTCGGAGCCCTCCAATTTTATTGAGGGCGGTTTGGTTTGTCTGGAGAGTGGTTCCAAAGATTTGCTTTTGTATGTTTTCGTAGACGTCAACGAGTGTCTGGCAGAGCCATGTGCAAACCAAGGAACCTGCATTAATTCTAATGGCAGTTATTCGTGCGTATGCGTAGAGGGTTGGCAGGGAATGCATTGTGATGAAGGTGAGTGCGTCGATGTGTTGGTAGGCTGAAGCATTTGATTTGACAAGCGGCAGAAAGTGTGTTGGGTGTTGATTGTGGTTGAACGTGGGGCTAACATGATGCTTTGGAACTTTTCGTTTCAAGATGTTGACGAGTGTTTGAAGAATCCGTGTCAAAATCAAGGAACATGTACAAATACTGCTGGAAGTTACAGCTGCAGCTGCGAGGTGGGATGGCAGGCACAGCACTGTGATGAAGACGTGGACGAGTGTGCGAAGGATCCCTGCGCAAACCAAGGAACATGCACCAACTTCGCTGGGGGCTACAACTGCACGTGCGCCTGGGGATGGCAGGGGCATGACTGTGATCAGGACATAGATGAATGTGTTGAGAATCCGTGTCTTCACGAAGGCAATTGTACGAATACCGTGGGGAATTTTACCTGTGCGTGCACAGTTGGCTGGCAAGGCCACACGTGTCAGCATGAAATCAACGAGTGTGTTTCCAATCCGTGTCAACACAATGGAACGTGTACCGACCTCATAGGCAGATACTCGTGCGCATGCATAGTCGGTTGGAAAGGCAGCAACTGCGAGGAGGATGTGGACGAGTGTCTTAACAGGCCATGCCTGAACCGAGGAGCATGCATCAATTCCGCTGGCAGTTACTCGTGCGCATGCACTGCTGGATGGCAGGGCAAGCATTGTGATCAAGATGTCAACGAGTGTCTGAGCGAGCCGTGCCAGAACAACGGAACGTGTCGTAATGCGGTCGGCAGTTACACTTGCGCATGCCAATCAGGGTGGCAGGGACAGGACTGCGATCAAGACGTAGACGAGTGTCTGAACGAGCCATGCCAGAATCAAGGAACATGCACTAATTCTGTGGGCAGTTACCAATGCAGTTGCGTGGCCGGATGGCAGGCACACGACTGCGATGAGGATGTGGACGAGTGCGAAGCGAAACCATGCCAAAACCAAGGGACTTGCACTAACTCTAATGGCAGCTATGCTTGTAGTTGCGCAGTGGGATGGAAGGGACAGCATTGCGAGGAAGGTAAGGATGTGTACCGCGTTGAACCCAGAAAGGCATTGCGTTGTTGTTGTTGTTGTTGTTGTCACTGAAGTGAGATTTTTATTTTTTTGGTTTGGTTTTAGATGTGAACGAGTGTGAGAATAACCCTTGCCAAAACCAAGGCACTTGTTGGAACTTTGCTGGTGGTTACAACTGCACATGCACCACTGGATGGTACGGCAAGAACTGCGACTTAGGTAGGTCTTTGCTTCAGCACTGGAGTGTAGAGAGGCTCTCCTTCTCTAGTGATTGATTGTTGGAGGTATTGATTGATCGTGGTTTGTTTTTTTTTGATGTTGTCAGACGTGGATGAGTGTCAAGCAAATCCATGCCAAAACCAAGGAACATGTACAAATTCTGCCGGGGGCTACAACTGTAGTTGCGTGGACGGATGGCAGGGCAAGCACTGCGAACAAGGTTTGATGATTGTGCATGGAATTGTTGCATGTGTCTGTGTTGTGGTTGATGTTAAGATATATAGGGTTAGGGGAAAGAAGGTTTGGACGCTGCAAAGTGCTGTCCATGATTTGGACTTCGATGCTATGATAGTAGAACGTGAGCTGAAGTGAACGCGCCTGTTTTCTTCTAGACGTGGACGAGTGTCTCCTGAATCCTTGTGAAAACGAAGGAAACTGTACGAATACGGCAGGCAGTTACAAATGCACCTGCAAACCAGGATGGAAAGCACAGCACTGCGATGAAGGTAAGTGTTGCTATTGTTAGTGTTATTGTTGCCATCAGTGGTATCCTTGTTATCGTGCTCGTTGTAATCGTTATCAATGGAAAATGATTGTGTTGGTTATGTTCATGTTGATCATCATCACCCTGATAATCATTTGTGTGATTATTATCGTCATCATTTTTGCCTTAATTTTCATTGTTGTCGTTCTTTCGGTAGTCATTATGTTTGTGAATGTCATTATCATGATTTGATGGTCACTGTTTTCGTTCTCATTTTCATTTTCGACACTGGTGATTGGTAGATTGCGTGAATTTTGATGAGCTGTTAATAGGCGTTGCTGATGTTTCTGTTGGTCGGAGCCCTCCAATTTTATTGAGGGCGGTTTGGTTTGTCTGGAGAGTGGTTCCAAAGATTTGCTTTTGTATGTTTTCGTAGATGTCAACGAGTGTCTGGCAGAGCCATGTGCAAACCAAGGAACCTGCATTAATTCTAATGGCAGTTATTCGTGCGTATGCGTAGAGGGTTGGCAGGGAATGCATTGTGATGAAGGTGAGTGCGTCGATGTGTTGGTAGGCTGAAGCATTTGATTTGACAAGCGGCAGAAAGTGTGTTGGGTGTTGATTGTGGTTGAACGTGGGGCTAACATGATGCTTTGGAACTTTTCGTTTCAAGATGTTGACGAGTGTTTGAAGAATCCGTGTCAAAATCAAGGAACATGTACAAATACTGCTGGAAGTTACAGCTGCAGCTGCGAGGTGGGATGGCAGGCACAGCACTGTGATGAAGACGTGGACGAGTGTGCGAAGGATCCCTGCGCAAACCAAGGAACATGCACCAACTTCGCTGGGGGCTACAACTGCACGTGCGCCTGGGGATGGCAGGGGCATGACTGTGATCAGGACATAGATGAATGTGTTGAGAATCCGTGTCTTCACGAAGGCAATTGTACGAATACCGTGGGGAATTTTACCTGTGCGTGCACAGTTGGCTGGCAAGGCCACACGTGTCAGCATGAAATCAACGAGTGTGTTTCCAATCCGTGTCAACACAATGGAACGTGTACCGACCTCATAGGCAGATACTCGTGCGCATGCATAGTCGGTTGGAAAGGCAGCAACTGCGAGGAGGATGTGGACGAGTGTCTTAACAGGCCATGCCTGAACCGAGGAGCATGCATCAATTCCGCTGGCAGTTACTCGTGCGCATGCACTGCTGGATGGCAGGGCAAGCATTGTGATCAAGATGTCAACGAGTGTCTGAGCGAGCCGTGCCAGAACAACGGAACGTGTCGTAATGCGGTCGGCAGTTACACTTGCGCATGCCAATCAGGGTGGCAGGGACAGGACTGCGATCAAGACGTAGACGAGTGTCTGAACGAGCCATGCCAGAATCAAGGAACATGCACTAATTCTGTGGGCAGTTACCAATGCAGTTGCGTGGCCGGATGGCAGGCACACGACTGCGATGAGGATGTGGACGAGTGCGAAGCGAAACCATGCCAAAACCAAGGGACTTGCACTAACTCTAATGGCAGCTATGCTTGTAGTTGCGCAGTGGGATGGAAGGGACAGCATTGCGAGGAAGGTAAGGATGTGTACCGCGTTGAACCCAGAAAGGCATGGAGTTGTTGTTGTTGTTGTTGTTGTCACTGAAGTGAGATTTTTATTTTTTTGGTTTGGTTTTAGATGTGAACGAGTGTGAGAATAACCCTTGCCAAAACCAAGGCACTTGTTGGAACTTTGCTGGTGGTTACAACTGCACATGCACCACTGGATGGTACGGCAAGAACTGCGACTTAGGTAGGTCTTTGCTTCAGCACTGGAGTGTAGAGAGGCTCTCCTTCTCTAGTGATTGATTGTTGGAGGTATTGATTGATCGTGGTTTGTTTTTTTTTGATGTTGTCAGACGTGGATGAGTGTCAAGCAAATCCATGCCAAAACCAAGGAACATGTACAAATTCTGCCGGGGGCTACAACTGTAGTTGCGTGGACGGATGGCAGGGCAAGCACTGCGAACAAGGTTTGATGATTGTGCATGGAATTGTTGCATGTGTCTGTGTTGTGGTTGATGTTAAGATATATAGGGTTAGGGGAAAGAAGGTTTGGACGCTGCAAAGTGCTGTCCATGATTTGGACTTCGATGCTATGATAGTAGAACGTGAGCTGAAGTGAACGCGCCTGTTTTCTTCTAGACGTGGACGAGTGTCTCCTGAATCCTTGTGAAAACGAAGGAAACTGTACGAATACGGCAGGCAGTTACAAATGCACCTGCAAACCAGGATGGAAAGCACAGCACTGCGATGAAGGTAAGTGTTGCTATTGTTAGTGTTATTGTTGCCATCAGTGGTATCCTTGTTATCGTGCTCGTTGTAATCGTTATCAATGGAAAATGATTGTGTTGGTTATGTTCATGTTGATCATCATCACCCTGATAATCATTTGTGTGATTATTATCGTCATCATTTTTGCCTTAATTTTCATTGTTGTCGTTCTTTCGGTAGTCATTATGTTTGTGAATGTCATTATCATGATTTGATGGTCACTGTTTTCGTTCTCATTTTCATTTTCGACACTGGTGATTGGTAGATTGCGTGAATTTTGATGAGCTGTTAATAGGCGTTGCTGATGTTTCTGTTGGTCGGAGCCCTCCAATTTTATTGAGGGCGGTTTGGTTTGTCTGGAGAGTGGTTCCAAAGATTTGCTTTTGTATGTTTTCGTAGATGTCAACGAGTGTCTGGCAGAGCCATGTGCAAACCAAGGAACCTGCATTAATTCTAATGGCAGTTATTCGTGCGTATGCGTAGAGGGTTGGCAGGGAATGCATTGTGATGAAGGTGAGTGCGTCGATGTGTTGGTAGGCTGAAGCATTTGATTTGACAAGCGGCAGAAAGTGTGTTGGGTGTTGATTGTGGTTGAACGTGGGGCTAACATGATGCTTTGGAACTTTTCGTTTCAAGATGTTGACGAGTGTTTGAAGAATCCGTGTCAAAATCAAGGAACATGTACAAATACTGCTGGAAGTTACAGCTGCAGCTGCGAGGTGGGATGGCAGGCACAGCACTGTGATGAAGACGTGGACGAGTGTGCGAAGGATCCCTGCGCAAACCAAGGAACATGCACCAACTTCGCTGGGGGCTACAACTGCACGTGCGCCTGGGGATGGCAGGGGCATGACTGTGATCAGGACGTAGATGAATGTGTTGAGAATCCGTGTCTTCACGAAGGCAATTGTACGAATACCGTGGGGAATTTTACCTGTGCGTGCACAGTTGGCTGGCAAGGCCACACGTGTCAGCATGAAATCAACGAGTGTGTTTCCAATCCGTGTCAACACAATGGAACGTGTACCGACCTCATAGGCAGATATTCGTGCGCATGCATAGTCGGTTGGAAAGGCAGCAACTGCGAGGAGGATGTGGACGAGTGTCTTAACAGGCCCTGCCTGAACCGAGGAGCATGCATCAATTCCGCTGGCAGTTACTCGTGCGCATGCACTGCTGGATGGCAGGGCAAGCATTGTGATCAAGATGTCAACGAGTGTCTGAGCGAGCCGTGCCAGAACAACGGAACGTGTCGTAATGCGGTCGGCAGTTACACTTGCGCATGCCAATCAGGGTGGCAGGGACAGAACTGCGATCAAGACGTAGACGAGTGTCTGAACGAGCCATGCCAGAATCAAGGAACATGCACTAATTCTGTGGGCAGTTACCAATGCAGTTGCGTGGCCGGATGGCAGGCACACGACTGCGATGAGGATGTGGACGAGTGCGAAGCGAAACCATGCCAAAACCAAGGGACTTGCACTAACTCTAATGGCAGCTATGCTTGTAGTTGCGCAGTGGGATGGAAGGGACGGCATTGCGAGGAAGGTAAGGATGTGTACCGCGTTGAACCCAGAAAGGCATGGAGTTGTTGTTGTTGTTGTTGTCACTGAAGTGAGCTTTTTATTTTTTTGGTTTGGTTTTAGATGTGAACGAGTGTGAGAATAACCCTTGCCAAAACCAAGGCACTTGTTGGAACTTTGCTGGTGGTTACAACTGCACATGCACCACTGGATGGTACGGCAAGAACTGCGACTTAGGTAGGTCTTTGCTTCAGCACTGGAGTGTAGAGAGGCTCTCCTTCTGTAGTGATTGATTGTTGGAGGTATTGATTGATTGTGTTTTTTTTTTTTGATGTTGTCAGACGTGGATGAGTGTCAAGCAAATCCATGCCAAAACCAAGGAACATGTACAAATTCTGCCGGGGGCTACAACTGTAGTTGCGTGGACGGATGGCAGGGCAAGCACTGCGAACAAGGTTTGATGATTGTGCATGGAATTGTTGCATGTGTCTGTGTTGTGGTTGATGTTAAGATATATAGGGTTAGGGGAAAGAAGGTTTGGACGCTGCAAAGTGCTGTCCATGATTTGGACTTCGATGCTATGATAGTAGAACGTGAGCTGAAGTGAAAGCGCCTGTTTTCTTCTAGACGTGGACGAGTGTCTCCTGAATCCTTGTGAAAACGAAGGAAACTGTACGAATACGGCAGGCAGTTACAAATGCACCTGCAAACCAGGATGGAAAGCACAGCACTGCGATGAAGGTAAGTGTTGCTATTGTTAGTGTTATTGTTGCCATCAGTGGTATCCTTGTTATCGTGCTCGTTGTAATCGTTATCAATGGAAAATGATTGTGTTGGTTATGTTCATGTTGATCATCATCACCCTGATAATCATTTGTGTGATTATTATCGTCATCATTTTTGCCTTAATTTTCATTGTTGTCGTTCTTTCGGTGGTCATTATGTTTGTGAATGTCATTATCATGATTTGATGGTCACTGTTTTCGTTCTCATTTTCATTTTCGACACTGGTGATTGGTAGATTGCGTGAATTTTGATGAGCGGTTAATAGGCGTTGCTGATGTTTCTGTTGGTCGGAGCCCTCCAATTTTATTGAGGGCGGTTTGGTTTGTCTGGAGAGTGGTTCCAAAGATTTGCTTTTGTATGTTTACGTAGATGTCAACGAGTGTCTGGCAGAGCCATGTGCAAACCAAGGAACCTGCATTAATTCTAATGGCAGTTATTCGTGCGTATGCGTAGAGGGTTGGCAGGGAATGCATTGTGATGAAGGTGAGTGCGTCGATGTGTTGGTAGGCTGAAGCATTTGATTTGACAAGCGGCAGAAAGTGTGTTGGGTGTTGATTGTGGTTGAACGTGGGGCTAACATGATGCTTTGGAACTTTTCGTTTCAAGATGTTGACGAGTGTTTGAAGAATCCGTGTCAAAATCAAGGAACATGTACAAATACTGCTGGAAGTTACAGCTGCAGCTGCGAGGTGGGATGGCAGGCACAGCACTGTGATGAAGACGTGGACGAGTGTGCGAAGGATCCCTGCGCAAACCAAGGAACATGCACCAACTTCGCTGGGGGCTACAACTGCACGTGCGCCTGGGGATGGCAGGGGCATGACTGTGATCAGGACGTAGATGAATGTGTTGAGAATCCGTGTCTTCACGAAGGCAATTGTACGAATACCGTGGGGAATTTTACCTGTGCGTGCACAGTTGGCTGGCAAGGCCACACGTGTCAGCATGAAATCAACGAGTGTGTTTCCAATCCGTGTCAACACAATGGAACGTGTACCGACCTCATAGGCAGATATTCGTGCGCATGCATAGTCGGTTGGAAAGGCAGCAACTGCGAGGAGGATGTGGACGAGTGTCTTAACAGGCCCTGCCTGAACCGAGGAGCATGCATCAATTCCGCTGGCAGTTACTCGTGCGCATGCACTGCTGGATGGCAGGGCAAGCATTGTGATCAAGATGTCAACGAGTGTCTGAGCGAGCCGTGCCAGAACAACGGAACGTGTCGTAATGCGGTCGGCAGTTACACTTGCGCATGCCAATCAGGGTGGCAGGGACAGAACTGCGATCAAGACGTAGACGAGTGTCTGAACGAGCCATGCCAGAATCAAGGAACATGCACTAATTCTGTGGGCAGTTACCAATGCAGTTGCGTGGCCGGATGGCAGGCACACGACTGCGATGAGGATGTGGACGAGTGCGAAGCGAAACCATGCCAAAACCAAGGGACTTGCACTAACTCTAATGGCAGCTATGCTTGTAGTTGCGCAGTGGGATGGAAGGGACGGCATTGCGAGGAAGGTAAGGATGTGTACCGCGTTGAACCCAGAAAGGCATGGAGTTGTTGTTGTTGTTGTTGTCACTGAAGTGAGCTTTTTATTTTTTTGGTTTGGTTTTAGATGTGAACGAGTGTGAGAATAACCCTTGCCAAAACCAAGGCACTTGTTGGAACTTTGCTGGTGGTTACAACTGCACATGCACCACTGGATGGTACGGCAAGAACTGCGACTTAGGTAGGTCTTTGCTTCAGCACTGGAGTGTAGAGAGGCTCTCCTTCTGTAGTGATTGATTGTTGGAGGTATTGATTGATTGTGTTTTTTTTTTTTGATGTTGTCAGACGTGGATGAGTGTCAAGCAAATCCATGCCAAAACCAAGGAACATGTACAAATTCTGCCGGGGGCTACAACTGTAGTTGCGTGGACGGATGGCAGGGCAAGCACTGCGAACAAGGTTTGATGATTGTGCATGGAATTGTTGCATGTGTCTGTGTTGTGGTTGATGTTAAGATATATAGGGTTAGGGGAAAGAAGGTTTGGACGCTGCAAAGTGCTGTCCATGATTTGGACTTCGATGCTATGATAGTAGAACGTGAGCTGAAGTGAAAGCGCCTGTTTTCTTCTAGACGTGGACGAGTGTCTCCTGAATCCTTGTGAAAACGAAGGAAACTGTACGAATACGGCAGGCAGTTACAAATGCACCTGCAAACCAGGATGGAAAGCACAGCACTGCGATGAAGGTAAGTGTTGCTATTGTTAGTGTTATTGTTGCCATCAGTGGTATCCTTGTTATCGTGCTCGTTGTAATCGTTATCAATGGAAAATGATTGTGTTGGTTATGTTCATGTTGATCATCATCACCCTGATAATCATTTGTGTGATTATTATCGTCATCATTTTTGCCTTAATTTTCATTGTTGTCGTTCTTTCGGTGGTCATTATGTTTGTGAATGTCATTATCATGATTTGATGGTCACTGTTTTCGTTCTCATTTTCATTTTCGACACTGGTGATTGGTAGATTGCGTGAATTTTGATGAGCTGTTAATAGGCGTTGCTGATGTTTCTGTTGGTCGGAGCCCTCCAATTTTATTGAGGGCGGTTTGGTTTGTCTGGAGAGTGGTTCCAAAGATTTGCTTTTGTATGTTTTCGTAGACGTCAACGAGTGTCTGGCAGAGCCATGTGCAAACCAAGGAACCTGCATTAATTCTAATGGCAGTTATTCGTGCGTATGCGTAGAGGGTTGGCAGGGAATGCATTGTGATGAAGGTGAGTGCGTCGATGTGTTGGTAGGCTGAAGCATTTGATTTGACAAGCGGCAGAAAGTGTGTTGGGTGTTGATTGTGGTTGAACGTGGGGCTAACATGATGCTTTGGAACTTTTCGTTTCAAGATGTTGACGAGTGTTTGAAGAATCCGTGTCAAAATCAAGGAACATGTACAAATACTGCTGGAAGTTACAGCTGCAGCTGCGAGGTGGGATGGCAGGCACAGCACTGTGATGAAGACGTGGACGAGTGTGCGAAGGATCCCTGCGCAAACCAAGGAACATGCACCAACTTCGCTGGGGGCTACAACTGCACGTGCGCCTGGGGATGGCAGGGGCATGACTGTGATCAGGACATAGATGAATGTGTTGAGAATCCGTGTCTTCACGAAGGCAATTGTACGAATACCGTGGGGAATTTTACCTGTGCGTGCACAGTTGGCTGGCAAGGCCACACGTGCCAGCATGAAATCAACGAGTGTGTTTCCAATCCGTGTCAACACAATGGAACGTGTACCGACCTCATAGGCAGATATTCGTGCGCATGCATAGTCGGTTGGAAAGGCAGCAACTGCGAGGAGGATGTGGACGAGTGTCTTAACAGGCCCTGCCTGAACCGAGGAGCATGCATCAATTCCGCTGGCAGTTACTCGTGCGCATGCACTGCTGGATGGCAGGGCAAGCATTGTGATCAAGATGTCAACGAGTGTCTGAGCGAGCCGTGCCAGAACAACGGAACGTGTCGTAATGCGGTCGGCAGTTACACTTGCGCATGCCAATCAGGGTGGCAGGGACAGAACTGCGATCAAGACGTAGACGAGTGTCTGAACGAGCCATGCCAGAATCAAGGAACATGCACTAATTCTGTGGGCAGTTACCAATGCAGTTGCGTGGCCGGATGGCAGGCACACGACTGCGATGAGGATGTGGACGAGTGCGAAGCGAAACCATGCCAAAACCAAGGGACTTGCACTAACTCTAATGGCAGCTATGCTTGTAGTTGCGCAGTGGGATGGAAGGGACAGCATTGCGAGGAAGGTAAGGATGTGTACCGCGTTGAACCCAGAAAGGCATGGAGTTGTTGTTGTTGTTGTTGTCACTGAAGTGAGCTTTTTATTTTTTTGGTTTGGTTTTAGATGTGAACGAGTGTGAGAATAACCCTTGCCAAAACCAAGGCACTTGTTGGAACTTTGCTGGCGGTTACAACTGCACATGCACCACTGGATGGTACGGCAAGAACTGCGACTTAGGTAGGTCTTTGCTTCAGAACTGGAGTGTGGAGAGGTTCTCCTTCTGTAGTGATTGATTGTTGGAGTTATTGATTGATCGTGGTTTGTTTTTTTTTGATGTTGTCAGACGTGGATGAGTGTCAAGCAAATCCATGCCAAAACCAAGGAACATGTACAAATTCTGCCGGGGGCTTCAACTGTAGTTGCGTGGACGGATGGCAGGGCAAGCACTGCGAACAAGGTTTGATGATTGTGCATGGAATTGTTGCATGTGTCTGTGTTGTGGTTGATGTTAAGATATATAGGGTTAGGGGAAAGAAGGTTTGGACGCTGCAAAGTGCTGTCCATGATTTGGACTTCGATGCTATGATAGTAGAACGTGAGCTGAAGTGAAAGCGCCTGTTTTCTTCTAGACGTGGACGAGTGTCTCCTGAATCCTTGTGAAAACGAAGGAAACTGTACGAATACGGCAGGCAGTTACAAATGCACCTGCAAACCAGGATGGAAAGCACAGCACTGCGATGAAGGTAAGTTTTGCTATTGTTAGTGTTGTTGTTGCCATCAGTGGTATCCTTGTTATCGTTCTCGTTGTAATCGTTATCAATGGAAAATGATTGTGTTGGTTATGTTCATGTTGATCATCATCACCCTGATAATCATTTGTGTGATTATTATCGTCATCATTTTTGCCTTAATTTTCATTGTTGTCGTTCTTTCGGTAGTCATTATGTTTGTGAATGTCATTATCATGATTTGATGGTCACTGTTTTCGTTCTCATTTTCATTTTCGACACTGGTGATTGGTAGATTGCGTGAATTTTGATGAGCTGTTAATAGACGTTGCTGATGTTTCTGTTGGTCGGAGCCCTCCAATTTTATTGAGGGCGGTTTGGTTTGTCTGGAGAGTGGTTCCAAAGATTTGCTTTTGTATGTTTTCGTAGATGTCAACGAGTGTCTGGCAGAGCCATGTGCAAACCAAGGAACCTGCATTAATTCTAATGGCAGTTATTCGTGCGTATGCGTAGAGGGTTGGCAGGGAATGCACTGTGATGAAGGTAAGAGCATTTATGGCCTGTAGCATGTGAGAAGTGTTTTCTTTGTGTTCTTTTCATTATCATTATGATCATGATATTCCTCATCTTTATTGTTATAGCTATTGTTTGATTGGTAAGCTCATTAGAATTATTATCAACTATTTACAGTGTAAATACTTGAACGTCTTCACTTTTTGCCAAGACTGCAACCTTTTATCCTGTATAGAACTGTTTTGCTTTGATCTCAATATGCTACCGATGAGACATAGATCACATAGTGGCTTAGCATTGATTCACCTTCACAGCCTGTTTTTTTTAATCCTTATCCTTGTTTCACATTTTTTCTTGAACTTTAAATATACTTGGTGCGTTATTCTTCCCTTGCTTTTCCAAATACGGCCTTGATTTGTTACATACATAGAGGATATTACATGGGCGTGGGGAGATACGAACTTTTTCTTAGCGTGTTGAAAAGATCTCTCACTATGTAATATAGTCACTATGTAATAATCGCCCATGTAATATTCTGTTTATTATATGATTATCAATGAAAAAGAAAAGATTTTTCGAGCTTTTTTCTGCTATAAGAAGTATGGAACGATAGTGGTTAAGATGTTATTTTCACATGTGAAAATATCAAATTTTTGAAATAAAGAAATATAGGTATTTCATTGATAATCATATACTCAATTATTTTATTTCAAATTTTTTTTTTTTACACAGTTATCATTGCTCTTTCCGCCTCCTTTTTCAACTCGATTCTCCTTTGTATATTACAGCACAGAGATATGTGTGCGCATTTTATATTCCTTAAGGTTTTATTTTAGTATGATGTAGGTTCTTCTTAAAGCACTTTTTCTTAATGGA
Source organism: Anthopleura xanthogrammica (assembly GCA_964019055.1). Classification (NCBI taxonomy): domain Eukaryota; kingdom Metazoa; phylum Cnidaria; class Anthozoa; order Actiniaria; family Actiniidae; genus Anthopleura; species Anthopleura xanthogrammica. The sequence goes on from OZ025207.1 coordinate 4,344,526, forward strand.
ACTTGGGGATCTCTTGCCCATAAATGAATATTTTAGGTACTAGGCTGTATCTCTTGGTGGGCCTATTGCTAGGATCTCTAAATTTTAATCTTATTTTATACATATATATATATATTTTTTAATAGTTTATTCTATATTTATCCTTCTTGATACATCTTTATTTTATAATTGTAAAGCGTTATAGAGTACATTATATAACGCTATAGAAATGTAATAAATTATTATTATTATTATTATTACATACAGCACTTTAAAACTCATTAATTTTTCATGCAACACTAAAAATAAGTATATTTTAATCACTTTTTTTGACAATGACAATGACAATGACAATGACAATGACAATGACAATGACAATGACAATGACAATGACAATGACAATGACAATGACAATGACAATGACAATGACAATGACAATGACAATGACAATGACAATGACAATGACAATGACAATGACAATGACAATGACAATGACAATGACAATGACAATGACAATGACAATGACAATGACAATGACAATGACAATGACAATGATTTTATTTGCACCTTAAAAATACATAATTAAATTACAAAATATTTATCCTTACATAAAAGTGCGAGCCAACTGGATTAACTGAAAAGCTATACGAGGCCAGTTGGCTATTTTTGTTACTTATGCTTAAATATACAGCGATTTTGTTTAACATTCCAGTGAGAAAAACAGCATTTTAGAAAGAAATAGAGAATATGCAAATTCGTATATATCGATATATTGATAAAGTTGAATTTTGCAGAATTTTTGCAAATCGCTGTATATATGTATGTATAATAAGTTTGCTCATTTACATCTTTAAGTTTTTATCTTTTTTAGATGTTAATGAATGCAGCTTCATTACTTGTTTTAATTCTGGCACTTGTGTTAATGCTGATGGCAGTTATTCTTGCAAATGTGCACCAGAATGGCAAGGAAAATACTGTGATAAAGGTAAGGTTAATTTTTGATGTTGTGAATATATAAAAAGGCATGTTTAAGGAGAAACTTTTCTTTTATAGATGTGGATGAGTGTCTTTTGAAGCTTTGTCCAAGACATTCAGTATGTAATAATTCTATTGGGAATTTTTCCTGTACATGCGTGGCAGGCTGGCAAGGAGAAAGTTGCAATCAAGGCAAGACATTTTAGCTATTTTTTTTTCATTTTTCCTCAAGACTACATATATACTAAATATTAAATGGGGACTTGGATGAAAATCGATGAAAATTGAAAACGACTTGAAACTTGGTTAAATCTATTTGGCCCCAATAGTAGCGCGCCAAGCAACATATTTTCTTCACAGTCAAAAGGTGCAGGATAAAAATTATCAATAATTTTAGCATTTAAATTGTGAGTAAATGACGTCATTTACTTAACCCTATTGTTCTTTAAGCTTTTAAGCCAACATTTCTCAACTGCAAGTGGCTCCTATGCTAGAATTTTTGCCAATCTGGTTTTCATAATCATAACTGAATCGTATTTTCCTCAAGTATTTAAATTATTCGGACTTCCAAAAATTGGGGCGGTTTCATCCAAGTGCTCCTTCAATTCTAGTTATCTAAATTATTATCATCAATGTACACTCCCCTGCCTCACTATCAATTTGTTTGATTGACAATGAAAGCAGGGGTAATATTAAAATATCACAATAGACCCCTTGCATGTACGGCGGAGTTGACTATAAGCAACGCCATTAAGCCGCTGTTCCACGTAGTCTTTTTTCGTGCAACTTGAGCAGATCGCGCCAGAAAGCGTCGTATCTAATTTATATATATATATATGACACCTCAGTTTTGCAATGACGTCATTTCTACGTGACTGTTTCAGATCATTTTCAAATAATGTTATTTACAATTTGTATATAATATGTTTATAGATGTGGATGAGTGTTTGATGGTTACTTGTCAAGATCATGGATCGTGTACTAATCTTATTGGCAGCTATATGTGTTTATGCAATGAAGGCTGGGAGGGCGAACACTGCGAAAAAGGTAGGACACAACTTACTGGAAGCAATCAAATCCCTCGTTTTCTCGAGCCGTTATTCACAATTAAAAACAAGATGACCCAAAGGTGTATAAAGTATTTATGAGTTTCAGATGTAAAATTCTAGACCCCCGAAACAGCCCGAAAATGAAATTTATAATCTACTTTTATGATGAATTCTAACAGAAATACCGAATTCACTGTTAATAGTTTTTGTTTGTTTTTTCGACCAAGTAATTCAATTCCCGATTATGCGCAATAGGATGTTTGCCGTATTTTAACTGAAATCCTTTACTATCCTATAAATATCGAGCTAAAAATTGTGCGTCTATTTGGTCCTTGTTTGTTTTTACAAATAGGCTGTGACTAACAAGCCTGTGACCCTCGTTCCATGATCCAATTCGAGTTTACAAGTTGATTTTTGTGGAGGGAGGAAAACCGGAGAACCCGGAGAAAACCCCTCGAAGCACAGGAGAGAGGCCAACTAACTGAAAAACTCTACTCACATACGATACCAATCCCGGCAGGACTCGAACCCGGCTGGTATTGATAAAAGGCGAGCTCTCTCGTCGCCTTGATGTAGGCAATGTTTGTTAATTTAATGTCTTACTAAAGCGATTTAGTAATTAATTCTTTTTTTTTTTAATTTGAGACATCAACGAGTGCGACAAGAACATGTGTATCAATTCTGTTATGTGTAGAAACACCAATGGAAGCTACATTTGCACGTGTAAAGAAGGGTGGACAGGAAAGAGATGCGACGAGGGTAAGTCCCTGTTTAACGCCTAGATTGCCTTATTGTTGTTGTTGTTGTTGTTGTTGTTGTAATATTTGATAGTATTCCATCATCTCTTCCCATCATCCAAAGATTGTGATGTTTAGAGTTCCTTGACTATAGACCCCTTGCACTAATTCCCACGGAATTAACCACGACGAGAAGATCACGGGTTTTTTTCAGTCGGTTTGTGTGTCAACAATCCCTAAAGGGCAGATAATTCAGCAATATTTTCTTGGTATCTGGGATTATTTGATTTCTAAGGGCAATTCAGATACGAATAATCTTGATTTTTCATATATTTTCTATACAGATATTGATGAATGTCAAACGTATCCATGTTTAAACCAAGGAGCATGCCAAAATTTTGACGGGACTTACAATTGTTCATGTAAAGAAGGCTGGTATGGAAAACATTGTGGGCAAGGTATGTTTACAAACTCATAAATGCATTTGTTCTTAGAAAACCTCCTTTTCCATACAATGATTTTGAGTTTTACCGATTTATTTCCTTCTTAATTCCTTTATAAAAACAATGAGAAGGTGCTTTTGAACTATTTGAGTTGACTGCAATGCAAACGGTAAAAATATGGCAGATGGCAGGGTAATCTAACCGAAACCTACTGTTTAACTTTTCCTAAAGTTAGTTATTCTGATTTGATACAATCAAATAGTAGTAACAAATAGCATTATCATTCAAATTATTTTTTCCGTCATTTTGATTGGCCGAGAGAACTGCAAATAACTGCCTACAAATAACGATCTGCTCATGCGCAATACGGTGCAAAGCCATTTTGCTGCAAATAACGGTCTGCTCATGCGTAGTAACGTTGCATTTGACAATGGCTCGCTTCCCTGAAAAAATGAACTGACTTCTTTGTTGTTGTTTGACTCGTGCGCACTGCCCCTCAAAGATTAGAAAAAATAATTTGAATGATAAAACAATTATTGAACTCGGTTATCGTAAAATATCGAGATTTTTTAGTGTCTTACAAGCAATTATTTGCCGATGCACTAACAAATCACGATATTTTGCTCAACCTCGTCCAATAATTGCTTATTATTGCTTTCGTCTTTTTTTTTTTTTAGAAAAAAGTACCTTCACAAGTCTACAAATTTATCTCTTTTTTTTGCCATTCATCCTGCTAACTATCGGATCACTCTTATTTGCCTGGAAGACATACAAAGCAAAACAAAAATCACAAACAACGAAAACGTTGGAAGAAGAATACAGGGAACCCGAGGAAGGTTTCTTAGAAGAGACATTTATGCCGCAATTATTCTGGTTTACGGATCAAATAGAAACTGTAGATGAAGAACCATATGAATCTGCATCTTTCGATGAATTCTTATACGATGATTTCATGCCTCAAGATTATGTGTTCCAGACAGATGATCTCACAGTGGATGAAGAACCATCGTATTATGGTCTCTATAAAGGATACGACACTCTTTATCAGGAAGACAACGATGAATTTTATGGCATTACATCTGAAGTACCTGAATTACAAATCAATGAACATTTGCCACAACCGAAAAGTATTGTCGCTGAAGCTGTAGAGCGCAGGAGAAAGGAGAAGGAAGGCGAGATTACTTCACATTCTTCAACTTATGAACCCTTTTTTAAACCTTTGAAGACACAAGATACACCAAAGAAAATAAAAACTAAAACAGAAAAGAAAGCTAAAGAAAGAGAAGTGCCCCAAGAGCCCCATGAGGATAACGAAATCCATACGCCCCCAACTTTTGAAGGTGATTATATCTCAACAAGTACTAGCGACGTGGAGATTAAAGAAACAGAGTTTTATCCACCAACACAGGAACAACAGGACAAGTCTTTAGTGGACGAAGTTCATTCTCATGCATTCGCTACGTCAACAGTTGAAGATGATGATGAGCATGTAGAAAAAACCGATGTACTTACCGTCCTTATCGACGAACCTAAATTCTACACATCAATATTTGAAGAAGAAAACGAACATTTACATGAAGGAGGTCAACTTTATGGAGAATGCACCCTTAATTCTTTGCCAATCGAGGAACCAGATCTAGAAAATCTTAACATACAAACCATTTTAGGTTTGGCGCTTCAGAAAAAAGGGAAAAGAAAGAAAAGCAAAACACAAGATAGAAAACCTTACGAAGTTCATGTAGAAAGAACATCTTACGAGCCAGTGCCGTATAGGCCTGACGAAACTGTCGAGGAAGGTACTCAGCATACATTTAACATACTATCACCTGAACAACCAGAAGAGCCGTTAGAAGAAGGAGATTTTTATGGGGAATGTACGATGTTGTCATTTCCACCGAATGAACCCGAACCCCCTGTTTATGTGGAAAGCATTTTGGGTTCTGCTCTCAAGAAAAGAAGAATGACAAAGGCAGCAAAAGCAAAAGCTAGAAAAGATGACCAACGAGAATCGTACAGTGAATGTACATCCTACACCGTAACAGAAGAAGGATCTAAGAGCTATATCGAGGAAGGGGTTCAGATGTATCATGATCCGGCATTCTACGCAACAACACTTGAAGAACAGCAGGACGAGCCTTTAGATGAAGGAAATCAATTTTTTGGAGAGTGCACACTTCAGGATTTACCACCAGTTCCAGAAACGGAAGCCCCTGTTGTGGAAAGTATTTTGGGTTCTGCACTAAAGAGAAGAGCAAAATCAAAATCCAAAAAATTACAAAAATAAGAGTTTCACAATTAACAGTTTTACTGAATTTATTGCAAGTGTGTAAATTTTGAATTAACGTATGAATTAACTTATTTATATAGAAGGACAACGAAATTTTATGCCCTTTTAGTGCTCCTATTTAAAATGAAAAATCTTTATTTTTATTTTTTACCTTTGTAAAGCGACGTTTCATGTCATAATTTTCTTAATGCTTTATTCAAATAAATATTTGTTGTGCTTTCGCCTGTTTTCTTCCATTAACGTCATTTTTTTCTTTTCCCTACAGTCTGTTGCAAAATTTACTTTTTTCCATTCTCAAGGGGGGGAGGGCGGAAAAAGCGCCGCTACGCAGGCTATTCTTTATAAATATTTCCTCGTTTGCCCCTCAGCATCCCATAATTCAAGATGGCCGCCGTATTGGTAAAAACGGTAAGGGAATAAGTAATCCGATCGAATCATTTAACATTAGTCCCCCTGTCGGTTAAACCCTGTTTTCTTTCTCTTTTACTCTTATGAAGCACGGACTAGTTAACGTTTGAAATATTAGTAATTTAGTAAAGAAAATTTTGAAATCTAGAAGATCGGAATGGAATTTCGATCATTTTGGGCATCAAATCAACATTCATTGTATATGAATTCTTTTTTATATTATTTATTTATTTCCCTTCCCTCTATGGTTGGTACCGAACACATAGTTTTCCAGTTTTCTCTGAGAAGCTATGTTCTCAATCTATGGCCCACCCTCTCTACAGTTAGCGGATCCTGAAGGGGAGGTCCTAATCCATTTCCTAGCCCAAAACTTTGCAGGATCCCAGTTCCAGTCATGCAAAATCTCAGTCCGAGTTATTGCCCCAGGGCCAAAACCCAAGGAGGCGTATATTGGAGTCCCCACGTATGAATGTAAGTATATATGTATACCAGGAAAAATCTCGATTTCACAGTTTTTTACGCCACGTTGGTTCGTTCAGAATTTTTTTGGGGTTAGACCACATTGTTCGAGCATTTATGCAGATGTTTAACGATCGATATTTGAGTGTTTGAATATTTCAATAGATTCGAATTTTTAGATCCGGCCAGGATTCATTTCGGGTATTTTGGGGTCACCACTGGGGCATTATTGGTTTGCTCCAGTACTGAATAATCACTGATTTACAGAAAGGAGACAAGACAATCAAACTACACACGGGATCCCTGTATCATGTGCCCCAAACGGACTTTTGGGTAATGCCGCGAAGACCCCTGGGTACTGTTGCGCAATTTTTGCATTTCTGACAGGAAAAAAAGCCGGAGAAATGCGACTCATTTTACCACAGGCAACCCAGTAATAAAATTCACATCTCTTAATTAAGATTATCTTTCAAAAGGAGCCTCTGCCAGCAGGGAATAAATCATATCACAGAGGGGGGATCTTAGTGTTAAGTATAACATTAGAGTTAGAGATTTTGCAAAATCCCAAACCCAAAGGACTTCTGGGAACGTTTTCCAATGCAATACCGCTGTACGACGGGATTGCTTGCTCACTTTATACTTTCGTAATTTTTCATAACGAAAACAAGTAGTTTTATCTAAAATCCAAAGGAAACAGGAGCATAAAAACGAGAGAGAGACAGTTTATAACCTTACTGGTTGTTTGTTTGTCATGTATGCAAGACCGTCAACTCGTTCTTTTATCGGATACACTGGACTGGAAGTGGTCAGTGATGAAGGCAGCTCATCCTACTCCAATCAAGCTACCAACAACTGTGACTATTCTAGTCAAGGGATTCAACGAGGAATAGTTATGGACGATTTACCATCTTATCATGGGTTATCAGTTAGTGATATGCAGCTATCTAGTGATATCAGTCGTGCTGGTTATAGCCATCATCAGGTGAGGTGGACCAACTGTACCCACCCCCATCCCCTCGCCCCCCAAAACAGAAGATTTTACAGAAGTTTCATTACAAGATATTTAACAAACTACATTTGTTTGATGATTTTCAAGATTCTATAAAGGAAAACATCGTAAAGGGTGATCAAAAATTTTAGAACAAATTTAATTTAATAGCAGATATCAGGGTTAAACTCCATTGCTTTCAAACAATTGCTCTAATAATCTGTGGCCTCCACTTGAATCAATTGTTTGTAGGAAATGGAGTATAACCATGATATCTGCTGAGGTGTTTTTTTTTCATGACATATCCCTTTTACATAATTGTTTTTTCTGTTTTCATCAAATGAATGATTGAAATAGAAAGCTTAAATTTGGAAATGAGGCATCCAGGGCAAAATACAAAAAAATAATATGGTGTCTATGCAAAGTATACACTTGTTTGGTCTTTCTTTCCTGCTTACATTCTGGAAACCAACAGTTTTGGGGCATCAAATTATAAGTCTAAAAGAAAACATTGAAATTTGGCCCTAGATGCCTCGTTTTCATGTAACTCACTCAGCTGTGCACCATTTTGGAAGCATAATAAGAATTCTGATGTTGTCACATGCAACATCTTGCAAAAGCTTCTCCTATACCTTTCATTCCTATACATTGGAATAGATAAAAATGTGATGCATTATATGCAACCTACAGCCATAGACGCATCAAGAGTTCCGTGCTGCTGCTCAATGCGCATGCTCAGGGGATTAAAAAGTGGGATGATATTTTGTATAATATGCAATTTTTCGGTATATTTGATTCAGAATTCGCTTAACAGTACGCAATCTTGAATATTTAGTGAAAATTGTACTTGACAAGAAAGATACAACTAAAATATAGCATATTTTACAAATTTTATCCTACTTTTTAATCCCCTGAGCATGCGCATTGAGCAGCAGCGCAGAACTCTTGATGCGTGTATTGGAATCAGCTCTGGTTGGTGGTAGGATCGAATGTAGGCACGTTGACAGATAAATGTTTTGTTTGCTATAAAATATCCTAATTATTATTTGTTTCTCTTTCCTTTTCTCCATGTAACACCAGACTCCATTAACCTATCATTGTGGGTGTAACAAAAGTACAGTCAGCACGTTATTGTCATTTTTCATGATGGTTCTTGGAATTATACTTGTGCCAGTAATGAAAGAAGAAACTACACCAACTAGAAATGGTAAGAGGAAACTTATAAGGGATGAAAGAATTTCTTTCTACAATCCTTTTCAATTCACATTTTTTTTTTAACTTTTAAAATTATAAGCCAGCTGAGTTGAACAAACTCAAGGTCACCCAATCAGAATTGAAGATTCAACATCATATTTGGATTAGCATTTCCCATTATTCTGCCAAGAGAATTTATGAAATACCAGTTCTTCCTTCTTTAAATTAATTAATTCATGGCATAATTTTATTTCAATTAACAAGAAAAGTCTATAATGTACTGTATACTCGGAAAATACCCATAATTCCTATCAGGGAAGGCGATCAACTCAGCTGGAGACTTACCTGGGATTTGAACCTGCAACCTTCTGCACTGTGCTATTCAGCTGACTTCACCACTGAGCTGTGTATTAGTCGTGTTATTCAAGTGGTGATTTTATTTATGTTTTTCTTTGTTCAGTAAGAGTCGTCTGTCAAGTCTTCAGAGCAGCTGGATTATTTGGCTTTACAGGTAGGTTACCATGGTAACACAGCAACAGAATTAAACCATTAAAAGTATCGCAATTCTCCTAAGTTTGATCAGGAGAGAGTTGCCAAAATAAACCAGTATTGTTAGCTCAGAATTATCCTGTGAAAATTGCAATACATAGCTTTATTGTGGTTTTGAGTTGCCAATACTGTTTTATATATTAAACAGCATTACATGGAAATATTTTCCATATTGGCCCTAGTCCCTTTGTGACGTATAGGTCAATCTGGAATAGACTTTCTCCCAACTAGCTGCAGGGACGGCAGAGCAGTTTTTAAAGTGGGGGGGCTAAACTATTTCCTACCCACCCCTCCCCTATCATTCTGATTTTTTCACTTTTGATCGTTAAGAAATTAAAAAAAAAAAAAATTCTCAAAAAAGTGGGGGGGCTCTAGCCCCCCCAGCCCCACCGGCTTCGCCGTCCCTGAGCTGTCGATATATTAAACCTGTACTAGAATCACAATAAGTTATATAAAGTATTTTGTTTTTAGTAGACTTGAGGCTTTCGCATGAGGTGTTCATAACATAAGAATAGATTTACAGTTTTCAAGTGTAAAAGTTTGTAAAACTTATTTTTTTCTCTATATTTTGTTTTTATATTAACTTTTTTCTGTCACAAATAATTCAAGTGCTGGATGGTGTTGATATAGGAATAGTAAGTTCTGAACTATCTTGATATGGCCCACTCCACTCAAAATATTGAGAAGATCAACTAATTTAAAGGGTGTACAGCGTGGGGTGTGCCCTGGTGCAAAATGATATTTGTTTGACCACTTCCCCTCCCCTCAACCTCTTGGGTTCATGATGACAAACTTATCAATGTGTCGGCTGTTGAACATATTAGAATTTTTTTTGATGTTGTCACCAGGGGGTCAGGAAGAGATTTGTCGAGCCACCTCCCCTCCCCTCAACATCTTGGGTTCATGATGACAAACTTATCAATGTGTGGGTTGTTGAACATTTCATTAGTGTTTTGGACTGTTGTTGCCAACTACTGTAGACTGACTGTAGGGTGAGGGGTGGTGTCAGGCAGAGATTTGTCAGGTCACCTTCCCTCTTCATATCATTCTGATTTTTTGGGTTAATTGTTAAACATTCTATTTGTTTTCAATTGTTAGGTGGTGTTACGAACTGGATTGCTGTTAAATTAATCTTTACAAGAATTCGACGATTGTGTTGCAGGTACGTACGTACACATGACAAAATTATGCAACAGAAAGATCAAATAATCATGGAAATATTTAAAAAAAACTTGTATATCAAGGCATGCAGTTTTCTCATGCAGTTGGTATCTCTATGTCAAATTATTGGTGATAAAATAGGTTCATTGGAATTGACCTGGGAATAATACCCAGACTTCTCTGACTTGAAATTTATCTAGCATAGAAACCCCTAGCTAGTCCTTCTTAGATATTCCCAGGGTCGTCACACCATCACACAACGTTTCTCTCAAGCATTGCATGATGACAAAAGAGCGTCTGTGTAGGAGCTGGCTAAGAAACCCTTGGTATTCTATCATTTGTTGCTGGTCAATATTTTATGGTGTTTATATCCTTTGATTTTAAACTGGGCAAGAGAAGTTTAAAAATAATGTTTTAACTCCTTAATTCAAAGCCAGCCTCATTTTAAAACCAAAGTGAAAAATATACATTTACCTGGTAATATGTACACTGAAGTTTTCTGTTTTTTTGATTGCAATGATGAGTGTTCTAGTCTGAAAGCATCAGGGGAGGGACTAGCCGGCTCCCAGACTGTATCAAATATCCAACACTTGCAACCTCTGTTATATATGTGAACAGAATCAGTTGAAAATTTTATGTTGAGAAGTCTAGTCTACAGTATACCCTTGGCTTGAGTGAATGTCTGTCAAGGGATTATGTTTGGCAATAAAAACAAATTCTGAAAGTCCGCACTCTGGAAATCAGGTGTAAAGCTGCTGATACACTCTGCAATTTTTTCTCATGCTGGCAATGCAATTTTGGATTTTTGTTGCAGCAAATTATTGCAACGTCTATCATACAAAGAAAGTTTCAGGGTCAAAATCAAAGTTAAATCCTGTTTGGCTAGTCTGAAGAGGATTATATTTATTTATTGCGTTGCCAGCGAACATGGGTGATAGAAGCTGCAACATTCAATTTTAGTTATTTTTTAGATGTGCAATTCGCAAAAGGTTGCAGAGAAAAGTTCAAACGTCATATATTTCCTATCCAAAAAGTGGCTTAGTAAAAAGGATATTCAATACAAACTGTAGAGGTCATATGGTTTATAGACCTTTTCGGCTTGGGTGTAATGTTTTCCCATTTCAGACCATGTGTCATTCCCCAGAGCATCATTTCATTGTTTAACGGTTGCACATAAGAAGACACATGAATATGGATACAACTCAAACAAAGAATCTTATCCTCAAGAGAATGAAACGTGGTCTGAAATGGGAAAACATTACACCCAAGCCGAAAAGGTCTATTGTATCTTCCAGTCATGAGATAATGCTCAATGCAGATCCCATACTTTTCTTATTCCCACCTTTCCCCAATCTTCTCATAGTGGTGCACTATTCAAGTACTTTGTGTCAGCCAGAGAACAAGTAGCTGGCTTCATCATAGAAGCTTTCTTTTCCTCTTCACAAGTTAAGAAATATATGCAGAACAAAATATTTTGCTTAATGGCTTTGGAAAACTTTGGTAAGCAATTTCATTAATATTATATAGACCTTATTTGTCTAATGCTTCAATATTCTCCCATTACAGACCACATACAGTACCATTCACTAGAGTACAGTACATGAATCATTCTTTGTTTAGCTGTTGTGCATGATTGAGAAACTGCATATTTTGAATACAACTCATTACAAACAAAGATTCTTGTTCTTGGGAAAATGATAGGTGTTCTGTAACACTCCATTACATAGGGGGAAGAAGGATATAAAAACTGGGGGGCTGTAATCGCCAAAATTGCCAACTCCACACAAAGCAAAGAAAAAACATTTTCAAAATCGCTGAAGCAAAAAAAAAAAGCAAATTGCAATAATATTATTGAGGAGATTCAGAATTACTCTATAAAAGTGGGGGGGGGGGCTAAGCTCCCCCCCCCCCCCCCCAAACTCTCAAATGGGAGTGCTCTAGCACCCCTGGCCCACCCTAGCCCACTGTCTATGTATTATCTATTCCTGTTTAGTCCTGTAAAACTGATTATTTACATCAAGCTGTTGGTTTACTGTACTTAAGAGTGAGGTTTCCGAGGTGTACAATATTGGATATCATGTCAGCCACCTTAAAGCAGAGCGAGTAATTCGCACGGCAAATAAGTTATTAACCTTGACACGTTTCTGCCAAAGGTTTTACTATACACACATTTAATGCGATCATTATATCTTTATGTAGCAAGCTATATTTTTAAGCATTTCGAAATTTTAAAAATCTTTAATAAATAAGCCAAACCCTGGTTGCTATGTCCCACTAGCACTAGAACACAATTGATAGATTATATGTTACAAAGGTACTGTAGGTTGTAGCGTTGCACTACAATGTTTCAGTGAAAAAAGCAACAACATTTATGTGGTTTGAATGTTTTTTCCATGCCATCAACATTTTTTAATCAATGTTGCAATGATCAACTGCTTCCAAGTTCCACAGACCATAAGAATATTTATTCAATTTTTTTCTTTTTGTTTCAGATCAAAGTCTTCTGAAAATTTTAAATTCAGAAACAATAGCAAGAGTAGTGGAGAAAAAATTAGACTTGTTGATGTCCACACCTGAAGGTTAGTTATTTTGAGGAGGAGCTTATTACTAGATGACATCCATACTCGTGAGGGTCTATGAGCCAGCATACTCCCAGATCTGAAACCCATTCCTGGAAGCATCTATCTCCAATACTGGCTGGCCATCCTGTGAGGCAGCATATTCCCAGATCAGTAGCCCATTACATAAACTTAAGGAACACAAATTTCCAACACTGGGTCTGTTAGCAAGCATATTCCCACTCTTCATCATGATCATCTTCATCATCACTATCACCATCATCATCATCATCTTCTTCATCATCATCATGCATCATCATCATCACCATCATGCATCATCATCATCATCATCCATGTTCATCATCATCATCATCATGAATCATGAATCATCATCATCATCTTCTTCATCATCATCATACATCTTCATCATCATCATCTTCTTCATCATCATCATCTTCTTCATCATCATCTTCTTCATCATCATCATGAATCATCATCATCATCTTCTTCATCATCATCATACATCATCATCATCATTTTCTTCATCACCATCATCATCATCACCATCATATCATCATCAGAATGTAACCCTGAGAAACGTTTCTCAGTAAAGCATTCTTTATTCATGTCATTTGATTTCTGGTTCATTTGTAGGTCTTATGTTACAGTCATTGGGAGTGACCAAGTTAAGACTCAGGCCTGTGATAATGAGTTATATCAATGACATGCGCAGTTACACCAGTCCTTTGGTAAGACCCCCTGCCCCCAATTAATTTTTGTGTCATTATATTTTTAGGACACTACAATTTTCCCCATCACTTAAATCTTTTTAGTATTTTTTTAGCAAAATTACTGCAATAGGAAATAGCAAAATTACTGCAATTTTGCATATTCTGCGAACCCCTGAGGCATTCCAACGGCTTGTTGTAAAATCGGTTTTTCACTGCTGTCAATCAAAACTAATCAGTCAGTACCTTTTATCTTTTTGATTGATGGCAGTAAAAAGTCCATTCCACAACAAGGGGTTGGAATGTTTGTGTTTGCAGAATATGTAAAACTGCAGTGAAGTGTTACGAAAACTTCATGTAATAAGATATCACACAGATTAGCAAAGGGAGTTGTGTAGAGACGGGAATGGCCCATGCCTTATTTTTTTCCTTTTGCTTCAACAGCTTATTGCTTCACTCCAGTCATCAGAGATCAGTGACACAGAGAAAATCAGAGAACAGGTAAATATGAGATAAATTGTCCTCTTCACAGTTCCCTGCACCATCTTGAAAGGTAGCCAGGCATTTGCATAGAAGGGAGATGAACAGTTACTGTGAGCTTGCAATGATAGAGACCTTTTTTTAACACCTTGGACAATTATTGACATGTCTCTATGACTGCAAGGTCACAGTTCGTGTCGCTTGCCCAAACCTAGCTAGTTTTTATACCTCTGGGATATAACTGGATGGAGGGGAATTGTGATAAATAAGCAATGGTTACATGGGAATTAAAAGTAGGTTGCAATTGGTCAACCAAAACAATGACATGATCTTGCATATCTTGGGACCCACATTTTATGCTATTTTATATGTCTAACAAGGCAATAGTCCCCTTCATAGTCCCCCGTGCCATCTTGAAAGGTAGCCAAGCCATTCATAGAAGTCCTCTATATGGTATTCTACCATGAGTGCTAACCCCTTAGGGGACGTGATAGACGCCATCTATGTCCATTAAAACAGCCCACAATGCACTGCAATGTAAACTCCACCCAGTTTTTTACTCAGCCTCGACAAAAAATATCAACTTCTAAATTCCAATTCTATAATAGAACGAGGGCCACAGGTTTGTCAGCCACTTGCTATTAGTGCTACCCCCCTAAGAACAAGGACAGATCCCAGATGTTCTAGTGTTGTGTACCTGACCTGCACAATATCCTTGACATATTTTAATTGTATATTTTCAACATTGTGTCACATTGAGTTGGGTTTCAATCTCTTAGTTGTGAGTGATTGAGATTTTCTTGTGTTTTTAGATCATTGATGTTATTACCACAAGAACCCAACAGATATCACCCCAACAAGTACAGCAGGTAATGTACATTGTCATTGGCATTTTGTAAAGACTAGTACTAATAGCACAGTCGCCATTATAACAACCGGTGTGCGCGTTCTAATACAATAGTCGCCATTATAACAACCAGTGTGCGCGTTCTAATACAATAGTCGCCATTATAACAACCAGTGTGCGCGTTCTAATACAATAGTCGCCATTATAACAACCAGTGTGCGCGTTCTAATACAATAGTCGCCATTATAACAACCAGTGTGCGCGTTCTAATACAATAGTCGCCATTATAACAACCGGTGTGCGCGTTCTAATACAATAGTCGCCATTATAACAACCAGTCTGCGCGTTCTAATACAATAGTCGCCATTATAACAACCAGTGTGCGCGTTCTAATACAATAGTCGCCATTATAACAACCAGTGTGCGCGTTCTAATACAGTAGTCGCCATTATAACAACCAGTGTGCGCGTTCTAATACAATAGTCGCCATTATAACAACCAGTGTGCGCGTTCTAATACAATAGTCGCCATTATAACAACCAGTGTGCGCGTTCTAATACAATAGTCGCCATTATAACAACCAGTGTGCGCGTTCTAATACAATAGTCGCCATTATAACAACCGGTGTGCGCGTTCTAATACAATAGTCGCCATTATAACAACCGGTGTGCGCGTTCTAATACAATAGTCGCCATTATAACAACCAGTGTGCGCGTTCTAATACAATAGTCGCCATTATAACAACCGGTGTGCGCGTTCTAATACAATAGTCGCCATTATAACAACCGGTGTGCGCGTTCTAATACAATAGTCGCCATTATAACAACCAGTGTGCGCTTTCTAATACAATAGTCGCCATTATAACAACCGGTGTGCGCGTTCTAATACAATAGTCGCCATTATAACAACCAGTGTTCGCGTTCTAATACAATAGTCGCCATTATAACAACCGGTGTGCGCGTTCTAATACAATAGTCGCCATTATAACAACCAGTCTGCGCGTTCTAATACAATAGTCGCCATTATAACAACCAGTGTGCGCGTACTAATACAATAGTCGCCATTATAACAACCGGTGTGCGCGTACTAATACAATAGTCGCCATTATAACAACCAGTGTGCGCGTTCTAATACAATAGTCGCCATGGCAACAATTAATTGTTGTTCTCTTCTCTTGCAGATAATCACCGAGGTTTTGTACAAGCACCTCTCTTACCTTGTCCTTTGGGGGAATTTATTCGGTGCGATAGTCGGCTGTATTATTGAAGTTGCCTCAATATATACCCGTGGATTACCACATTAGTATTACCCGGTATAATATACTGGTTATAGACGACTGTTACGATATATACCCGTGGATTACCACACTAGTACTACCCGGTATGATATACTGGTTATAGACGACTGTTACAATATATACCCGTGGATTACCACACTAGTATTACCCGGTATAATATACTGGTTATAGACGACTGTTACGATATATACCCGTGGATTACCACACTAGTATTACCCGGTATGATATACTGGTTATAGACGACTGTTACGATATATACCCGTGGATTACCACACTAGTATTACCCGGTATAATATACTGGTTATAGACGACTGTTACGATATATACCCGTGGATTACCACATTAGTATTACCCGGTATAATATACTGGTTATAGACGACTGTTACGATATATACCCGTGGATTACCACATTAGTATTACCCGGTATGATATACTGGTTATAGACGACTGTTACGATATATACCCGTGGATTACCACACTAGTATTACCCGGTATAATATACTGGTTATAGACGACTGTTACGATATATACCCGTGGATTACCACACTAGTATTACCCGGTATAATATACTGGTTATAGACGACTGTTACGATATATACCCGTGGATTACCACATTAGTATTACCCGGTATAATATACTGGTTATAGACGACTGTTACGATATATACCCGTGGATTACCACACTAGTATTACCCGGTATGATATACTGGTTATAGACGACTGTTACGATATATACCCGTGGATTACCACATTAGTATTACCCGGTATAATATACTGGTTATAGACGACTGTTACGATATATACCCGTGGATTACCTCACTAGTATTACCCGGTATAATATACTGGTTATAGACGACTGTTACGATATATACCCGTGGATTACCACACTAGTATTACCCGGTATAATATACTGGTTATAGACGACTGTTGCGAAATTAAAGTGTCGCGAAAATTTCACGTAATAAGGTACAATGAACATAAGTCTAAGACGAGCTGCAGAAGATGCTGCGCATCCAGCAGGTTGTGGACAATGAGGTACTTTAGTTAGGGACTTGTCAGAAATTAGCAGGGGGAGGGGGGGTGGAGTTTTGAAATTGAGCGCCGAAAATGATGTGACCCTTCCTAGCAATGGGAATGAAATTTCTTGACCCTCTCCTTGGGCTTGACCAAAACAATCATGACCCTCCCCCTGCAGAGATAATACTTCCCAAACAAAACTGAAATAAGACTTGTCGGCCTTCTTGAACACATATATCCATCCAGAAACCCTAGGAAATTATGAGTGTATGTAAAATCTTTCTTTGATATCAAGCAACATCTGCCTTTAAACATGAATGAGAATGGTGGCGGTGGTGGTGATGATGATGTCAAATATCATGCACATCATCATGATCATGTCAATATCAAATATTGTACACCCCACCCCACCGAGAAATTTTGAAATTGAGAGCCTCGAAAATGCGATTTCCAGTGTTTTGAGGGGCATCTGCAGGAGTATAAAAGTGTGACCCTCCCTTTTTTCACTGCCTATTTTTCATGACCCTCCTGAAGCAAGCGGACAAATTCGTCCGAGAGACACGTCAGTCCTTAGCATATTGGGAATATATACTAGTTATACAATGGTTTCGAGTGGCATACCGTGGAATATCACACGAGTCACTTGTAGTTTCTAGTATACACACGAGCCTTTAGAGAAACCATTGTATAGCATTTTATCCCACACCATAGAAAATACAAATGCGTAGATTTAACGCGCAGTGCATGTTGGGAAGGAAGAGTGAAATACCGACAGAGGCAACGGCTTTTTTGCTTTCTGATTGGCTGTATTTTCTATGGTGTGGGATAAAAACCTTTATAACTTAAAGCCGCATCCATCATATCATATTTTACCATTCAACTGTTTACTTCATATAGAATCAATACTGAAAGTATTGGGGGAAAGATTATGAGCACTTGATGCGCTGCTCTGTTTGATTGATGTTTGATAATATCCACTTGTTGGGTTTCCTGTGTACCAGTCTCACGTGCTCCCATCATGCACGTGCTCCCATCATGACGGTCATCACTGTCAAGGAGAAGAAGACATTTGGAGAAGAAGGTCGAAGCTTTGGTCAAAAAATTACCATTTACACGGTAAGAAATGCTCCTTAACTACACTACTCTATCGAAATATAAAGATAAGCATTAGTTCTTTCTCTTTGGCTAGAAATATTGTTTTTGAAGGGGTTTTTCGTTGAGTAAAAAACATTTATTCTGAACTGACTTTCCGTTGGTTGTTGCACGTGGCTGACTTTTCAACGTGAAAAAACTTTCGTACTCTTTATTGCATACAACTGAAAGTATAGAAAGAATGAAAAAACTTTTCTCTACTGATTTTGAAGTCCAAGTGGTCGAAAGCTTTTTTTTAAATCAAATTTGTCGAAATTTTGCCCTCCCCTCCCCCTCCTCCACAGGCAGCCCAATCAATGCCTCTGAAGAAGCCCGTGAGTATCGTTTTCATAGGAAAAAATCAAAAAGGGGGGAAAAATACAAGAACTCAATAGATATTTAGTTAAATAAATTTTAAGGATGTTTTGTATTACTCTAATTCTTGGGTTGCATGTTACATCACTAGCCGCCATGTTGGTTGACGACAACAAAGCATTCCTCATTAGCTTCTTTTATCCTGACGGCTTAAGCCTCATACTCTATCAAAATATCCTAAGGAGGATGTGGTAAGGTACCACCAGGGCTTTGTCTGCTTGTGTAAAAAACATACATGTACTGACCTTGATGATATTATTTCTTATTCAGATCAGCATTAAGACCAGCAAGACTCCTGAGAAGACCAGAAGAAGAACCTAGAATAATGTTTATAATATGGTAGAGTTAATTGTTAGTAAAATCACCCAGGTGAATACAAAGTTACTGTGATAGTTTCTTTGTTTTCACCTGCGTAATTCTACTAAGGCAATAATTCTCCTTATGCTCAGTGAATATTAGTTAATGCTTGCTCAGACTTGTTCTTTGGGTAAATATTTATAGATATTCACTTTGTCTGTTGTGGAGAATTATTGATAGTTATGCAATATTATCTACATAGAATGATTCATTGTATGCAGATCTTTTTCACCACTTTAAGCAGTAAATTTGAAAGGTTGTGGAATCTTTTTGTTACAAATGAAAAGTGACCAAAACCTTAACTGACTTGACTTGTTTGGCATATATATTTACTCTTTGTTGATAAATTATGCACATATCCATTGGACGAAGAACTGGCTGGCTTGGCTGTACGTGGCTTCATGGCATTATTATTATTATTCGATTTATGCATTTGATTGACATTGAATTGCTTGTTTTTTCCCTATTATTGACATTGATTGATTGCTTCCCAATGATTTATCGTACTAACTTGATATTTATTGATTGACATTGTTTTGAATGATATCATTTATGCATATGAAAAAGTTTCTTTCTAAATTTTGTGCATAAATGCTTTCACTAAAATTCAACCGGTTTCCAAAGTCTCGTATGAATTTACCTTCTTGAATTTGATAATTTTTTTGAAGTAAATTTGCTAAAAAAAATTTATTAAAATTAATCTCGTCGGTGTTTTTCGATACCATGTCTTTAGAAACAGAAATTCAAAGTTCATCTAAAAATCCAAAACCAACTTGAACAATGTACAGAGTTGAGAAAAAAGCTTTTTCACCATTTTTACATTGATGATTTTATTTCATTTCCAATTGTTTCAATACCAGTACACTTTCACTTGCTATGATTAGCAGCATTTTGTCAAAAGATTTCATTATCATATACCTTATTATGTGAATTTTTTTGCAATTTTGTTAATTTCATAATTTTGGAGGTTGCACATTTTGATTTTGAGATTTTGCAGAAAAATCATATTCTAAATCACCTCTAATTTTGCGATTTCATTCAAAAAAATTTCCAAATACACATTCCTCCAACAAAATGACTTGTCAAATATTTACAAGCAAAATCGTCCAAAATTATTCACTTCAAAAAAATGATATATATTTGATGTTAATTACCATGTTTTGACTTGGGTATAATACTAGTGCTTTGATCTCAGTTACAACTTCTTTTGTCCTTGCTTTTTAAATACCCAATAATTCTTTATTTTCTCAATAACTGAAGCTCAATTAATTTTCATGTCATTATATTTTCTCAACACTTATTTTTCAAGTCACTTTAATTTAACAATTTTTTGGAAAATTAAAAATTTCATGTAATAAGGTATTAGGGGATTTGGCATTGATTTCATTCCCAATTTCATTTGACATTTTGGCCAGATTCCTAATCATATTTAGTGAGAGTGTACTGTACATAATGATGATTATTTTCATTGATGCATTGGATTATACAGAGGAATCTTGATAACATAGACTGCGTACAATTGAAAATGCTTATTTTTGGGTTATTATTTTGAAGTTACATTTGACTCTCGTTTCATCTCAATACTTTAAATCCTTTTCAAATTTCTGATAGTTTAAGTTATTAGGATTCTACTGTATGAATCATTTGATTACTATGTGTTGTTATAATAATGCTATGATGATCTTCTGGCTGCTTCCTGGTTTCCATCCAACTTCACAGTAAGTCAAAGTGCATGGTTTATCAACATTCAGTTCACTGGTTATTTTTCCACTTATCATCCTCTTCCATTTCATTCTCCATAAATTTTGAACCCAATTCTTTAGTAATGAATTTGGTTTGAAAGTTTCAATTAAAAAATACATATTCACAGTCTGAGGATGTTAGATGGAAGGTGCCAGTTCTAAATTTTTTCCTGGAAAATTTGCAAGCTTTCGATTCCTGGGGTGCTCGTGACATTGCTGAAATTGGCAAATTTAAGGTGACTGACTACTTTAGCAAGGAGTAATTACAAAATGTTCTTAGAAAGATACTTTAAAGAGAATTTAACGCTGATTCCAAAATTGAAAAGAAAAATGGGGTGTCCCATGCTCATTTTCGAGATAATTAATTTTTAATGAAATTCATAACTCAAAAACTAAAAAAGCTCTGGAAGCAATTTTCGCAGGACATCTACTTTAAACATCATTTTCGAAGAAGAACTAAAAATATTCAAAGAAAGTTTAAAAAAATTAACTTAAAATTCAGTATCTTGTTAGCTCAATGAACCGAAAAATGGTATTCAAATGATGACAACAAAAACAAATAAAACGTTTTTTTCATGAGCTCTAATAATTACGTTTTTTTTCAAACTTTCTCAAAAGATTGATTTTTACCTGTTGTTTTAGGAAATTCAAAGAAAAATATAGAGTCCCTTGCAAAATCTGTATGGTTTCAATAAAATTCCAAAGCTTACTATGTGGTTTTGCACAGTTTTTGTGTGCATGCACATCATATGCTCAAATTGAACGTTCCAAAGTAGTCAGTCACCAAAACATTTGTGGATTTTCTTTCAAAAACACCAAACTTTACAGATATCATGTTTTGTTATTTTGAAATGATTGCACCCCAAGATTTTAGAAAGTTTTATCTCTATGCTAATGAATTACCATATTTGACAATGTTTGTGATGCAGCGTCATCTATATTTAAAGATAGATTGGTGATACTTGTTTGGCACATTTTTTCTTTTATGTGAAAATTTAAAAAATGAAAATTTTGATAATCCTGAATTCTATTCTTCATGCAGTTTTCAAATATGGTAATATTTTTGCGTAAAAAGCAATGCAACAGATACGTAAGTCCTGAGTACTGTTTTGAAACATTGGCAAAAAATGAAAAGCAGCTCATTCAAAATGGGCTGGAAGTATAGCAAATACCATGAAAAACTTGCTGATTCGCATAAACTACTGCGAAGGTAACAAGACATACTATCAAAACAGACCACTAGGCCTATCTGTTGCAATAGCTTTTCATGTTTGTGCATTATTCAACATGAAATATTTCTCCAGAAACTATTTCATGTGCTCTTAAAGTGGTGAAATTTTAACTTTAGTGACTATGATTGAACACACCAATGGTCAGGTAGAGGGTCTGTGCACATAATTAGACTGTTTACGTCTTTGAATGTATATTTTGGCTCTACCACATCAATCCTATAATGGGCAATGCCTATTCTTTTTTATCAGAATGATTTATGCCAACTTTGGCTGTTATCTAAATTTGCCTAATTCAACTCCTAAATTTGTCAAAATCCATCTCTCGAAATCAACTAAATAGCTAGTGACATCTAGCTATTTGATTGGCTATTTACTCATTTCTGTTTAGCAGGATTGATGTGGTATCTTAGTGCACAGTTTCTTTATCTGACATACCCTTCAAAATTGTGATTTTATTCGATGTGTGGGAAAAAATTCAAAAACTTTTCTAAGTTTTAATTCAAAGCATTTTGGTGATGGTACTCCATAGGGCTTGGTGTGTTCATATCATAGTCTGACATAGGTCTTGGTTGAGTAAAAGTACACAAGTGTGATAAATGGTATTCCAAAATATAACAAAAAATGGCATCCTCCGGATACTTTCAGAGAAATATTTGATTGGCATCTTTCAACATCTTGATTGATTTTGAGTTAATTTAAAACATTGTGTCACTATGGTCTTAATTTCGATTCAGTCTGGTATCTTGAATGCATAATTATGAGCCTCTGGCTTGGGAGATGGAGCAATCACTCCCTGCATGATCAATACAAGATCAATGAAATTCAACACATCTCAATTCCTATTTCAATTCAGTAAATTTGATTGGATTAGATATTAATACCATTTGTCATTCTTGCTGTAATATAGAATAGTTTATGTAGGATTGTGATAACCATGGTACATACGTGACCTGCTGGAACAAATGATTTATCGGCTTTCATTACTCTCACCGGGACTATATCAGTGCTTTGTCATGTACCATGGGTTTATCATACTCCTCCATAAATTATTGCTCTACACTTCTGCTAGTACCAGAACAGATCATGCAGTTAAAACACTGAATTTTGCACGTCCAAAATTAATTCTTTAGAATCCAAAGTTGATTTATTGAGGCTAATTTATTTCCAACCAAATTGGATACAACACATGCAAAGTTCAATGTCTTAACCAGTCCTATCTGATGCTGTTAAATAAGGCATACAACTGGTGTTGTCCATTACAAAAGCTGGCCAGAATTCAATTTCTACACAATCTGCAATAAATTTCTAATGCGGATAATGTTGAAGATATTTACCATGAAGGAAACAGCATTATAACTTTGACATACAAGTTTTGGTAACTTTTTCAATCATTTTTTGAAGGACAACTCTAGTTTTATGCCTTGTTTCAGTATTTTGTACTGGCCTTTTACTCAACCAAAACCTATGTCTTTAGAATCTCTATTCAAATTGACAGTCCTGGAGGTCTTTAGTTCATCCTATTCAAAACCCTTAAGGGTCCCCCTCAACACTTTGTTGGGGGGCATTTTTTCTTAAGGGGAAGGTAGGTTTGAACTTTTGATCTCTGGGACCTCCGTCTAATTACCCTAGGGGCAAAAAAAGTCACAAAAAGACTTAGTATACATTTTTTCAAAATTTATGGCTTTTTTTTCCTTTTTTTTCACAATTTTTTATTTTTTTTATTGCCAATTTGAATTCTTTTTATTTTTTAAAGCCAATTTGGATTTTTTTATTTAAAGCCAATTTCTTTGCCAATCTGTGAGCCAATCTTTCTTACCTTGTCTATGGTTACCTGACTTGATCCTGGCTTGTGGGTTGGCTGTTTTCTTGCTTGTCCATTTTTTCATCAGAGAAACTTGAGCTTACCAGGATTTGAACCCTAACCTGCAACTTACCTTTGGCTCTGTAGTCCGGTGATCTGTGCTGTAGACTGTTGATGTGTTTGTTGAGGGTTAAGGTATTAAAGTTCCTTAAATCATAATGCTTGTAATGGTTGGCATATTAATGACCTAATAAAAATTCTTATGAATAATTAATGACTTGTTTATTGTCTGAGCAAAACAATGGGATAATGAGCAGAACAAGGGGGGGATTAGATGGGCGGGTAAAGGTGCGAAGGTGGCCGCAAGGAGAATATTGATAAATGATGAAGTGACCATGAGGTCTTGATCCCTAGGCGTGGCTAAGAGTTCCAAGTGATCCGAAAAATTTCTAAGTTTTTTGGCGGGAAAAATTGCGAGGTTGAAAAGAGGCCAATGAAAATCGAGAAGTGAAGAGCTCGAAAAATTTTTTCTAAGTTTTTTGGCGGGAAAAAAGTGCGATTTTGAAAAGGGGTATACCACGAAATAAACCAGACAAAACATAAGTTAAAATCATTTATTTCAAAATACAACAATACACTTCAAAATACACAGCATTTAGGAAACCAAAAAATACAAAGAATTGAAAATGGTTAACCTCGTTTAGTCTGTTCTTTGCAAATATGGCACAGGACAGTTCTGATTGTTCTTGCTCTATGAGTTACGTTTGCTATCTTGCTTCTGTAAATAAAAAATATCAGAAGATCAAGTTAGCTTCGGCAAAAATGATTAAATAGGAAACCGCGCGATTATAACAAAAGTGCGTGGAAAATATATTTTATTCAAATAAATTAATGTTGTTACAACTGCGCATTACAAATGAAAATGTGCGCGCATGATGCGCCTTCATAGAAAGTTTTAATTTCCATATTTTCCATGCAAAATGCCTACAGTACTTAGCAGAAATTGAAAGCTTCAGTGTTAAAAAGATGGATTTTGCGGCTAGCAGAGAGATGACGTGGAAAACCAAAAGGACTGACTCAGCTTTGCCTCGTGTTAATTATGCGCATATCGTTAAATCGAAAATAAGCCTTTCATGTACATTAACAAAACAAACTAGACAGACAAAAATAGCAAGAATGAAATATAAAATTTGCGCATTAGTTAAGCAGACAAGACAGGGACGGATGGATTGAAAATAGACTATTGAGCGGTTAAATATACAGACACTACCGATATTAACTGAAAACGATGATCGATTTCACTCGATTTTCTTAGTTTCGCCGTCCTCACAGACATTCAATAAAGTCTATAATCCGATTTACCTTGTTTCCAGACATCCACGGGGCTTCATACAACTTGTTTCTTGACTTATTCAGCGTTCTTTCTCGTTTCTTGATTCAACAAGTCTTCAACATGGCGGACTCAACCAGTTTGAACACGTAGAGTCCCTAGAGAAAATATAATCATTTGAACAAAACAAAAGAAAATTCTCAATTGGGATTTAAAAGTGACAAAATTATTTTATCGAAAAGCGGGGTGGTGGGCTTCCTGTGGTATTCGTGCTTCTCATAGCAATACAAAGGAAACCCAAATTTCATGTATTTTAAACTCGTTTTTCTCCTCGTTTCTAAGAGAGTTTAGAAATTCGTTTAACGCTATCAAATAACCACTCTATAGATCTATTATGTGTATTAGTTTCGTTTGGAAAAAAATTGAAAAACCACCCAAAATCAGGAAAATGCTGAAAGCGCTATACCGCTGACCAATTCCAATTTTCATCAAAACTTACTACCCCTATAAAATCTTAAATATAATTCTAATCAAGAAATTAATTCCAGAACCATGTTAGCAAGGTCCTTAGCTTTCCAACGAGCTATATTTTGTTTGCAAAAACTCAATATTTCGATTTACGAAAATTTGGACCAACTCGAAAAACGCTTATTTCGGGTACATAAGTTCAAGCGGCTTGTTTTCTATGAAATAAAGTAAAATATTGAAATATTTTGACGCACAGATTTAAAGCTCATTTAGTACTTTCTCATAAGATTAAAATATTTTAGATCGAAGCTTTTTTTCATTTTTTTTAAAGCGTTTTTTGACGGATGGAGCAGTTTGGGCTTCCTGTGGTGTCAATTTGGCAAGGTAGCTGTTTAAGATCACGACATTAGGAGTGAAATTATGCAAAAAATTCAAATATTACGATGTTTTTACAGTGAATAAGCAATAATCTTTCTGTTACATCTATTTTTTAAGGAGAAAATAAAGTTTAGATTTAACCGAAATTTTAACTCTTACCACAGGTATCCCAAGGTTTCACATTTATATGGCTCGATAATAGTGACCTTGTTTATTTCAAATTCTTTTACACAAACGCAATACTCTTGAACCCTTAAATAATTTTCTGGGATAATTTATGTTTTCCTCGAGACCAACACATTTTTTAAGGAGATTTATGAAAAGCAGTTATAAGCGTACTGCTTGATGTGCGCACTAAAGGAACCCGTGCGTTTTTCCTAAGAAAAGATTATCTAATGTTTAACCAATATCTTACCTTAAAAATAGGCAGTAGTGGGCATTAAAAGAGTAGATCTAGATGTTACGAACTCCTGATCTTCTTCTTACGACAGTCTATCCATTAATATGGACCTTGAAAGCATAAAAATCAATTCATTAAAAAACGGGATTTTTTAATAAGAGGCCCAAGTTATTGTAGTGGGGAATGGGGGTGGGAGGGGACGGAAGAGTTGTATGGGATTTTCTCATTCACGAGAATCAATCGTTTAAAATGCTCTTAGAATAAAAGAATATTTGCATTATAGTTCACAATCTCGCAAAAGCGTTCAAGACGTGTCTAAGGTATAGCCTTGGGATCCCTGTTATAAGGAGCGAAAAATCATTATTATTTTGGAGGCCTCTTTCTCAATTAAAAAACCTTATTTTGGGAGTATTTTTGATTGTTCTCAATGAATATTTAAAAATAGTTGGACATTTCGTTCAGTTTCATCACGAAAACTGAGATCATAAACTGTTACTCTTAGCTAAAACTTCACCACAGGTAACCCAAACGCCTCCACCGTCAATAAAACGCATAATAAAAATAGAAAGAAAGCATCAATCCAAAATATTTTACATTTTATAGAAAGTATGAAATGAGCTTTAAATCTACGCGTCAAAATATTTTAACATTTTACTTCGTTTCATAGAAAATAAGCCGCTTGAAGTAATGTACCCGAAATAAGCGTTTTTCGAGTTGGTCCAAATTTTCGTAAATCGAAATATTGAGTTTTTGCAAACAAAATATAGCTCGTTGGAAAGCTAAGGACCTTGCTAATATGGTTCTGAAATTAATTTCTTGATTAGAATTATACTTAAGATCTTATAGGGGTAGTAAGTTTTGATGAAAATTGGAATTGGTCAGCGGTATAGCGCTTTCAGCATTTTCCTCATTTTGGGTGGTTTTTCAATTTTTTTCCAAACGAAATTAATATACATAATAGATCTATAGAGTGGCTATTTGATAGCGTTAAAAGAATTTCTAAACTCTCTTAAATACGAGGAGAAAAACGAGCTTAAAATGCACGCAATTTGGGTTTCCTGTGGCTTGCGGCCCGGACGACTAAATAACACAGGAAGCCCACCACTATCATAGTCGTGATAGCTTTTTCACCCCAAAAAAATTTTTTTAACAATTTATGCAAAACGTAACTTTTCTAAAGACGTAAAACAATGCACTGATAAATAGGTTTTGTTGTCCGAGAACAAAATGCTGAAAATAACCACTTAGAACTGACAAGTGAAATACAATTAGAGTATCTAATACAAGAGTACGTTATTCATCTACACAAATAAGGTTTGGAATCCACATTACCTTTTTTCTTGTCTTGTACAAACTAGAAAACAGTTAGTCGTTTAGTTTCCTCTACTCAAATCTTCAACGTATTTGATAAATAACGCGTTCGTTCGTACACAACTCGCTTCCCTTGAGACCAAAAATAGTTGCGAGTTATGCGCAAATGAGCTTCAATAAGATAAGCCTTTTGTTTGATGGAGGTTTGTTTTCTTCATGGCATACATGCCAACACATTTGTTTTTATTCATGGTTCTTTTGATCTAACTGAGAAATACCATAGACCCCTTGAAGCACGTCGGAATGCAGCTCAATTTGGAAGACAGGTGCAATTTCAAAAGAGATTGAAATTATTGAGCTGCTTTAACGTCACGTGCAAGGGGTCTATAGTCCTTAAAATAAAGAGTGCATACAAACCTGTTGAAGTCTCTTCCAATTTGTTTCATACTCCGTACATTCTTCCTCTTTTGTTTTCGTTGGTCGGGGAAGTTGGGGCGTGGCATAGGTAGCAGTCGGGGGGGGGGGTGTTGGTATGGGGGAAAATACATAGATACAAGACTGTTATGACTGAAGAGCCCCGCCCCAAATGACACTAGAAAAACATTATGGTATATCTTATTGTTTTATTCAAGTAATGCTTTCTTTGCCAAGGCAGTACGACTAGTCTTCAAGTGAACTTGTACAGCACAACCAAAAACCAAGGGTATCTAGAACCATACAAAAATATGTGAAGCATAAGTTAATACTGTCATCATCATCGAAAACGAATAGATGAAAAGGAAAGAGAAAAAGAGCGTGCAGCTTGTCGTGCAACATCGTTGCGTTGAAAGTTGCAGAGCGATGTTGACCGTATTAAAACGCAACAAAAATCGGTGTTGCAAGTTGTGGCTGCTTGTTGTAACATCGGTTTTTGTTGCGTTACATGCTGCGTACGTTGCAACTTGCAGCGCAACAATATTGCGTAGACTTTCTCAAAGTCCTTTGTCTCCGTCCGTGCTGGTTAACGCGCGCGGAATAAAGCACAGGCAGCCCAACCTGGACCGACCAGGATCACAAGCACTAGACGAAGGACTTTTCCAACTTCCCGCCAATTCTAGCGCACTCTATAGAAATACACGCCATTTTTGGCGCGAAACGCAAATGAGAATTCTGCAAGAGGAACTTAACAAGTCGATCCTCTCGCGACTTCGACGTTCGCTCTGTTTTTCATTTCATTTGCTTCGCTCGTGAATCTGTGAGTCTCTTAGAGGTAGACTTGGAGCAAGTCTACAATGTTGCACGACAAGTAGCTTGCCTGCGTAAGGTCCCTATTGTGGCCTGGAAAGCACCGTTTGTGATACGCACGCGCAAATTACACACGTGACAAACGAATGATATCAACAAACGTTTCTATGGAGATAGACTTGTAAAGAAAACAGCTTTACCGCACGAGTGTTTGATCAAAATAAAAAATAAAAAAGCTTTTATGGTTAGCAAATACGATAAAACTATTATCAAAAGTGTTTATAAGCCAAAACCCTAGACGAATGCACGAGTTTCAGATATAAATAAATAAATAAATAAATAAATAAATCACTTTTTTTTTATAGTGGGATATAATTTCAGTAAATGAATACTGGTTTTCAATTTGGCCCACTGTCACTCACACACACTACCACTACATCATATATATGTACAAGATTGTGATTATTTAGGACTGTGATTCGTTAGCTTTCTGTAGGTATGGAAGAAGAAAAAGAATGTGATCTTATACTGATGAACCAAAACGTTTTACTAACTTCCGTAAGTACGAGGATTTCTTGTCGAGAATGATATCATAAGTGAACGATTACTTGATTCATTTTGTTGTACAGAATATCTAAGTAAAAAGCGACTCATCAGTAGGGTTATGGTAACATCAATTGTAAATACAGTACAATGGTAAAAACAGATTGTAGTGAATGACTGCTGTTGTTGCCGCTGTTGCTAGTGGCGCTGTTGTTGTTGTTGTTGTTGTTGTCGCTGTTGTTGTTGCTGTTGCTAGTGGCGCTGTTGCTGCTGTTGTTGTTGCTGTTGTTGTTGTTGCTGTTGTTGTTGCTAGTGGCGCTGTTGTTTCTGCTGTTGTTGCTGTTGTTGTTGTTGCTAGTGGCGCTGTTGTTGTTGTTGTTGTTGTTGTTGTTGTTGCTGTTGTTGCGGTTGTTGCTGCTGTTGCCAATGTCGCTGTTGTTGTTGTTGGTGGTGGTGGTGTTGTTGTTGTTTATATCTTTGTTGCTTACCCTTTCTCATACGATCACCCAGACATATCGCATAGCAGCTATCAAGACATTGTTCAGCGAACACCTCAAGATGGCTTCAGAGAAACTAAAGATAAAAGAGGTGACTAACATTGAGAATCATAGTGACAAGTGGTCCATTTGGGCAAACAATAAATATCGCACTATTTTACGGCTATTTACGTGATTGACTTGTGAGATCTAAAGCTGAACAGCTAGTATTACTAAGACTTTATCTAAAACCACTCAGGATTACGAGAAGGAAAACTGTACGGCTTTCAGCCAGTGATAGTGTGTTCAGTATTTCCTTCTATTAGAAAGCAATAACTAGTCTCAAGGCGCGGAGATACGAGAAATAAAATCGTGCAACTTGTCGCACAACATTGTTGCGTAGAAATTGGGAATGTTACTCGGATTACCAGCCCGTGCGCAACAAATTTTCATTGTTGTAGACAGTAGAAAGCGCCTCTACTTCTACAACAAAGTTGCGCATCAAAATTTTTGTTGCACAGGGTGGTAATACGAGGAACATTCACTCTGCAACTTGCAACGCAACATTGCTGCGCGACAAGTTGACTGATTTTGTTGCTCGTATTTCTGCACCTTAAAGACCGTAAGAGTTGGAGACTCTGGGTCGGTGTGTTTTCTAGTGGTATTGTGTGTGGTGCTATCTATAGTTCATGGATCCAATCATGTTATCATCATAAGAGGTCAACGGCTTCTAGTCCTTCAGAATCCTTTTAAGGATTACAAGTTAAAACTTTTGAAAAATTATCTATTGAATGTATTTTTTACGGTTTTGTCTCTAGATAAACATTACTGACTACGAAAGTAAACTTGACGCCAAAAACAAGTAAGTACACAAACTTGTTACGACTTTCTAATTTCTGCAGCTATACCTTTGAACACCCTTGAAAAATCTTCAAATTTTAATCAGAGCATGGCAAACTCAGGGCATGGCAAACTCAGGGCATGGCTAACTCAAGGCATGGCTAACTCAGGGCATGGCAAACTCAGGGCATGGCTAGCTCAGGGCATGGCAAACTCAGGGCATGGCTAGCTCAGGGCATGGCTAACTCAGGGCATGGCTAACTCAGGGCATGGCTAAATCAAGGCATGGCAAACTCAGGGCATGGCTAACTCAGGGCATGGCTAACTCAGGGCATGGCTAACTCAGGGCATGGCTAACTCAGGGCATGGCTAACTCAGGGCATGGCTAACTCACAGATCGAACCCTGAAACAACCTCTGGGCTGATCTAAGTCAAGGCATGGCTAGCTCACAGATCAAACCCTGAAACAACCTCTGGGCTGATCTAAGTCAAGGCATGGCCTAGCTCACAGATCAAATCCTTAAACAACCTCTGGGCTGATCTAACTCAAGGCATGGCTAGCTCACAGATCAAATCCTTAAACAACCTCTGGGCTGATCTAATTCAGGGCATGGCTAACTCACAGATCAAACCCTGAAACTACTTCTGGGCTGATCTTAGTCAGGGTATGGCTAGCTCACAGATCAAACCCTGAAACAACCTCTGGGCTGATCTAAGTCAGGGCATGGCTAGCTCACAGATCAAACCCTGAAACTACTTCTGGGCTGATCTTTGTCAGGGTATGGCTAGCTCACAGATTGAACCCTGAAACAACCTCTGGGCTGATCTTAGTCAGGGCATGGCTAGCTCACAGATCAAACCCTGAAACAACCTCTGGGCTGATCTAAATCCGAGTATGGCTAACTCACAGATAGAATTTGGAAAACCAGTGAACCCAGATAAAACCCTGGAATCAAGGGAGAGACCTAACAAACTCTGCTCACATATGATGCCAAGTCCAGGAATCGAGCCTGAGCCCCAAGAGGTGGTAGACGAGCACACTACCACTACACCACCCTTGGTAATCAACCATGTTATGAATTACATACATTTTGAAATCCCTAGGAAATCCTGCAATCTGATTGGCTCTCACTACTGAGATTTATTGACGAATCGAACCATCCTGGTTTGAAATTGCACTGTTTTGAATAGCGAAAGAAATTGCAGACAACATAGAATTTGGCCACAGAAAACACAAGCCAATTGAGAAAAGCATGAGAAAAAATTTTGAAGGGGACTTTCCAGTTGAAAATGGATGAAATTGCAAAAATGGATTTATATTTTACATTCCTACAGTAGTGATTTCAAAATGGATATAATTAAGTGGTAATTGAACTTCGTGTTGTGCAATTTTGGTCTGAAATCAAACTTGTCACCCAGTTGATTTCCTATACAAATTGCAATCTACTCAGTTCAATTACCATCATAACCTCTACGTCAGAATGATTGAAGAATTAAACCAACAGATTGAAAACTTAAAAAAGAAAGCAACTGGTAAAACAAACAATTTTTTTGGCCCCAAAATATTCTGTGTTCATCATTTTCCATACATCGGTTCATGAGTCACAGAAAAAAGCATTCAATTGAGGCTTCAAGGTAGTGTCAAACAAGAGTATGAAGTAAGAGAGCACATCTCCCATACATAGGTCTATCGCCATGAAAATTATTTGAAAATCTATTCTTCCATGTGCAGCTATTTTTTGCTGCATGAGCAGCCTGAACCGAATCAGGAATCCCATGATAAAGTATTTCAGGCTGCACGCGGAGCTAAAAATAGATTTAAAAAAAATTATCATAGGGCATGGAGATGTGCTCTTTTACTTCATACTCTCTTACAGTAGTTCAAAGGATTATTCAAATTTGAACCTTGCAGCCTTGATTGAATGCTTTGTGTTTGACCAGTGAATTGATGTATGATGTATGGAAAGTGGTGAATACAAGAGATGTATATGCTTCAGAGAGGGGCATACCTTCTGGTTGGATGGGATGGTGGGTGCTTGCTCATCACTATAAAAGACAATAAAGAACACATCAAAAAACATACCATAACAAGATCAGGTTTTTTTAAAAACAAAAAATAGCCTGGTATATATTCTGGTTGTGATCATGCACAAAACAATTCAAGAAATATACATATTAAGGAATACTTCATTGTTTCCATGGAGCCTCGTCTTGAATTGCTTCAATGATCACTCAACCAGAATATCGAAAGTGGGCTATTTTTGATAGAAAAAGGTGCTTGGTATGCTACTTAGTAATGCGCAATCGCTGCATGCCTTTGCACAATCATCTCCTCCAATGCATTTGCAAGTGCAACCATATATCTTGAGATTTTGAAATAATCTTAAAAAGATTACTCTTACTGCAATTTTCATAAATATGTGAACTCTGTAATTGCGAGTTGCTCGCTGGAATTTGGTTTTTCACTGCCGCCAATCATAAATATAAAAGGTACCAACTGATTATTTTTGATTGATGGAAGTGATAAACCAAATTTCAGCGTGCAGCTCGCAGCTACCGAGTTCGCATGTTTATGAAAATAGCAGTAAAACTTTACACAAACAATGTACACTTCAGGCAGACGGCTATGTGTGAGATAGTCAAGTCATTTTCAAACCCTTGTCTTCTTTTAGAAATCTTGTTATATGCACAGAGATAATGTACTCTTTATCCAGAGGGGAGAGTGAAGAAAGGAGTTGGATGGCAGGGGAAAATCACATTGTAACTAAATGTGTGTCCCTGTCTCCGTATAGGAATCTACCGCCACTCAAACAGACTAAGTGTTGTATTAACATATCTATCTGCTATCATGCAGCTGCCTAATATGATGATACAGAATACAGATGTTATTGGATACAGTAGTTGTCTTACAATGGGTTACTCTTGATTGAATGATGTTGTTATATCAATCAATGTATATAGATGTCAGCATTTTGATACTAATAATTATTAAGTCACAATTGCATGTCATGTCAATATAGGGACAGCATAAAGTGTAAATAAACAATTTCTCTATCAGTATTCTATAGGATGGATGGATGGATGGATTGGATAGGATAGGATAGTAACTTTATTTATCCACGGTGGTTCTATCAAAATTTACAATAAAAGATTACAAATTCTGGTCTACCTAGAAGCCGTGCTAAAATATGTACATGAATTAATAAAAACTACAGTATTTATTAAACAATATTAATATCAATATGGTAATTTAAAATAATAATAATTATATATTACTAGCTTTAGTCGATGCAGAGATCAATATCCTTCAATTTTGACTTGAATTTACTCAGGGACTTCTCTTCTTTTAAAGAATTTGGAAGAGAATTCCATAGTTTGGCTCCCGAAAAGACAAAGCTTTTCTTATAATAATCTGTTCTTGCATGCGGGATTTGTAAATCAAGTTTTGTTTTGTCTCTCAAACTATAGTGATTTGAGACATTGCTATTAGTGAATAGCTCTTTCAAATATGAAGGTGTTTTGCCATTTATGATCTTATGCATCATAATTGCTTTATCTTGGGTTCTCTTTTTGTTTAATGGTGTCCAGTTAAGCTTCTTGAGTATGTCTTGCGACCTGACAGAGTAAGAGTCACCTGTAATTAAACGAGCAGCTCTATTCTGTAACTTTTGAAGCTTAACTGAAAGGGACAGATCAATGTCATCCCATACAATGCTACAATACATAAAATAAGGCTCGATTATAGATTTATATAGATTGGTGAGTTGGTCTTGGTTTAAGAACGGCTGAATGCGTCTTAGGCATCCTAAATTGCCAGAGACTTTCTTTTTAACACTCTCAATATGAGCAGCCCAGGTTAAATTTTCATCGATGTTTACGCCAAGACATTTTGTAGTAGATACTTTTTTTAGGGGATTCTCACCAACTGATAATTCTAAATCATCCTCTAGAGTAGCTATTCTTTGTCTAGAACCGATAAGCATATATTCTGATTTAAGTGTATTTAAAGTAAGCTTATTTGTTTGAAGCCAAGAAGCCACATTGCTGATGTCAGAATTCAGTTGGTTTTGTAAATCAGCAATGCAGTTACTTGCAGCAGTTAAATTTGTGTCATCAGCATAAAGCCTTGCTTTACTGTGGTCTAAACATTGTGAAAGATCGTTAACATATAGAATAAATAGTAGTGGACCTAGAATGGTACCTTGAGCAATTCCACAGCGAATGGCCATTATGTCTGATTGAACACCATTAACGTAACATGACTGGGATCTTTCGTCCAAATAGGAGGAAAACCAAGCAATAGCCTTGTTGTCTAACCCAAAGAAAGTAAGTTTTCTTAAAAGTAGAAAGTGATCTACCGTATAATGATAAAATG
This sequence comes from Anthopleura xanthogrammica, assembly GCA_964019055.1. Classification (NCBI taxonomy): domain Eukaryota; kingdom Metazoa; phylum Cnidaria; class Anthozoa; order Actiniaria; family Actiniidae; genus Anthopleura; species Anthopleura xanthogrammica. The sequence continues at coordinate 4,379,664 of OZ025207.1, forward strand.
ATAATGATAATGATAAAATACGTAGATGGATGGATGGATGGATGGATGGATGGATGGATGAGATGGATGGATGGATGGATGGATGGATGGATGGATGGATGGATGGATGGATGGATGGATGGATGGATGGATGGATGGATGGATGGATGGATGGATGGATGGATGGATGGATGGATGGATGGATGGATGGATGGATGGATGGATGGATGGATGGATGGATGGATGGATGGATGGATGGATGGATGGATGGATGGATGGATGGATGGATGGATGGATGGATGGATGGATGGATGGATGGATGGATGGATGGATGGATGGATGGATGGATGGATGGATGGATGGATGGATGGATGGATGGATGGATGGATGGATGGATGGATGGATGGATGGATGGATGGATGGATGGATGGATGGATGGATGGATGAATGGATGGATGGATGGATGGATGGATGGGATAACATATATAAATAGCTTATACTTACCCTTGATCCTTAGCTCCACGTGATTGTCATGACCTCTTACATGAGTAACCACACCACACGTATACATCCTGACATCTTTTGAGGTCATGCGACTAACAGTCTGTTCTATATCCATCCTTTGGTCCTTGTACTTTTTAACAATCCTTTCTGAGTACCATGATTTCATGTGATGTCTGGCCGTGTTTTTTATCCTGAGGTCATGGTGGTCCTAGAACAGAGTCGTGTAGCACAGTGATCACATGCTGGAGGGGAAACACTCGAGGATGACGCAGATTTGAGTAGTCTATAAACATTAAAAAAAGGTGTGGTTTTACTTGGCAAGTGAAAAAATATTGTAAGTATAATACGAGAAAAACTAATAAGAAAGCCAGGATCCGAGCTAGGATCCAAGCCAGGATCCGAGAACAGGATCCGAGCCAGGATATATAATAATATATATAATATCTAGGCTGTATAACAGGTATTTAACAGTATGACTATCTATAAGTATAACTTATAAATCTAAAACTCATATAATAGAAAAAGCAGTAAAGAAAATACAATCAAATCACAGACAATCTGCGTACAGGGCTTCCTGTCCCTTGCCCTGTTAGGAAAAAACTAGCAAGTAGGAGCTAGGGTTATAAGGATAATCTGTACGCAGACCTCACCACACCAACTATCTAGCTATTTCTGGCTCTACCCGCAGGTTATCCCAAATATAGAATGTTAATATAATTCTACTGTGATCTGTTGACGTGGTCAAGGTCAAGTCCGTGTGTGAGCGAGCGGTCACCATGACAATAGCATAGTACAACTCTCTATGTCAGTGCTAATGCGGAAAAGATGATTTTCGTAGGCGGTGGACGGAGAAACCGGAAGGTCGCGACTTATGAATTGAAATCCTTATAACAGGATGCTGATATTAGTTGCAAGCTATATCAGATGCGGCAAAGATGTGTGGAGTAAAATGATGCTGCTGGTCGCTTTTGCGCCTCGAGCAAAGAGAAAGACTTCCTTGATATTTGATCATGATGAGAATCTCTGTCCTGCTCAACCGACGTCACACGCAGGAGAAACGTCTAAACTCCTGCAATATTTTTCGTCTCAAGACATTGTTGGCCGGTATCGTAAAGGCCCGTTTACAATGACGATTTTTGCGGCGGTCTTTAAAAATATAATAAATTTTGTCGTATGCTTCTAAAGAGACATTCTCCCAGGTAATCTTGATGTCCTGAATGAATCCTTTACAAGTTAATCAGTCTTTACCATTTTTGACTATGACCCAAATCGCGAAAAATTTGTATCTAAAATCGCCTCAAAAATCGCGAGTGTTAACGGGCCTTAAGGAGATTTCTGTATCGCTGCATGCCAAATGAAAGCAACAATAATAAAAGAACAGAATAAAAAACTAAAGTTGCGTTGCAAGTGCGGAGAAAATGATGGTGGCGTATTTCGGCAGTTTCTGGAGTGTTCAGGATATAAAATCAAAGTTCAAGAGCTATTGATTTTGGAAATAGATTCTCATTGTTGATTCAACGAAGTAATCTAAATCAAGGAAACCGCGCTCAGTTCTCCTACCCCTTTACCCCCTCTACACCCACGCTACCCATTAGCAAACTAGAGTTGTAGACTAGGATATGTTTCTTCATCAAAAGCAATTCGAAGAAGCAAAATTATTTTTTTCTTCATTGACGCGAATATCGTCAGTTTTGACATGAATTTCCGTCTAGTTACAGAACATAAATTGATAGTGAAACTAACACGATATCATTCGCTTATACGCGTTGATTTTTTCACGAATATTTCAAGTCAAAGGTCTCTACGTAGACAATTCCTTTCTGTCAATAAAACTGTGCAAAAAATGCCGACGACAGAAAACAAAGACGGCTTACTACTTGTTATCTTCTAGCTTTATGAGTGTTTTTGAGCCGTTGAAGGTCAAGTATGTATCTGGATAATTTTCGCGGTGCGTGTTTTTTTCTTCCGTTGATAACCCGACTCAGAGCGGAAGACGAGGATTCGAAAAGCGCCGAAAAATTAGTTTCCTGGCGCCTTTATAATGTTAATGTTGGCGATGAAAGTTAGAAAGTTAGGTGCGGTAATACGAGCAACAAAATCATGCAACTTGTCGCGCAACATTGTTGCGTTGGAAGTTGCAAAGCGAATGTTGCTCGTATTACCACCCCGCGCGCAACAAAATTTCTTTGTTGCAGAGATTAGAAGGAGCTTCTATTTTAGGCAAAAAAGTCGCGCAACAAAATTTTGTTGTTGCACGGGGTGGTAATAAGAGCTACATTCACTCTGCAACTTGCAACGTATTTCAACATGTTAAATATGCTGATTTTTCTCGCGCTCAGAATTTTTGATTTTGTTGAAGACAAAATTGCGCCTTCTATCTGATCATGAAGGAAAGGAAAACGCGCGTGTGTGCGCGCTCTGTGCGGTTACAAATCACGCGGGAATAGACAAAACACGAGAGAAATGATAGGAGAAGCAAGTGCGATGTTTAAGATATTGCAGAGGAAAGTATGAGCATGCATTTGAACGTACTTCAACCCCTGCAATATTTTTGTTGTAGAAAGCGTTGTATCTTCTGTTGTGGGGCATGATTGACGCTGGGATTATCTCTCGCGTTGCTGGACAATACAACTGCAACAAAGTCTAAAACTGCGTTGCCAATGCGAGAAAAATTGTCGTGTACATTAGCGGCTTAAAAAAGTGACCAATTCTCAATGCGCAGCTTAGAGAGGGTCTAAGTCCTTGCAACTGCAACATAAAAGTCTGCAACTGCGACGCCAGTGCGAGAAAAATTGCGGTGTGTATAAGCGACTTAGAACTGAAGTGACTAAACCTGAAATGCGCAGCTTGGGAATAAGTCACTAAGCGTTTCACAAAAATTCATGAATAGGTTCTGGTAAGACTACGTGCAGTAGAATAAACACTATATATATTACGCAAAAGAAATCTGACCATCAAAAGAGTAGTTTAGGCAGTGCGCGGCTTTGGCGCATGAAGCATAAGAATATAAATGTATTTAAAAAATTATACATGGCGCGAAGATGGCCAGTAAAGTCACTAAGGAGCGGTAATAGAGGTCATAAAATCGTGCTTTTTGTCGCGCAATTATAATTCTTGCACGGTGTAAACCGTGAACACCTAAAATATGTCTGGAATGTTTATTTAGGCCGTTGCTTTTAAAAAAGATGTTTCCCACCACCATGAAAAACGATTGTATTGAATCCTTCTCTCGTGTATCCGTCTGTCTCGAATAGAAACTTCTAATTTCACGAGAATAAAACTAAAATATGAAGTTTGAAACTTTTAACGGGAAAATACTTTGCGTGACCGCGCTGTGATCAAACACATAAACATTCCAAACATATTTTAGGTGTTCACGGTTTTCTTAGTTTGACTGTAAATAGAAAAACATTGGCTAAAAAACCTGTCATTTGAATTATACAAAAATTTGACATTTGATCCAGTTCTTATTTCAAGAGTTATTTTCCTGAGATACTGTATTTTAGAAAACTCCTAGAGTATCTGATTTTTTCAGCCGAAATTTACCCATCCAAATCTCATTTTTCCACTGAAACGAATCTCAGTTCCAATTTATTCCCTCAGGACCCACTATTTCTAATATTTTTAAGCCTGTGAATCTAACGCATGTGTTTGACCATATATTACGAAGTAGCAGAAAAAAAGGTCCCCTGCAGTTCCCTGCACCATCTTGAAAGGTAGCCATGCCTTTGCATCGAAGGGAGACATGAGGTGACCTTGTAATGATAGAGACCTTTTTTAACACCTTGGACGATTATTCACATGTCTCTATCATACAAATCCTAGTGTTGTTCGTTTGCGTTGGATTCGGTGCGTGTGGGGTTCGGCTTCTAAACCGGGCCACCAGATTAACTAACTATTTAGCATCGATTTTCATGCTGGAATTTCATATGTCTTATAGCAATTTCTACACGTACCATATCATATGAATTGAATATCGAATTAAGTTAACATGCTCAAATTATATATATTTTATAGCAATCTATACCATAGCCTGAGAATAAGTATAGCATTAAGTATCGAATTCTATGCTCGAAGTATATATTTTTGATAGTAATCTTATATACCATGGCATAAGATTAAGTATCGGATTAGTATCGGATTAAGTTCGAATTTTATATATTTTATAGTTATAGTAGTCTTATATCATAGCATAGTACAGCATAGTTCTTTAATTTGTCTTTTAGAAAAGCCTGTAAATATTCATTTTATCAGCATAGCATAGTTCCTTTCAGTAATCTTTGTAAAGCGCCATTGAGCTTCTGGAAATGGCGCTATATAAATGTTTATTATTATTATTATTATTATTACTATTATTATTATTATTATTATTATTATTATTATTATTATTATTATTATTATTATTATTATTATTATTATTATTATTATTATTATTATTATTATTATTATTATTATTACTATGGTGTAGGGAACTGTGCAGGGGACTATTGATAACCATTTGATGACAATACAGTTATAACTGGTTCGATGAGTCAGGTCTATAGGCCAAGTTGTCAACACTTTGAGAGTGTGGGTTGTGTGGAGGAGGTACAGAGGGGGGTAGGCTGGGGTTATTGTTCCCTGGAGATCTCTCGGCCTTGGGTTTTAGACATGGTTTCCATCAGTTCGCCAGAAACGGCAGCTCGCAGTTAAATTAAACTGTTAAAGAAGAGACTGAAGGCACCAAGAATAGTAGATAGAAAAACACCACATGGGATACATGACCTGTGTTATACCCATAACCAAATAATATGACTATATACTGGCTTATGGTATACTGGGATGGGAGTGGATGGAAGGATGGATAGATGGATGGGAATTTGAATGGGATTTTTCTAAAGGTATCTCAAAAAAGCCATCTGGACTACATGACCTGCATTAAATGCATAACCAAATGATATGACTACATACTGGCTTAAATGGTATACTGGGATGGGAGTGGATGGAAGGATGGATGAATGAATGGGAATGTAAATGAGATTTTTCTTAAAGTTACAGCATGCATATACAAATTATATACCAGTATATAGCAGCCTATCTTGACTCACACAAATTCTTCTTCGGATAGAATTACAATTAATTTTAATAAATTGTAAATTTTAGCTTAATATTTGTCATGATTTTATCAATGTTTGCATAAATTTGTTAAAAAGTTAAAAAACCATAGCTTTGTTACTGTTTATAGGTAAATTACTTTATGTGATTAGGTGATATATTACTCTATTTAGTTTATTCTGGTGTAGGAAATAATTGGTGCAATTCAATAAAACCATCCCCAGTATATCACAGATGAACAACAAGCTTAGCAACCTGAGGTATCATTGAGCATTTCTCCTGCTTTTCAAGTGCTTTTTAACTCCTAAGACCCAGATCAAATGTCGAACTTCTCATGAGCCAAACCTAATACCCTGAATTAAGTTCATGAGGAGTATGGCACCTGAATGGATTAAGTTTGACAAATTGTATAAGGTTGACCCAGCCGTTACGATTGAGTGGAGCAGTCAGGAATTCAGACTTGAATTGACTCTGGTTCAAGTGACGAACTTTCTCATGAACCCAATGCATACAGTATATTATAATTAATTATTTTAAACAGGAGCCCATTACCTGGAGCATACAACTCATGAAACTACCTTAGGAGTTATTGTTTTCCCAGACTGTCTATATTTAGAATGGCTAAATAATCAGTGAGTACCTTTTAAATCTATGACTGGAGGCAGTGAAAAAACAAATTCCAATGGGCAACTCACAACTTTGGCATGGACATAATCATGAAAAATGCAGTAACACTATTAGACATAAAAAAAGAAAACTTACATTCTTTCAACAGTTTTCTTTCCTTGTTTTCTTTTTCCTCTTGGATACTCAACCACCAGAACAAGAACCCCAAGGGCACTATTATCACATCAGTAAAGGAAATCTAATACAGATGAACCCTGTTTTATCTTGAACTTATATTTTAGTTATCTTGATCCCATACCCATACAGGGGTGTACCCAGGAGTTTTCCTTAGGGGGGCCCAAAACCCATTTTCAGAACATCAACCAAAAAAACGGCAAACGTGATGGAGGAGAGGGGGCCTGGACACCCTGGGCCCTCCCTGGCTATGCCCCTGCCCATAGACCAAATCAGGTAATAGGTTGCTATTTATATTTTTAACCAATTCAAATCTTTTGGGAATAAGATTCTTTATCTTTTGTTTTTTTGATATCAAGTGGAAAAGACTGCAGATCAATATTTAGCAGATAATAAGGATACATTGGATATATACTAATTTCCATCATCCTCAAGTCTCCAGTGACACCAAGAATACAACCCTGTAAAAACTGAAAAGAAAATACAAAACAAACTGAGCTTTTAATAATATCCAAGAGGCTTCTTACACTGTTATATCTCTTTCTCCAGGGTGGCACAGGGGGGGGGGGGGGGTATCGATCACAGATCACAGACAATTTTTTCATAGATTCACGAATCATGAAAATACGATAAATGAATAACCTTGATACAATGTTTCAGGGAATTAATGCAAAATCACGAATCACAGTCTTCAGAATAAGCAGATCACACATCACGGGGGGACTGAAAATCATGAATCACAGACTTTTATTTTTGAATTTCACAAATCAATCAATCAATCAATCAATAATAATAATAATAATAATTTTATTTCAAAGCATCTAACTAGGTCTCGATGCTTTAACAATATAACAATAAAAATAATATAGACAAATAATAAAAAAATAAAACGATAAAAACATATACATATAAATATTAACGCATATACACCGAATCGGAATACGGCGACCAATCCGTGCAACCACCACTCCGGACCGACCAGCCCCCCACACACGCGGAAAAAAACGCTTTTCAATCAATTAATCTTTATTGGGTTATTAAGCAGATAAAGAACAGTGTCTTTTTTCCAATCTGGCCCTTAAAAGGGTCCAAAAAAGGCCAAATCATGCATCAGGTGTGTAGTGTATTAGGAGACTGATATGATATTTATCAAAGCAACAATATTTGTCGAAGAAACAATATTTGTATTATGATCATCTGGAAGGTAGTCACATCAAACAGTCCTTCTCAGGACTACATTCACCCGGATGATCATAATACAAATATTGTTTCTTCGACAAATATTGTTACTTCGATAAATATCCATTCACCTGGGTTCAGACCATTCTTTACAAGACTGATATGAGTTAGTAAGTGTGCATGCGCAAGAATAGGTTGTTGAATGCAAGATGGCCAATATGTAAGCTTGCATGCTTTCAAATAAAAAGTAGAATCCAAACCATCCTCGCTGGTGCATGATTAGCCTTTATTCAATATTCCATTGGCGACGAGGATCAACGTACACATGCTCGCAACAATCCTGGGAAGGAATTAATCCGGAATCATGGTAGATGATAGCCAAAATTACATCTCAAAGTTTGATTGCTTCACCGAACAGATGACTCACTGCTTTCGAGCTGTATGCAGATGGAAAGGTCTAATAATACAGGCAGATAAAGATGATAACAAGCTTTGCACTTTGCTGGCCCTGATATTCAAGATATCTTTTCAACTCTACTGGACACAGGGACAGCCAAAGATTACAACAAGGCTGTGGAAGCACTAAACAGTTATCTGAGAAGAAAGCTATTAGAGGAACTTAGGTGAAACACTTACTCTTACTCAAACACTGGAGATCGCTAACCAGTATGAGAAAATCGAAGCACAGATGAATGGACTGGGAGAAAGGGAAAGCGTAAACAGTATTACAGACAAGGGAAAGACTTTAGAAACAATCACCTGTCAAGCCACCTGGACGATGATGTTAATGCTGTGGGAACACAGGACATTATGGTTGAGGTCCCTTAGTGCCCAGCATGTGGGAAAACTTGTAGGAAATGCAGAAAAATGGATCAATTTGAACCGGTTTGCAAATCCAAGGACACTGGAGCCAAAGGTTGTGATCAGGTGAATCAAATCCAAAAAGAAGAGATGATGAGGAGTATGCCTTTCATGTGTATGGTGGTAATGCATCAATAATCAATGTGTTAGCTGGGGGGAAAACCTGAAGAATGATGCTTATTGACTCTGGGGCCTCTAGTAACATTATTGGTGAAGAGGCATGGGAACAACTCAAGGGTCAGGGGATAAACCTCAAGTGCAGCTCCAAGTGGAAGAAATTGTACACCTATGCCTCTGACAATTCCCTGTCAGTGTCAAAGCTGGTCGGAGGGAGACCCAGGCAGAATTTCTGGTCATCAAAGGAAAGGGAGTACCATTACTTGGTAAAGACAGCCCTAGCACTATACTCTAGGAACATTAGATTGGTGTAGACATAGCAACTGTCAGTGAGAAAGAAATCCAAGTCCAATACCCAGAAGTTTTCAATGGGGTGGAGAAGCTGAAATCCTGCCAAGTGACCCTTCATGTAGATCCCAAAGTCAAGCTGGTTGCTCAGCACCAGAGGTGAATACCATTCAATGTCTGCAATGTCTGCAAGGAGCCTGCCCTGCTACGATTGATGTGGGAGATCAAGTCCTAATGAAACAGGACAAGCACGACAAGCTGACCACACCCTTCAATCCAATACCACACACAGTGATAAGTAAGAATGGGAATAGCACAGTGGTACAGAGCACTAGTGGTGCACAGTATTCTAGAAATAGCAGTCACATCAAGAACTACACTCCTGACCTCCCAGAGAAAGGGGAGGAGGGGGATTTGAGAGCAGAGGACAACAGGATGGAAGACCCAAGGGAAGTGCCAATAGAGGTACCAGGAGATGTGTCAAAAGAAGCCTGGACAAGACTGAGCCAGAGCAGAGGGTGCAGAGAGCAAGAACAAGGCCGAAAGACTTTGATGATTATGTGTTGTACTCCTAGTTGCACTTCCATCATATTTATCTGTCTACCTGTCTTGTTGTAGGAACCTTGGCCTAAGTATTTTTTATTCGACGTTGACATTGAACGGTTTATAGGCCAGAAACATTGATTTAGTTTGAACTTGTTTGGACCCTGAACTTTATCTCTACAAAGGGAGAGATGTAGTGTATTGGGAGACTGAAGTGAGTTAGTTAGTTCACATGCGTGAGAATAGGTTGTCGAAGGCAAGATGGCAATGTGTAAGCTTGCATGCTTTCGAATAAAAAGTAGAATCCAAACCATCCTGTTGTGATTAGCCTTTATATGATATTACAACATGTAACCCCTGTGCCATCCTATTTCTCATACAAATTTCATTGATACCCTGGCATACACTGTAGCCAAAGTCACAGATCCAACCTGCTGCCCCTGACAACATGTACTTTTCAACTACAAAACTTTGTGGCAAAACTCCTAAAGGTTGTAAGCTCAACTGAGAAGTGTAGTAACTTTTCATCGAAAAGTATATATTAAGTGGATTCTAAAAAGGAAAGCGTGACTCAAAAATAACTCCTCGGAACCACCTCAAAGCACCTGTTACATCTTAAAACTTTTAGCTGAAACTTTTGTGCAGCAGCGCAGCGTTGGGAGACAAGTTTCGTTGAGGGGGGAGGGAGGGGTTATGGGGGTTACAAGTGTTATAGGGCTATTACAATATTGTGCTGTAAGGTTAACACCCCCTTGAATATTGTCATGCAACACCCTTGCACACAAGTTTCAGCTAAAAGTGTCAACGTGTAACAGGGCTTTAATTGTTGAGTTCTTGAACAGTTATTCCACAAATATCTGCACACATCCCTCCTTTCAGCTGGAATTTCTAAAGTTGAACTCCAGTTTCCTTTTGCATCATTCTAGTTCAATTAGATTACAACTACATTGAATAGCTACTCTAAGTTCTAATTTCGAAAAACTTAAACTTTCATTGGGCAAATAAAGTTCTTTAGATCAAGAAAAACTATCAATGGACGAAAAGTTTTAACTTTTGTTAACTTAAAATGTGAAATCTTTCCAATACTTACCAAAGGCAGTTATGACTCCTTGTTCGTTGGCCCACATAGCCCATTGTGTTTGCCCCATTTTGCTTTAACTTTATCCATAAAGCAGTAAAATAAACACTTCCGCGTTTTGTTCAACTGGAATGATTTTAGTTTACACTCCATGGTGACAGCAAGACAAGATGGCTTCGTCACAAAACCCTCAAAAAATACCATTATATCTCTTGAATCAACACCAGCTGTAATAATTCCATTAACCATTCATAGATTTACCCAGTTTCGAGTAATATTGAGCTACAAAAGGCTTAAAATGTATGAAAAGTTGTGCTTTTTTGTCCCACTGTTTGTAAAATGTAGTAATGTTTTGGTTTCCTCTTCCGACTTCCGATTTCCTTCCGAAGAATACCCGAATCTTTTCCGAGTTATGTAAATATCTTAATTTTGTTTAAAAGGAAAGTTGGATCCATCTATCATATAAGAAATAGCAAAAATTGTTAAAATACCTTCCAATAGCTCTATTTTATTCTTTATTTATTTCCTAGTAATGTAGAATTTAAATATTTTTATTTAAATTTTTAGTGGACTTCCGAATAACCTACGAGTATACTTCGGGAGACTTCGGGTGTTTGCTTCATTGTCTTTGCGTAAAGAAGAAAAAAGAGGAGGGGCAGCAGCAGAAGAGGTGAGCAGAAGAAGAAGAAGAAGAAGAAAACGAAGACTAAAGGGGAGGGAGGAGGAAAAGGAGAAGGAGAAGGAGAAGGAGAAGGAAAACTGGGCCCGGGAAGCGTCTGGATAGTAAAAGGGGCCTGGAATAATAATAGTCATTATTTTGTTAACAATTATGCTTCTCTATACAAAGACTTCGAGACATTATTAGGAAGTTTAGGGACTAGGGAGGGGGCATGCCCTAATTGCTTTTGCCTTTGGCGGTCGCTAGCACCTCAATCACCCTTACTGTAGTTCCTCTACAAGATATGAAAGGACACGCAAAACTACGTTCAAGGATAAAAACATACACCCTTTTTTTGTTTTTTTTTTGTTTAGGTCAGAGAATCATCAAACACGCGGTCTATTGATGATGCAAGAACGAAGAGAAGTCTGGTGTCAGAATAACCTGTGCATCATCTTTGATTAGAACTGAAATATTACACACACAAAACACAAATATAAGAACAATGTATGCTAGAGTAAGATTAGTTAGAAGTGCATAAGTGTCAGAGTATGCCGGTTATAGTACAAAAAATATATATGAAAAAACTTGGTCATACAAGACCGGATTTTGTGCAAGAATTTATCACTTCAGAAAGATTACGGAACACTGAAATGGCTTTTTCCTTAGATCTTAGCGTTTCGAATTCCCCGATAAGATTACCAAAAAATTAATTTACCGAAGCAAAAAGCACTGAAGTATTAGGCCAATTACAAACGTTGAACTTCACATGAGCCGAATCTAATGACATAAAAAAAGACCGCCTTTTTATCCATTGTTTTCAATGCATACGGCTCATGTGAAGTTCGACGTTGGACTTGAGCCTTAGAGAGCACTGAAATGGCTTTTTCTCATTTTTTACTGTTACACACAAGCAAACGCAAAAGCTAAGATTTTTTAATGTCTTATTGTGTTTTCACCATGCATATTCGTAAAGGCGCGGACACACTGAAGGCAATGTTGCAGAAGTAGGATCGTTTTCTAACATTGCAAGGAATTGCGTTAAAACATTATTTAAATAGGAATATTGTCTCGGGGTTCAATCTGTGATCAGTACAGAGGTTGTTTCAGGGTTTGATCTGTGAGTTAGCCATGCCCTGACTAAGATTAAGACTGATTAGAAAATTTAAAAGAAAAATTTATGCAAAAGGCAAAAAAAAGTCTGCCGTCCCTGTAATATCAACTAATAAAATTCATTTGTCAACGCCATACTAAGCAATAATATTTGATGTAACTAATTCGCTGCGTAATGATCCATGTACGACTGTAAGATGTAGGCTTACTTAGCAACATGATTGCAAAAATGGCCGTTGGTCACATTTCTTAATTATATTATTCTTAATTATACTCATTGGCTCATTACGCAAAAAGCACCAAATTTGAATTTTGAAACTAAATTACAACATATAAAGGCTTTTTACCAGAAGTTATCTGAAAATCTCAAAGTCTATTAAGCTTTGGCACACACTCTCACACCCACTCTCAAACTAATAAAGCATAACATAACGTCGTGACAAGAAGGTAGCAGAGGGAAGCAGAAGGGAGCAGAAGGAAGCAGAGGGGAGCAGAGGGGAGCAGAAAGGAACAGAGGGGAGCAGAAGGGAGCAGAAGGAAGCAGAAGGAAGCAGAAGGGAGCAGAAGGAAGCAGAGGGGAGCAGAGGGGAGCAGAAGGGAGCAGAAGGAAGCAGAGGGGAGCAGAGTGGAGCAGAAAGTAACAGAGGGGAGCAGAAGGGAGCAGAAGGAAGCAGAGGGGAGCAGAAGGAAGCAGAGGGGAGCAGAGGGGAGCAGAAAGGAACAGAGGGGAGCAGAAGGGAGCAGAGGGGAGTAGAGGGAAGCAGAATAAAGCAGAATAAAACAGAAGGGAGCAGAGGAGAGCAGAGGGAAGAAGAATAAAGCAGAAGGGAGCAGGGGGGAGAAGAATAAAGCAGAGGGGAGCAGAGGGGAGAAGAATAAAACAGAAGGGAGCAGAGGAGAGCAGAGGGAAGAAGAATAAAGCAGAAGGGAGCAGAGGGGAGCAGAATAAAGCTGAAGGGAGCAGAGGGGAGCAGAAGGGAGGATAATAAAGCAGAAGGGAGCAGAGGAGAGCAGAAGGGAGTAGAATAAAGCAGAAGGGAGTAGAATGGGTGGGTGGGTGGGTGGGTGGATGGATGGATGGAGGGATGGATGGATGGATGGATGGATAAAAAGTCTAAAAAACGTTAATCGTAATTTTTTATACCCATTGTTTGTAAGACTTGTATTTATCGAGATCTCTTCTCAAGACTGATGTAATGTTATACATTCATCCCAGAATGGTCTAAATACCTTAAATGTGCTTTTCAACGATGTAAATTAATCATTAACTTTTTTTAAACAATGGAAATTAATTCTTGAGTTTTTTGTTAACTGCAACTGAAAAAAATTAACCGTTAGCCGTAAAAAAGGCAAAATTATAACAGTTTAATAGGCCTAAAAGCCACCACCCCATTGAGACCAACTGTAGACACACTCTTTCCTCTCCGTCAAATGTACTACTGAATCTCACAGATCGCCGTCTTTCTGTCCAAGAACTCAGTGTAAATCTATGGAATTCTTTATTTAACCAGTTTCAAAAGCCTAATCTTAAAAAACATGTAATCAGCTGCATGATATAATCCTCAACAAGAGAAGTGGTTGAATTGGAAATGAATAATATCATCCCTCGAGTTTAAAAAAATGAATTTTAAGATTTTAAAAAAGAGATCGTATTTCAGTTACGTATCAATCTCAAAGAGTCTCTCGAAGCAACAAGCGCGCATGTGATACATTTTTTGTTTCTAGTTTACGTTCCGCTTCAAACGGTGTTTATCTGTCTATCTCTTTGTCTCGCGTGATGTACAAAGGGTATTTTCTGTATATACGGTATTTTCTATAAGTATATACGGTGTTTGCTGATTAACTTACATAAGTCTCACGCGACACGCCTTGTCTCGCACATGTTCTTATCACATGCATTCTTTTTAATCAACTCTCCACAGCTCAGTCTTAATTAAACTCGCCGTATCCCGTCAACATTTTAAACCCAATGGTTATTGAATGTGTATAATAACATTCGCCGCTGTATTCTTTGGTTAATCCATCTGAGTCGCGAGTAATAAGCCAAATTCAACATTTTACTCAGTGTTTTCAATCGAGCTTCCTAACAATTTAACGGCAAGTTTGAAGAAAAACGCGAGGAAATGTTTACAAGAGAATAGGATTGGTTTCCCTCATGTAAAAATAAGTTCCTTCATTTCATAGGATTTGTTCCAATAATATAATCTTTCACATACTTCATTTTGTCTCGGAGCTTCAAAACATTGTTGATCGTAATAAATCAAACGATATGAAAAAAACAGTTGACATTGTGTGAGTTTTTTTTGGTATCCAAAGTCTGTGTTTGCACTGTTCGCTTTGGTTTTGCCGCGTCCTCGCTTGTTTTATTCTAGATCTAAATATAAATCTTCTAGAACTTGGTGATGTGTGATCAAGATTAACGTTAGTAATTACTCCACAGAAAAGATCCTAGTGAAAATTTATTAAATTTACATTATCCTCAGTCTTGTTTACTTGGAGTTTTCCTATCTCAGTGTTCTCATATCTGTGATTGCTATCGTTTGCTTTTGAAAATGTTTGCCATTATTACAAAACATGTGTTGGGTTGGAAGGATAAGAACGTCTTGTATCTACTGTTTTGTCTACAATATAAATGCTTATAGTCTGTCAGGTTGGACATTTGTTGTGATTCACGAAAAACAACAATAACTTACGTTATGTTGATGCAGCTTGTTGTCTGGTAGCGATTTTACTTAAACAATCAATAAGGTGTTCTTATTTTTATACTCTTTGTAAAATTAGGCTTGTAATTCTAAAAAAATTAAAAGCTTTTGAATACGGACACAAGATTAATCAGTATCTTCTGTTCTTAATGAAAGTGAGAATTTTTCAATTGTCTCGGCGTCCACGTTCAACAAGACTTTTACAAATATCTTTTGTGGTTACCAAGATACGTTAATAAGCAAGAAAAACAGCAAAAACAATAATCATCCAAGTTTAACTTTGATGATTCCGATAGCTTAGCATTAGCGGCGAATGTAAAGGCATTTTTATGACATGTTGGATTTCTGTTTTACTGACAGCTTAATAAACTTTGCAACTTAGTTCAATATACCGCGTTTTTGCTCTTTATTGCGTGTCTTAGTAATTTTACTGTTGTCGTGTTTTGGAATTAAAATTAAACCGGTTTTTTGTGCTGATTAAGTTGCTTTGTTAATATTAAATTTATACTGTCTGGTTTTGTGAATTATGAAGAGCGTTTTCCATTTCCTAAGATCTTGTCAGTTTGTTGTATCAATGTTAATAGGTTGTATCCATGTGAATGATATAGTTAATTGAGGCTGTCAAATCTGCTGTTGTGGAGCAAGAGTTTGAAATATTGACGCGTTTTTCCTAAGTTAGGGGAATCAAGGTATCTATTGTTTTATATTGAACGATGGAAGAAAATGGGTGAATCACTTAGGACAAGGAGAACAGAACAGAACAGAACAGAACAGAACAGAACAGAACAGAACAGAACAGAACAGAACAGAACAGAACAGAACAGAACAGAACAGAACAGAACAGAACAGAACAGAACAGAACAGAACAGAACAGAACAGAACAGAACAGAACAGAACAGAACAGAACAGAACAGAACAGAACAGAACAGAACAGAACAGAACAGAACAGAACAGAACAGAACAGAACAGAACAGAACAGAACAGAACAGAACAGAACAGAACAGAACAGAACAGAACAGAACAGAACAGAACAGAACAGAACAGAACAGAACAGAACAGAACAGAACAGAACAGAACAGAACAGAACAGAACAGAACAGAACAGGCCAGGATAGGGCAAGAGAGAGAAAACGAGAAAAAAAAAAACAGAACAGAACAGGCCAGGATAGCACAAGAGACAGAAAACGAGAAAAGAAAACAGAACAGAACAGAACAGGATAGCACAAGAGAGAGAAAACGAGAAAAGAAAAGCCAGAGGAAATAAAACGAAAGACACGAAATAACAAAAATAGGCCAAGAAAAGAGAGGGAGGATCACACACAAGTCAAGCCCAATCATTAACTTAACCAACAGCTTAGTTCCATGAAGCACGTGCACTTCCTCTAGTTCCTAATGTATTCAATCCACATCATGACCTTTGAAGGGTTTTGCGTTCCCTCAAAACCATTTTGTGGTTCAGTTTCCTCGACTGCGATGAGTCACTAGCCATATGCTTACACCAACCTCTTCCTCCCTTTTGATGTATTTCTCTTCCTTTGTGATCGTTTATTCAATGGAATTAGACAATACTGACGCTTTAATCACGTCTGACGAACTTCGGGATCATATATTTGTTGTTTTGTGTTCACTTTAATAACGGAAGGTAGGAGTCAAAAGGGATGGAAAACTGCCATTACTAAAAATAGCGACAACTCTCTTTTTTAAATAAGTAAAATTAGTTTTCTTGTGGCTAAATCCTGATGTATTTTTCTGGCTAGACAACTTATTCTCTAACCACAAAACAAGCTAAAACTCTTGGGTACTACACCTCGAATTTATTTTTATTGAAAGAACATTTGGAATTAGCTGACCGCAATTTAGGTAAAATATGTTGTGGGCTCGTGTCTAAGGCTAAGAAGGCTCACCTGACGTATTCTTGAACATTTCAAAAATTTTTGCCCAAGTAGGTAATTTTTACCTAATAGGGTAAATAATGTTATCTAATTCCATGATTATCGAGGTCCAATAACTTACTTTTCCGATAACTTAAGGAATAAGGAAAAAAATTGCTTGTTCGAAGTGTTTTGCTCGTTTGTTGATGCGATGGTAGCGCGGGGGAAAGGCGCGCGAATATGGTTAATTTTAATCTATGAACTTCTATTTTTGTTGTCGAACTAAAATTGGTTCATGGCTGGAAGATGTAAGGAAATATAAAGGTGAAGAAATTAAGTAAAATAATATTTTTAGCTATATAAAATTTGGTGATTTGAATTGAGCTCGACTTAATTTAAAGAAAAATGGAGTAAAATATGAGGTCATTTATGCTTTGTCGTGCAAATTGTAATCCAAATTTTTTTATTTTGGGTCTATTGAGCAGGAATAATAAAAAAAAAATTAAATTTTAAAAATTTTGAACAATGCCATGGAAACCTTCCCAATCAGGCTATCTTCAGTATCTTAAGCCAAGAAAATAATCCAGTGATCCTTATAAAGGGTTATAAATCATATTCGCTATTTTTTGCTTCAATTCCCGTTATCAATAAATATTTTTACTTGTCCCTTAATATCCGTGTTAAGTAGTTATCAGAAATAATAGTCTCTCAAATATGTATGACATTTTGAAAGATTTCATCGTGGTAAATTGATCGAAGCTTTCATGTTTATCTACCAACGATCTCAATCATTAAATTTCACCATTTTAAACTTACAAATACTCATATTTTGACGTCAATAGCACTGTTTAAGATCTTTTTTCCACTAGTGATTCTTTAATATACATAATTCTGATCAAAATCTCGCCAGGAAAGACTTCAGTTTTTGGACATACAACATCAAAATAGCGTATTTCCGGGCCTTATAGCCAAATCGGCTGCCTCATCGCGTTTGAATGACAGACATGCTAAGCGTCATTTATTGGCAATTCGGTTTATTGATATAGTTTAAGATAGAAAACGATTAAGCTAAATACTTCCTGAACAAGAACCTGTCCATGTTAAGTAGAATATTTGGGAGGATTTTTGACTCTTAATTTGTTAATTCGAATATGGAACTGTCATTGATCTCAATGATCGTCATACTGTAGTCAGCGTTGCACCGGGGTTACGCGTGACGCGTGATTCGGTCTTTTTTTTTTTGGACTTTGATTCGTGGAATTCAAAAACATAAGTCCTAGATTCATGAATTTCGGTCCCCCCGTGATGCGTGATCTGCTTGTTTTGAAGAACGTGATTCGTAGAAACAAGTATTACGCCCTAAATCCTTATATTAAAGTTATTCATTAATCGTATTTCATTTCCCCTGAGCCACTAAGTGATAATGACGACCGTTTTGCTTGTAACTTAGACTTTTTCCTTTCTTAAAATGTCAGTCGAATGACACCGAATTGGATAGGTGACAAAGTAAGAAATGTAAAACTATACTCTTACACCTGACAAAGATAATAATATTGTAAAAGATAAGTAAGAGAAATAGATGTCACCGCTGAAGAAGGCAGTTGCAATAAAGGCTCCATCGATCATCTTGTGAAAGCCGAAGCAGATCTACGTACCGCAGACAATGCAAGCGACAGCTAAACTGCGGTAAAACAGTAAAAAGCCGTTTGCAAGATCTTTTTTTCTTATCGCGAATCTTGACATCGTATATGAGTGGATCGTATTCGCGCTTTTTTGTAAAAAAAAAAAAAAAAGTTAGCACTTCTAAACCATCCCTATTTTTGAAAATGTGGCGAGAAAAAAATACGGCCTCGAGAACTCAATAATTCAAAGATTTAGCCGCAAATGCTGATTAACGGTTTATTTGGGATCCCAAACAAATCTATTTTGCTCCAACCTACAAATTTATGAAAATCACATGCTCATGCGTATTGGGCGATATGCACGTGATCAATTTCCACCATTGTCATCCACTATGGCGGAAAGAGTTAGAAAACTCATGCCTCATATTTATCATTTGGTGACCAAAGTTTGCACTCGAACCGTGAACACTTTTTTTATCGTCCAATCAGAAGCCAGATTCACAACAAGGCTCTGAAATTATGTTGAGGTTAGCTAACTAAACATAATGTCAATCTGGTTTCTGAATGGACGATGAAAAAATGTAAGAGCCGCCCAAAGCAAAAAGAAATCTGCCAAAAATTAGACGGGTAAGTGCCTTGTTCGTAAAAAAATTTGACGGCCGTCGAAATCCTAGTTTGCAAACGAGACATCAAACTTCGCAGGTTGTACTTCAACGATAACGGTTATATATCTATATACTTTAAGGATTAGACGCTTTAATCGTAAGAATGTCTGGCAAAACAAACAAAACAAACTTGTGGTAATAGTGCTATCGCTTTTTCAGATAAATACCCTCTTGTTTCTAACGAAGTCCCATCTGGTGTCATCTCTTGTGCTACCGGACAACTCTTAATTGGAAGGAAATATTTTCACGAGTCTAGATTTTCCAGTGATAGTTAAAAAGCTGAAGATAATTGGCTAGTTATGGCCGGGAGAGTAGCTTCTACTTAAACATAAGCTTATGTGGAATTAACAGGCAAAAGATTTGATAATCCGAGCTTAAGAAATGGCAGACAGTGTAGATTAAATACTTAGCCGAATTTAAAGAAAGAAAAAAAAGTACACACATGCAAGCGTGGGGCTCAGAATTTTAAGAAGTAAGCTTAGAATTTTATTATACTGTAGTGCGAAGAAATCCTATCGTTAGAACGAAATTAATCAAGAATTTTAATAAACACATGTATGCCAAGAAAACTACTAGTAAAAAGTACTGTGATCGATTGTAAACTGGTATGAAACATGCCGAATAATACAGGACTGGTGACATAAGTAAGTTGAATAATTTGAACACCGTGTACGTAATTAGACGTATTGGACGTTAGAGCTTCAAAGTAACGTCCTAAACGTCAATTTAAGTTCACTTTAACAGCAAATGTCCTTTTTATCAGGTTGTAACAGAAAAAAAAGAAGATGAAACGACTAATTGGATAATAGATTGTGGTCTGATGTAGAAAACATTTGTCTTGTTAAGCGAGGGTCGCGCTCATGTAGTATTAACGAACTACTAGGCTTATAATGTAACCCTTCTAATAAGGTTAATGCACCTACCACGCAAAGTTTCGATATCAAAGAAAAGGAAACGTTCAAATGGACCATCAAGTCCAAGGTCAGCTGAGATCGTGGATCTATTCCAAAACTTAATGATGTCAATTATAAACGTATGTCTTGACATCTCGGAGCACAAACTGAAAATATATCGTCAGAAAGTGCGGAAAAAAGGAACACGTTTTCCCAGTTTTTTTCGGGTAAGATTTTTTAACGTAACTTTAGCGATTAATAGGAGAGAAGAAAAAATATCTAAAGATATTGAAATAAGTTTTTTTCCAAATTTATTCCTACCTAGAAATTTTACAAAAACTAACGAACATTATTTAGACTTCACTAGACATGTCTGATAATGCGCCACTTTCAGTTTTGGCTATTTCGTTGTTGGTAAACAGAGAATGGGATGTTAAGACTGTTTCGTAATTGTTTCAGAAGTCTCCATGAAGATAGAGTGACCCAAGTCAGGGGCTAACTTTTTTTCTTTTCCTTTAGACACCCTACCTTATCTGCTATATCGGTCATGGTTTGCATTGGCTGTTCAATAGTTGATCACTACTGTTGAATCACTGATCACAGGTGCAGTTGATTGATAGGCAAAACTAATGCCAAGGACTGCACTACCGGTAACAGCCTTAAGAACAGATTACCATACTCAAAGCATGATCTGGAAGTCGTGATTGGGGATTAAACCATGGATAAAATGAATGCCCTATTGACCGGGATTCTCGCTTCAATCTACGAGATAATCATCGATCTCTTAGAGTAATTTGCTGTACAGAAGGAGCTTTATGGAGATAATCTCTTGTTATTAAAGAAAGGGGTTCTTGGATTAAAATTTTCATAAACTCATGGACTAAGTCTTGAACAAACAATCTGATAACAATAAGGGAAGTGTGGCGGGAAGACTAAGGAGAGGAGAGGAGAGGAGAGGAGAGGAGAGGAGAGGAGAGGAGAGAGATTTTATTTCCCACAGAAGAAAAAAAAACATTGTTTTGCGGCTAAAACATGCTGTCTCTGTTACAGTTCTTCAAGGTAAAACACAGTCTGCCAGCTTTCCCCCCTGCTAATAGAGAGTTTAAGAATCCGGTCTACGCCCGGCCCGCCAAACCTGAAACGTCAGTTGACCAGTGAAAAGTCCTTTAAAAACAGTAAAGAGGAATCGCCACAATCTCCAAGTCGTAGATCAACAATAGAATATTTCTCTTTGTTAAGAAGGTTTGCAAAAGGTAAATCGAAACACAGGAAAACAAAGAAAACTTGGCTACGTTTGCCGTTAGAGAAAAAAAAACGCGAATCTTAAGCTCTCTAATTTCCAACTCGATCTGCGTGGAGACATTACCCATCACGGCTCTGACTTTGATCAGCTTTTAATCCCAATTTCAGGGTTCAATTTAGTTAAAATTCCGTCAATGAACTGACAAATATGCTTTTAAGCAATCTGTATAACTGTAGTTCTAAACTGAATTAAGCTGTCTTTCTTCAACAGGCTCCTATATCATTTGCCCTTGAGTTAGAACAACAAAAAAGCCCTTGACCAGGGCAAGTTATAGGAACTAGATACCAAACAATACTACAACATCTAACATGTCGAGTGTCATTTTTGGGATATCCGGGAGACTCGTCGCCAATGGAGTATATAAACTATTCTTATATCAGTTTTAATCACTAACCTCACCTTGGCCTTTCAAGAATGGCGTGATTCAAACAGGTCATTGTTATGGTTACAAATGTACCACAAACCATGCAAAGATTCCAGGAACAGCGGCCAAAATGACCATAAATGGTCGGGTATTGGGTATCATCGTGCCTTAAGGGGCAGTGTTGTAATAGAGAAATAATAATTAGTTGTCTAAAGCTTTGACATGACTTTATTTCAATAAATATGGTGCAATTGCTCCTCAAAACCGCAGCATTGGAAATCGCATTGTCAAGAGCCTCAATAGCCAAAACGATGAGTAAATGATCTGTTCGTACAAAACTCCAATTTAAATCCGTCTGTCTGTCTGTGCTAATCTGAAGTTACATCACCGTTTAGAAACTAAGACTTAAGCCAAGGAATGACAAGGAGTACCATGCAACACTTTCGAGCGTCTGTAAGTTAGCCAAGAAAGAATGTCAAGCGTATTTATCTGTATATACAGACTGTCATAATCTAAGATCAAAACTGTTCGAGTTTTCTAGACCAAAATCGTAATATTACTTAGTGATATCGTTGATTATCAATTCTAAATTTGTCTGAGGAAAAAAGTTGGCAAAGGTGGTATAGTTTCCATTATTCTTTTACGTTCTATGAAAAAACATCACCTATTTCTTCTAGTATTACAAAGCCCTCAGTTAATTAAGAGTATGTATAACCCTAGGTTTCCCATCACGTAGCTTGTGCTTATGCAACTTCTACTCTCTATGCCCCCTGGTAACTGGAAACTCACAATACTTAGGGAAAAAAATATCAATTTCCGCTGCAGTTTGTAAACTTAATGTAAAATTGATGTAAACATAGTGCAAATTAAATTTATAGTGAAACTGTATTTTTACATGAAACGTGTGTCAAATTTTGAGGTGTCTTTAAAAATTAGTTTTCAAAGTATGTAAAATTATAATTCACATGTTGTAATTCAGCGAGGTGTCAAAGCTGGTTTTCTTAAAATCACTCCAAGTCCTTCTTGTTTCTCTTCTCGATTGCTTCTTCCTCTCCAACTAGCATCGATCCGCCAAACTCGGTGGCATAAATTTCTTTGAAATCAGTAAATTTAAAAAAGCTCCTTCAAAGAATAAATTAAAGCATCGACTTCCTTAATTAATTAAGGCGAAAATCAAATGGTAGAACTAATGAACCCCGAGCACGTTCGTCGTGTTAAAATTAGATTGTGGAAGAAAATCCTTTCTGATATGAAACGCACTTCCCCGTTCTTGCCTCTAGGATGTTAGGCACGATTTGTTGTGGTTGAATGACGTCAACAAGGTGGTGGACTCGAGTGGGAAGTGTTTAGTGTTCTACTTAAAGTTAACAACACATGGTAGCCAAACAGGTTTTTAAGTACTTAACAGTTATGAAAATAAACGGCTTGGTCACAGAAAGTAATGTTTATGGAAAAAGGATGAATGTTGTTATAAAATATTTAGTGTTTATTTATGGAACACTGTTAACCACAGACCGATTAGTTATGCTTTCTCTTCAAACCAGAATTTTCTGCGGAAACGAGGTATTCTCAGGAACTACGCTACATTAGCTCATACAAGACAAAACAAATTTGCACTTGTGTGAAACCTTAAACCAAAATAACGACCAAATCGTATTTTCGAGAGCTTGACATATTTCGGTTCTTCTGGTTGCCATGGTGATAATGAGCGTGTGGTCTCGCTTGTAGTGATTTCAAATTAGTGTAGGAACATTGTTTAAGAAGATTAGTCATTAAGTTATAATACGCTTGAACCAATCACAATGGAAATGAAATAAATTAAGAAAGGCTCTAGTCCTGTGATCAAGAACTGTCATATTATATCAAATTTGTCGTGAGTTTCAAATAAGCATAACGGGAAATGATTCTCCCAAACTCCGTCAAGAAAATTGGCTTTGCGGATAGTAAACAAACGAGAGGATTGTTTCCCAATAATTGATTAAGACAGCTTTATATAACTGGCAAATATCTTACCAAAACATTCGGGTCATTTTATCTCCTGTTCGTTGAGCTTTTTCATTTATTTTAATGAGAGATTTCTGGAAAATGAGCCACCAATCTTAACTAAATTGTTTTCATTGAGATGAAGTATATAGGAGTTTGTAAAGATTAGGAGATCAATGTCCACTTTTGTCATTAAGAAAAAATTCTTGTTATTGTCTTTTTCATATTCTTTTTTGGTTGTGTGTAAACTCAATTTCAATTTTTAAGGAGTTTTTTAATGTGAACTCCGCCGGCAACTCTCACCATTAAGCAAAATCTGTCTACAATTATTATAAACCTACCTATATTAGAGAATAAATAGTTAAAAATACATTTAGCTGGCTAAAAATAAATACGATTGCGGTTTCCTATTTAAACGCATTCCTCAAAAAAGAATTTTCGAGTTCAAAAAATGCGAAAAATGAACCGAGAATTACAGTTCTTAAAACAGAATATCATAATCAGCCTCGTGTATTTTAATTTCAAATCTTTCTTTTACGAGAAAATAAAAGTTTTTCACTTCGCGCCTTCATTCAACCTGACCTGAAAACCTGCGCGCGTGCTAAATTTTCGCGCCCTTTTCGGAACATTTTCCATAGAATGATTCCAAAACAATTTTCCCACGAAAACCAGGTGAAAACTAAATATTATTACATCTAATTGGAATTAAACTTTCAAAAACAACAATTTTGTTTTCTGGATATCCTTTTTTAACGCTATAGGTTTACGTTTTTAAAAGATGAAGTATATATAATTCGACAAGTATATTGGAGTTCATTCTGCGTCAAAATGGCGGGTAATGAATAATCTAAAAAATAAAATATCGTTCTTAGAATATGTCATCATTGTCGGAATATGATTGTTTGGAAACGAGTTCGTAAATTATTAATTGTGACAAGAACTTTTATTGTACATATCGAGAGATAATCTATTAACATCTGCTCATGCACGCGATGTACGCCATGTTGAAGAATTGAAGAAAAGTGCCTCTCAGTTGGAACTATCTGGTCTGACCTGAGGTTGGTTTGGGTCAGAAAACAACACAATAGTTTTAATCTCAAATGCCATGTCTAGACAACATATTCTCGAGTTTACAGAGTGCTTTCGGCTTTATTTAGTATCCACCTCCATGAAAAAAAATTAGCAGCTCTGCTCGCTTTGCGGCCTTCAATATTTCGGAACCCAAGCGGATACAGTGAAGAATTAACGCTTGTCTTTAAAATTCTTAAAGTTGCACTGGATAATAAAGCTATATTTTATGAAATATTAAAGCTGTCGGTAGCAATGGGAAAACATTGTAATATAACAACTTATTAAGTTTGCATTCAGTCAACAACTTGGTAATCCTTAAGCCGTTAAGTTGTAATCAAATCGGCAAGTCTTTTTCGTTATATATGTTTCGAACCAACCTGTCATTTCATAGACACCCCATACAAATAACTGATGCATACTTTATTTCAAAAAATTATTTTCTATTTATTCTTTTTTCTCCTATCTACAAACACCAGCTCTCGTTTCAAATTAAAACTTCAGGTGTAGTTTTGGGAAATTCTCCTTTACACCACGTCTTTCTAATTTACAATACTTCTTAGAGATTGACAGCTAAGACATTTTCTCAATTTTGTAAAAAAAAAACTTCTGCTCTGGACGTTTAGAACTTTGAGCTCCTTCCAGGATTGTCTTAAAACTATTTTTCTTTGGTCATGGCGGACTATGAAAACAAACACACAACTTACTCCTTAAAACAGCAACAAAAACACAGAATTTTGGTATCTTATACCCAGTAAAAACACACAAGAAAACAACACTGTATTGTGTTGGAACACAATAATTAGAAAACAGGTCTAACCCGGCCCTTTTTAGTCTACAAACAACTTTTAGATTTTTCACACTCTCACTACGTCTGACTCTTTCAGTCGCATCTCTCAGCTTATTCATTCGTTTTTATCTACAACCTAAGTAAGAAAGCCCTGCCTTCGTACGATTCTTTTTATGTCTGTGGAGTTTGGTTCAGCTTTCTTCGGCTTTCAGCGCGATGAAAGTGTCGTCAGTGCTAAGGCAGCGTCAAATTCTCTGTAGTTTTTAGGCTCGTTTGTTCTGAAAGGCGTAAAAAAACCAGAGCAATGATGTGAGTTTTTATTAGCAACTGAAAAACAAAACACAAGGCAAACAATCTCTAGACACAATAAAGTCATACTGTTATCCGCTTAGACAAAGTCCTGTTTCCTTTTCATGTTCACCACTGGTTTGTCAAGCGGTTTTGTACTGTGGTAATAATTGAATGCTAAAGTCACGGAGTGGATGAAGTGTGGACAAATGACACCCTCAAGCGCTGTCTGGAATTTTTGAATACCATCTAAAATAGATAGCTCTAGCTAATAAATCATTCTTATGGAAGCTTTATCGAGAGCAAGAATAATGACTGAGAATGTTTTGATAAACGCAAAGCCCCGAAAAAAAATTTGCGTGAAGGGAAAGGTCCTTTTTCATTTCTCTACGACCACTAACTTTCTCTTTTGCTGTACACACTGAAATGATTTATAAAACTTGAAGCTTTCAATATGGTTTAAACCCGCTTAAATTTTACCTTTTTTCGGAGGGACTTAAAGCGTTGTTCGTGCTCGACTTCGCTTCTTCTTCGTGTCGAAGAGCGTCTTCTTGGACAACATTGCTCGGACTCTTCTCTCCTTCGCTGCCTTCTCTCCTCTCGTGTTTATATGTGTTTGAACTCGGAGCTAAAGAAATAAATTGGAAAGTTTCCTGGTCATTTTTTTTGCGAAATTCAACGTATATTCCATTTGTCTCTTCTCTAAGCGATATACTCATGCATTGAGGAGAAATGTTGCCACTGAAATGTTCAGGATATAGAAGGGGAAAACGTGTCGGGCTTATCGATACCTAAAATACAACCTTGAAAACAAGATAACCCATTACAACACACCTAACAAACTCCGCTATTTAGAAAGTTAATCAGTAAAAATTAAATTCCATAAAAGAACGAGAGCAAAAACCTGCTTAGCTTCTCGAAACATTTCTTCAAGTCACCAGCAGTAAAGCGATATCGATAGAGCAAGCCTTACTTTTATTCGACCTTTTCAAAAACTTGATTTTTTTCTCGTCTCGACTCGTTCTAAGATGGGGATTAGACAATATTGTCTTCGACAGACTAGTTTTGAAAACACATTTGTTAAGGACTTAGGAAAGATTTGATCAAATGATTTGATTAACGGGCTATCCATAATTGAATTCAGTCACTCGGACTTCCTTCCACGTCTAGAATGTTGTAAGTCGATAAATTAACGTTTGAAAATTACACCAGCTTAAAAAAATATATCGCACGCTGTATCTCTAAACATAAATACTTATATCAGTCGTCTATCAATCGCAGTCAATCGGTATTTTATTTTAAATGTCGAATAATAATATTAGAGACAAGAAGGAAGGAACATCTTTAAGACGAACTTTTACAGAAGTTGTTACGGATAGCTTTTCTAGTTTAGTTTTTGGAAAAAGCTTGAGTTATCCATGATTGACCCCGAGTTTGTTCAGTTAGAGTTTGTGATGTAACCTCTTGATGAATATCTTCTTCAAACGATCCATATGATACGGGGTCATAAAACAGAGAACAGGGCAAAAGTGGAACTCTGCCAAGAGATGAGATATCCAGGTAATGATGATGCTCTGAGAAAGTCTGCAGTAACGTTTATCGTTTTACTTCGTCTGTTTTTATTTAAACCAGTAATAAATCATTTGAGCCGTCAGGAAACCGTGTTATTGAAATGTTCTTTGTAAAGTAAAGTAAAAATCCCAAAACAATCGTGAAACAGCTATAACGAGACGTTTAAAGTAAGATACGAAAGTCAGAAGGATGAGAGAGTTTGTCTCTAAAAGAGGAGGAATTGTCTTAACAAAGTTTAGGTGATATTAATGTTAAAGTTCCCGTGCTAACAAGCCATTCTTCTAGATTGATTCGTCTTGCACGAAACACATTACACATATATTTTTTCAAGGTTATGAACAAAACCAGCTTTAGCTAAAATAACACGACATAGAACGTCTAAATGCTAATAAAAAATATTATCTCTGCCGTCGTTCTATATTGTTTTTCGAGGTTTTTCTAAATGTATGTTGCATGGTCTATAAGGGGGGAAATGTTCGGATTGAACAGCGATAAATGATACGCTGAGTAAAACACTTGAAAATCGCTCTAAACAATAATTATAAGCAAGCTCGAACATCAAGTAAACATGTTGTTAAGATTTAGTTTGATATGTAAGGGTTGGTACGATACCTGATGTGATTACTGGAGTTTCTGTTGAAGTTCTTTGTATTGGAGTCGAAGGAGGAGTTTGTTGGTTTTGTGCAGGACTTGAAGGCTGAGCTGGACACGATGATATTGGTGGATTATAAAAGCAACCATCGACCCACTTTCTTAGACTTTTCACTGGCGAGTCCTCTACAGAACCAGACGCTTCAAGCTCTCGTTTGGTTATTATAGCCGGGGCAGTTCGTATCGCTGGTGTAGGAACCACCGTTGTTGTTTCATCAACATTTGGGCAAGAATTTTCATATTTTTCCGACCCAACATTGGGATAGTCCCGATAACAATTCTCTTCATCGCTGCCCTCGTTTTTCTCAATATTTTCTTTCTTACTTTCTTTATCTTCATTTTCTATTAAAAAAAAATAAAAATTTATTTTAATAAATTTCTTTCCTATTCAAAATCATTAATTTTTTTTATCATTTCATATTGAAGACGTGTATAATACTGGTTCGGGTTCATGTCAGACCGGCTGACGAGCGCAGCTTGGGGTAAGAGAATATATAATTAAAAAAAGAATTTTGAAATAGCGCCATTGTCTAAAAAATCCACTTTTCAGGCAACGCCAAAGTAAAAAATTCACCATGGGACCCAAAACTTGAAAACTAAAGCATTGTTTTTTGTGCAAAACATATTAGGGTACATTAAGGCTGTACTTTGTAATATAGAAATGTGTTTTAATGTTTTGAGGTTATCTAAAATTCCACCCACTTTCTGGTATTTCCAAAGAAAAACTAGCTGGAAGGCGATTATTATGGAACAATATACACCCGTTACAGGATTTATTTTTACATACAGAGGATTATTTTTAGGTTATCTTAAAAAAGAAGTTTTCAGAGTCTCGTACCTTGGAGTTTTCTGTCGGAATGAAACTCTTGAGACGGTTTTTCATCATCACTGTTGATGTCCAGATCGATGTCCTCCACGTCGCTAGAGTCTCCACCGTCTTTTCTTTCTCCACATCGATTTCTTGGAGACCAGGTCATTTTATTTTCTTTCTTAAGCCGCCTTCGAGCATTGGCGAACCACGTCGATACTTGTGTAAGAGTCATTTTAGTCAATATTGCCAACATAATTTTTTCACCTTTGGTTGGGTAAGGATTCTTTCTGTGCTCATAAAGCCAAGCTTTTAGTGTGCTTGTCGTTTCTCTTGTCGCGTTTTTTCGCCTTGCTCCAGCGGCTGCGAGATCGATGGGCGAAAATCTAAAGTATTAAGAGAAAGTTTAAAGTGCACTTTCAGGACGAGCAAGAAAATATTGTCCATTTCAAAACGTCCCATATTATGGTATTATCTATCTTGTCCCTTACATATTGTCTGTAACATACTTGAAAGTACATTTCACTGTGTACATATCACATTCTGTCAAGCATGGCACACTCGATACGACTGGAGTAGATTTCAGTTAGTTAAATACACTTTCAAATGATACGTAGGACGGCAAGACAAGTTAAGAGATCTGTTAATTCTACGAGGAAATCATCTAAATGGTTCATAAAACATGCTGGCTAGTAGCGTAAGATTACACTAATGTAAGGACACTAATAGATTTAAGTAAGTGGCGTGGATGGTAAAGGCTATTTAGTGTACTAAAATAAAGTGGTGGAGTACCTTTCTGCAAAGCGAGTACAAGCTGCATGAGTATGAGGGTCGAAGCCGTGGAATTCGAATGGGTTTCGAGTCGCTTGCGAAAGATACCACGAATCTCTCCAGGGTTGTGCCATATCTTTGAAGTCACACGTCCGTGTCTGTATCAACCGCCGAGAGCAAACATAGAGGAGGAAAAGAAAAAAATATCTGATTAGACTTAATTATTACTAAGGGAATAGAACAGGATTTTAAGAAAAACTCTATTATGTAAAGTTAAGGACAAGATTGAGAATTAGCTGAGCTCTTGTGAGGCAATATAATACGGAGTGCAAGCCAGACAATGAGAGATGGACATACCAGTGGCGAGTAGAAGGCAGATAGCCCAGAACCGCTACCAATAGTGAACGCGCCATCACCAAATGGAGGTCTTGGAAGAACATTAACGGGCATTGAAGCTATACGATGCTGTAAGACCCTGTCTAGTTGACATGGACAGACTGATTGACCAGGTAAACCATCCTGGATTTGCTGACTACTATCACAACAAGGGCTACCATTGCCATGTAGGACCAACTAGAAACGAGACAATTAAAGATGACGATACGTCTAGTTTGAATTGCACTGTACAAGATTCAAATACGCAAGGTTGTACTTATCTCAAAGCTTAAGACTTACTTGAGGTGAATAGGAACAGCCAAACTGAGAACATGGCATCTTGGTAGCAGTCGAGTTAGCCATTCTCACTGTTGTAATAACATCAAAAACCCAGCGACTTAGCAAACAGATTCAATTCAGACCACTTCAGATTTAAATAAATTATCGTAACGTAATCCAATGTCACAGCGCCAGCGTCAGAGCCAAAAATAAAGTCGAGAGAGGGACCGCCACGATGTGCTAGAGAAGGTATCTTCTGTCCTGGCGTTCAGTGTACAAATTTACGAAATCCTTGAACACAGTTCAACACCACTGTGTTCCAAACAATATTCTCAATCGGTTCATCTTGTTCGCTACAAGCAAGAGCGTCAAATTTGACACATTGAACATGACGTCTTCCCTTGCCACCAATCGAATTAAAATAGGAACAAGCTATGTATTGAAAACCCTTGGATCTGATTGGCAGAATGGCAGTTGTTAACTAGGCGAACATTTATTATTGTCTAGTGCCAACAAGAAAACAGACGTGTTTGACAGGGAAAACCCGCCCATGTGGGTGATTTTGTGGCTCGAAGCTCCGCCTTACTGGGTGCCATTTTTAGTGTTGTGTCTTGCATACCGGGATTCGACTTGTACGGTGTAGTTAATGAGTTGCACTAGCGTAGGTGGCACGATTGTCTTTCATATTATTGGCATTACGGACTTGATTGTTAGCTGTTCAATAGCCCTACATGACAACTCAAAGGACAGCGATAATTCGGTTTTCTTTGCTCTTCGAAAAATGAAAAACTTCGCGTTATTACTTCTCATTGCTATTTGCCTTGGTCGTTTACAGTGAGCGAGTCAAGCGAGTAGTTCGTCTTTCGGTACTGATCGACCTTGACGTTACAGACTTTTCGGCTCGATTGTATTCTTGCCGCGCTGTCTTCTCTAAAGTCTTTTATAGCAAGCCTCTGAAAATCTAATTCTGCTGTTATAAGGTGTACATGACAATTTATGATTATCCAACTTCAAAACTAAATAATGATTTGTGTTATTGCTTATTGTCTACTGGTTATTATTGCATAAATACAGTTGTTAGTTTTTCTTGGATATTCGCCTTGTTATTTTATCAATTTGTTCGGAAATTTCGCAAAAGTAAACGAAGGCTCGAGAAGATATTTTTTGGGGCCAAAATTCTCGCGGAAGCCATTCAGCTGTCAGGGAAGAGATTTTTCAAGCGTGGTGATTAGTGTTGGTTGGTTATGTTGAGATTGATTGATGTCGGCAAATAACACATGCATACAGATGTATTTAGTTATAATTCAATCGATTATCCGACAATTAGCGAGTCAGCTCATTCAATTATTGACCAATTGTTCTAAGGACTTGAAGGACATCAAATTTGTGCATGAAACGATTGCCTGCTTTGTAAAAAAAATCGGCTTCTTCCAACTGGAGATTGAATATTATTGGGAAAAACGCGCTCGGAGTTTATTAATGTCGGTCTTGATGAGTTGATGAATGAAAATCTTAAACAAATAGGGAAAAAGCCGGTTTTAAACCGATTGTATCTTGACTATACAACTTGTTTATGTAGTAAAACAAAAGAGTACATGGTAATCAAATCTAACACGAACATCGTACCACGTGTTATGGTCAACAAATTTGTACTAAACGTCTTTGAGGTTGCATCAATCGATTTAAACGCCCAGAACATCCACAAAACTAGTGAATTTTCAAGCAGCTTGGAGGCCGGCAATGAGTTGAACTTGGCCAAGCTTAAATATTCGCATTGTGTTTTTATCGCACTGCGTGTGAACAGTCTCGACCCATGTCTACATTTTATGATAAATAGGTATATTTTCAATAACTTCATACGATGTTTGTCCTCCCAATCATTTGTGCTAAAAAAATCGCTTGAAAATTATCCACAGCTTATAATACATACTCGACAGAATATTTTCTTAAACGATTTACAATACCGACAAGGATTTCTAGCACGTATCCGTCGAGTACATGACGAGGAACAATGAAAAAACACTTTTGGTCTGTTGTTGTAGTTTTTGTTTCTTATCTCTAAGTGTATTGGCTAAAATCTCATGAAATGACAGGGTTCGTGCCCTTGAGATACTTGGATGCTCCGTTGTGTTTTGAATAATAGCCCCAAAGATATTCTAGCTGATTCTAAACATATTCAGTTAGTATTTCAATGTGGAATCCCAGCGCGCGTGCGAAAACCTCTTTATGGCACACGACGGCTGAAACAAGCCAAGCTACAATCGAACATTAAATAATATTGTAAAGCTATAATACGACAGGGTCCTCTTCACGCGTCAATCAAGTGAAAAGCAAAACAGGAAAAAGTTAGAAGCTTCAAGTGTTTCTATCGACAGTTAGTGCTCTCGTGTCTAACGCAAGGTCAAGAGATACCAAATAATCCTTGCCATTCGTAAAAAAAAGTTTAAAAAAATACAACAAACAATTCAAAATAATTTATTCAATAATTTTTAGAAAAAAAATTGTTTTTTTCTAAGATTCTCGCTTATTATTTTTTATATAAAAAGAGCGTTGCCATGACAACGTAAAAAATGCCCTTAAATCTTAAAGCTCGTCAATTTCTGCTGCTTGTACAATAATTTTTTATTCTTCACTACAACTTTTATCAACGTTTTAGATCTTACATTTCATTTCTACGAATTTTACAGTTCTAAGTGATAGTCAATTGTTGTGGACGTTTCTGGTTCTTCGATTTTAATAATATTTTTTCTTTTGAATCTATCTTGCTGAGAATTTAAACATGAAAATATTAAATTTTTATGGAGTGAAATTCATAATTTTTTGGGTAAAGATATATTAAAGACGTTCGGAAATTATAACGGAAACGAATGGAAATGTTTTCATAATTCATCGCTGAAACATTAAAATACTTCAGCCACCTACTGCTAGCACATAAAGGCACGTCCTACAATAACGATAACTTTGGATAATTTAGGTTGTCTCCAATGAAAGAAAAGAAGTGCTATCCATAAAGATTCTTTTCAATTCGAGCGTTTGGTCAATATTTGGGGATTTGCTGTTTGCGTTATTGTCATGTCTTTTCCGTGATGTTTTGATTTTCAACATGTTCTTTGAAGTTGTTATGTTAGGTATAGGATAACAGTGTGGTTGGGAGTCTTGTCAGGGCACTAAGAAGACTGTCTTCACACAACACAACAACACAGGAACACAGAATTAGATGGAAGAGGGAAGAAGAAGAAGCCATTAATAACATCCGTTGCGAGGAAATTGCTGCTGTTTGCAAGAAAGAAGATTTCCAATCAAGTTCTTATTCACTCCTAATACAATGGCAAACTTAAATTTACCGACAATTTAAGGAATAGAATTGAATTTCCAACAAAAAATGGAACACGAAGAGAAGGCTCTCACTTCCAGGAGAGCAATACGTCTTGAAGAATAGAGCAAGATCCATTTGTTTTAATATCAGAAGTGGAATCTTTATAAACGTTTGTCTTTTCTCTTGAGGCACATTTTACACAGATTGTCTATCTGTATTTTGCTAGTCGTGTATAACATAGCGTCCATAGCCTCAGGACTTGGCAAAATAACTGGTTAATCAGTTAAAACATTGTTGATCTGCAACTGTTATAGATGCCATGCACAACATAATCTCAGTTGAATAAACTCGTTATTAATTGATGAAAGGCGGAAATGTAAACATCTGATAAATCGAAAACTTGACAGATTTGGATCAAGCAATGGTTATTTGTACGAAAAGATACGTCTCTATTATAAGATAATGCAAAAATCTTGATTTAAAAAAACCCAAACTTGATTTGAAAAATAAAAAAAAATTTATCGAGCGATTTTGTTTGATTGGTCGATTAGAGGCTTTTTACTTTCCAGCCTCTCAGCTAAATGACCATCATAGTTTCAAAACCTACATACTAAGATTCGTACCATATAAAAGAGTTAAAAAAACGTAAAGCATTGAACATAACAAGTTTGAACTAGATCCGTCAGTCAAGATATGGTACGAAACATTTTTATCGAATCTCAATTTACCTTTCAGTGAAGTGTCGACTAATGAACTCTGAAGTTCAACAGAAAACGAACCAACCATCTTGATGGATTGCCAAAATTAAAGAGCTTAATAGGGATAATATTGCAGCTTCAACTGTCAATCAATTACCTTATTATAGGAAATTATCGCTCCATGAAATTAACGCGAATTTCAAAGTGTTAATTTCTTTTAATGTTAATTTCCATGTCATTCATAAAGTGGAACGTTAATTTCCACGATATGAATTTCTAGCAATTTTATCTGAAAAATTATTTCATTAAACTGTGAACTTTACTGCGAGTCCAAAGTACAAGGTCAACTAGATTCGTCAATTTTGTCTTAATCTAGAACGAGAAAATGTGTAATGATAATAATAATAATAATAATAATAACGATAATAATAATGATAATAATAATAATAATAACGATAATAATAATGATAATAATAATTATTGTTATTGTAATTGAAAACGACAGAGGAAAAAATAAAGATACCATAATAATAATAATAATAACGATAATAATAATAATATTAACGATAATAATAATAATAATAACGATAATAATAATAATAATAGTAAGTCTAATGTAAGGTAAAAAATGAAAATACACTGAAAATTAAAGAGAGTTTATAGTTCATCAGAAGAGTCTTCCTACATCGTATGTTTCATGACAATTTCCTAATGACAAGATCAGACGACTTTGCCTCACGTAACACTCCACGACATCCTTATCTAGCATTGGATAACATCCATAGGTCACCCAAGCTTACGTTTGGGTCACGAAACAAAAGACCAGTCTTTTAGCAACTGGGGCTTAAGTTTATTGTAAATTTTGTAAAGGCTTGACCTCACAACATGGAAATCAAGGCTGGCAGAAAAGCACGTGCTGCACCTCGCTGAGAGATCGAAGACCCTAAAGAATGTGTTTCAAATGTTGCAAAGGCCATCTTTAGAAATAAAAAAAGGACCTGCTTGGCCAGGAAACCATGTTATGTGTGTTTGCTGTGAGTTGGTTTTTGTCTGGTCAAAGGATATCAGTAATGATTTTAGACTAAAGTTTTTTTCAGGCTGAAGGATCAAGGGACGTGTTCAGTGGTACTGCCTATCGTTATAGGAACTATTCAAAGTAAAAGTAGCGCTCATATAGTGCACGTGTTTGTTCTTGTTGTACCCTGAGGCTATAACAGATTTGGACCTCAACTATGTCAGTATCCTGCTCGTATCAGTGTGGAGCCAGTATAAACTATTAATAAAACTGCGGGAAACGACTTTGTCGATTACCGCACAATACCCCGACATGTAGAGCACTACCAGTACAACATGAATGAAATTCCATGGAAGCTGATCATAAAGGACTTGAAGGTCCTTGAAACTTGGTTAAACGTATCTAAATATGGCCCCAATAGAAGCCACGCCCTATTTTTTTCAGTCAAAATTTGCGAATAAAAGTTAGAAATATTTTCAGCATCTAAATTTAGCTTTTAAACCAAAATTTCTCAACTGCAAGTGGCTTCCAGGCTAAAATTTTATTTTCGCTAATCTGGTTTTCATAACCATAATGGAGTCTTATTATTCTCAAATATTTGAATTATTGGGACTTTTAAAAAATGGGGCGTTTTCACCCAAGTGTCCATTTAAGAACAATAATAATAATAATAATAATAATAATAATAATAATAATAATAATAATAATAATAATAATAATAATAATAATAATAATAATAATAATAATAATAACTTTATTGGAGAAACACATTTACTGGAAATCTAGTAGTTTGTAAGCAGCAGATGTCGAGCAGGTCTAGTTCTCTCTGTATCGACCTCGGATATCAACAAAGCGAGCATCTTGTCTATTCATGTTGTTAGCCTCACCGAAATATTCGAGTTATTTCAGATTGAATGACCTCTGGCAGTAATGATAATGAGTCCAGGAAATAGTGATTTGGTAATTTACTGATAATGGAGTGATTCAGACTGTCAAGGTGAGGCAGATCACTTTACCAACGTCCCCTGGTGGTACGAAAGGTTTGATGGAATCCTTTCTCGATGTCAGAAAGATCTCCTTGTGAGATTGGGCTGGGGTTGAAATAGCAAACGTGAAATCGTGGAGATTATGGCGTAGAATATTACATGAAACAGGAAGATCGGGTGGGAGGTTTTTGGCACGGCCGCCGTTCAGCCAATAAGATGTCAACAATGTTACGGGCAACAACCCAACCAGGAAAAAGTTAACATTGCTGGTAAGCAGACGAAGATAGCTCATCAGTTCGAGTTGTGGTTGCTATGGGATACAAACAAATCACTAAAAACCCGGAGATACAAAAACAGGATACTACACACTAAAATAACTTGCTTCTAAATATAGACCATCGGCTAAAATTACTTGGACTGTCAGTTAGGGTCAACATTTTATTGATTTACCAAGGCTATATATGGACGCTTCAAGGGAAACTTTTCTGAAGTGCACTTGTGGACCAAATTTAGCACCCTGTGGTACAGCGTTTTTTATGGATGGTGTAATGTAAGTTGGTTTATGAAGGGCGTGAAATCTTATCTTGTAACTGTCGCGCTTCCTGTATTTCAGCTGTAAAAAGGCAGTCCTTTTTTCAACGATTGTTAAAAAAATGCCAAGTTTAACTGGATCATAAATCAGTTTTTTTCGTGTGAATGAAAATTAACGTATTGTTGATGGATGACTATCAGTTTTTTTCGGAGAATATCATAGCGCTGGAACAATTTCAATCAATCTTGCTATTTCAAGTGGTGCTCTCTCAACACCAAGGCTGGTAAGTCAATCTATCATGTTTTTACAAGAACAAAACATGTTATTAATAACATGGCTGCCAGACAGTCGTATGAACAGCTTGAGGCACTTGAACTCAAAGCCCTTGATATTCTACAGAGCGGTTTTACGGGAGCCATGTTGAGGGGGAAAACAACACAACTTTCTCATTCGAGAAATGAAAATGTTTCGCGAAAATGACAAAGTTTCTCATCTCGAAAAATAAAATTCCCCGACGTTTTATTCCCCTTATTTTACGAAAAATTATACTTATATGGTTGTTCGAACAAAGGAAAATCCAACTTAGAATTCTGAATTTAAAACGATTTTGTGAAGCTGGCAGAATTTCCCTGACTTTTGAGTAAACTGCAAAAAATCACAAACCAAAATAAAAATTCCCTGATCTTGAAAAAATTCAGATTTAACACACTGACGTTTCCCTGACCGTGGGAACCCTGTTTCCTGTTGTACAATATAGCTATCGTTGACCCCATCTATTGTGTTGTAATGCCGTACAGAAGCTGGAATATCAAGTTCTGAAAAACCTCTCTCTCAAGGTTAGTTCTCTAAATATTTTGTGGTCAAAATTCAGCGCAAAATTTTTCTAACAACGTACAACGATCTTGGCTATTCTGTTTTGGTCTGCGCTTACAACGAACAATAAAACGAACAACAACAAAAATACTAGATACATTTTGGGAATTTTTTTTTGAGGTGAAAATATTGCCATTGCGCAACCAAAAATTACGAGGTATCAGCACGAAAGTACTGATCCGAAGAATGGTATTGCAAAATCATACAAGGTCAGAAAAAGTGCGCGCACGATTAAGTTATAATCAGTCAGGCAATGAAGACAGATTTTATTTCACAGTCATAACCTTGAGAACAAATATCAATGATACAATTTATCGTCTCATTTTCTATAAGAATGTCTTTTTATGACCTACTAGAGTTTGCTGGAAGATGTGGATGTTGAAACTGATCTACTTGGGGTTGATCGACCTCATTACGAGAATCAATGTTATTCTTTTATCGTAATAATATACTTTATTATGGGTATTGGATATTTTTGATATAGTTTGTGCTGAAATTTGGGATGGTGAGTGAAACGGATATCTACAGGGCTTAGATTACTCGTGGCCTTGAACGAGCCCAGTTACTTTACCGTAGGGGAGGGGGAGGGGTGAATTGTCCAAAACTATTCCATGATTTCTACTTTAGGTTATTTGTTAATAATAATTTTTTAACTCTACAAATTTGAAAGCTGCTGAAGATTTACCTAAAGCCAATGGAAAGCAGGAAGCCTTTCAAGATCGCGCGGACCCTGAAGCCCTTGTAATGCACTTGCCATAAAACCCTTCAAGTGCGCTACTTGAAATGCAATTGTGGATGACTTAATCAAGTTACAGAAAGTTAAAAATTAATTCCTGGTAATTGTGGATATTAATGATAACCAAGTTGCTTTAGGACAACATCGGCGGACAATCTTAAAAATACATCTCTATGATTCATATACAGTAGGGCTCTGTTTGGTACAAAAACTGGTTTAGCTTGTTTTTCCCTTGGTATTGTTCAGGACAAGTCATCAAATTCCTGGCGGGAATTTGTTGATTTCTCCTTGTTCAGAGATGGGTGCTCCATTTAACTTGTACGATAGCTTGATACGCATTCTTAGCGGTTGCTGAAGTAAAAAAATAAAAAAAGTCTTTGTTAATAATGCGTTTGATAAAAAAAAATGCGTTTGATAACGTGGCTCTTTATTAAACTTTAAAGGAATGCGTTCACAAAGCAGAAATGTAACACTCCAGGTCTCTACCATCGTCTAGGTGAACCGATAATACCCGGTACTCAAGGGGTATCCGACAGGCCCAAAACATATGGAACAGAGTGTATAAACAGGGTATTTAGCCATTGCGCAACAATATAATTGCGTGTATAGTAATGATAATAAAGAGAGCGTGTTGATGATAACCGAGTAACGCCAACTCGCTATAATAGGGAACATAGTGAATAAACAAGGAGTCTCCCTAAATGTCGAGTGTCGAGTGTCGAGGGTAGCATGTCGAGGGTCGAGGGTATGAAGTCGAGGGTCGAGGGTATGAAGTCGAGGGTAGGAATATATAGTTTGGATAATGTAAAAATATAGGAAAAATAGATAACATAATTTAGTTAATTTAGAATTTATCGTAAAACTGTAAAAAACTGTAAGGATGAATTTTACAACGCTCATAATTTGCTTTCTTTATTTTTGTAATTAGATTTGTTATCTGACAACCATGCAAGCAATTTGACCCAGGTCAGATATCTGGTCTGGTATCATAAATACTGATTCCGATGAATAAACAACAAGAAAAACTACGAAATACTGTATGTAAAAGTTACAGTATTCTGTTTTAATTTTCTTACGCTATCATTTATCACTTTTATTCAAAAGGCATGTTCTATGTTTGATTTCTTGTTTGATTCTAACTTTGATTTTATTCTGTGACAATTCCGTCATCCGGCGACGATTTAACCGTGATTGAGTCGGATAACAAATTTACGCAATCTAAGTAACACTGTAAAGTGATCGTGTTGAGAAGAGAGAGCTGGACGTGTTTCATCTTGCTCTATGGCATTTATAACTACCGTATAATAGTTCCAAGTCGAAATGTGATCTACTGTTCCATTTAAGTTAGCTTCTACGCAGCGTTCATGAATATTCTATATTTACGATCGTGACTGAGTACTTTGTCAATCAGGTTTAGTACATTGCAGAAAGGTTTGACTTTACAAATATGAAATGGTGAACCTCTGATCAAACTCGGAACTATTAGGGACACTGATCCTTTTCATATTAGTAAATTCACAAATTTTGTTTCAAGAATTGCTTTGAAGCCGTTTACTCCCAAGTGTTCGCGGCAACTAAATGTTAGCGCGGCTGACGATAAATTCTAAATTAACTAAATTATGTTATCTATTTTTCCTATATTTTTACATTATCCAAACTATATATTCCTACCCTCGACTTCATACCCTCGACCCTCGACTTCATACCCTCGACCCTCGACATGCTACCCTCGACACTCGACACTCGACATTTAGGGAGACCCAAGAACAAGGTATTTAGTCATTGCGCAACCATGTATTTGCGTGCATAGTAATGATAAATAAAGAACGTGTTGATGATAACCGAGTAACACCAAATCGCTATAAGGGATATAGTGTATAAACAGGGTATTTAGTCATTGCGCAACAATGTATTTGCGTGCATAGTAATGATAAATAAAGAACAAGTTAATTTTTATTCCCCTTCCACCGGTACCAAAGTTTATGAGCTTGATAATATTTTTTTCCTTTTCTTTTCTGAATAAAATTACAGGAATTATAGGACAATTAAGAACTATATAGGGGAACTTAGAAAATGAAATATAGGAAATATAGGGACACTTGAAGCCCTGGAAACCTAAGGAAACGGTAGGCACTGCGCATACACGAACGAAGATCGTATGTACGGAGTTTTAGTAATTAACTATCTTAAACGTTTGCACCCGGCCCATCTCTACATTCATTTTCTCTTGCGGATCTTAGCTTAATAAACAAATCTCAAGATTTTATTATGATTATCTATATGCACGTACAGTAATGATAACAATATCAAACCCTGTTGCATTAAGCCCTAGGATTAAGGACTAGAACACATGTAAACTACCAGCTTAAAAAATAAAAATTGAAAAATCACGAATGAACATTTGGGAAAATTATCCAATCTAACGTGATAGATGGAACATGAATGAGATCCTTGCAAGATATACTCGTATTATTAATAGCAAGAATGTTGCCGTAGAAAAATAACATGTAATAAATAGGAATTAATTATTTTTGCAAAACAGGTGTAATTATTTCACTGTATTCAAGGTATAGACTGATATTTTTGAGATAATCTTGTTGGTATATGCTAAAACATTTGTCCTCTTCAATTTAGACGGCTTGAGAATTGAAATAAAGAATTTCTATTTACAGTGAGGACGCTCGAACCGTGAACACTTGATATTTTTATATTTTATGAACTTTCTACTGCTTCAAACCTTCTGAAAATGAAGCACTGAACTCAAATAATCTTATTGTTCAAAATAAATCATATTTCCAATCGATTCACACAAGGGATAAAGGAGAAAAAAGTATGAAAAAACCTCAAAGTGTTCACTGTAATTCTTAATTGTTATTTTGTTTGAGTGAAAACATTAAACGTGTGAAATAAAAATTGCTTGTTAACGTGTAACAGTCAAATAGACACAAAAGAAAACAATGGAATTAGGGTCTACTAAAGTGTATTAGTCTAATATCTATTTCACGGATTTAGAGATTTCACCCTATATTTATATGACAACGTATATCAGATTTACCTATAATAAAAGTTCTAATTATGGTATAAATTATTAAAAAGCGAAGTGGGATAAATGATATTAAGTTTGCAAAAGCCGCATGGGATGGGAACGGATTGATTTGGAATTGCAGAGATGTGGTTGATTAAGGTAGCATGTACACCACGTTTGTTGGAGTTGAATATACTTCTGGGTTGAATTGTAAATGTACCGTGTAGTCCAACACAAAATGTAATAAAAACACAACAACCACATAATAAGCTATATCAGGTACTAGATCTAACATCATGAAACAGTCGAAAGACAAAGACGGAACGTGACTCGAAGTGTGTGTAAATTTAATTAAATTTCGCGTTTACACGTGAACCTCTTGCTCGGAGAGAAGAAGCAAAAATGTCAAAAGCAAAGGTATATTTACTTGAGACGCTAATCATAGTTTTCCTTAAGTCAGTTTTATCATGTACATCTTACTATTAAAGATTTAAGCCATATTCGCCAACGAAAGAGCTTTTTGTTGGGCTTCAAATAATCGAAAAGCAACTACAATTAAAAATATCTTTCTGAATCAAGTTCCGCTCTCAATAATTCGATGTGTGAGTTAGTTGTTCCCTAAATTAGATCAGCCCACAGGTTGTTTCAGGGTTAATCAAGCAGGATATTTTAATCAAGGTATCTATAGTTTGCTTATCCAAGGAGCCATGTTATTGGTAACTTCAATTAAAGCATTGCAGTGTTTAAGCAAAAGCCATTAAAGTGCAACAGGTTAATTAACGTGATAACACGAGATTAGAGACATGCTGGGTTATTATAAAAATATTGATTAGTAATTTGATAAATATAATAAAAGGCCTTGCGTTAAACATGTCCTTTGATAGCTAAAAGCTACAAAACACCCGCATTTTCGATTTTCTGGCCACGCTTAATATCCACAACTAACTATCCAGTTTTGACTTTGTGCGGGTTCATATAATCACTTTTTTACGAGGGCAACACTTGATAGCCATGTAGCTTCAGGATGGAATTAAAAATGGTCATTTTTTTC
This sequence comes from Anthopleura xanthogrammica, assembly GCA_964019055.1. NCBI lineage: Eukaryota > Metazoa > Cnidaria > Anthozoa > Actiniaria > Actiniidae > Anthopleura > Anthopleura xanthogrammica. The sequence continues at coordinate 4,422,115 of OZ025207.1, forward strand.
GTGCGAAGACTCGGAAAGGAAAACCGAAGAGTTAGAAAATCATCATATGATATGGTTTGTAAAACTGAAAAAAAAAGAGCTTACAAAGGGTGCGGTCACATATGGCCAAAAACTTGTATTTCGCGCACCATTTTTTTGATGTTAGTTGAAGAACGAATGTTAGTCGTTTTTCTTTTGTCCCGCGCGCAACAGATTTCCCGACTTTGCTACGAGAATACAGTATCTTCACTCTTTCTGCTCTTTACGAAATAGAAAAGTGGTTGCGCGCTATAAGGTTTTATAAATACCATTCAAAAAATGTTGTACGGTTGTTGCCTGGACCTTAAAGGAAGTATTGCACGGAAAATATATTCAATTGATGACATTTTATTTCGAAGTATTCTTTCTATTTTATACAAATGGAGTTGCTTTTAATGTACAGTGTTGTACGTCGGTTTCATTGAATCTAAGTATATTTTTGTTTCTTCTACGTTGATTTTATTACTTTAAAATCCCAAGCTTTCGGGGATGGAGTTGCGTTGGAGGAAATTCAGTGTTAATATCACACGGAAGAAAAAAATAAAAAATATCGTTAATTAAAAATATCTTTCACTTTACTTGTATTTTTTTAAAAGGGATTAAAAAAAGAGCGAAGAAAATAATAAAGTAAAGTGTCTAACAGTCCATAAAACAATATTGGAAATAGTTCCTCCTCGTTTCTAATAAACTTATATCCATTTCATGAATTGAATAAAATTAAAACAAAATGAACTGTTATCTATTCTAGCTATCATAATAATGCATTTTTTTTATTTTTGTAGTTCTAACAAATATCCCAATAACGCTAACAGAGACAAAATATAATATTAGAATTTCTATTAGATTAAGTGAAGATAGTATTATGAGGAGAAGAAAAAGAAAAAATATTCCTGGAGAGAATATTAATGAAAACTCTAGTAGAATAGAAGATATTATTTCCCTGATACTTTGTTGTAAAGAGGTTGCGATAATATCTAAGGGTGTAGAACAATGTACACGATAAAAAAAATAGTTGGTAAAGATAAACGACTGATTGCTCGATTGTTCTATTAGATTTACACCTGTTGCGATTCCAACTTGTCAACGATGTGCTTCAATAAAACACCAGTTTTTGTGAGGTGGTGAGCCACGGTCACTAGAAACATCGATTAATCTAGTCAACCTGTGTTTATTGACTCGAAGAGGCTTTGATACTAATCATTACCATGTTGGGTTTCAAATAATACACCACCAGCGCTTAAGGGGTTGGCCGCGGTAAACGATGACAAGAAACATCGATCAATCTAGTCTATACTTATGGTTATTGTCTAGAAGAGGCTTTGTGATAAATTATTGTCCAGGTACAAGGCAGTACACATGTTTCAGATGCGCCAACAATAGGAAGAGGCCGGTTTGTTGTTATAGTGTTCTTTTCAGCTAAGCCGTGTGAAAAGTAAACAAAATAGTGAAACTCACGCAATGTTTTCTTGTTGAGCGAGTTTACCGTGAATGACTGCAGACGGGGATATTGAGAGGGTAGAACGATATAGATAGATAAAAGAAGCGACAACACAGCAGTGTCGAGTAGATACAATTTAAAAAAAGCTGTAAAATAATTAAGACTTAAATAAGAAAAATCAAATTGCATAGTGTAAGATTTAGGTGGATGTATTCCAACTGGCTTTGTCTAAGAAATCGAATAGCAATTTCAACCTTGAAATAAAAGCTATCATTTCCTCGATACTAAAGCACACGGCTGAACTATTAATATCAAATAATGAGTCGCTTGTAAGGGCAATCAATGCCCTTGAGCGTCCTAGCGAGTTTCTCTGATGCACGCAAGGCATAAGTTCTTCGAACCATCTTCTTCTAAGAATAGGAGTGCCAGAACAGCGCAATAAACGGCTAAAGCTAAAAAATAAACAACGACAAAGTACGTACAGGATCTCGACCTTGCCAAATAAGAGTTGATATAGTCAGGATAAGAGAGAGAGATATTGCCTTAACAGAATTAGTAGGCTTGAAACAATTTGCTCGAAATAAACAACTAGTCAATAGAAGGGCGATTAACATATTTCCCAGACAGTGACATTAACACGCCAATCAGAGGCTTTCCCGGTTCCCCATTGTTTACCACGTGTGTTTAACAAACACCTACACTGCAATCTGGTACCTTCCACAAGCGGCCATTTAAACATGACGACCTCCACAGAGATCAAAGGAACCGCTTCTTCACCACTATCCACTTTCTTCTAAATACTGACCATAATAAAACATTGCCTGGGAGCTTCGCGTGATTACGAGTATAACTTCAGGGCTGAATTTCAAGCTCGTTATGATCATAATATTATAGGTATAATAATAGCTAAGATAAATATGGTTAATACTAGCAAGCTGTCAATGTGCCTTTAAAAAAAGCACAACAACCACGAGGTTTTGTCCGTATCAACAAGGGAGGGTGTATACGGCAGGGAATCACATCACAAACGGGCAAAAGCCTCAGTTTTCTTTAGATTGTGATAACATTAGCATTTTTCTGGTATGTTTTGAGGGGATTCGCATTCAGTTGTACAGACAATCAGATTCAGGTTAAGATAGAGTACAGTACAACAAAACTAATGTTTGTGTTCTCATATATTGATAGCAAACATCAGGGATATAGGTACATTCATTTTCTTTTGGTTTTTTATTCCAAGAAAAAGATCGATATTTTGATAAAAACCAAATTCTAAAACCTTGGGCTTTTTTTCTTTTTCTTATCTTTTTTCCCTATTTCTTTTTGTTCTTTCTTTGTAAGCGGTGAGTCGTCAAAGTTTTAGAATTTCTTATCTTTTTTCCCCCTTTCTTTCTTTCTTTCTTTTTTTTTTAAAGCGGTGAGTCGTTAAAGTCTTAGAATTTTAAAGTGAAAAAAACCCCGAAATCAAATGGGGAAAAATCTCATAATTTTTCTGGGGAAATGAAATCTCTAAAAAGAGAAACTAAAATAAAATCTAACAATTGAAGACGATGCCTTAGGGAAAATGAATTAGTGAAAAAATTGTTGAAAAACCCCAACAACCTAAAACAAACAGGGATATCAATGGTTGATATATTTTTTTACCAATTTGTCATATTTTTGCAGGAACCTGCAAGGCAACCAGAATCTGGCCAGAATTAAGCCACAACCAAACCAGCTAATGAATATTTAAGAACACTTAAAACGATTATTTTTAGGAAGCACAAAGGGTTAAAAAAACTTGTTAAAAAACCTGTGTGAAAATTTAGTGGAAAGGGCTGAAAAATTATTTTAAACTTATTGTGGTGAAGGAAAATTGTGGTGAGTTTAGTTCAGTTGTTCTTTGGTTTGTTAGGTCTTTTGTGGGTATGTTAAAATAACTGTGTGAGATATAAAAACACTACATGGTGTAGATATGGGAATCAATAGGGATTTTTTTAATTGGCATTTAAGTGGCCACATCTGTCATGCCCTCCCTACTGGGGCTTGTAAAGTGTCATGTAGGTATTAAGCAAACCTTTGACGAATTTTTAAGTAGCTGATCCTCCTCTTGTTTTGGGCTTCCTGTGGTTTTATTTACCACAGGTAGCCCAAAACAAATTTTGTTTGACATTTTACATTTTCTCCCTTTCCCTTTCTAGTGCATACTAGTCATTCATTATAATATAATAATATAATATGATAAATAAAGATAAATACAAGATGTACAGACCTGTTGTGGGTTATTGATTTGTATCTTTTGTGTTACTGATCCAGTGTTGTTTGGTGGGATCATATTTCCTGATGGACTTTGCATTTGAAGCTGAAATGTCTAAAATAGGGAAAATTTGTCACTGTATGTTGTCAGCGTACATGGAAGGGACACATGACTGACCAACCCACAAGTGATGGTTAACTAAGAAACACCGTGGAAATAAAATGAAGACATTAGGGAAGCATGGATGACGTAGCGGTGAGAGTACTTGCCCCTCACCAAGGCCACCAGAGTTCGAGTCCTGCCGGGCTTGGAGTTGTATGTGCGTAGAGTTTTTAATCGATTCTCTCCTGTGCTTCGAGGGTTTTTCTCCGGGTTCTCCAGTTTTCCTCCCTCCACAAAAATCAACTTTTAAATTTCAATTTGATCATGGAACAAGGGTCACAGGTTTGTTGAGTGCTACCCTTGTAAAAACAAGGGCCGTTGGCTGTATAATTAACCAATCACTGTTCAGTCAACCAAAATGACCATACCCAATATCGTCAGGATCACCTCACGGAATGTCTCTATTATAATTTTCCCAAATTTATACACAATAGACAAGCACACAGAAACAGAATTGAGGTCTAAAAATTTCTATCTTGGATAGGAGGAGGTGTTAATATCTTTTACTGAAATAAATTTTGATTCTTGCTTGCATCCCCCTCCCCATTCCACCCCCAACAAAAAGGATGTCATTCGTTCGTCTTGCTGACTCCCTTGGGGATACCGTATCTACTTGTTTAAGCACCACTTGCCGCATATGAGAGTAAAATTTCAAAGAGTGCCACCTCAAGGAAGTAAGGGCTTTTCGCACAATAGTTTTTCACACAGGTATTTTAGCACAAATCTTTGGTACTTTCGCACAAGTATAATTTGAGTGTTCTCGCACAGGTATAAGAACATAATTTTTTTTGGTTAGCTAAACTCTTCAGTAAAAATGCAACTTTTATCTCCAAGGTCGTTTATGTAAGACTTGATAAGAATAAAGTAAGGGAGACATTGCGAATGAGTTAAAAACTTTAGACACGAAGGAACTGTTGTGTGACAGCAAGAGTGTTACGACTCGGCAAACTTCCTGATTTTCGTAAGAAATTATACCTGTGCGAGAACACTCAATACTTGTGCGAAAGTATTATAGATTTGTGTTAAAACACGTGTGCGAAAAAACTATTGTGCGAAAGCACCAGATACCACCTCAAAAACTCAAAGAGTGCAGTGGCACTTAAGGAGGCTCGAAATGGATTTCCTTGAACGAGCACGTGCACTCTTAAATGACATAGCACTGAATCATTCGAAATGGAAATAGGAAAATTTTGTCCCAAAAAACCTCATACTTAAACTAAAATAACTCAAAAACTGGATGGTAAAATTTTTTTAAACTTTGCATGTGGCTTTTACTTAATGGTTTGTAAGTGCTAAGAAAAAATAAAAAAATTCTGTAATGGAGAACGTACTAAAATAAACTTCATTGATTTTTGAGAATTCCTCATTCCAGAATTTTTTCTTTTTCGGTCTAATCAAAGATTGGATCATGAAGTTCAAACATGCCAATTTTAAATGAAAAACTTTGCACACATTTGAAGTGTTCTATCGTTGTCATATTTTTCTTTTTATTCTAACCTTCACTTTATGGTCTTTTGTCTTCTGGGTCAACTTACGGTCATATATTAGTCATATAAAGTTTTTCAGGGTCATTTTTGTTAGTGTATATTCAAGTTCAAAAACCCTTTCTAGCCTCCTTAAACAACTAAATACAGTAGCTAGAAAATAACATCAATTGTTGAATATTTTACCTTGGGTACAGCAGCCTGGAAGACAAAGTCTGACATGGGTACTGAAAGTGAGTTGACGGCATTGACAGAAATGGTTGATAGACCCGGGTTATTTGGGTCCTTCTCAAAATTGAAGTCGATTTTGAGACCACCTTTCTCATATGCTGTTAATGGGGGGATCCCTGAAAGACAATGAGGATAAAGGATTACATGTATTTATAGACCCTTCACAAGATGGCATAGTGCAGCTTCATTTCAATACTAAGATCTTAGAATGGGTTAAAATTCTAAATTCAATTTCAATAAGAAAATATAAATACTCCAGTTTCGTATTCAATGCAAATGCTGTTTTTGGAGACCACAGACTCATTTGCACAGGCTTAGCCTCGTTTATAAGTCATCTATTCACAGACACCATTAAAAGTCTGTGGGTTTGGTATTATTCAACTTGCACATTCTTTACATTACAGTTGGCTGTTGCTAATGATTTGCTAAAGTGAACTGTAATGTAAAGAATGTGCAAGTTGAACAATACCAATGTTTTGAAATCCCACAGACTTTTAATGATGTCGTTGAATAGCTGACTTATAAACGAGGCTAAGCCTGTGCAAATGAATCTGTGGTCTTCAAAAACAGTGGTTTGCATCGAATACGAAACTGGTGTATTGAATAAAAAGGAAACTTGAAGTGCACATGACATGCTATTTTTTGGTTGTTTTAAGAAGTATTATAGGTGCTGAATTCAATTCCAATATCAAAATCATGATTAAAAGAACTAAGAACCATTTTTGAATGGTGGTATAGGGTAAGCATTGCAATTAACAAAATGATGTCACAAGGCCTAGTCATATGGTCATTTTTCAAGGCATATAGCACGATTTCAAAACAAAAATAGCGCTTACAATTATTTTTTCATTAATCATGCTATATGCCTTGAAAAATACCCTCAGTGCGCAACCAGGCTTCTAGTGTTTTGGCTTCCGTCAATCAAACTATGATGGACTGAGTTCATTCTGATTATGAACCACACAGAAATTCCCATGTGAAAATGACTGTCAAGTCACGGGAATTTCCTTATCGCTTGATCAGAATGAATTCCAAAATGCCAGTAGTTTGGACTTGGTAGGTTGCAGAATTGAAAAGAGCTGTAAGGCAAAGTGTTGCAGTCCTACCTGATGACTGTAGAGGCATTTCATTGTTCATTTGCATTGCTGGCTGGTTAGGGTTAGAAGGCGATAACAACCCACCACCAGTGAGGAGATTTGGTGCTTGATTCATGGGAGACATTGGGTTTAGGCCAACTGGAGCTGTTTAAAATACATAGTTAAAAAACGTCATACTTTATTTGGAAATGCAGGTTCACATTTGGGCAGCGGGAGGCCGGTATGGACAGCTAATAGTTAAAGATAAGGACACTAGCTCTAAAACGCATCGAAGAAATACATTTGAAGCTTATTCTGTGCTCTGTTTAGTGATAACAGCATCAACGTCTTTTGTGGTAATAGTAAAGTGACCCCTAAACCAGTGTCAGCAGGGTATTAGCCAATAGCATACTGTGAATCTACCAACACCCTACCAATACCAATACTGATTTTGAGATCTCAATCTTTACTGTTACCATGTGCTATTACTTTCTAACCCAAGTGGAAGCATGTCTGGTTTTACCAAATACGCCGTGTAAAAACTTGTTTGGCCGCAAAAATCCCGTGCATAGAAGTATGCGAAGTGGTCGTACTTTTGCACGTCATGCTGTAAGGGGAGTGGGTGAGGAAAAAGAAAGTACAAGCAATTTGTTCTTTGATGATTTTTAAAAATTTAGGCATAAATCTTTCATAAATGTAATTGAGGGAGTGAGTGTTGTTGTCAATATGTCAGCCAAGTGTTGCAAGGCATGAATTTAATGCTCGCAAACTTGCAATTAATGCAAGTGAAATTTTGTGTTAAGCGAGTTAAGTTTTGAGAGTATGACCACAGTCCAGAAATTGAAGGAATTAAAAGTTTAGAAGGTTTTGCTAGTGGGTTTAAAAGTTAATTTCATGCCCTGTGTTGGTCAAGCGTGGACTGTGTGTTTTTCAACAGTCAGGCAATTGTCGACCAACATGTGTCAGCTGGTTATAAAGTACACAATTACCTGCAGTAGGTCCCATGTCAAGTCCCCCTAGCAGATCCAGAAGCTCTCCACCAGATGATGGTGGCTTTGGAGCAGCTAATGGTTCAGGCTGTACAGCATTCATAGTTTCACCTCCACCAAGAAGGTCAAGAAGAGCATCAGACTGCAAACACAATCAAAAACAATTGAATTACCTTGTGTGTCTTTCTCAAAGAAGGATACCCAGAGAATGAGCAACAATACAGTTACAGTTCAAGCAAACACATACCTCTTGTTTCTGTTGTGGAGGTTTTTGTTCGATTTCCACTAACAAAACAAATAATATTTTTTGAGATTAATTAAAATATCTATTAAGGAAATAAAATATATCATATAACATAGATTTCATTTCATGTGGTCATAGTAATGTTTAGTTGTTGGCAAATCTTCCTATACAGTGGTTAATGTTTAAAAAATAGAAAATGTTTGCCGTGTTTACGGCAAATAGCCTGATATAAACACAAGGGAAGTTTGGGAGAAGTCGAGAGCTGTTGTGTAAAACTGAGCCGCAGGAGAGGTTTACACAGAGCTCAAGACTTCTCCCAAACCTTCCCGAGTGTTTATATAAGGCTATGTAAACACGCATAATGTTTTCTATTTGTTTTATAAAATATTGAAATTGCCGTGTTTACATAGCCTCATGTAAACAGGGCTATCAGCCAATCAGAGCGCGCGTTATATCTGAACTATTTTATAATTGATCATATTATACAGTAGGGGGCATGGTTTCTATCCCTTATCACGGTATGATTCAATGCTCAGCTGAAGCACATATGTCAGTAGTGTTTGCTTGATGTTCTTCTCTCCCATGCCACAAAGATTATTATCCAGGTTACTACTATGAAGGGTTTTCATCTCTACATTTGTATATATAAGAGAAGATTTTGTATGTCTGTGAAAAGATCAGTGTCGTGTGCGTGCCTTGCCGCGATGTTTTCTAGAATTTTGATGAACTGATTTTTTTCTCGCGCAATGTGATTGGTCTGGCTTACTTAGTCAGTGCCATGACCTTGCCGTGACCGCACCATGTTTTGTGCATTTGATTGGATGAAGATAGCGTGCCTTGCCGCAACTGTGGTTTTTTCTAGATTTTGATTGGCTGGCTTTTTGTTGACTACATTTGTGCAGTGAGCTTTTCAAAGTCATCTGCCCAAATGTAGAAGTGAAGCTTTTCAGAAAAGCTCTTAGTAAGTGATGGTTGTTGCTACTCCTATTTTCTGTATTTGAAGGAAACTAAAAATATACAACTACAATAGCAGCTTGGTTTGAAACAAAATCATCCTTTTTTTCATTCTAGCATAGACCCTTTTAATAAATCCTACAATGCTTTATTTTCCACGTTTGACGTCAAATTTATTCTTTTGAAATTTGTTCCTTTGAACAAAATTGAAAAGAATAAATTTGATGTCAAACGCAGAAAATAAAGCATTGTAGGATTTATTAAAAGGGTCTATGTGTATGCATAATTTATTTAGATAAATCCAATATTTTGTACCTTGTTTTAATTCTGGTTTTCTGTCTGGTTCCACTTCGCCATTAGCAAGATCTCCATTCATCTTGTTTAGCTGTACAGCAGGCATTCTCTCCAGCAGCCCAGGCCTAAACACCAAGGTAACATCAGTGCGACTTATAAGCTTTACAACTAGATATTGTCATATATTGCCAGTACTATACTCGTTACATTGGCTGTCAGTAAGGTTTAGAATTTGATATAAAAGTTTGGTTATTTATTTTTTGGTATATCTTATTTTCAAATTAAGGCTATGTATATTTTATTCTATTCTGAATTAAATGTAAATATTATAATATTAGTACTACCATATTTTGTATATATAATTCTAAGTAGTTTTTATATTATTATAGTGTATTGTATTTTATCTAGTGTAATGCGCATTTGATCATATTTCAAATGTTAAAATGCGAAATATAAGTATTAAATATTATTATCCTCACATACAGAATGTAATTCTTAGTTATACAGTACTTAACATTAAATAAAATAAAACCATTTACTTGGTAACAAATTATAAAGATTTGTGACACATTGCATGATGCCGTTATGCCTGTATATGCCAGCACTTTCATAATGGCCTTGTGGGAGAGTTCATGAGTCAGTTTTGTGAGCACATTATTTTACAGTACATTTTGTATGCTCCTTTCCGTAGTCTTCCCACAATCCCTTACGATCCAAGCCTGGGGTCGAGGTCAGGGTAGAATTTGCATAAAAAGATTTTTTCTCTATGTTTTACTTCATTGTAATTCGGTGTCTACTGCAAGAATGGTTATTTAAGATGATGATGATGATGATAGAATTGATTTTCTCACCTCATGTTGTTGTATTTGTCAAACAAGGCACCATATTCAACACCACGCTGTTGTAACTCTACATCCATGTTACAGCCAAAATTCTTCACCACAGCTTTGATACGACTGTAGAAAATATTGAGAAATATTAGTATTATCCCAATTCCAATGCTATTTAACTGGTACTTGGGCCAGCCCATTAACTCACTGACATCTCTCTGTCAGTTTACTATTAAACTGCAGATAGCCTACTATTGTGTGATTGACAAATGGCAGACTGTTGGCATGCAGTCAAACAGCCACCAAACAGGTGACAAATTACTGTCAAACTGCAAACAAATGCCTGACAAACTACCATCAAATGGCAGACAGTCTGTTAAAAGGACATCTTGGGCACTGCTCTTGCTTATATCCCTCTAACCATGAGTTTCAAGACTTACTCTATTTCTTGTGTGAACCGTGTGCTCAGTTTCATGACGGCATTTATGGCATAGTCTCTGGTAACAGATGTTGAATGGGAACTATATAGAATGCTCTCAAGGACATCAATCACATCTCCTTCTGTTATCTACAAAAAGGATAAAAGATCATCTGAGTTTGTAGCAGGAGTGGTGGAACGAAATCGAAAGTGGTGGGCAATTGGGGGTATTGATATTTCCCTTAAAATGTGGGGGCACGCTAGCTAGAAATTTGCTTAAAAATGGGAAGGGAAACCCACTTGCCAACTCATGTAGGCTACTTGCTCGCTCTGTCTGTCTGCCTGTCTGAAGAGAACTAGTAAGAATAATAGTAGGATGAGCTGTCCTCATAATGGCGAATGTTGTTCATCATTCACACGTCAGATAAAATATGTAGAAGTTAAATCATTGGACAGCAAAAATGGAAGATAATAACTAATTCAAAGTGCATACTTAACCGTTTCAGTGATTTCTACCCATTGTCCATTACTGGCTTTTAGAGGAAATCGACTGAATTTCTCAATGGAGCATTTGGAATGTCTGGGTTAGTTTTGAGAGTATTTAAAGCAAAATATCGTAATATTTTGGAGCATCAACTAAAGAAATGTAAGGAATTTACACATTTCAACCTCGTTATGAGTTTCGGGTATAACTGAATTGAGCATGTAAAAATGTTGTACTTTTTTTGTCCGTCCGTCCTTCTGGTAACCAAAGGATTTTGTGGGGGGCCAGTGATACCCCAATGACAATGATATACTTAAGAATGTTGTCATATTTCATTGATGATTATATTAAACCAAAGCATAGCTGCTGGTGAACATGGTAATAGGTACAGGTCAGCCATACATACCCCTTGAGGTTCATCCTCTTCAATGTCCACTAACAGCTTTTCTCCAAACTCACCACAACACCATGAGCCTATCTGTACCAGAGATTGCTGAAGATGAAACAAAATGTCATTACGTCATTTGCACTTAATTTTTATCTTCTAAAGAGAACTAGTAAGAATAATAGTAGGATGAGCTGTCCTCATAATGGCGAATGTTGTTCATCATTCACATGTCAGATAAAATAAGTAGAAGTTGAATCATTGGACAGCAAAAATGGAAGATAATAACTAATTCAAAGTGCATATTTAACTGTTTCAGTGATTTCTACCCATAGTCCTTTACTGACTTTCAGAAGAAATTGTCTGAATTTCTCAATGGAACATTTGGAATGTCTGGGTTAGTTTTGAGAGTTTTTAAAGCAAGATTATGTGATTTACTAAGAGAAGAAATTCATCGACAAAATATCATAATATTTTGAAGCATCAACTAATGAAATGTAAGGAATTTACACATTTCAACCTCGTTATGAGTTTCGGGTATAACTGAATTGAGCATGTAAATATATGTTGTACCATACTTTAGTCTTCAATAGTGTTTTCTTACACTTCTTTGCAAAGCAGGCGGACGCACTTATGGCATCAGTACCATGCTCTGTTGGCTGATACAGCACAGCAGTCTTCTAGTGACACGTAGTCTTACCTGACTGATGTCATGTTGCATAGCCTTGAACAATCTTTGTACACTGTAGGCCTGGAGTTCACTGGACGCACACACCATGTGAATCAAACTTGGTACTGTGTCATCCCTTACATAGTTACCAGACTAGAATGGAAGTACATTAACAAAACAGGTGAAGTTAATAAATAAAAATTAATATTTATAACTTATTGCAATTTTGAGCCAGGTTTATATTAACCTTCGTTACCAAATAAATAATTTTCAAATATGACGGTCAACAATGTCCGTTACAAAGCATATTTGACTGGACAAGTACCAAATTTGGCCAGATATTGACCATTGACCAGCCATTATTTTGAGCCGTGGGTATTTGTGAGTTCTGTTCGACATTTAAATGAGTTTAACTTCGCCCTGAGTAAAAAAGTCTGTAATCATGAAACACAGCTGTATTCTATTAATTCTATAATTACAATTACCATATTTACTCGAATAAGTGCCGTCCCTGAATAAGCGCCACCCTCAAATAAGCGCCGCATTTAGGATGTAAAAGTTAATAAATGCCACAGTCCTGAAAAAAGTTCTGTTAGTTACTGTAAAATTTTTGCACACATAGAAAATATACCATTTAGTTAAAAGAAAATATTTCTTTGTCACGTCCAAGTTTTAAATAAGCACCGCCCTTGAATAAGCACCACATTTGAGGCGCGAAAAATTTAATAAGCGTCATGGAGCTTATTCGAGTAAACACGGTATATATATATAGGTATAATCGTCACTTACTGTAGTAAGCACTTTCATCATAGTATCAATGTGCCATCGCTTGTTAGGGGAATGTCTAGAAACAGAGAGACAAACAGGTAAACTTTATATAATCAAACTAATCTAAAAAAAAAAAATGACAGACATGACTGACTGACTGAGGGGATGGGATTTGCAGATATCGGTAGATAGATAGCATTGATAAGGAAGGAAGGAAGGAAGGAAGGAAGGAAGGAAGGAAGGAAGGAAGGAAGGAAGGAAGGAAGGAAGGAAGGAAGGAAGGAAGGAAGGAAGGAAGGGAGGAAGAGAGGAAGGGATTAACGGGAGCCATGTGTTAAAAATGGATGCATTATTACTTCAATATACACCTATTTCAAAAAACGTTGTCAGTCAGGGAGATCTGAAATCTGAGACCAAGTAACACGCTGCAAAATGTAATATATTCACAACCAAACAACGTAGCTGGCTTTTAGATTAGAATATGAAGCATGACCTTTGAGTTAGGAATGTAATTTTTCGTATTTTAGCCAGAAAACATAAAAACACAAAAGTTTTGTTTATAGTCTCAGATTGCCCATTGCAGATCTCTGACCGACAACGTTTTTTGAAATAGGTGTAAAAAAGATTGGGATTGGTTGGAATGGGATGGACAGATGAATGAATGAAGTAATAAGGATGTCAGACCAAGTTTTAGTACTGATTACTTACTTATCTGCCACCGTAAGTATATTAGATGCCACATAAGATTTAAATTCTACATCTGTTTTGTTCAAGAATGCAAGCAGTTCTTTCATCATACCACGGATATTGCTTGAATTAACAAGTGCAAATGACAGTTCTATAGCCCTCCTGTTGATCAACAATATGGAATTATTATAAAACTCATGAATAATTAATGAGGAAAACACAATAGAAATCATTGTCTGTGGAGGAGGTTGTATATCTGATACAAAATCGTCCTGATTTGCATAAACTTTAACTCCAATTTTCTCAGCCAAATTCAATTTTATCTTTAAAATTTTAGTAGAACATGAATGTATACACCTAGACATTTCATAAGTAATATACAATATTCATGTCCGTGTTGCATCAGATATACAATCACTCGCCTTTGGCTCGTGGTTGTGTATCTGATACAGCACGGCCACTCATATTGTATATATTACATACACAATGTGTCAAAAAGACCAAGCTACAGTAATCCAGTGATACAGTAATCAACCATAGAAGAAACAAAACAAGTCAAAAAAATTAAATGACTTGTTAGGAATTGTAGGATCAAGGAAGAACAAATACCCTGAGCATTATTTTTCAATGTCTATTCTTTAATTACTGCGATTCTCAATATCTGCGAACTCGGTTGTTGCGAGTTTCCCGTTGGAATTTGGTTTTTCACTGTCGCCAGTCAAAAATATAAAAGGTACCGACTGATTGACAGCAGCGAAAAACCAATTTCACAACAAGCCGTTGAAATGTCTGAGTTCGCAGAATATTGAGAATCGCAGTAATGGTGGTATTTAAGAATATTTTGACACTGAAATGAGGCTAACACTGGATAGCTCTCTCTGCCGTCCTTGTTAGGTCATACTTTTCTTACCGCCTAATTGAAATATCTGGGTCTTTTAGACAATCCAGAATAGTACTGCGATGTCTCTGGACAGCATTATAGTCAGCATTCACCGTCTTCAGCAAAGTATTAAGGGCTACATATCTAGGAATAGGAAACAAATATTCTTACATGTAGATAATTACAAATTATGTGATTTAAAGAGCCAGACCCACACTCAGGGTCTTAGAGGAAGGTGCTTCCTTTGCTCTAAAAATATCTGCAAATGATTGGACCTTTACTGTGGCTTGGATGACCACATAAAATGGTGGCCCTGTCTCTTTCAGAGACATTAAACATAGAGAGCCATAAGTTTATCAGTTACGACTGCCATGTGTCACCCTCTCAAAATAAATTTTATTTACTATACAGTTTTTCCTAAAGATTAAACCAAATATTATGAACCTTTGCCTGCATTATTTTGTATATTTTGCTTGAACAGTTTCTTACCTTATATTCTTGTCATTATTTAAGAGGAATCTGCCGAGGATGTTAATTGCTAGAACCTAAGAATTTCGAGAAAGAAAATTGGACATATCAGGAAACAAAATTTGCAAAAAAAAGAAGGAATTCTTTGGTCTACTTATAATATCAAAATGAAAAGATTTAGTTCATAAGGAGAAGGTGAAAACTATGAATGCTAACTTTTAGCTAGTTTAAATCATGCATGAGTGGAGATGAGGTTGGGCTTAGATGTCGCCTTGAGGGATGGGATGGGACTGTCCCTCGAACTGCACGTGAGATTTGCAATGACTTGGAATGGAAGGCTCACATAACAGCTCTGCCCAGTGCATGAAATTCCATTTTCCCAGCCCAAAAAAAACAAATCTCAGCTCCCATTTTACCCCTTCAGGACCCTCTAGTAAAGGAGGAAGGATATATGAGAAGACATATTGATGATTTATTATTATTTTATTGTGAGACATACCCTAAGGCCACTTTCAGACTTGATATCCATGATTGTTAACACTGTTTCATAAAGAATAGCATTGCCTACATTTTTGCTTGTTTCTGTATTGGTGGCAACCTATGCACAGAGTAGGGGGGAAATAAAAATAAGTCACTGTTACTGACAACAATAAAGACAAACATGGCCTTTTAAAAATCAACCTGGATCTACTGCAGGGCTCAAAATATCAGTCGGTCAATGGCCAATGTCAAGCCAAATTTGGTACTTGACAGGTCAAATATGATTTGGAATGGACATGTTGACCGGTCATATTAAAAAAAAAAATCATACAGAGGACATCTTGACCGGTGTATGACTTGCTGTTATTTTTGGCCCTGCACGGTGATGTGGATTGATTCAAAGAAAGAATTTGAATTTTTAAAGGGAATGAAACATTGGCCTGAAATGGGAAAGTATTATAGGCCAAAGCTTAAAAGTGCTATAGACCCCTTGCAGCACGTTGGAATGCAGCTCAATTTGGAGGTTGAGTGACGACAACTGTGAAATGGTCTATTGTTGTTTTGCTTTGAAAAATACATTTTGAAACTCATTTTCATTTTCGTAATGAAGAGAACTAGTTACAAGAATAATAGTAGGATGAGCTGTCCTCATAATGGCGAATGTTGTTCATCATTCACATGTCAGATAAAATAAGTAGAAGTTAAATCATTGGACATCAAAAATGGAAGATAATAACTAATTCAGAACACATATTTAACCGTTTCAGTGATTTCTACCCGTAGTCCTTTTAATGGTCCAGTCGGGTCCAGTCGTGTACGGTCGAGCTTGTCAACGACAATGTTTTTTTTTAATTGATTGTATCCCAGGAAGGGCACTGAAAACACATGCTAGGAATCAATAGGTTTCAATTCTCAGGAGATTAAAATTCTTTTGTTTTGCCCTCTAAATTGAGCTGCTCTGACGTCATGTGCAAGGGGTCTATTCCAATGATGTTTACCTGTGCCAAGACATCATTCATCTGTTCACTGGCTTCTTCATCATCTTTACCAAGTATTCTAAGTAGTCTGATAATCTGAACCTGTAAAACAAAAGATACAATGCCTTTTTCTTCTGACTAATAACAAGTATTAGGTTATGACTGTGAGTATCCGTACCATGGCTGCCCTCATAATGGCGAATGTTGATCATCATTCAAATGTCAGAAAACAAATGTTTTAGTAAAATCATTGGACAGCACTTAGTCAAGCTCATATGTTACTTAGCATATTATCATTACTTAAGAGAAGTTTGTAAGTTCGATGCAGAATGTCCTTGTTTCCATTCAATTTTAACATTGATTTTTTTGGGTCAAATTGAGTTGAAAGATTTTATTATATATGTGCAATAGAGGCTTTACATCATCATGTGATGGCAGCTATATGACAGGAGGCACAATAATAGTGTTTTCCCCCTGGGAAGTGGGATTCTTTCTCATGTAAATCAGATAAGACTAGATTCAATTGTTCCTGCCTCCTGTCAGGGCTGCCATGAAGTGATGGTGCAAAGCCTCTATACTCTATTATTCCAATGTGTGTTGTGTGGGCTTTACAACCAGTCATCATTGTGTATCATACAGAATGGCAAAAATGATTTATCTTTAGTCCCCTGAGCAGGTTAAGCTTCATAAGTCTAAGCCGCGCCCCCCCCCCCCCCCACTTTTTTGGGCTCCTTGAAAGATGTTTATAGTATACATACCTGAAGAAAAGGATCACTAATGCCAGACACATCATGTTCAGGAGAATACCCAGACATTATCAAATTCTTCAAAACTTTCACTAGTGTGGCTACGTGCTGTACAAAACAAGCGATTACTGTTAATATTACTTTTATATCACAACGTGCTCTTAAATGGTTGATGTTTCACAGCAACAAGAAAATAATGTTTTCTCTCTGCATTTCAGACCATGTCATTCAATGGAAAATCAATGCTTGAGATGGTACATTCATATGAATGAGACTCAAATAAGAGAACTAGTTATAAGAATAATAGTAGGATGAGCTGTCCTCATAATGGCGAATGTTGTTCATCATTCACATGTCAGATAAAATATGTAGAAGTTAAATCATTGGACAGCAAAAATGGAAGATAATAACTAATTCTAAGTGCATATTTAACCGTTTCAGTGATTTCTACCCATAGTCCTTTTAATGGTCCAGTCTGGTCCAGTCATGTATGGTCGAGCTTGTCAACATAAATGTTTTTTTTGAATTGACTGTATCCCAGGAAAGGCACTGAAAACACATGCTAGGAAGCATGGGCAGCTGTATAAGCAAACATTTGACCTACCCTTTTAAAGTGTGATAAAGTTTCTGTATTCAGAGTACACATGGATGTCACAAGGGTTATACCAGTAAGTAGAACACCTGAAGAATAGAATAACAATATTACGACATTATCACCTCTTATTGGTTGAGAACATTGACCTTTCTCAACCAGCAGCCATATTTATTTCGACATGGTTATGCCTGGATATACAAGTTAACTTGAACACAAGGCTTAATGAGGAAAATTGCCTTTAGTATTGCCCTATTTCATTATGACGTCACATCAAAACCATCTATTGTTTAAACGCTAAGGATCATGGCCATGAGAGGGGGACAAAACAGCAACAACACAAAGAAAATTGACATAAAAAGTGTTTTATAGAAGGAAGAAAAGCATTAACAGCCATCTAATGTGATAAATATTGTTTATTAAACATCGATATGCCTTATATTTGAAAACTAGACTATTTGAGATTAAACTTTTCTTAGCAGAGGAAATTTTATTCAAATTTCTATTGTTCTAGACGATTCTGTCCCCCTCATAAACAAGCCGTGATGTCATAATGAAATAGGGAAATTTAGGGTGAGTTGTAGGATGCATCAAATGCATTTTGAAACTCATTTTTGTAATTTGAAGAGAGCTACAAGAATAATAGTACTGAAGGATGAGCTGTCCTCATAATGGCGAATGTTGTTCATCATTCACACGTCAGATAAAATAAGTAGAAGTTAAATCATTGGACAGCAAAAATGGAAGATAAAAAAAGCAGTGAACCCAACAGACTTATACAATAAATAAGTCTGGTTTGCAGAAGTGATGCAAGCACAAATTGGTACTTTGAGGTTGAATTCTGCTCAAATATAAAGGGGTTACTAATTTTGATGTTACGGCTGATTGCAGGGCTCGAAATAGGGGCCTGCCAATGGCCAAAATGCAGGTCAAGTTTTACTACTGTCAGGCTAAAAAAGTTTTGAACTGCCAAATGGAAAATAAAATAGCAGGGGAATTTTGCTCCAAAATTATTTATCCTGCCGAAAATGAGAAATTGTCTGGCCATTTATTTTTTCTATTTCGAGTCCTGGATTGCAGTGGAAAACTAGGTTTTACCAATAATTATCTTAATAACTATAACATCAAATATCTTATAATATTTATTGCAAGACAAGCTCTTAATACTTATCATACCATGATTTCTTTCATGTAACAATGATCTTGTGGAAGGAACAAAGATCTCAATCAATTCTGGAACTTTCCTAATGATCCGAGTAGCACACAATGTTGCCTGGAAGCAAAAAAGATGAAATTAATTTTTGTAATGAAGAGAACTAGTAAGAATAATAGTAGGATGAGCTGTCCTCATAATGGCGAATGTTGTTCATCATTCACATGTCAGATAAAATATGTAGAAGTTAAATCATTGGACAGCAAAAATGGAAGATAATAACTAATTCTAAGTGCATATTTAACCGTTTCAGTGATTTCTACCCATAGTCCTTTAATGGTAATTATAACAACAAATATCTTATAATATTTATTGCAAGACAAGCTCTTAATACTTATCATACCATGATTTCTTTCATAACTTGTATCTAAACTATGTCAAAAATAAGGAAACTACAACTATAGGGGATACAATTATTGTAAGCAGACAGACAGACAGACAGACAGGCCGACAGACCGACCGAAAGACAGACCGACAGACAGACAGAACGACAGACAGACAGACAGACAGACAAGAAAAGAAGCATACAGTTATCAGCAGTATTTTCTGTACTACTGTGGTACAGATTACCCAAGATACCTTTGCATACTATAAGGTTCCTGTATATGGTCTGATCAATAAACCTCTTAAAGGGGCACTTGGATGAAAACGCCCCATATTTTGAAAGTCCGAATAGTTCAAGTATTTAAGAATAATATGACTCAAACATGATTATGAAAACCAGATTGGCAAAATTTTAGCCTGGGAGCCACTTGCAGTTGAGAAATTTTGGTTTAAAAACTAAAAGAACAATAGGGTTGAGTAAATGACGTCATTTACTCACAATTTAGATGCTGAAAAATATATATAATTTTTATCTGCAAATTTAGACTGTGAAGAAAATATGTTGCTTGGCTACTATTGAGGCCATATAGATAAGTTTAACCAAGTTTCAAGGCATTTCCAATTTTCATCGATTTTCATCCAAGTGCCCCTTTAAGCTTGGGCATAATGTTTTTCCCAATTTAGACTATGTGTCACATTTCCTTGAGGAACATTTCTTTGTTTGGATGTAAATGACACAAAGAATCCTATTCTTAAAGGAATGACATGTGCTCTGAAATGGGTAAAACATTACGCCCAAGCTAAAGAGGCCTATTAGAATGTACCAGCTGTCAATCAATGCCACTATGTTACATTAAAGTGAATGACAGAGGGTGCGGCCATCATATTGAGCTTTACAATCCTATTCATTATAAAGGCTGATTTACACGGTACATTTTTTGCTTACGACTGTCGCATGCAATCTGCTTCTGCTATGCTTACATTAGGAGTTGCATCGTGTAAACCAACCCTACAACTTGCTACAACTTTCTTGTTGTTGTACAGTTGTGAGGCTGATTAACATGAAGCAATTCATGTTGTAAGAGTGGTGTAAGCAAATTGAGTAAGCAAAAGTTGCATCGTGTAAATTAGCCTTACTGCTATTTTCATAAACATGCGAACTCGGTAGCTGCGAGCTGCACGCTGAAATTTGGTTTATCGCTTCCATCAATCAAAAAATAATCAGTCGGTACCTTTTATATTTATGATTGGCGGCAGTGAAAAACCAAATTCCAGCGAGCAACTCGCAATTACAGAGTTCGCATATTTATGAAAATTGCAGTAAGAGGGAAAGAAAAATTACCTTTTTACGAATATATGAATTAGTAGACTTAATAAGTTTTTCAATTTCTCCAGCCAAATCCCTGCTCATTTCTTGGGAACAAATGCTGAAAGTTAAATAAGAGAATGAATGAAAGTGAGAAACTAAAAAAAGAAAAAACATAGAAACTTATGTAGAGCTATTAATATTTGGTAGCAACTTACGTTCCAAGTGCGCAGAGTGCCAGTCCAACAACAAACTGGTTGGTATGGTTCATATCACTAGTGTATAAACAATAGAATAAATAAACAAACAGAGAATGTTATAGGTAGCACAGGTGGTGTGCGCTGCTAATGCAACACCTCTCACAAAGGCGGCTGTTTCTAGTCCCCCTGGGCTCAGTGTTGTATGTGAATACAGTTGCTTGTTAATTGGTTCTCTCCTGTGCTTTGAGGGTTTTTTTCTGGTTTTTCTCCCTCCGCAAAAAATCAATCTCTAAATTTTTATTCTAAATCTTATTTCTAAATTCAAATTCGATATTTGGGCTTTCACTTGGCATGGACCTTAAGGCTATGTTCATAATTCAGGGTTCCCAAGGACCAAATTAGCATTGGGTGTTTGGTTTGGTGGAGGAAGTATGACCCAAGAACCCTGTAAAAAAAACTTGGAACACAGAAGAGAATCAACAAACATTTCTATTCACGTGATAAAAGTTTTGTGAGTAACTATCAAATAAACTTTTATAAAAACATTGAATATTGGACAAACACAAAAAACTGAAAACTACGGTATAAGCTTAAGGCAAAATTATTAATTTTCAAAAAATCATGTTCACTTGTTTGTATTTGTATATCTACTCATCACTTGTTTTTTTTTGTATATCTACTCACTTTTTCATGGAATTTGTGACAAGTAAATGAACATCTTGTCTCTCATCCAATAGCAACATAGCGCCAAGATACCCTATTCGTTTGTCAGTAAACTTGGGTGATGCTATCAACTTGAGACACTCTAGCTGGCCAAAATGAGCAGGGTAGCCCAGCATGTGAATGTACAATAATTTGGCAACACTGCGACAGCGGAAGTCATTGTCTTCCTCGCGGAACGCATCTCTGATAGAAGCGCATTCCTTTGAGATTACAGCTCTCTCGTCAGCTGCTGTTCTTGCTGCTCTGATAGTGCGAATGAGATCCCTTAACTTCAAAGGTGCCGGCATGATGAACTAGTGCCAGGGTTCACCCCTTGAAAAAAATATCAAGTTCTGAGTTGTGCACATTTTATAATAATAAATGCAAGGACATAGCAGTTGAGTAAGTTAGGCAGGCATGATTAGGGAAACAAAGAGGAGAACAGATGTTACAGCTGTTCTTTTGGCATATATAAAATCTTACATCACAGACATCAAGAATAGGGAAATGGAATCGTAGTGATCACAATAATAATAATAATAATAAATAATAATAATAAATAATAATAAAAATAATTATAAAAATAATAATAATAACAACAACAATAATAATTCAAGTTTAAAGTTAATTGAAATTAATTTCATCACAATTAATAATTCATCTATAGGTCGTAATCTAGGAATTTGGAAACTAGAATTTTCTTGCACTAGATCATTTCTTTATAACTAAATAGGTCATATATTGCTTAAATTATGCATATAATATGTGTAATATCTATATCTCATTATATCATTCATGTTCATTTTAGAGGACCCTCCTGAAAATCATCACTGATGAGTGTGGCTTACTCGTTAAATATAATAAATAAATAATAAAAACAGCGAAGTCATTATTAAAGGGTATCTTAGCTTGATAACTCAGACGTAAAATGATGGAAAGTAGCATAACAACCTTGTTCTAGGAACAAAGTTACAATCGATTCGAAATAACAAGTGAATTGTGAACAAAAATTAGGTTATACAGATGATCATGACAAACTAGGTATAATATTCAAGGGCTATTCCAGGAGTATTTAACGATTTTTCTATTTTCAAGGGCTTTTCAAGTGCGCTTTAAAATGGGTTTTGAATTCCAGGGCTTTTCAAGGATTTCAAGGAGTACTACGAACCATGATATTAGTGTTCATAGAGCAGATAAGGTATGAGTATGAAAATTCACGACACACTGCATGGTTACAGTACGGACATGGCACAGAATGTCGAACATTTTCATACACAACACGGCACTGACACGGTCACAGCAAGGCGCGGTCTGTGCCGTAAGTTTCTCATAGTCATACGAAAACTGCTCTAATGCACATGCATACTGCATCTGTGTTAAGATAAGGCAGCATTAGGCAATTTTTTACTTTATAAAAACGTGTAATTTTGAATAAATTTTCATAACAATGCTGTTTCAGCTTGGGTTAGTTTTTGAATAGAATTTCAACAAAATTTACTTTCTTTAAATTAACTAAGCAGAAAAAGGACTGTGGTATTAGTATTTACAAGAAAAGAATTAAGACTTTTGCCACCTAATATTACACAAATATCAAGGATATTTTTTAAAGTTATCAAATAGTTGATCACAGATCAAGCTATGGCGCTATGGTGTTAATTGTCAAAATTTTACCATGCTAAAACCAGCATTAAAACAACATCTTAAACAATGTTAGGCACTTTTTGTTCTAAAATAATGATCAATGTATTTTTTCTGTCATAATTTTCTATCTGAAAAATGCACTTACAAGACAACATTTTTTGAAATAGTTTAGATATTTAATAAAAATGTTTTAAAATATTTTTGTTAAACAATAAGATCGGAAACCGTCTAATTGGACAGAAAATTAGACTGCTACCTATAGTACATGCAGAGAATCCTTTTTACAACTGCCAAAAGAACAATAACTATCTAATCATTATGCCTAAAAATACTCAAAAGACACGTCTAACGATCCAGATAATAATTGATTTGGTAAGCGTCTTTCAATCAAATGAAGCCATTTGGACCTCAATCTAAAACAGAATATCATATATAATGAAGCAAAGAGTTAAAAATACCGTATATGGGTTTTTTTTGATAGGAAAAGTGAGTTATAAATAGTGAATATATGAATAAAGTTGTAGACAGATACAGCATGGTACGAAGTATTACATATATATTCGGTACAGTATAAAGAGGTATTTCCACCTTATAAACACCTCGGTATTTCCCAATTTACATCCTACAATAACGATATTTGCACATAGTAATACAGAATCTTCGATAACTAGGAGAGTTCAATATCTAATAACCAATGTTAGTATAAATTTGAGAAATCTAGAAAGAAGTGAGCAGAATTTTGAAGTTTGAAAGTTGTTAAAAATTGTACAAGCCTTTGGAAATATATGGTTACATCTCTGTAGGAGGAGATATATATTTAGTATGATGAGTCCGAATATATTGTTAATCTTCTAAGGTCTTCATATAATGAGTAAGAATAGTAATTATTCATGAAAGCCAAGAAAATCAAAGAAACTTGAATGAATATTGAGGACGATTTTGAACGCCGTCTCGCAGCCCACTCCAAAATGAACAACTTCAACCCTCCCTTTAAGCTTGAAATATTCCTATTTATCACCGAAAAAAACCACCAGCGTCAATGAAAATGAATCTACTAGGCATCAGAGAGGAAAAATTTACCTGATAGAGATTATTTCAGGGTGAAATAGCCTCGTAAAGAAGGATTATTCCTCTTCTTTTCCACGTTTCAAATATTCCTCAAGATAATCGAATGTACGGAAACGCCACGGAGTATGCGCGGCCGGCGGACTACAACCCAAGTTCCCGGATGAGATGATGACGTTCATAACACAGGAAGCCCAAGGTCCTCTTCTACCTTGTACAGAATTCGTATAAATTATCGTGAGAATATTTAAAACAATTATAATATTTAACTCGCCTATGAGCATTTATATTTGTGTTCTTTTCATATTCTTTTACACGATTTTTTAGGCCTGTCAAAGGCTAAAAAAACGTATATTGGCTCATACTTTATTTAAAAAAGGTCAGGATTACAGAGCAGCTAACGATATTGTTTTCTCTATATTTTTTAGGTATTTTTGCTATATTTAATCAAATATTATCTTAAGAAGTTGATATACTTTATATTAGAAAACTCGTACCCAGACTTCTGTTCTTTTGTGCGCCCACTGTGTCTATCTTCTAGCGGTATGTACCATTAGAGTAAAATGGCGCCTGGTCGAAAACGTGATGGAAAGAAAGGAAAGGTCAAAAATGTGAATTTCTCGCTCAATGTAAAGTCTGGAGTTATAAAAGGGAATAGTGGTTCGAACGTGAAGAAAGCAAAGGATAAGGCTGTTCCAAAAAGAAAGGTTTGTCGCGTTTTAGAATTTGTTCTACGTCTTTCTACCACATCTCTCCTAAGGTCTCAGTTGATTCAATTCCTAAAAAGTGACTTTAATTTTGACTTTTGTTTCCATCAAAAGCACTGTTTTCTGATGCTATCTACTTCATACCAAGTTTCCTCATAGTTCCATCCAATTTTTTCATCTTGGATCCCTAAAATGCCTTGCATCCCTAAATTTAACCTAAAATTTAGTTTTGCCACTACTTTTCATTTAAGAAGTAAACTTTGCATGAAGTATACATTTGGACTTCCCTCTCAATGTTTGGACCTCCTCTCAACAAATCCCTGTATCCTCCCTTGCTGTTATACACTGTTATTCCTCCATTCCTTATAATGCAACTATCAATGTAAGTCCCATGGGGCCCCCTTAGGCAAAATCCTGGCTAGGCCCCTGTACAAAACTCACTGAAACATGACATCATAGGTCTACATGCCAATACCACAAACATTTTCTTTTGTAGTTAAAGGATCAAACTACAAAATGGATAGAGAATGTCAACAAAAGTTTTAATGAGCTACAGCCTAAATTAGCAGAAGATAATGCACATGAAAAAATGGCTGGTCAAAGAGAAGCAAAAAATTGCAAAAAAAAGGTCAGTATCAATCCTCAGTCTGTACAGATTTATATAGCTATATAACATTCCACTTTCTATAGGCAGGGCTCAAAAAAGTGAGATTTTTAAAGAGATTTTGGACTGAATTAAGGTATCAGGATATGATAAGGACCCCTATACGCACTACCTCAAATTTTGCATGAGCTTTACAATATTTTGCCATAAAAGTATACATTTTCTGAAAGCTAAATAAATGTAGTTTCAGAATATCTATTTATAATTGTCTGTTTTGGAACACAAAAAAGTTATTATCACTTCATTGGACGACTTCTCGCAGGGTCAGAATTTCCGCTTTGTCAATCAAAATTACATTAGCATACTCTCTGGATAATGAGCTTCAAAATGGTGTCTCAGATTTTTGATATCTTTTTTAGATCGTGCGCAATGACATGTTAAATCCAGAAGTTTGAAATTTCGGTGGTTATGATTGCAAAATAACCAATATCTTTTGAATGAACAAACATTTCAAAAATCTGAGACACTGTTTTTTAGATCGTATTGTTATTTAATCCAAAGTTTCAGTTCGATCCAATGTAATCTGAAAGAGCTAGAATGTTTTTAAAACAATATTTTGGTCACTCAAAAACTGCGGAGAAAGCCAATAACTTTTTTAGTGTCGCGAAACAGAAAATTCCATATTGATTTTTAAAAACTATGTTAGTTCAGCTTTCAGAAAATGTATACTTTTATATTAATAATATTGAAAAGGCAGCAAGAAATTTGGCTCGCGCGTAAAGTAATCTCGAAGGCTTCAAACGTATCCTGATACCTTACAGATTTTAGTAAGAGAATTACAGGATCTAAATCTTTAATTCAGTTTTCTAGTTTAGTTCTTTGATTGGCTGCCAATGAAATTCTAGTTGGCAAAGGAGACATCAAGCAACGCGGGTCGTACTTCAACGAAAACAGTAGCTATAAATACAAAACCTCTTTTACCCCAGCTTATACTTTGATTAGAAATGAGGTAGAAAGGGCTAGTGTCATTATCCAAGAAGGTTGGAAAAAAAAACACCATAACAAAAAGCTATAAGCTCAGAAAAATGCAAGATCCAAACCCATTCATAAATTATTGCAAAAATGAAAAAATCCACATTATGATTTTAGGGTTAATCTTTTTATGTTTTTCTATTCTATTTTATGTCACCAGGAAGAAAGAATCCAAAGCCTGAAATCTGACATTACTGATGCAGAAGTATCCAACACAATAACAAATATGGCAAATCTTTTAGAACAGGCTTGAAGAATCTGCTATTCAACACTGATACACCACAGCAAATCCCATCAAAAGTTCCTCCAAGCCCTTTCCATCAGTACCGGTAGTCTTTAAAAACTTTCGGGTAATATCTACTTTATTGCTGTAACATATAAATTCTGATGAATTGAGTCAAATGCAAGTACTTTTCCCAAAAAGACATCACCAACTGGCCTATAGAAAGAATTTACTGAAAAAGTAATGAATCAAAGATAGAAGTTTGACAAATTAGATCAGCTCTGAGTGTACAGCTTTAATTGATGGTCATGGCTGCCATGTCTTTTGTTATATCATCCAACATGACTGCCATGTCTTTTGTTATATCATCCAACATGGTGGTCATGTCTTTTGTTATATCATCCAACATGGCTGCCATGTCTTTTATTATATCATCCAACATGGTGGCCATGTCTTTTGTTATATCATCCAACATGGTGGTCATGTCTTTTGTTATATCATCCAACATGGCTGCCATGTCTTTTATTATATCATCCAACATGGTGGCCATGTCTTTTATTATATCATCCAACATGGCTCCCATGTCTTTTATTATATCATCCAACATGGTGGTCATGTCTTTTATTATATCATCCAACATGGTGGCCATGTCTTTTGTTATATCATCCAACATGGTGGTCATATCTTTTGTTATATCATCCAACATGGCTGCCATGTCTTTTGTTATATCATCCAACATGGCTGCCATGTCTTTTGTTATATCATCCAACATGGCTGCCATGTCTTTTGTTACATCATCCAACATGGCCGCCATGTCTTTTGTTATTTTATTCTCTTGGGGATGCCGGATTGCAATCCAGCAATTTCAAACAAGGCAGGTGATGGTTTTGTTGCATGTTGCTTACAAGCTTGAAATGTATTATATTCACACTGTAAATAATATCAGCACAGAAGAAAATATACTGAAAAAACATGCAGACAAATAATATCATTGAATCATGACCTTTCGCTGACTGGATTCACATCGCCAATAGTGTATTTCGGGCTTGGTATACACCACGCGCGGAGCTAAAAATAGATTTTCAAATAATTATCATAGGGCACGGAGATGTGCTCTCTTCATACTCTCTTGCTGTAATTTAAAAATTAAAATTCATTTTTCAGATTTTAATTCGACCCTGGGCTTGACAGTAATAGTCCCCTTCACAGTTCCCTGCACCATCTTGAAAGGTAGCTGTGCCTTTGCATCGAAGTGAGACGAACGGTGGTCTTGCAATGATAGAGACCTTTTTTAACACCTTGGACAATGATTCACATGTCTCTATCATTGCAAGCTTTCTGTTTGTCTCGCTTCGATACAAAGGCACAGCTACTTTTCAAGATGGTGCAGGGAACTGTGAAGGGGACTATTGGGGCTTAACTCTGTTGTAAGTGTCTCACACTGTGCTACACAGCCAAAACTTAATAAATTTTCAGATTTTCAGATAACTTCTGATAAAAAGCGTATTTGGCGCTTTTTGGGTAATGAGCCAATGAGAAGCGCAAAAACTAATATAATTAAGAAATGTTAGCACGGCTAGCTCACAGATCGAACCCTGAAACAACCTCTGGGCTGATCTAAGTCAGGGCATGACTAACTCACAGATCAAACCCTGAAACAACCTCTGGGATGATCTAAGTCAGGGCATGGCTAACTCACAGATCAAACCCTGAAACAACCTCTGGGCTGATCTAAGTCAGGGCATGGCTAACTCACAGATCAAACCCTGAAACAACCTCTGGGCTGATCTAAGTCAGGGCATGACTAACTCACAGATCAAACCCTTAAACAACCTCTGGGCTGATCTAAGTCAGGGCATGGCTAACTCACAGATCAAACCCGGAAACAACCTCTGGGCTGATCTAAGTCAGGGCATGGCTAACTCACAGATCGAACCCTGAAACAACGTCTTGGTTGATCAAAGTCAGGGCATGTCTAACTCACAGATCAAACCCTGAAACAACCTCTGGGCTGATCTAAGTCAGGGCATGGCTAACTCACAGATCGAACCCTGAAACAACGTCTTGGTTGATCAAAGTCAGGGCATGTCTAACTCACAGATCAAACCCTGAAACAACCTCTGGGCTGATCAAAGTCAGGGCATGGCTAACTCACAGATTGAACCCTGAAACAACCTCTAGGCTGATCTAAGTCAGGGCATGGCTAACTCACAGATCGAACCCTGAAACAACTTCTTGGTTGATCAAAGTCAGGGCATGGCTAACTCACAGATCAAACCCTGAAACAACATTCGTATCTAATTAATGTTTTAGCATGTCTTGTGAATTAAGCTACGGGCACACGGCGCAACATTGGAGGCAGTCGATGTTACGAGCCATGTCAAACGACGCAATTCGTGGCACGCAATGTTAGAAAACGATCCTGCTTCTGCAACATTGCCTACAATATTTTGCGCAATGTTGCACCGTGTGTCCAGTGTGTTCGCACCTTTACTATTATGCACAGTGAAAACACAATGGTACATTTAAAATCTTACCTTTTGCGGTTGCTTCATTTTTAAAAAATGAGAAAAAGCCATTTCAGTGCTCTTTAAGGGCCAGGTCCAACGTTGAACTTCACATAAGCCGAACGCATTGAAAACAATGGATAAAAAGGCAGTCTTCTTTGATGTCAGTAGTTCGGCTCATGTTCAACGTTTGCATTCGGCCTAATACTTCAGTTCTTTTTGCTTCGGTAAATCTATGGTTTTGTAATCTTATCGGGGAAACACTAAGATCTCAGGAAAAAGCCATCTCAGTGTTCCGCGGGAATCTTTCTGAAGTGCATGTTTGCACAAAATCTGGTCTTCTATGTCCAAGGTTTTTTAATATATTTTTTGTATTATAACTGGCATACTCTGACACTTCTAACTAATCTTACTCTAGCATACATTGTTCTTATATTTGTGGTCTTTTTTTGGTGTAATATTTCAGTTATAATCCAAGATGATGCAGGTTTTTCTGACACCAGACTTCTCTTCATTCTTGCATCGTCAAAAGACGTGTTTGATGATTCTCTGACATAAACAAAACAAAAAAAAACACGTAGTTTTGCGTGTCCTTTCATATCTTGTAGAGGGACTACAGTAAGGGTGATTGAGGTGCTATCGACCGCCAAATGCGGAAGCAATTAGGGCATGCCCCCTCCCTAGTCCCTAAACTTCCTAATAATGTCTCGAAGCCTTTGTATAGATCTCTATCGATCGAATTATTTTGCTGGCTGAAGCATAATCGTTAACAAAATAATGACTATTATTATTCCAGGCCCCTTTTACTATCCAGACGCTTCTCGGGCCCAGTTTTTTCCTTCTCCTTCTCCTTCTCCTTCTCCTTTGGTCTTCGTTTTCTTCTTCTTCTGCTTCTTCTGCTGCTGCTGCTGCTCCTCTTTTTTCTTCTTTACATAAAGACGATGACAGGCACCGCGGAGCCGGGGGGGCTGGGGGGGGCTGCAGCACCCCCACTTTTTTCCTTTTTCCATACTAGTCTCTTACATTTTCCAATCTTAGCCCCCCCACTTTTTCCCATACTAGTCTCTTATATAGCCCCCCACTTTTTAGGGTGCTCCGCAGTCCCTGGATGAAGCAAACACCCGAAGTCTCCCGAAGTATACTCGTAGGTTATTCGGAAGTCCAATAAAAATCGAAAAATATTTAAATTCTACGTTATTAGGAAATAAATAAAGAATAAAATAGAGCTTTTGGAAGGTATTTTAACAATTTTTGCTATTTCTTATATGATAGATAGATCCAACTTTCCTTTTAAACAGAATTAAGATATTTACATAACTCGGAAAAGATTCGGATATTCTTCGGAAGGAAATCGGAAGTCGGAAGAGCAAACCAAAACAATTCTACTACATTTTACAAACAGTGGGACAAAATAGCACAAATTTTCATACATTTTAAGCCTTTCGTAGCTCAATAATACTCGAAACTGGATAAAACTATGAATGGTTAATGGAATTATTACAGCTGGTGTTGATTCAAGAGATATAATGGTATTTTTTGAGGGTTTTGTGACGAAGCCATCTTGTCTTGCTGTCACCATGGAGTGTAAACTAAAATCATTCCAGTTGAACAATACGCGGAAGTGTTAATTTTCCTACTTTTTGGATAAAGTTAAAGCAAAATGAGGCAAACAGAATTGGCTATGTGGGCCAACGAACAAAGAGTCATAACTGCCTTTGGTAGGTATTGGAAAGATTTCACATTTTAAGTTTGTTGGTCTAAAAGCACTTTATTTACCTAATGTTAGCTAAGTTACTCGAAATTAGGACTAAGAGTAGCTATTTAATGTAGTAATGAAAGGAAAGTGGAGTGAGACTTTAGAAATTCCAGCTGAAAGGAGGGATGTGTGCAGATATTTGTGGAATAACTATTCAAGAACTCAACAATTATAGCCCTGTTACACGTTGAAACTTGTGTGCAAGGACGTTTTATGACAAATTTCAAGGAGATGTTACACAACACAATTTTGTAATACCCCCATAACACTTGTAGCCCCCATAACCCCTCCCCCCCCCCCCCCCATGAAACTTGTCTCCCAACGCTGCGCTGCTGCACAAAAGTTTCAGCTAAAAGTTTTAATATGTAACAGGTGCTTTGAGGTGGTTCCAAGGAGTTATCTTTGAGTCACACTTTCCTTTTTGAATCCACTTAATATAACTTAGAACTTATAACTCAGAACGACCTTTAGGAGTTTTGCCACAAAGTTTTGTCATTGAAAAGTGCATGTTGTCAGGGGCAACTTCAAAAGTAATGAACCGTATAGTGTGGGAAAAATTCATGAGCTTAATCGCCGCTGCAGTGACATCAGTATCATGCTTGATTCCTATTGAATACTTTTGATGTTGCCCCTGACAACATGTACTTTTCAACGACAAAACTTTGTGACAAAACTTGGGTTGTTCCAAGCTCAACTGAGAAGTGTAGTATCTGTTTGATTTGAAATAAATTATTTTAAAATTGTATCAGCAATTTATTTGAAAAGAAACAAATAACTTTTCATTGTTACTTTTCCAAGTTCTGAATAGGCAATCTGCATCAAAGGTCACAAACTGATATTTTTTTCATATTTTGTCCTCCTGTTCACACAACTATTGACCGATTTCCTTGAAACTTCAGATTCTTGGTAAATGGATTGACGTAATTTTATCTGACGATTTCGGCAGAAAATCTATCGAATGCAAGTAGCTGCGTGATGAAAATTCACTATAAAAGTAACGCATCAATTTATTTGAAATCAAACAGATAACTTTTCTTGAAACTTCTCTATTTAGTGTGCTACACTGTGTAAATTATAGTGCAATTATTTGCATTTAGAGAGTAGCACGATTCCAAATGATATTAAGGAAAAACTGTTTTTTCGAAAAGTTTGTTTATCGTTGCTATGGAAATGCTAATTAGCATAAAAAGACCATCGTTCAAAACTTTCATCCAAGTCTAACATCTGGTGTAAAATTCAGATTCATTTGAACTAAGTAAGATTATGTATAAGCAGATTCAAAAAGGAAATATCTCCAAATTGGAGACACCTCAAGAATATTTTCTTAGAAAATATCCACACAGTCACACAAAGCATTTCAAG
This sequence comes from Anthopleura xanthogrammica, assembly GCA_964019055.1. Lineage (NCBI taxonomy): Eukaryota > Metazoa > Cnidaria > Anthozoa > Actiniaria > Actiniidae > Anthopleura > Anthopleura xanthogrammica. Next base: position 4,454,265 of record OZ025207.1, read on the forward strand.
ACAATTAAGGCTCCGGGGAAACAATGAAGTAATCCTTGAATTTCTTTGTGCACGATCACTCAACCAGATTATCAAAGGTTGGATCTGTGACTTTGGCTACAGTGTATGTCAGGGTATCAATGAAATTTGTATGAGAAACAGGGTGGCACAGGGGTTACATGTTGTAATATCACATAAAGGCTAATCACAACAGGATGGGATGGATTCTACTTTTTATTTGAAAGCATGCAAGCTTACACTTTGGCCATCTTGCCTTCAACAACCTATTCTCACGCATGTGAACTAATTACTTACTCACTTCAGTCTCCCAATACACTACATCTCTCCCTGTGTAGGGATAAAGTTCAGGGTCCAAACAAGTTCAAACTAAATCAATATTTCTGGCCTATAAACCGTCAACATCAATGTCAACGTCGAATAAAAACAAGTTCAAAGATTGTAATTAGACCAAGGTTCCTACAACTAGACAGATAAACATGATGGGAGTACAACTAGGAGTACACCACATAACCATCAAAGCATTTCAGCCTTGTTCTTGCTCTCTGCTCCCTCTCCTCTGGCTCAGTCTTGCTAGATAGGCTTCTTTTGACACTTCTCCTGGTACCTCTATTGGCACTTTCCTTGGGTCTTCCATCCTGTTGTCCTCTGCTCTCAAATCCCCCTCCTCACCTTTCTCTGGGAGATCAGGAGTATACTTCTTGATGTGACTGCTATTTCTAGAATACTGTGCACCACTAGGGCTCTGTACCACTTTGCTATTCCCATTCTTACTTATCACTGTGTGTGGTATTGGATTGAAGGGTGTGGTCAGCTTGTCGTGCTGGTCCTGCTTCATTAGGACTTGATCTCCCACATTGATCGTAGCAGGGCAGGCTCCTCGCAGGGCATCAGCATATGTCTTTACTTTTGCCTTTTGCCCAGCATCTCTGTCAAAGACTTCTTGGTCATACACATGACTCATACTCAGGTCTGGGATCTTTCCTCTCATCCTTCTATTAAATAACATCTCTGCAGGGCTCCTCCCAGTGGTGTTGTGTGGTATGCTCCTGTATGATGTCAGGTATCTAATCAGCAGCCATGGCATCCCCTGCCAAGGGCGGATCCAGTAGGGGCAAAGGGGGGCTGAAGCCCCCCCTCTTCAGCAGTATTCATTAAAGTTAGATGCTTTTTTTTTATTGTTTTCTGTTATATTGACGGACGAAACTCAATTAGCCCCCCCCCCCCCCACTCCAAATTTTGGCTGGATCTGCCCTTGCCTGTAGTGTCGCTCTGTGGCTTTGGCGACTCCAGGCCACCATACCTTTGTTCTCAGGTTTTGTTCTGTTCCAACCATGCAAAGGTACCCCTCATGTGCCAATGCTAGGACTTGTGGGGGCAACTTGCTGGGTATGACAATTAGTGTTCCCCATAGAACTAGCTTTCCTATGACACACAGTTCACCTGCAACAACAGCGTATTGTTTGCAGTTATCAAAACAGCCTGTCTGGATACTCTTTCTAACTCCAACAAGCTCCTCGTCAGCGGCTGAGGCTTCTTCTTTCTCCTGAGTAGACAATGCTTTTGGAGTTGCCTTCACAGCAATGAACCCCACATACTCTTCTGCGCCATGGTTGTTGGTAACCTGTTTTGCACTTTGGTTCAGCAGTCGTGACAGGGGGTCAGCTATGTTCTTCTTCCCGGGTATGTATACCACACAGAAATCATAGGGCTGCAGGCAGTGTACCCAATGGTTGATCCTGGCATATGGTTTGGATCGTTGACCATAGATGACTTCTAGGGGCTTGTGGTCAGTCTCCAAGTCGAATTTGATGCCATATATATGTATGCATGGAGCCATACCAAGGCAAGTGCTTCTTTCTCAGTCTGAGAGTATTTCTGCTAACATTCCGTTAGGCTGCTGCTTGCATAGTATACTGGAGTCCACTGACCGTCCTGTTCCTGTAGCAGCACAGCCCCTAAACTGACTGGTATTGCATCAGCAATGATCTTGGTAGGTGCTGTCTTATTAAAGTAGGCCAGTGTACCCCTCTTTGCCAAGCTCTCCTTTAACAACTGGAAGGAAGTTCTGGGCCGAAGACAAATGGCACATCCTTCTTGGTCAATCTCCTCAGTGGCTCTGTGAGGGTTGCAAAGTGTGGCATGAATCTGCTACTGTAGCTGGCCAGCATTACCACCAATGTTAATGCATTACCACCATATAATACACATGAAAGGCATACTCATCATCATCTTCTTCTTCTTGGTTCACCTGATCCCCACCTTTGGCTCCAGTGTCCTTGGATTTGCAAACCGGTTCAAATTGATCCATTTTTATGCATTTCCTACAAGTTTTCCCACATGCTGAGCACTTGGGATCTCGACCATAATGTCCTGTGTTCCCACAGCATTAACATCATCGTCCAGGTGGCTTGACAGGTGATTCTTTCCCTTGTTTGTAATGCTGTTTACGCTCTCCCTTTCTCCCAGTCCGACCATCTGTGCTTCGATTTTCTCATACTGGTTAGCAATCTCCAGTGTTTGAGTAAGAGTAAGTGTTTCAACTTCCTCTAATAGCTTGAAATCTTCTTAGATAACTGTTTAGCGCTTCCACAGCCTTGTTGTAATATTTGGCTGTCCCATAGTTAACTATGGCTGTCTTGGTGGTTTTTTTGGGGGGGTTTATTGTTACATAGTGTATTATTAATAGTGTTTATCTTTCGAGGGCCATAAGTTAGATAACTGAGAGGTTAATTATGTTACCCTCGTAAAAAATAAATAAAGATAAATAAATAAATAAATAACAACCTATTTTCTCTCATGCGCACTAACTAACTTGTGTCAGTCATGCATGTGATTTGGCCTTTTTTGGGACCGTCTGTGATTCATGAATTTCAGTCCCTCCGTGATGTGTGATCTGCTTGTTTTGAAGACTGTGATTTGTGATTTTGCATTAATTCCCTGAATCTTTGTATCAAGGTTATCCATTTATCGTATCTTCGTGATTCGTGAATCCATGAAAAAATTGTCAGTGATTCGTGATCGATACCCCCCCCCCCTCCTGTGCCACCTTGGAGAAAGAGATATAGCATGGATATATTTAAAAGCTCAGTTTGTTTTGTATTTTGTTTTCAGTTTTTACAGGGTGGTATTCTTGGTGTCGCTGGAGACTTGAGGATGATGGAAATTAGTATATGTTCAATGTATCCTTATTATCTGCTAAATATTGATTTGCAGTCTTTTCCACTTGATACAAAAAAAAAAAGACAAAGAATCTTATTCCCAAAAGATTTGAATTGGGTGGAAATATAAATAGCAACCTATTACCTGATTTGGTCTATGGGTACGGGCGTAGCCAGGGAGGGACCAGGGCGTCCAGGGCCCCCTCCTCCATCATGTTCGCCATTTTTTTTGGTTGGCTGTTTTTTTGGTTGATGTTCTGAAAATGGGTTTTGGGCCCCCCTAAGGAAAAACTGGCTACGCCACTGTATGGGTATGGGATCAAGATAACAGAGTTCAAGATATAACAGGGTTCATCTGTATTAGATTTCCTTTACTGATGTGATAATAGTGTCCTTGGGGTTCTTGATCTCGTGGTTGAGTATCCAAGAGGAAAAAGAAAACAAGGAAAGAAAACTGTTGAAAGAATGTAAGTTTTCTTTTTTTATGTCTGATAGTGTTACTGCGTTTTTCATAATTATGTGCATGTCGAAGTTGTGAGTTGCCCATTGGAATTTGTTTTTTCACTGCTGGCAGTCATAAATTTAAAAGGTACCCACTGATTATTTAGCCATTTTAAATATAGACAGTCTGGGAAAACAATAACTCCTCGTGAGTTGTATGCTCCAGGTAATGGGCTCCTGATTAAAATAATTGATTATAATATACTTTATGCATTAGGTTCATGAGAAAGTTCGTCACTTGAACCAGAGTCCATTCAAGTCTGAATTCCTGACTGCTCCACTCAATCGTAACGGCTGGGTCAATCTTATACAATTTGTCAAACTTCATCGATTCAGGTGCCATACTTCTCATGAACTTAATTCACGGTATTAGGTTTGGCTCCTGAGCAGTTAGACATTTGATCTGGGTCTTAGGAGTTAAAAAGCACTTGAAAAGCAGGAGAAATGCTCAATGATAACTCAGGTTTCTAAGCTTGTTGTTCATCTGGTGATATACTGGGGATGGTTTTATTGAATTGCACCAATTAATCCCTAATCCCTATATGCATTTTGTAACTTTAAGAAAAATCTCATTTACATTCCCATTCATTCATCCATCCTTCCCTCCACTCCCATTCCAGTATACCATAAGCCAGTATATAGTCATATCATTTGGTTATGGGTATAACACAGGTCATGTATCCCATGTGGTGTTTTTCTACCTACTTTTCTTGGTGCCTTCTGTCTCTTCTTTAACAGTTTAATTTACCTGCGAGCTGCTGTTTCTGACAAACTGATGAAAACCATGTCTAGAATCCAAGGCAGAGAGATCTCCAGGGAACAATAACCCCAGCCTACCCCCCTCTGTACCTCCTCCACGCAACCCACGCTCTCAAAGTATAGACAACTAGGCCTTTATATAACTGTATTGACATTACATAGCGTGCGTTAGATGTAAGGGAGGGATAAGTATTCATGCGTTGTGTAACTCCTCTGCACCCCCCCCCCCCCCCAGATACAAACTTCAATAGGTACTGTTAACTAATTTACACTTTATTTTGACCATCATATCACAAAAATCATGGTGTATAAGATAATATACTACAAAAAATCTTGGCTGATATTCTTCTGAACACTTCTCAAGTTTTCTAACAATCCCCTAGTGCTTTATAACTTCACACTGTCATACGTTTTATACATGAGCCTCTGGCTCGGACAATTAGGGTAACCTAGTCCCACACTATGACTTTAATAAATTGATTGATTGATTGATTGATTGAGCACAGCAAGCACATTTTTTATATTATAGAGGACATTATCTTGACAGAAATCCACAACGTTTGCGCAACAAATTCCACAATTTTATGGCCTCTATTAGCGCTCCTTTAGTGACTTCGCTGGCCATTAGAGCTTTTACACCGTGCAACAATTATAATTGCGCGACAAAAAGCACGATTTTATGGCCTCTATTACCGCTCCTTAGTGACTTTACTGGCCATCTTCGCGCCATGTATATTTTTTTATACATTTATATTTTTATGCCTCATGCGCCAGAGCCGCACACTGCCTAAACTAGTCTTTTGCTTGTAAGATTTCTTTTGAGTAATATGTAGTGTCTACATCTTACTAGAACCTATTCATGATTTTTTGTGAAACGCTTAGTGACTTACTCCCAAGCTGTGGTTGAAGTACGTTCAAATGCATGTTCATACTTTCCACTGCAATATCTTAAACATCGCACTTGCTTCTCCTATCACTTCTCTCGTGTTTTATCTATTCCCGCGTGATTTGTAACAGCACAGAGCGCGCACACACGCGTTTTCCATTTCTTCGTGATCAGATAAAAGGCGCAATTTTGTCTTCAACAAAATCAAAAATTCTGAGCGCGAGAAGAATCAGCATATTTAAGATGCGGAAATACGAGCAACAAAATTGTGCAGCTTAGCTTGTCGCGCAACATGCGTTGTAAGTTGCAGTGTTAATGTAGCTCGTATTACCACCCCGTGCAACAACAACATTTTGCTGCGCGACTTTTTTGCCTAAAATAGAAGCTCCTTCTAATCTCTGCAACAAAGAAAACTTGTTGCGCGCGGGGCGGTAGTACAAGCAACATTCACTCTCCAACTTGCAACGTAACAGTGTTGCGCGACAAGTTGCATGATTTTGTTCCTCGTATTACCGCACCTTTTGAGGTCAAAATAGTTTTTTCTAACTTTCATCGCCAACATTAACATTATAAATGCGCCAGAACACTAATTTTTTGGCGCTTTTCGAATCCTCGTCTTCCGCTCTGAGTCGGGTTATCAAAGGAAGAAAAACACACGCACCGCGGAAAACATTTAGATTATTATCCAGATACATACTTGACCTTCAACGGCTCAAAAAGCTCATAAAGCTATAAGATAACAAGTAGTAAACTAAGCCGTCTTTCTTTTCTGTCGTCGGCATTTTTTGCCCAGTTTTATTGACAGAAAGGAATTGTCTACGTAGAGACCTTTGACTTGAAATGTTCGTGAAAAAAATCAACGCGTATAAGCGAATGATATCGTGTTAGTTTCACTATCAGTTTTTGTTCTGTCGCTAGAAATTCAGGTCAAAACTGACGATATTCGCGTCAATGAAGAAAAAATTAATTTTGCTTCTTCGAATTGCTTTTGATGAAGAAACATGTTCTTGTCTACGACTCTAGTTTGCTAATGGGTAGCGTGGGTGTAGAGGGGGTAAAGGGGTAGGAGAACTGAGCGCGGCTTCCTTGATTTAGATTACTTCGTTGAATCAACAATGAGAATCTATTTCCAAAATCAATAGCTCTTGAACTTTGATTTTATATCCTGAACACTCCAGAAACTGCCGAAATACGCCACCATCATTTTCTCCGCGCTTGCAACGCAACTTTAGTTTTTCTTCTGTTCTTTTATTATTGTTGCTTTCATTTGGCATGCAGCGATACAGAAATCTCCTTAAGGCCCGTTAACACTCGCGATTTTTGAGGCGATTTTAGATACAAATTTTTCGCGATTTGGGTCATAGTCAAAAATGGTAAAGACTGATTAACTTGTAAAGGATTCATTCAGGACACCAAGATTACCTGGGCAAATGTCTCTTTAGAAGCATAAGACAAAATTTATTATATTTTCAAAAATCGCCGCGAAAAACGTCATTGTAAACGGGCCTTTACAATACCGGCCAACAATGTCTTGAGATAAAAAAAAATGATTTTAAACGATTTTAAACGTTTAAACGTTTCTCTGTAGCATTTTGAATGTTACACGCTTGTTCCATTGTACATGATCACCGTGCGTCGCTGTTTTTCGCTACAACAAAATCTAACGTTGTGTCCCCAGTGCAAGAAAAGAACTCCTGCGTGTGACGTCGGTTGAGCAGGACAGAGATTCTCATCATGATCAAATATCAAGGAAGTCTTTCTCTTTGCTCGAGGCGCAAAAGCGACCAGCAGCATCATTTTACTCCTCACATCTTTACCGCATCTGATAGAGTGCGCAACTAATATCAGCATCCTGTTATAAGGATTTCAATTCATTAAACAGCGCGCATAAGTCGCGACCTTCCTGTTTCTCCGTCCACCGCCTACGAAAATTATCTTTTCCGCATTAGCACTGACATAGAGAGTTGTACTATGCTATTGTCATGGCGACCGCTCGCTCATACATGGACTTGACCTTGACCACGTCAACAGATCACAGTAGAACTATAGTAACATTCTATATTTGGGATAACCTGGGGGTAGAGCCAGAAATAGCTAGATAGTTGGTGTGGTGCGTACAGATTATCCTTATAACCCTAGCTCCTACTTGCTAGTTTTTTCCTAACAGGGCCAGGGACAGGAAGCCCTGCGCACAGATTGTCTGTGATTTGATTGTATTTTCTATACTGCTTTTTCTATTATATGAGTTTTAGATTTATAAGTTATACTTATAGATAGTTATACTGTTAAATACCTGTTATACAGCCTAGACATATATATATATTGATTAAAAAAATTATTTAACTTCGCCTTTTAAAGATGAAATCAGTAATCAGTTTAGAAGGTGCGTAACTGGGAGGGAGAAAATGAAAACAAGAAATAGTGAATTGAATGGCGGGGAAACCACAACAGCTTTTGCCAATATCCTGGCTCGGATCCTGTCCTCGGATCCTGGCTCGGATCCTGGCTCAGATCCAGGCTTTCTTGTTAGTTTGTCTTGTATTATACTTACAATATTTTTTCACTTGCCAAGTAAAACCATGCCTTTTTTCAATGTTTGTAGACTACTCAAATCTGTGTCCTCCTCGAGTGGTTCCCCTCCAGCACGTGATCACTGTGCTACACGACTCTGTTCTGGGACCACCGTGACATCAGGATAAAAAACACTGCCAGACATCACATGAAATCACGGTACTCGGAAAGGATTTTAAAAAAGAGGTACAAGGACCAAAGGGTTGATATGAAACTGACTATTAGTCGCGTGACCTCAAAAGGTGTCAGGATGTATACGTGTGGCATGGTTACTCATGTAAGAAGTCATGACAATCACATGGAGCTAAGGATCAAAGGTGATTATTAGTTGTTTATATATGTTATCCCATCCATCCATCCA